>NJPR01000140.1:0-730067 GCA_002946385.1 Rutstroemia sp. NJR-2017a WRK4 | reverse complement strand
GGTTCGGCACCCGGACCATCAAGAATATCATCAATGGGGTGAACGGAGAAAAGACTGAAGACCTCGTTCTGACCGAAGTAGCATTGGTCCCTGGCTTCCATGTCAATATCGTTTCCGAAGCGCGCTTGCGTGAAGGTGGCTTGTGGGTGTGTGGACTGGATGGCACTTTGAGATATGGTCCAATGGTAGGAAGTGTGGTTCTTGCAACCCTCCTACGCAAGTACAACCTAGTCTTCTTGCAATTTAAGAAGTTGTCATCTTATCTGACCGTCCCACACCCTGTGCCCGTGAGCAATGCCGTAATGATGTACCCAGCTATAAGTCATAAGATCAGAAAACACTACAGCCGATCCCGAGACCCTGTACCCACAAGGTCGGATACAGCTCAAATGTGGCATGACCGTGCGGGACATCTTGGCAAGATCGCTTTGGAACGACTAGTGGATAGAGTAAGAGGGGTAAAGATTGAGGGGATCCGACGAATCGATTGTGAGGACTGCTCTATGGCGCATGCCAAGCAAGTTATTAACCGTCGACCGTCGGATAGGCGACCTGGGCGACCCTTCTTCAAGGTCGCATGGGATCTTTTCGACTTCCCAAGAGCCTTCAATGATAAGATGTGGCTCTTGGTTATCAAAGATGTGTACAGTGGTAAGATCTTCGGATTCCCACTACAACGTAAGACCCACATGGAAGTGTTCCGTGCTATTAAGAACTTCGAAGCATGGGTGAAGCGTCAGTATCATTTGTCGATATGCATCATCAAGCAGGACAATGACACTTCTGTGATCGGTATCAAGGGGTACACAATCTTTGAGCACTGGACTGAGACGGAGGGGATTGAGGTAGAGCTGTCACCAGCAAATACCCATCAATCCAACGGCGTTGCGGAGAGAGCAGGGCAGGAGATCATTACCAAAGCAATAAAGATGCAGACCCAAGCGAAATTCCCTTCTAACCTTTGGCCTGAGATTGTAGCGACGGCAATATACCTCTACAATATCAGCCCATTGGAAGCAAGAGATTTCCGAACCCCAAACGAGGTTCTTGACGTATGGTTCCAGCAATACTTTAGGTTTTATGACCCTGCCGTGATCACCAAAATCTGTACAGACTTACGTCCGGATTGGAGTGCAATACACCGATTCGGATGCCGCGCCTACCCTCTTGATAAGGACAGGGAGTTGGAAACTAACAAAAAGAATTATAAAGTGAATCCTCGAGCCCATCTAGGATATCTGATCGGATATGTGCCCGGCACACTGATTTACAGAATCTGGATCCCGGCGCTCAAGCGGATTGTCATCACCCGGAACGTCACTTTTAATGAGAAGATTATGTACTCCCCTGAAACTGAGTCTAAGGACACTGCTTCTAAGGAGGATTTGTCAGAAATCTCTCAGGCAATCGATATGAACATTACCGAAAACCCTGACGGCTCCATTTTAGAGGGTGATGATACAATTGATCTCCACGTTACCATTGGGAAGGTCACTCTGCAACCCGTCAACGAACAAGGAGAAGAAGAAGCCTACGAGCAGGACTCGGGGGTGAATAATGATCCTGACGGAAGTAATAGCAAGAGTCCTCCTAGTGGTCCACAACCTGTAGATGACGGCCCGCATCACAAAGGAAGTGAAGACGGTCATGACGAACAGCATCCTGAAGATCAGTCCTCAGATCCGATGGACGTTGCAATCGAGACTGAATCCAATAATGTGGAAGGGACAAGTGACCTTCAGAGCACAGAGTTGGCGGTTAGAACAGATAACCCGGAACCAAGTGATTCTGTGTCAACCGATAAGTTGGAAACCAGGACGCTCACTGACCTCGGGGGTGAGATGGACTTCGATCATCATAACACTACCGAAGTTTACTACGGACTAGTCGAAGAAAGTGGAGATGACGAACTCCCCCAGGCACAGCCCCTCGGAATTGAAAACGCCCCGCGTGAACCTGCGCGAGCTCCACACGACGGTGCTGGATTGCTCGAATGGACGGAGGTTGATGAAGTACAACCCCAAAAACACACTCTCCCGGTCGATGATAATGGAAAAGTGCTTAAGAAGCTCAAATTTGCGATTGAAATCCCACCGATGAAGGATTCAATCCCAACAATAGACAATTCGCAGAAACGAGCAGCACTCCGTAGGAAAGTCCTCCAAAAGGCTAACCTGCCTACGTATCAACCATCAGGCCATGCCCCAAATCTAGAGAAGCGTCGTTACAGACGATTTCGACAGAGAAACAATGGGAAGATCGTCAGCACACTTATTGGGACGATAATTGCGCAACTGTCCAGAGGAGGCATTGCGAAGCTCAACGAGTTTCATGATATGTTCTGGCCTGATCAGCCGAATATGGATCGAGACGAGGAGGGCAATGAATTTGTGACGGTCCACAGCGTAGTGGCAGCCGCCATCACAAACAAACCAAAGAAACCTGTGTCGGACACAACACAGTTACCCAGAATACATGTGACGCAAGCACAAAAACTGCCTAAGCGTTATCGTGATCTTGACAACCATCCCCTGGGGGTCGCTTTCAAAGAAGATTGCGACAGGGAGATTGCCAATCTCAAATCGCGTAACACATGGCGAGAGGTCCTGAAGGGTACAGCTAAGACCAGGCCTATCCCTCTCGAATGGGTATTTGCATACAAATGCGATCAGGATGGATATATAATACGTTGTAGATCGCGACTCGTAGTCAGAGGTGACCTCCAGGCGAAAAGCACGATTGAATCAACCTATGCAGCAACCCTCGCATCCCATTCTTTTCGTATCATCATGGCCATTGTTGCTAAGCTCGATCTCGAGACCAAGCAATACGATGTGGTAAATGCTTTTGTGAATGCGCTGCGTGATCCAAGCGGAGAACCGGTCGTGTGTTATCTTCCTGATGGCTACAAGGTGGATGGCAAGGTCGCAATAATTGACCGCGCCCTCTATGGACTCCGAGACTCCCCAGCTATATGGTTTAAAGACTTTACCAACACGCTGAAAGGACTCGGAATGACACCATGTTCCAACGAGCCCTGTATCCTTATCAGTAAAGATCACAAGGTATTAGTATTATTTTTCGTGGACGATGTGCAGGTCATTTATGACAAGGCCCATAAGGCTGAAGCCGACAGGATCACTGAAGGAATCCGATCCGCATACGAACTGCGTGAAATGGGTGATACAGAATGGTTCCTAGGTGTGCGTATCATTAGAGATCGCCAGCTCAAGAAATTATGGCTTGTCCATGACACCTACATTGAGAAGATCGCTCGTAAATTCGACCTTGCCAGCAGCGAAGTGGCGAGTACCCCACTTCCAATCATGGAGTTCAAAAAGCATGAAGGTGTGGCGGTTAAATCGAAGGTTAAGGAATACCAAGAAAAGGTCGGCTCAATTCTGTACGCGGCAATTACATTGCGGGCGGATATCGCTTTCGCTGCTTCTCAGTTGAGTCATTTCCTAACCAACCCGTCGGAGGAGCATATTGCGGCTGCAGACCACTGCATCCGGTATCTGTGGGGCACAAGGTATCTTGCCATCGAATATGGTGCAGATTCATCCGCTCAATTACTTGTTGCTTCCGATGCCTCCTTCGCGGACGACAATGAAACGAGACGATCATCTCAAGGGTACGTAATGTCTCTGTACGGGGGACTAATCGTCTGGAAAGCATCCAAGCAAGATACGGTCACCACCTCTACAACTGAGGCCGAGCTTCTCAGTGTGGAGCGTACGGCGAAAGAAACAATGGCAACGACGAGACTGCTTAAGGAACTCGAACTCGCGATCCCGGAACCTGTAACGATTTACTGTGATAATATCCAGACAATCCGCCTGGTGGTCGGCGAGAACGAGCGAATCTCAACCAAGCTGCGGCATGTTGATATCCAGAACATGTGGCTAAGACAGGAACATGCTAAGAAATCATTCCATGTGACTTATCTCCCCACACAGGATATGCCTGCAGACGGACTTACCAAAAACCTTACACGCCAACAGTTCGAGCGTTTCAGAGCTCATCTAAACCTGCAAGATGTTAGGGGTAAGATTGAAAAGATCACCCAAGTAGCCAAAACGTCATAAACAACCCTTTTTTCTTTTGTATCATCTCATTTAATATACTAACAAGACCCCTGAGAGTATCAGCACTACTGTGCCGACCGTCACAATAACCGAATTTTAGTGCGCTCGTACCGAAAACACAGAACTGATACTCAGAAAAGACACCTTACACGACTGATGGAAATGATTTCCCAGTCGTTTTCAACAACAACCATTTAAAGTTCGTTGGGAATCTCAACAAGATGCTTAATGAAAAAGAATTATCTAGTGAATATCAATTTCTGGAAATTACCCAATGCGGCTTATCAGATCGAATCTAATTCCAAAAACGGAAGGAGCGACGCGGTCACTTCTTTCCCGTCCTGATACCCACGATACCTACCGTGAATCTCAGCTATCCTACTGATAGACAGAGCTGAGACAAGCGTTTGGCAAGAGTTTGGTACCAGTTTGACACCGATTCTCTGATACTCTCCTTATATACATCTACAAGATTCACATACCAACTTACGATAAATCGGTTACCCCTTTTTATGAACACTGATCCCCACAACACTCTTTTCGCGGGTTACCTTATACAATATAAGTGTAGTACTACTTAATTACTACTCTTTGCAGTACGGTACTGAGATTATTGTTCATTCCATTCATTCTTTTAATGACTTCACGACTTTTCACGACTTTTTCACGATTATTTCATAATATCAACACAAGTTTAGCTCAACGCAAGTCCATTCCTCTAAAACTCAACGGCGCAAAGCTAGCTCTCAAATCTATTTACAAAGCATTCTCGTACTCATCCTGAGTCATCTCACCCCTAGCCCGCTTGTTGTCCAACCGGCGCATTCCCAATCTGAAGGCTTCATCATAAGACTTACCCTGGCGCTCGAAACCAGCAATAAGCTGAGACAGGTTCTCATGACCACGAGCACGACCAGAAGAAGTTTGACTGGTGACCGAACCAGAAGAACCGATTGAAGTTGGACCTTGACGGTCAGAAGCATTGTAAGGCTCAAATCGGTGAGAAGACGAACCACGAGGGTTACCTCCAGGCAAGAGAACAGAAGGGTTGCGAGAGAAGCCAGAAACAGACTCGCCAGGAGAATCGCGAACAGGACCATGGTCTTGACGGTCAGAAGATCTCATAGAACCAGGACGATCAAAAGCTCTCTCCTTAGATCTGGAGGAAGGCGACTTTCCAACCGTGCCGGAGGCAGGCGAGTACATAGGCTTGCCCTCCCAAACAGACGGAAGAGCACGAGAAGAAGGTGTTTGAACCGGAGTCTTTGCTTGAGAACGGCTTGATGAAGGTGTCGAAGTAAACTGAGATCGACGAGATGAAGGAGTGACCGGAACATGTTCTTTCTGACGGACACTTTGGGAACGAGTCTTAACAGGAGTTTCTCTCTCAAGGAACTCATCATCATCCTCATCTTCATCCTCTTCCTCGTTCTCATCAACATCATCATCTTCCTCGAAATCATCTCCAGAGCTGGGGTACTCCAACTCAGCAACGGTCTTACGAAGACCACGAGCAATCCGCTTCAACTCATCGATCTTGTGATCCTTGATGTACTCCTCAAGACCAGCCTTCTTGACCGTGGCATGCCAGTAGATACGAGCATTGCGGAATTCCTAATCAAAGACTATTAGCCAGAATCATAATGTTGAAATCAATGAAACTTACAGCAGAGCTACTATCAACCCTGCGCTCAGACAAATCAAGCAAGTCGTTAGAAGCATCCAACAACTGATCTCCACGAGGAATCCGACGACATCTCTTCGAAACACAAGCCCAGCAACGCTTCGTCCGGCCACGATCAAGACGATCACAACAATAACCCCTCCCAGCATTCTTCGTGGCAGCCAAAACACAACAGGTACACGGAATAGTGCGCCTCGGACCACGATTAGCAAGATCATTCTTCTCCCACCATTTGTTCTTCGGATCGTAATTTTTTCCCTTGGCCTTCGCCTTGGGAGTGTTGACCTTGATGGACCGATCCTGAGACTCAGGCTCACGACCAACCGGAGAAGACTCCTGCTGGGGAGCCATTGATTGGGGCAGAACAAAACCATGATACTGATTTGGTTGTGGAAACAATTGCCGATTCTCACGACGCAGAGCTGGAGGCGGACCACCGTAAAAGTTGAGACGCGGAGCAGGAAAACCAGCAAACCCAGGAGCATACGCAGTACCAAATTGACCTTGCTGATATGGATTCGCAACAGTGTTTCCGAATATCTGATTCGCACCAAAAGCAGGCAAGGTGTGATTGTATTGTTGTTGGTATTGACCGCGAGGAGAACCACTACCACTCACAGAAGCAGTCCCACGGTTATCGCGCAAGAGAAAATCTGAAGGCGACCCCACTGGAGGTGCCGGAGATCCATGCGGAGTACTTCTCTGCAACTCAGGACTCAACCGGAAAGGCATATGTGGCATGGTCGGAGAGTATGGTTGCTGCTTGTTGACCGGCGTGAAAGATGACCGCTGCAGAACAGGTGAAGCAAGCGGAGAAGGTGATGGAGACCATTTCATCGCATCAGAATTGGGCAAACCAGGCGGTCGACGATTGCCACTTGAGACCTAAAACCAGGCACAAAAATGATTAGCACCTGGGGGGTGGAAGGTGAAAAGTGAAATGAAAACTGAAAGAAAAATTCTTGGAAAACTTACCCTGCGAAGATTGGAAGTGATCTCATCAACCTGTTCTTGAGTGGTTTGAGCTCTCTCACCACTGCCAGAAGGTTGCGAACCACCAGAACGCGAATTTTGACCACCAGAAGGAAGATTCTGACCGGCAGGTGTGGATGCTTGACCGGCAGGAACAGGATTGCGCGGCTTGCGTGGCGTGTTTTCGCGCGCGAGAGAAGGATGCACAGGCAAAGTCATGTCGATGTTTCTCTCACCTCTGTCGAGAGGGCGTAGAGTGCGTTGAGTCTGGAAAGTCTCATCACGCTTTCGGATTGTTTCTGGAATAAACAAACCCTCAGAACCTGCGGGAGACGGATGGTCAGATTGTTTATCAGACATGATTAGTGAAGAAAAGAGTCTGATTCCAACCAAAACACAAGAGAAAAGAAGAAGAAGCAGGCAGATCCTGTTGGTTGTGTAGTGGTTGTGGTGTGGTGTAAAAAATGAGAAGCATATGCGCGACGCGAAGCCCATTATATGCTCGTGGAAAATCAAAACAAATCACTACGCACTAGTACGCATCCATGCGGCAACTAGGTGCCTTCCCCCGGAATCACTTCTTACCGTTGATCGGATCAGATTCACTGTACTGACCGTACATTGTGGCCGAAAATCGCATGCATTTTCCATGCTTTTTCCACGTGCCTTCCCTATGAAAATCAGGCATCATTTGCTGATCTGCGGGAACATGCTGCTCTTCTCACATTGTATAGAGTCATTACTTCATGTGGTGGTGTACATCCGGGAAATCCTGGTGGTGGAGAGCGAAAAGTCTTCACAAAGCAAACAAAATCTATCCGATCTCAAGGCAACGGCTGGAGGAATCTGTGCTCTTATGGTTGACTCTGCAGATTTTATATCGATAAACCGAGCGCCACAACGTGCGTACCCGTTACACTTATGCACGATCCTGCAGAATGTGACCCTAATCTGCTTCCCCGCGGTCAGCCTGAAGATCATTTAGATGGAGAATGCGTTTATTTCATTTGTTATCATACTTGGCATGGTCACATGCAGATATTTCCTTTGTTCATCAGTTCAATACCTCGAACTGGGGGGTGTGTCACAGGAAATGGTCATCTGACTTCTAGAACCTCGCTGTCGACCCCCATATTGAGAGGCTCCATATCACTTTACTAGTACCGACCTCCAGGAATGGGGGATCGGACTCAATACCCTTATTGGGAAATATACTTTAGCTACTTTTGGCCTTCTCAACCCTCTTGCCGAGCTTACTTACTTATAAATAAGAGCCTGAAGGTTAGAGTTGAGAAGGTCAGTCAATTGTTACTTAATAAATGATTCCTTATTATCACTTTGATCCTATTTCCAAGTCCAGCCTGGCTATCACTTCATAGTGATAATTACTAAATACTATATTGTTTATAACTATAAAGATCTTCTTTAAGCTTATATTACTATTATATATTATTACTAGATTCTTTATCGAAATAAGATATTTAAGATAATAATTTATAATATCGATATAGATTAAAGAAGGGTTTTGTTAGAACTTAGCTAGCTTAGAAATAGCTTTTATAATATCAGATTGACTTATAATAATAATATAAGTAAAGTATCCAACTCGATATTAATATACTTTTATTTATAACTTTATAACTATTACTTCATTTCTAATTAGTTCTTATAATAGTAGTAATATTTTAATATAATTTGAAACTTCAATCTTGAACTATTCTTGAATTTTATTAATATAGAAATCTTGGATTAAGAAGAACTTTTGTTTATTCCTTTTTCAAATAATATAAATTCCTAGAAAATAATTGATTTCGCTTATTACTCTTATTTCGAAGTATTATATAAATTTATATTCAAATTCGTCTATTCTTTCTTTATATTTTGGATAATATATAATAGTAATATTATCAATATAAAAAAGAAATATTAGCTATTTATTTGTAAAAAGATAGTTAATATCTAGAACTTATAATATACCTAGTTCTTCAAGAACTGATATAAATAGTGAATATTATAAATTTGGTAAGATCTTGAAGTTATAAAGCACTCTATATATTATAAAAACAAGTCTATCTTTGTTAAACCTTAGCAATACTTTATAGCAAATAGATAAGCACAAGATCATATTAATAAATATATTAATAATATCGTATTACTATATATCGAAGTCGAATATAACAATTATAGCTATAATAGCTCGAAAGGTTTATATAGCTAATATTACTATATAGATATTATTATCAGTTTGCTATAAATCACCTCTTATATAGAGATATATTTTAAAGGAATTAAGAAACCTATTAATATCAAATTTGTATTTTGGAATCTATTTCAATAGAAGTAAGATTATACTATTACTTAATAGTTTTATATATTCAAATATTCTCTTTCTTATCAATATATTAACCTCTTTCTTTACTATTTTGAACTATTCTAAAGTATATAGATATTATATAGCTTCTATCCAGTTCTAAAATTCTCTTGAAAGCTAATTATAATAGATTCTTTTATCTCTTATAACCAAAAAAGAGCTAAATATATAGTATAAAACAGAGTATATACTATATATATAACGACTATCCACTATAATATTAATAGTATCAATTTCACTACTGATCTTTATAACTCTTAGAGCAGTATTAATATTTATAGATCTTTTATTAATAGATATTATTATAAGAATAGAGGTTCTGGTATCAGAATTGCTTAAAAGTTATGAATTCTCAGATATTAGAAGCTGATTATACTCCAGTTCGGTTATTTTAGGTTATGGATTATATAACTTTTCTATATTCTTATTAGCTAAATCTTCTTAATCTTTATCCTTTTCTGAACTCTTATTAGTTGAATCTTTACTTATATTCTCTAATATAGAATTGGATTCTTCTTCTTTATAAGAATACTCTATAGATAATACTTCTATTACTATTATATCAAAAACCTTATTATCTAATTAATCAATAATATTTAGTAACGACAATATCTCAATCTAGTGGATAACTATATTCAAGCTATCTTTAATTATTATAGCTAAGTCTATATCTTCTATATTATACTTTAGCTTTTTATTGAATATAATATCGTAGGTTCTGATTACTTTTTCCAGGCTTGGGATCCAAATCCTGAAAATATTTGTCGAATTATAGCTAATAAGATATTCAATATAAGCTTAAGTAGCTAGTTTATCAAACTGTAGTATATTCTTATTAAGTATATATACTCTATATCTATATAGTTAAAGGTATACTAATGATAGCTTTATACTATTAACTAGTTCGAATAGAGTTCGCTATCCAAGGTACTGAGCTAGTATTCTATTACCTAAATAAGCTACTACTTTCGTAATTTCTGGTTATAAGTTTTATAGCAGATTTGCCTCCAATCTCATCGCTTTTATATAGATTATAAGTTGCTTTCCAGCGACCTCTATAGTACTATTTTGTATTTAAGTCTATAGTACTATTCGCTACTCTTTAATCCCTTTTTTCGTATAATAGCTAATAAACTCTCATTACAGGTTAGTATCGTTGTTGAGTATTACAAAGCGGATTTTGGAGCTGTAATACTACTTAATAAATACTATTATTCGTATAAATAAAGGGAATACTTCTCGTATTGTTATATAGGTTTCGACGACATCGTAGCCTATATTGAGGTAACGAATATAGGAAAGGTATTAATAGCTATTATAGCCTTTACGAAGGTAAATTATATCCTATACGATCTTGTCGAAGGGCTTGCTGTTGTGATGGTAATCTTTTAAAACAGATCTTGAGATCTGTTGATACGATTTTGCTATTGTGTAATATTCGTAGTTGGTTGAGTCAGGTGCCTTTTCTTTTGTTGGTTTTAATTTGATTCCGTTAGTTGATTCAAAGACTCTTTGGGTTGCTTCAGGACTAGGATACCCCAAAATCTGGTGTATTTCGGTTATTGATACTTTATTTATTTTGGGTTCTGATTTGCTAGTTGCAAATGCAGCCAAACTTTTGGAAAGGCTTATGACCTAATGTTGGCCTACCTGATGTAGGTTGCAAAAGGGTTTATCGTCAGTGCTTTCGAGCTGCTATAGGCGACGAGTGTTCCAGTGGATGCTGCTGTTATTCAGTAGCGATAGCGATACTATGTTGGTTATAAAACCTTGAATTAGTGTTATGTTGCGCAGCTCAATTTGTGTAACCCCTTCCTTAGTCTCTATGTCAATTAGGTATCTTCTATATGTTTCTACAGTGTAAATTGTCTTGCCGGCAGTAATTTCGCTGCTGTGCGCTGGATGTATCCAGGTGAAATTCGCTTTATTGTTACAGATGTGTATATCGCTGCTGCTATCTACGATCCAGTAGTGTTTTAGCTTATAATCGTTTAGAGATTGAGCTGTGCTTGTTGCGAACGAGCCTAATGTCTTCTTCTTGTCGCTTTTTGTTGATGTTGTCGCTCCCCTATTTGTGTCAGATCTGACTTCTTGTTGAATGTGCTTCTATTCTTTTGTGTAGGTCTTTTCGAGGAGCTTCTTGAATTCTGGATCCTCTTCTGCCTTTTTAACAAGATTGCGATTCGTATTGTGATTAGCTCTCTATCCTTCAGGTCTTTTCTCAGGATTGAGCTGCTAGCAGTTCTCGAGTTTATGTGTCATGCCGTATTGGTAGTGAGGTAAGGAGCGATTTCTGCTGCTTGATGTTCTTGATCCGTCTTCTCGCTGACCCTTAAATGTAGCGTTTGCCGAATGTGATTGTGTTGTTTGTGTTGCTTCTTGTAACCGTAGGTGTTGACGGTAATCCTCAATGACTTCAGCAAGCGATGGGAGTGTTTCGCTATCTTTCGTGGTTTTATTGAGCTGAAGCTTATATGTGCTTGCCTATGTAGGTACTATTTGAGCGATGGCAATTAGAAAGTCATATTGTGGTATATCATCACTGACCTCTGCTATGCTCAAATTAGTGTATTCTTTGAAGGTATCCTTCCAGTCCTGGATCCATTTCTCAACGGATTGATCACTATTGAAGTGCTTTAAGTGAGCATACTAATGTAAGAGCTCGATTTTTCGAAGCCGATCTGATGGTGCTAGCCGTGTCTTGAGGGCAGTGAGCTTTTGCTATAAAGTCCTTTTATCTGCGATATATATTTTATTACGTTGCGAGATGTTGTTCTCAATATAGTTATAAATAGATTGGACTATTGCGGATTTGGTATTGTAGACAACAAGGTGGTATGTTTTATAGAGCTCTTGATCTGCTTTCTAGACTTCTTTCTGATTAGTATCCAAATCGCTGAGTATTGTTGCCTAGCCTTGTAGTATGAGTATGATGGTGGATTCGGGATACGTAGTTCTGGAGGTTCAATCTTTGTATTTGGGTTGATATACGGCCAGATGTCAAATTGATATTGTACAAGTAATTTTATATTCGTGATCTATAGTATCCAGTCTCCTAGGGCGTCTAAGAACGTTTTTGCGATGTTGGTGGAACTCTCCCAGGCTATTTTTGAAGAATATATAGCGACGGTGAGGTTGATTCGGGCTGGATTTGCGATGGGTGCGAACGGAGATAGAAGTGCTTGAATTATACGGAATATAGTTAACGAGGGCTTATAACTGTGAGATTCTGAGCTGAAAATGTATTGATATTGATCTATTTGAAGAAGTGAAATATATGAAAAACAGCTGGTTTATATCCTCATTTCAGTGGCAAAAAGATCAGCAAGAAGGGGTCCAAATAGAATCTAGCATTAGTCGATCCTCCGTAATCGGCGCACCTGTGCGAATGCCCTCAGATCTAGGAGGTTAGATCTCACACATTCCAAAGCTCCTGAAAATGCGAAACGGGCGAAGCTTGTGGACCATGATCTCAGCGAGAGCGAAGATGGACACGAAGGCGGGGGTCGAGGCTTCTCCAACAACAACCTCACAAGTAAAGGTGGACCAATTGATACACACCGGCAAGTAAGAGAAGAGAGTGTAGACAGAGAAGATGCAGACCGAGGGATCGCAGAATATGATCTAGGTAAGGCAATACACAATGATCCCTTCGAATTGGATTATGTGGCTGACCCATTAGCAGAAGAAGAAACGCAGTTCAACCAGTCTCCGCCATCACCAGAGCTCGGTGCAATTCTATCTGCCACTCCAGAGCCTATTGATACAATGGCCTACCAGGAAATGCAATTGAATCATTTCACAGCATCAGAGCTCGGTGTATCTGCATCTGCCACCCAAGAGTCTACCAGCAAACTTGCTCTCGAAGTATTTCGGGCACTCTTCCCGCAATCTCGCCATTGTGCTGAGCATCAGCAAGTTGTATCTTCTTCGCATGCCCCGCAATCGATGCAATCGTTGGCAGTCACTGAGTCAAGATTGGGGACCGGGTCAGATTTCGTGAGAGGTTCTACGCCCCCACCAGCTTTAGCCAGTGCTTCATTGGATCCACAATCTGTATCAGTACCGGATGCGACGGGCCGGATGATCTGGCGCACGCCAGGTACCGTTTCGCGTCCCGTAGACCCACCTTTGTCCCAACGTCAGTCCGCGGTTGCTCCTACGACAAGTGCTAATGTACCAACTGCCCAGCAATTTCGTACACTGAGATACGGCGCGGACCAAGAGGCGACGCTCTCAATACATTTCCATTGTAACGAGCTAGTTCTACCAAAATCGTTCGAAGGATTATCGTTAGACGACTTATACCAGAAGTAACTTCGAAGGGTTCAACAGCAATGGCATTTGAGAGGTATCACTTCAGTAGTATGCCAGACGACGAGTTTGCGTTGCTTTTAAAGAAGTATCCTAATGAATCAGACTTGGAAGAAGTTCTCTGTACTGCGGATGATAGATGGTGTACAAGATTACCTCGTTGTCCCCTTGTATGGAAAGAGGAGAATCTAGTAGAGGATAGGGAATAGTTCATATGTTAAGGTAAGGATAGGAGGGAACATGTCACTTATTATTGAACTTGAACGGTATTCTAATGAGCTTTGCTGGCAAACTGGAGTGTTGAAGATTGTTGGAACCTAAGGGTCCATATAGGCCTATATAGGCCTATAAGGCCTAAAGGAAGTGGTGTACTAAGAATGCATTTAAAAACAGGCCTATATGGGGACCTGTAGCCAACACTGTGGCGATGTCCTTAGGGCTATAAATAGGCGGTCCTTTACCACTGTAAAATAGGTAGAACAGTTGAATCAAGCTTAAGTATACCCTATACTTTTAAATCCCTTTAAGCCTATAGGCACTCTTTTATATACCAACCTGCTGTACTATATAAGCCTGTTCAAAAGGTTATGAGCCCGGAAGTGCTATAAGCCCCGGGATTTAAACAACTCGACTATTCGAAGAAGCCTAATTAGGCTTACATTTCAGCTACAAGATAGAGGATTTTGGGCTAGAGAAGCCTAGAATTGCGAAGCTTACAGGGTCTAATTATAGGCCCTGGAGTATTCAGGTTAGAACCCTGCTTAGGGGATTAGACCTGTGGAATATAGTTGAAGCTAGGCTTAAGAATACCGTAGCTAAGGAAGCTATAGGGGTATCTAGAGAGCCCAAGGAGGGGGGTGAAGCCCCTAAGGACCCAAAGTTAGGGTCTAAGGATACTAAAGCAAGCTTATTAATTATAGGCTTGTATAACCGGGAAGCTCTAGATCACATTTTACTATATGATAGTACTAGCGCTCAATAGGGGGTGCTAGAAGCACTATATAGGCCGCTGGGGCTATAGTAACTAAGTACTAAGATAAGGGCATTTACAGGCTACAAGGTGCCTGAAGGAAGCAGTAAAGGGATTACTAAGGTGGCTAACCAGCTCAGTACTTTATAGTCAGAAATAGGCTTAATTGAGTCTAAAGAGAAGCCGTCGGAAACACTTAAACTAGCAACCCTATATAGAATAGCTAGGGAGCTGGATTATAGGTTCGAACCTCTGATCTTATAGCTGGAGATACAGGAGACACCACTAGGCTTTGAGAGTATAGTAGCTAAGCTCACTAAGTGGGAACACCGATTAGGCCCTAAAGAGGGAGTTAAAGAAGGGGCACTTAGTACCCAAACCTCCTCAAAAGGGAAGGGCAATAAGAACTCTAAAGGGAAAACAAAGAAGCCAAAAGGGGCCTACTTTAATTATAGCCAACAGGGTCATTTTAAAGCTATATGCCCGGAAGCTAGGGGTAAGAAGTCTAGTACAGGACCTCTAGCCACTCCTAGCAGTAGGGGAGACTTATCCCCTAAGAAGGTTCAAGCTAAAGTGGCTGAGATCAACTAAGTATCAACCATAGCTACAGGGTAATCAGGCTCCAAAGTACTAGGATACAGTGATCAAGAACCTATATAGATAGTGGACTCGGGCTGTTCCAGATATATAACTTATGCTAGGTGGAAGTTCGACGATTATAAAGAGCTAGATAAGCTTATTGATATCACTATAGCCTCAGGGGCTATAATACAGGCTATAGGCCAGGGGACAGTTAGGCTATAAATCCTTATCTATAGCCAAATCAGGCCAGTTAGGCTACTGAATATCTTATATATTCCAGAGCTAGCTAGGTCCCTTATTTCAGTACTATAACTACAAAATAAGGGCTTAACGATCCAGACTATAGTAGGCCCAAGAAGGGAGCTTCTGATCAAGCTCCAGGGTACTATAGTAGGTATAGCCTATAGAGTAGGGTAAGCATATATCCTATAAGGACCTAAGCTAGAAGGAAGCTATAGTGTAGGAGTACTAAAAGCGACGGTTCAGGAGCCTAATAGCCCTGAAGCAGTACTATAGTATCGGAGGCTAGGGCACCTAAGTCCAGGTTTAATTCGGAATCTATATAAGGTAACTATAGGCCTGAAAGGACCTATAAAAGAGCTAAAAGAGCCTTGTGAAGTATATATCACTTCTAAATCAGTAAGGGTACTAAGTAGGAATACTTCAGAATATAGTACTAAACTCCTAGAAAGGGTATTTAGCGACTTTTGGGGACCTTATAGTACTCCTAGGCTTGGAGGAGAACTTTATATACTTACTTTTACTAATAACTATACCTATAAATCCTGGGTTTACTTCACTAAGGAGAGAAAGGAGCTTAGAGAGCTATTCCATATATTTAAAGCTAAGGTAGAGGCTGAAACTAGCCTGAAAATTAAGAAGGTTAGATACGATAATACCCCGGAATATAGGTCTTTAGAGAAGACTATAGCGACTATAGGTATATAATTTGAGTTCACTACCCCTTATATACTAGAGCAGAATGGGGTATCTGAGAGGCTGAATAGAAGCCTAATTATAGTAGCTAGAGCTATACTACAGAACGCCCAGCTGCTTACCAAATTTTGGGCTGAAGCTGCAAATACAGCATACTATTTAAGGAATAGGACCCCTATAGGCTTAGGGGATATAACTCTAGAGGAGGCTTATAGTGGCAAGAAGCTATATATAGGGCATTTACAGGTATTTGGATATATTGTATATACCTATATCCCTAAAGAGAGATACCAGAAGCTAAATCCAAATACTAAGAAAATAGTACTTATAGACTATATACCTATAGCCAGGCAGTACAGATTGTACAATCCAGTAGCTAGTAAGGTAGTACTAGCTACAATATCTATATTCGACAAGAATAAGTATATTAGGCTACCTGAGCCTGATATCACCCCTGAGCCAGAAGTAGAGGTTAAACTATCTAGGCTACCTGAAAGGGATATAATTATAGTGGATACTAGCTACTTATATACCTCTAGGGACCCTGAAATCGATAGCCTGGAAGGCTCTGAACTAGGGAACCTAGAAGGATCTGAAAGCTCGGAGCTAGAAAAGCTTAGTAGTCCTGAATTAGAAGCCTCTGAAGCCCCTGAGTTAGGAGAAGATAGTATACTTGAGAGTACTGAAACCCAAGAGATTCAGAACCCAATATTACAGTATAGCTCCAGGCCTAAGAAGCCTACAAATTATACACTTTCAGTAGCTACTAAAGTGAATATACCCCGGAATTATACTGAAGTAGTTAATAACCTAGTATAGGGAGCTTATTGGAAAGAGGCTATTAAAGATGAAATAGCCAAATTACAGGCCCTAGGTACCTGGGAATATACTATACTCCCTGAGGGAAAGAAGCCTGTAGATACAAAATAGGTATTTACTATCAAATACACTCCTATAGGCCTAATCGATCGGTTTAAAGCTAGGCTAGTAGTACAGGGCTTTAGCCAGGTACCTGGAGACAACTTCTTGGAGACTTTTAGCTCTATAGTCAAGCAAGAAAGTCTAAGGGTCTTACTAGCTATAGAGGTATATAAGGACCTAGAAATAAAGTAGGCAGATATAATCAGCACCTACCCCAGGGCTAAACTATATACCACCATATATACCAAGGTGCCCCTAGGCCTAGAAGGATACCCTAAAGGAAAGTTATTATAGCTAAAAGCCCCCCTATATAGGTTTAAGCAGTCTGGAAGAAAATAGTATATCGAAACTTGTAGCGGGCTTAAGAAGCTAAGCTTCCAGCCTCTATATAGCAATCCTAGTATATTCAGGAACTCTGAATCAGGAATGCTAATAGGCCTATATATCGATGATATACTGATATTAGGACCTATACTATAAGAGGTATAGGAAGTAATCAAGAGTATTTCAAGCTTATAGCAGATAAAGGATCTAGGGGATATAGGAACGATTTTAGGCCTATAGATAGTCCGGAACCGAAAGGCTAGAACGCTAAAACTAGCCTAAGGAGTATATATTAGAGACCTAATCACCAGGTTCAAGCTGGAAGCAACTAAGCCTATAAACCTCCCTATAGTTGATCGGAATAGCCTAATTAAGAGGGAGGAGAATGAAGCTCCGGCAGATCAAGCCCTATATCAAAGTGCTGTAGAGGGCTTGCTATAATGTGCTAAGGGTACTAGGCCAGATATTACTTATATTGTGGGGCAGCTAAGCCAGTACTGTAGTATACCTAAAGTTAGATACTGGAATATAGCCCTTAGGGTACTCAGATACCTAAGTGGTACCTTAGGATATAGCTTATAATATAGATATATAGGTAGTCAGAAGCCTATACTACAGAGCTACTACGATACTGATTATACCGGGGATACGATCGACAGGCGATCAGTTTCAGGGCACCTATACCTATTGCTAGGTGGACCAGTTACCTAGAACTCTATTAAACAGCGCTATATCAGCTTATCCACTACTGAAGCTGAATATATAGTCCTATCTGAGGCTAGTAAGCAAGGTCAATGGCTACGGGCTCTAATTAGGGAGGTGGGGAGACCCTAGTACCTAGGGGACCACCTGGAGGTACCTATCCTTAGTGATAATCAGGGTTATATTGCCCTAGCTAAGGATCCTATAGCCCATAGCAGAACGAAGCATATAGATATTCGGTACTATTATATTAGGGACCTTATAGCCTATAGCAAGGCTACTGTAGCATACTGCTCTACTGAGAGTATGCTAGCAGATATACTAACTAAACCATTACCCAGGCCGGCATTTATAAGGTGTATCCAGGGGCTAATGAGCCTCAATTAGGACCTATGTTTAAGTGGACAGGAAGGGGACTGTTGGAACCTAAGGGTCCATATAGGCCTATATAGGCCTATAAGGCCTAAAGGAAGTGGTGTACTAAGAATGTATTTAAAAACAGGCCTATATGGGGACCTGTAGCCAACATTGTGGCGATGTCCTTAGGGCTATAAATAGGCGGTCCTTTACCACTGTAAAATAGGTAGAACAGTTGAATCAAGCTTAAGTATACCCTATACTTTTAAATCCCTTTAAGCCTATAGGCACTCTTTTACGTACCAACCTGCTGCACTATATAAGCCTGTTCAAAAAAGATATACTTGGAAGTATGAATGAGATGAAAGTGGCATTTAGCAATATCTTCGCTACATTGTGTTGCTGGTACAGCATTCCAATTCCATTTTAATTTTGTCTTGCTTAATGTTATTCAGTTATTTATAACTTGTGAAGATTTATACAGTATCCGGAGTTACTTTCCATTAACCACCATTTTACAAGCTTGGGTTCAGGTCAAAGAGTTTACCAGGGTAAGGAAACCAAGCCGTCAGTTAGCGGATGTTATTATTGATGGTCTAAGTAGAAAGTTGGGCAAGTCATCGTGCTCGGACATTCGTTCAACGATGTGTTTGGGACAAGCCCATACACTGGAGCTCAAATTTTGGCCGTGGTGCCAGATGAGACCATGTTTTTATTGGAGCGAACGAAGTGTGTGGGAGGGTTACCCGTGTATCGGGGCTACGGAACCTCTCGCCTATATCCTTGGCGTTCAGGAGAGGAAGGCACGCCGCACGAGCACACGCAATCACAGATGGAAGTAAATGAGAGGACAGCGA
Source organism: Rutstroemia sp. NJR-2017a WRK4 (assembly GCA_002946385.1). Taxonomy (NCBI): domain Eukaryota; kingdom Fungi; phylum Ascomycota; class Leotiomycetes; order Helotiales; family Rutstroemiaceae; genus Rutstroemia; species Rutstroemia sp. NJR-2017a WRK4. Next base: position 710,989 of record NJPR01000140.1, on the reverse strand, counting down.
CGACGATATTGGGGTTTTTCAACTAGCTGCATTGTGTCGATTTAATCTTGCTCCACGTCTTAAAATTGCATGCTACTTGGGGCATGGGTTACAATGACTTTGAAACGAGAAACTTTGAGAGCTAGCAGCAGGTTGTAGCCGGATCAGCCACATCTTCATTAAAGAGTTTGGTGCTAGGTGTAGGCTCTAAGAGCTCCGGCTCATCCAATTTCCATTCTAAGGAACCATTTTCAAGCAAGCTGCCACAGGCGTTCGTTGCAAAATCGCCGTATCATCATCCACAATATATGTTTTGCCTTGGAATTCGAAAGCATACTGGACAGTCGGTCTGCCAGACATGCCGGTGAGCTCGAAAGGAGTTTGGTTGTTGGAGGTGGATATGATGAGTTACTGACTGTGTAGGCAAAGAAGTCAGCTTCTGCAGACCACATATCATGATTTGGTAACTCCGAACTCGACTTACACTCTGGTAACGGAGCTGCAAGGAGCTTCGCTAGAGTATTTTCGATCTTAGCTTTCCATGCAGTATCTGCTCAAGAATTTGCCACCCACGCTATTATTTGGAGTCAGCAAGTTCGAGCTATTCTGTATACGGTAGTAAAAGAGTTCATATCCTCCAGGCTCCTCCAAACTTCATTGGTCTACTTTGCTTGCATAGAACGGCGTCGTTATACATCGCTCATATCTTTTCCCGTCTTTTGCCGCTTTGCGTACTCTCTCAGACTCTCACCGACTCTTCATTCTCCGCAGCCCGTACAACGATAATCAACTGGTATGTGGCTTTCTTTTTTCTATATTGGCAGACATCACCCACGTTTCTAAACTCTGGTGTCCTGATCCGTAAAAGCTTCGTTTCTCGAAGAGGCATCGGAGGAAGCACCGCAGAGTTTGTGTGCTCTATGCGCAGGAAGTCTGGACGCATGCTGAACATCTGGCATACACCCCCGTCGATAGCTCATGAAATCGCTATTGTATCGTATGGCCATCCATTATTTCAATCTATCAGTCGAAAATGTTATCGGCGTGGCAGTTTCTCCACGCTTTCCTCTTCCACGTTTTCCTGCGAGCCCGACTCAGTTTATGAAATGGAACTGTCTATCTCCTTGAATCACTTTACAAATTCGAGTTTTCCTGTGCCTATCGCCCGCGACAAAGTGTCTCTCCGCTGTCGCTCATTGACAATTGGTATGGCTCCGGCTCGGGTTGTTTTTTCTTCGAAGGACAATTCCTACACATCGCGTCAGTATCCACCTCATAGAGTCATAGATAATGTATATATTCTTTCTATACCTTCACTCCATGCTTGCAAGTACTCGTTGTAATGTGTTACATCGACTCTCCCAGCGTTGGCGTGGGGAGTTGAGGTCCATCAGACTCCGGAATTTCAGTTCGTATTCTAGGGTGAGGTCTGACTGCTCGCAGATAGAGTGTCGATAGAATGCGGCTTTTCATGATGATTGTAAAGAAGCTTTCTCCATCTGCCAAGCGATGAGAAGGAGTAGGGGATATTTTGTTTTGTTTCTGAGAAAACTTAGCATTCTATGGCTGTGAAATTGCAACGTGATTTTCAAGTGAGCCACTTAAAAACACTATCAATACATCATTCACTGCAAAATAATTTTAAAGCTTTCATGATAAGATGAATTTTCTGGATGAATCACAAAATCCAATGATCTGCTTCAGTACGTCCGGAGAAGTATCCAAATGTCAGTAAGTTGAGAGTGCAATTGCGGTTGACTAGTGACTCCTAATCCCCCATCTTCCCCCAGATCCCTCTTCTCTTCTAGTTCATATCTATTCTTAATCTTCTCTGACTCACTGCGCCGAGGTAGAAGTTGATGGAGCAGGAGGAATTTATAAATCATTTATTGACCTTGCTGGAGGACTCACTGTTGGCCCTCCTTCGCTGGGGCATGGGCATCGTGGACAGCGGTTTATTGTTGCTACCGTGACCATTTTTATTACTTGTAAGTATTCAACAATGACTTCCGTTATTGTTTGGAGAGATAAGCCCACAATTAGCAATGACTGAATCATAATTTTTGAGATTGCCGTATATGTATTCTTTTCTGAACTTCCAGTATGAAAAAGACTGAGGGGGCTTACAATAACCTCCTCGGGCCGAAATAGGTCTAGTTTACTTTGATTTTTTTGCTTACCGTTTTGGCTATTGTTGGGGTGGCCTCCAAATATCTTTCATCTTTCTTTTACTCAGCACTTCACCCATTTACTCTTTTTAAACACTTGTGATTTTCGAGCAACCAGTTCAGTCCCATCAGAACCACTCGTAATCATGGAGACTCATAATACCGAAGAGGTGATGGACTTGATGAAGAGATACTACAACGACCTCCAGGATATGAAACGTCTTGTATCCTATCGACCAATGGAACGAGATACCTTTGATGAGGCCCGCTTTCATCATTGTATGATGGACATTCACAGACGCGTGATCGTCGAGGGACTGGAGAGCAAGGCTATCTTTTCCAATGAAGCTGAGCGGGATCTAGAGATTGCCTACCAATTGAATCTCAAGATTCATCAGTATTTCTGTAAGCAACTCAAGTTTTTCTTCAATTGATCACGCACTAAATACCTCCAGTTGAGTTAAATAAGATGGTGGTAACGCCTGCCAGGCACCATGCCAATCTCTTACCTAACGCCATGGGAGATCCTATGATCAGCGACTCAGTACCCAACAAGGAAGGAGAACTACGCAGAGGTATGTTATGTGCAAGGCTATGACAGGAAATATATAAGCTGCCACCATACTGACATGCCATGGTAGTCGCAGAAACTACCAAAGGACTCGTAGTCGCCACCACCGAAACAACATCCGGACCAGCATCCACGTCTACACAGTTACAAGCAGCAATGAGCAAAGGTAGCTATGAGATCTAATAGAAGGATAATTCCAGAGAAATACTGACATTGTCGTAGAAGCCGGAGCAACCGTGGACGCGCTTGTGATTACCCAGGCCGGACCGCCATCTGGATCAGCACCCACATCTGCGGACACACGGGCAGTCGCACCTCACTTGCAGCCCATGGACGACATCTCACCTTTTGTTACCCCTCGACATTCTATCGTACTTACCGGACCTTCATCGACCATTCGTCCAGATACTCCGTCAATCTCAGGACCGTCCAACTCTATCGAGCCACCTAAAACTCCACTGGACCCAGCCGAAGTAGCGAGAAGACGAGCACTAATTCTCTCTACTTGCGATAGTGGAAGGGAGCACCGTGGGCTGCCGCAGCTTGGATTCGAACCCGGACTCGGTCTTCTGCAGTTATGTAAGACTATATCTCTCGACAGTCGATCTTCTGTGCTTGGTAAGAACAACTGCCACCGAGACGCGATCGAAAATACGTACCAAAATCACTCGATTGTGATGCGTCATACATTTGACAATCAGCGACCAGACGGGAAATCAGTACTTTACCTGTGGCTAGACCACAAATACGGATCAAAGGTGGATGACAAGAAGGCCGAAGATGACTACTGGGAGTTGAATAACTTCCTGAACTGGTACGCATCGCTCCCAGTTGACGGCAGAGGGACTCTTAAAGACAGATACTTAGAGTACGGTACTTTTCCTGCAAAGGATAATCGACGACATTTACCAGGGGACTATCGGCATCATCCAAATTACAAAGCCATTCAGAAGGCGTTTCAACAAAGTTGGCTGGATAAGAAGTATGGGCGCCAAACTGAAGGCAGGGGTGACAGAGACCGTGAAGGTTATCAGGGACCTGCTCGTGGGCTTGGGCAAGGAAGCAATCGGCGCAGAGGCGGTGGAAGTGAGGATGACATAGGTCGTAGCCATCCGTACAGAAGACCCGATGGACGTGGGCTTACTGGGGGGTATGCAAAGGGCAGTGCGGATCGCGGTAGAAGATGATAGTGGGACCCATATTCAAGGAAGTTGGTAGTTTGTAGAATCCTTGATGATGTTGTGTTTCACTTCCGAACACAGAATTTATCGTCAGATACTCCAAGCATACCATTACACACTTCGTGGCTTTTTAATTTCAGAAATTATGAATCTTCTACTCGTCAGTTTATTTTGCCTTGCTTTGTGATCTTCAAGGCGGGAAAATTTCGAAGTTGTGAGAGACATTATCTCAGGGAATACTGTTCCATATAGTTAGAGGATTAACTACAGAAAGAGAAGCCTACGTATTCTGGCCAAGGTGCAAGTCAGTAACTCTAGAGGGCTCTATGATCATGGTCTACGTTGCCCTTGTCGATGGTTCCACCAGAATTTTGAAACGCCCTCAGATTTCTCACAGATATGCTTCCAAACGTATCCAGAAGATCACGTGAGTCAGCATCAGTGGACTCACAATAATGCTTTGAATTCCGTCCCCCAGATGTGTTAAATCTTTTCTGAAAGCATGCTTCCCGCATTTATCGTTGGATTGAGCAACGCATTCCACCATATACTAGGCGACTTTGTATGCCTATGCCTCTCCAATCGTTGAGTAAAGCTGCTCGACATGTTGTTTTCTTTCTTTCTAACACTGCGACGTTTCTGGCAGGGCACATCTCTGATAACTTTTACTCCAAAATCCTCTCGGCACTTCTCCAGTCTTGTTGATAGATATTCATAGAGGTGTAGAGGATATTCTTTATCTTGCTCGTATGCAGCATGGTCTTCGTGCTTTCCATGGTCATGTACTTGTTCCTGTACTATTGGGACCGAAGCCATTCCTGATAACTTATTTAATATTGATCGTTCCTAGAGAAAGTTAATGGCGCGGAAAGACATATTCAGAGATCACAGTTCGATTTCATTGGCGCCGAACTTGATATGCGCTTACTGCTCCAACAGAGACTCTCCGTGAGCCTGCCCCAATTGCCAAAATAACACCGGGAGAAGCCCCGGGTGGAAACTGTGTCTCGATAGAGCACTGCAGGGAAAGTACGGAAGAAGTGAGATTTGGGGGAATTCTTGAGGGGGAAATGAAAAGGACTTCTAAGTCATAAGTGAATATGTAGGGAACACCGTGGGAAAATGCCAGGAGAGAGATCTGGAAATAGAATCTGAAAGCACAGATGATGAAAATTATGGCGTAGGAACCCTATGTGTGTAAAAAAGCAAAACATGAAAAGATGGAGATGGAAAATATTGAGCGAGGAGGGCCAGATGGGAAGAAGATGGAGGGAAAGGATGGATTACAGTCTCAAGAGCAGCGGGGTGGTTGAATGAAGAGCACATAGCAGGTTATGGGGAAGAGGAAGCGCTGGAAGTATGGATAGATATTAACTCAATACGGGTGATTTATTCGAGCGGGATGATCATAGTAAGTTAACAAAGAGCACTCAACGTCAATGCTAGACGTAGAATATTCTACTATAATTGGGGAACCTGATTGCCCCGTTTCAAAGAGCGAGAGCTTCTCAGCATTGGAAAGACAATGGTAAAGCTTCCTGTAGTGAATGAATAAAGAACTTCAGGCATTCCTAGCAACACCACGAATCATAAGAAAGCACGGAAGTATCGAGAATACTCTTCCGAGTCCGGAAATCGCCGTTGTGAGTCACGGTACAAATTTTATTTCGCACCGCCGAGTCCTTTTCCCTTCTGACTGTTGTCGTCGAAGATCGAAATTCTTCAACTTTCATACTCTTTCCCAGAATCTCAACTCTTGATAAATAAGACGTCACACATTATAGGCATATTAATGCCAGCGAAACGCAAGACCAAATCCTGGTGTACCAAAATAGTCGACCTTGAATACGACTTCGAACCCGAAGATGAGTGGACCAAGACTGATCAGTTACTCCTCGAGAAGACCGGTCACGCAGAGATCATCTTGTGGGTGCGAACCAAAGAAATCTTCAGTTGTACCATTTATGATCTCATTCCTTGGGAGCTTAACGTCGACATCTCCCTCAATCACACCATAAACACTCGCGAGGGTGAGGTTTTGAACACAAATTGGAGTAGCAGCTTCTGCAACTTGTTTCTGAGAGTTGCTCTCTGCCCATTGTTTGAGAATAATATCGACGCTCTGCACAATGCCATCAGACTTGCAATGTACTGGCGATTGGCTGGTCAGGAAAACGATACAGTACCAAGCAGATTCACCCGAGCTGCCTCACCAGAAATCATAGAATTCTTCGGCCTCTTTTACAATTCCACGCGCTACTTCAACAAACCGAAGATTCAACACGGTGTATCAGCCCGTGACCTAGAGGTGATTGAACTGAGTTGGGAGGTGTACATTAAAACCCATAATGAACACAGTATGAACCTGCGACAGATTCTACATACGTCGGAACCAAGAAGATTTGGAGCAGCCACACGTTCCAGAGAGAGTGTCCTAGAGGAAAAGAAGGGTCTTCTAGTAGAGAAGAGGAAGTCAAGGAATAATGGACCACCCGGCAGAGGTTCGACTACAAGCAGCATAATTGCACGAGGAAATCAAGGCTCTGCCAGCAACAGTGGAAGCAGGAGTGAACTAGACATGACCGGTGAAGAGGCCGGACCAAGCGGAGCTCAAGGATCTTCCAGTCAGAGTCCCGGGGACGAAGGTGGACCGAGCAGACACAGAAGTAGAAGCACAAGTGTTGGCAGCGAGAACGAGAACGAGTGTGGATACGGAAGCAGAAGTCCAGGCTTCTCCAACAACTTCGCAGGGAGAGGTGGACCCATCGACACACGAGTAAGAGAAGAGAGTGTGGACTGTGAAGATGCAGACCGGGAGATTGCAGAATCTGAACTAGGAGAAACAAGACAAGATGATCCATTCGAATCAGATTACATGCCGGAGACAGTGGTAAATGAGGAAATGGAGTTCAATCAACCTCCATCAACTTCAAGGCTCGGCGTAACTGTATCTGATCTCGTGAGAGGCTCTACGCGGCCGCCAACTGCACCAGCTACTTTACTGGATCCACATTCTGCACTTGTACCCGCCGGGACGAGCGGAAAAGCTACCGCTATGATAACTTCTTTTACTTATATTAACCAAGAGAAGTTAATGCAGTGTCTTGGGCTACCGTCACCAGCCGCGATGGAGAGAGCGTTTAACCGCCCAAACTTCACCATTGCTTTCAACGAACTGCACACCAACACTATGCAGCCAGGGAGTTTGGTGAACAAAGCGAAAAGAGGACCAGCTTTACAAACGGTACAGCGTCAGCTAACCGAAGGCGAAGCGAATGGACCGATAAAGTATTCCGGTGGCGCTGAAGCACATCTGGATCACTGGCAGGTTGACTGGGAAGAACTGGACCATTACGCCTATTTTTTGTGGCGACTCCGCCGTTTCGAGACTACCTTTCGAGATGGACTCTTCTACCAGAAGTCAATGACAACTGCAGACGTTGATGCCAGAGTGTGGCAGATGATGCTGCGCGCTCGAATGGATCGAAGAAACCCGGCCAGCTCTGGACCCGCTGCCATTGTACCAAACCAAAGTGTACCAAACCAAAATGTACCAGGCGAGATGAGGCGACCTGCCTCTCAAGAAATGCTCAGCCTCAACCGCAAGAAGGTCAAGACAGCAGAGACGAATGTCATTGATCTCACCCAGTCTTCTGATGATGAGGGAGCCATCGTCAAGGAAGAGCCCTCCTCAACTTCATCTGCTGGAGGAAAGCGAAAGTGGAAAGGCAAAGGGAGGCAGGTGGACCCGGTGGACTAGAGTATACATATCGGGAGTGAAATTCAACGTGCTACGTGGAACACTACGGGAAAGAGCCAGTTTCAAGACAAAGGTCTACGAGACGGTGTTTAATGTAATAAGTTAGATCGATGTAGTATATGAGAATTCGTCGTCTTGATGGTCGTCCTTACTCAGTAGTTAGAGAATCAGAATTACATGAACCACCACATTTGATCACCTCCTCGATGATTAAGCATTGACTCAACCAAGCCTGACCACATATCCGTTTGAAAACTTCAGTCTATAGGATAGAAACGGGCAATGGTCTAGCTCCGCTACTACACGTTAGGGCATAGAAGAAAGGATGACCATACATGAATAACGCTATGGTTGCAGATAAAGCGATCATATATCACCAGTTCAAACATACCTGCGCTCATTTCTGTCATTTTCACATTATCTATTTGGTCAATGCATGACTTTTGCTCATAGATTCAATCCCTCTCGGCCCACTGCCCCTCATCTCATCTATCGTTGACTCAACGGAGAATCCGAGGACGTTGAGCTTCACCCCCAAATCCCCGCCCTCCCCTTCCAGCCTCACCTCAACCTAAAAATTGTGGAAGATACTCACTATTAGTAGCCAATCATCCAACCATCTAAAAAATCTTGATAGATAGTAAGAGAGCGCCACTATTCACTAAGAGGAGAAATTATACATTCTGCGAACTCATGCTGGTCGATCAGAAGCGCTTCAAAAGCGTGGAACGTTGATTACTTCAGGATATGATTGCGGTTGGCTGGAGTTGCCGCATCTCACAGAATTGAGTAAGCAGGCGTAAGAAGCGTACGAGGAGTAGCATGTGGATGTTAAGCGGATGATATGATATGATGGAACTGGTATGTTCACGGCGGAAGAGCAACATGGCCTCGCCATCCTAGTGAATTGAGTGTATCCTCGATTCCATTCTTGTCTCTTCCTTTCCATTCTATTGACTTATTGTGGTGTCTAATAGTGAATGCACTCAACAATTGCATTACCGGGGCAACCGTGACCCTTCCCAATCAATTAAGCCCACCTCCACGCTTCAATGTTCTTGCCACTTAGCTTAAACTTCGATATTTTCTCTTTCTTAATTATCTTGAGCAAAATCAAAATGTCCTGCTCCTCCACGCACAATAACATTCTTCTTTCCACGGTCCCACGAGCAAGAAACATTTTCCTCACGACATCAGTTCTGCAAGCAGAACCTGTGGAAAGATACGGTGATTCGAGAACATACCAGAGTCAGCAACGAAGACAGCCTTCGATCAGAAGAATTCCATGACCACATAAACAAACAAATTCAAAATCATTTAGATCTGAAAGCATGCTAGGACACTGACGTTAGTCTCGTCCTGGCCAGCTTTCCTCGTCTCTATTACGGTGGTCCCAAGATGAGGAGCCTTCTCAAATTTCTCGCGGAGTTTGCGGTTCGCCAAGAGGCAAAGATAGTGACGTGGTGCGAATACCCTGCATTATTATTCTTTCTTGTCCGAGGTTGCTAACCATCTAAGTGTGTTCTTATTCTTTATGTGACACAAGCAGAACGGACGCAATGCGAGGCGGCCAGCAAGCCAAGAACTCATAAGCCCGACCAAGAATAAGTCGAAAGACACCGGATACAATTATATCGATCTAACTCTCTCCGACGATAAAGCTCCCATTAAACGGGAGTCTTCTCCAACATCGATGCATCGTGCACGGGGAATCGCATCACGCACATCGCGATCCCCATCCATACCAATTCACCGCGCTGCCAGACACAGCTACTGCCTGGTTTCGCCAACCGAAATGACAGATCTATGTCAAGAACCATGTCTCCTCCACCAGCTCAAGGAGAGGCAGATCGGGAAAACCACTATCGAGCAATGCTAGCCACAAGAGACCCGACAAAACGAGTGGTCCTTAAACACTCGGTAGGGAAGATACTTAACGATGATTGGTGTGTCCCAGAAGCGAGACTTTAAAATGGTTTTGCGTGAGCCTGCCCCAGGCACAGAACCAGATGCAGAGGAATTGTCGTTCGAGCAAGACAGGCTTCGCCAAGCTTTCACGAGAGAGCTCGCTGGACTCGAAAGCGGAGTTAATGAACTGTCTTTACAAGACACGATAGAAGGAGAATCGGCAAAGATGGCGCACCTTGAATCGTTTGGTGACCATCCCGGCTACCAGCCAATGGATTACGCTGGCGCCTGCCAGAGATTGAAGATGAATCCAGACCAGCCGAGACACGCAGATATGCCTGCTGCTGCCGAGCTCAAGTATTTGCAGGTGGCCGGTATCGATGCTATCGTTTCCAAACGGGAAGAAAACAAGAAATTTGTTTTCCTATGCGACGCAACCGGACTGGGAAAGACCGGTGTATGCTTGGTCTCAATCATAACTGTAAGTTAGGTCCTGGTAAAGCATTTTGCAAGAACACTGTAACTAACTCTTATAGATGCTTGAAGCAGAGAATACGAGGTATAAACATCTATCAAATGCATGGGCCTCGAAGTACCCCCAGTGGGCAGGCCGGCCTCGTGAGCCTTGCCCTACACCACCAAAACCGGTGCTACTCATCGTTGTTCCTGAGCTTACCGAACAATCGAAAACTGAAATGCTAGCACACTCTACGGATTTTGAGGTAGATCAGTAGTATAGCAATTCTCGAGTTTGGGGAGCTCACGGGGAGGGCTTCGGTTTTCGCAGAACCAGCAGACTCTCCGGTGCAGAAACAACAGGCTAGTAACAATGTCCAAACGACAACTGGATAATAAAACATCCTAATCTCTTAGATTATGCGGGACATTCGTTTGACAACAGTATTCAGATCCAATGCATTATCCCAAACTGGCCAGTTTTTCGAACACCCGAGCAGACAATCGCTCCCCAGCTACTCAACTTGTCTACCAGCGATCAACTTCAACGGAAAAGAACAAGTCTTATACGACGAGAAACTCTTCAATGCTAATCTGCGCCTTATTTTCAGACGAAGTACGACAGTCGGCAAGACCAAGGTTGTATATAACAGAAAGCACTCCACCTACTGTCGACGTCTGTCGTTCACCAGCTGTTTATCATGTAATCAGGTGTGAATCTCCCGCCATGCAGTTGTTGATCGAGGCTTGCCTTCGGGCATTAAAGATCAAGTCTTGTTGCTACTCTGCGGACTTGACACAAGCTGAAAGAACAGCTGCAGTGGATGGATTCACATGTGGAGACACAATGGTGTTCATCGGGAAGTACCATGTCGGCTCCACTGGTCTGAACCTCCAAGCAAAGTGCCGTTACTGCATCCTCTTCGATGCCCCGCCAAGCCGTGGTCTTGGTGCTCAAGCCAAGGGCCGCATCATTAGGATTGGACAACTTTACCCTGTTCGTATCTACGCCTTCACCAATGCCGGTCCGTTCCAGTCAAAATTGCTTCATAATTTGGTGGCGAAGGCTTTGTCAGGAGCTCTGGCGGAGTCTTCTATCAACATTGTGTGTAAAGAAGACGAAGAGCACGGCGCATTTGGTCATGGAGATCAACGCTACTGTCTTCCACCTTCTCTCGTTCACCTACTGTTTATCGGCTAGCTCTTGGTGGTGAGTAATCTCAACTTGGCTTGCCTTAGGGCATTAAGAATCTCCGCGGTCTGTTATACTTCCGAACTATCGCAAGCCGAGCGAAACCAGGCAGTCACGGACTTTCCTATTGGTGATACCATGGTTTTCATCGGAAATTACTTTGTGGGATCGACTGGGCTAAACCTACATCACAAATGCAGGGTCTGCATCATGTTCAATGCACCCCCTAGCCGTGGGCTCGGCGAGCAAGCCAAGGGCAGAATCATCCGAATCGGTGGGCTATTGCTGGTCCGTGTATTCACATTCACCGACGAAGGAACCTTTCAGTCGAGACTTTTCCACAATATGATCGTAAAGGCTTTACCAGGAGCCGTTGCGGTGTCCTCTTTGAATCTGGTGGCACGAGATCCAGAAGCTGATGGAGGGGACATAGACGAGGAGGGAGACTCTGAAACTGCTGATAATGGCGAGCATGATATCGCATTCGGACCCGGCCAGGAGTGGTGGTGGATCAAGGGAGACTTGGTCGAGAATCCATCGGAAGAACAAAAGAGTAGAGGTCAATGTTTCGATCCTGTTTCCTTTACGAAGAAGGTCCTGACCCTTCAACAGGGACAAGCCTACAGATTTCACCTTCTGTCGTTCACCTGCTGTTTATCCTCATGTTGCTGCTCCCCTGCAAAATGGTAAAGCAGTCGAGGTGGACGATGAATTGTGGAGAAAAAACACGTTCGACGCTACTGTACCAGAGGAGGTCGAAGACGCAATTGAGGCTAGGCAAGATCTTCCACCTTCTGTCGTTCACCTACTGTTTATTCTCGAGGTGTCCCTATGTCGACATGACACAGCCAGAGCGGGAAAAAAGCCGTACACGACTTCACTTGTGGTGGTGACGAGACTTTCTGTCTTCCACCCACTGTCGTTTGTTCACCTGCTGTTTAGGATGCAATTGCGGCCCGCCAAGATCTACCTGCTCCCATTGATGACCTTCCTCTGGCCGCGGCACCAGCACCACTGGTGTACAGAAACAGGCAGGCAGTGGACCTGGATCTTCCTCGGAAGATACCTGTGGTGCTCGAGGGTGGATACAATCCGGAGATGTACCCTCGTAGCGTATTCGGTCGACGACCAGGACAAGGTTCTAGTGGTGTAATCTTACCAGCTGTCGATAATGATAGCGGGGAGGGGGGTGCTGGCGATGGTTCGGGGGAAAAAAAGCAACCAAAGTATAGATATTGAATTCAGAGTAGTTGACATGGATCATACCTAGATGAGAGAGAGGGGGTGGTTTGGGGGGGGTTACAATTACTTGATTTTACCAAAGCATGGGTGGGATGGAAAGTTGGCGTTCGCAGAGATTGTGGGGGGATCTAATAATTCGGTAGTGGGATTTTCTGATAATTGATTGTTGATTTCCAATTTATTTATTCGTGATCATGCTTGTGAGAAATGCTATCAATCATTGCAAGAACTTCTCCAGAGGTGCCTTCTCAATTCTAGGATCTACAAATATCTCGCAAGTTCCTTCTCAGTCCATTCCCACAACTCCTTTCTCAACTTAGGATTCTCACTCGCCTCAGTCTTCTCATCCGACAGCTTCCCAACCGGCACATAGAACCCCCCACTCTTAATCCCCTCCTTCCCCGCCGTGACCGCCCATAGCAGATTATACGTCCCCTGCTCCGGGGTAAGCATCTGGCCAATATTCGGCAGATAAACAAGCAGCTTCTGACTCCACGTCAGATCCGTCACCAAAGAAGTCTTGACCACTCCTGGATGAATCGCAAAAGCCAGGATATTCGGATACCTCTCAGCTAGTTCCCGCGCATAGATCAGATTCGCAAGCTTGCTCTGCCCATACCGCAGCCATGGCCCTAGAACAGGTAGATCTTGCTCCGTCCGCAACTTCTCGAACTGGATACCCCCTGACGGAGTCCCCTTGAACGCCATGCTCGTCACCATGATAATCCGCACATCCGCACCTGGCTGCGCAGCTGTTTTCTCTAGCAGTGGCAACAGCTTGCGCACCAGAAGCGAGTGGCCGAGCTGATTGGTCGCAAAGTGAATCTCGTAGCCATCTTTGCTGAGACCGAGGGGTTTGGCCATAAGACCTGCGCAACAGGCTATCACGTCGAGTCGGTCGGGAGTGGTGGAGAGGATGGTGTCAGCGGCGGAAGAGACGGAGGCGTTGGAGGCGGTATCGCAGGGGATGAATGTTAGCTTGACGTTTTTTGGTGCACGCGCAATTACATCGTCGGCGGCTTTGCTGTTGCGGCCGGTGAAGAGAATGTGTGCTGGGTTGTGGGTTGCTAGTTCAAGGACAGTGCCGCTGCCGACGCCGGCGGTGCCTGGTAGGTAGGGTTAATCTAGATGGTCATGATTGTGGAGTGAGCAGAAATAGGCCGTCACGGAGGGATGTATGATAAGGAATTGAGACTAACCACCGGTGATAAGAATCGCTTTTCCAGCGAGGTCGGGAATTGCCTTTTTAGGGTCATATTTCAGGTCGGGCATGATGACGATGGAGAAGATGGTGTGGAGATGGAGTCTTGGAGATGACAAACCGGAAGCATGGCCGAGGAGTCTCCATTGCTTTTATATGTGGCTGTAGATATGGAGAAGACTAGGCAACTGTATTATGAAGTACATCTTATATCGCCAGCGGATTTGGGAGATTCGTCTCTTCTGTAAGGGGTCTCACGCTATCCTTGTCCATGCGTGCGCGGTCGTTGGCTGCCTGCTTACGAAGGGCATGACTACCCCCATTCCAGGGACCCGATCTGTCCTCTGTCTTACACGACCGCTGTATATATCGCCTATTTTCTGTTAGAAAAGCCAGAAGGAGTTCAGCGAAATGCTCCACAATCTAGAGTTTATGAAAATTTCGCGACGGGGATAAACATCCCGAGCATCACGGCAGAAACTGGCCAAAGGCATGGAATATCACAGAGTAATGGACGCAAAGCTTCTGGAAAATACCTCTTCTTTACTTCCTTTACGTCAACTTGGGCTTGATTTGGTTCCCTCTCAAACTCAAGCTTTTCCAATACATCAGCGCGAAGACTGTTTTGCACATTGGCGGGGGTGGAGAGATGTTTGCTGGCTAACACCAGCACCAATAACAACATGGGTTCATTCATCCAGCTACCATTGGAGAACGCGACGAGACTTTTATCAGATCGGATCTTCTTGGAGAGAGTAGATTCAGCCACTGTTGCTGAGAAATAAAGCAATTGGTTATCTGCGAATTAGATGCGATGCGTGTAGAGAGAGTTGAGGAAGTATTTATTTATCCTTGAAAGTCAGAACCAAGCATCATGGGCTTGGCAACTATACCCCGCATTTTCTACCCCGCCATGCCGGATCTGCCCGATAAGTACCACTTTTACTGTACGCCTAGTCTTCAACTTTATGCTTAATTACACCTACGACTTCATACCTTCATTGCATCGCATACTGTCTCAAGTTGGCTTCATGAATCAATTGACGCTGGAGGAAGAAGTTGAAAGAACTTCCATTCTCGAGATATCTGTCCTGCCATCCATGATGACTCGTCTGCACCTGCTTTTTACACATCCTGCTTCCTCACAACCTTCATAACACTCTCATAGCTTGTAGGCTTATAAGTCCTAGTCTCGATAAGCTCCAGGCCCTCTTTGGCGAACAATGTCTTCCATTGACTTTCAGTTCGCTCTGTCGAGCCCGTGGCGCACATCATCGCTAGGTCGATAGCTGCAACTTGCGAATATACACCAACATCAGGAAGCACCATCTCGTCTATCAGCAACACCGAGTCCTTGACCATCGCGGCGTTGATATGGCTGAGAATCTTACGAGCCACATGGTCTGGCCAGTCATGTAGCACAGCGCGCATGTAGTAGAACTTTGCGCCTAAAGGAAAGGTTAGCGATTCCAAGACCAACTATTATACAGGATTTGATTCGTACCTTTGACAGACTGGGGCCCAAAGAGATCGTGGGACATATTCTCAACACCGGGAGTAGGCAGAGCAACAGCGATGGTATGCGGCAAGTCTTGAAGGATGACCCTGCCAGGTAGGTTGGGGTATTTGGCCTTCAACTTGGCGCACTGATGACCAATACTTCCTCCCATGTCGACAAAAACCGGGTCCTCGGGTTTCCATCCAGCTGTCTCAGCCTCTACAGGATAGACAGACAACCATTCATCATTGGTATCGTGACGACGACCTGCCATATAGTCGTTGAAATAAGCTAGGTTTTCAGGGTGTAATCCCATCCAATCGAACGCCATGCCTTCGAATTTGAATGCAGCTTGCATCACTGTATGGGAGGGATCGGTAATGTCTTGATATTTGCTCTGTTTGAGAAAACTCGGAAGCGCCTGGAATTGCGGACCCATTGTCTCGAAGCTATGTTTATGCCACCGTCAGCACAGCTTCGAAGCCAAAGACTTTATGATATGTAAGTACTTACTTATGACAGATGCCGGCCTGGCTCCCTATGGCTACTAAGTTTTTGGTCACATTTGTGTATGTGAATTTGTCTTTTTCAGTTTCCTTAATCACCCCGTGGGATGATAGGTATCGCATTAGTCTCCCTGTGGTCTCATTAGCGAATTGAAAAGTTTCAAAGCTTGATTATTCGGACCTAAAAGTAGAGGGCTAGCCCCGGTGGTTTTCGCGATATCCTCAACACTGAGGGGTGTTTCACTTGCGACTAGTAGATCGTACAGCTTCAGGTCAATGCCCACGCGGACCGCAGCTACTTGGAGATGCTGCAGATATACAGTGAGACTTGAGCGGTGGT
Organism: Rutstroemia sp. NJR-2017a WRK4; assembly: GCA_002946385.1. Lineage (NCBI taxonomy): Eukaryota > Fungi > Ascomycota > Leotiomycetes > Helotiales > Rutstroemiaceae > Rutstroemia > Rutstroemia sp. NJR-2017a WRK4. Next base: position 694,987 of record NJPR01000140.1, on the reverse strand, counting down.
GTTGGGAAGTTGTTTAACAGCTTGGTATATTTGCAGGAAATGGTGAAGGGCTCAGGAGCCTGAGAGATGGAAGCTTACCAGATACATATATCGATTGACCGTGTCATCGACATCTTCCAGGGAATCCGCCATCAAGCGAAGCTTCGCTGCTAGCTCTCTCTTGGTTTTTCGGTCTACCGAGCTCGAAAGCTGGCTGAGTTGATTGAGAATCGTCTCCATGGTGAAAAGTAGAAGCTATGGTGATACGGTGGTCTATGATTCTTAGAACTCTTTTCCGAAGAACTTCATGTAATGGAGATATCAGGTTAGAAACTAAGAACAAGGTTGAAATTTCGTGGGTAACGAAGATATGGGAAAAACTGATGCAACAGTTGGATGCAAACAGGAAGTTTTAGTATACAACAGTTAGATGCAAGCAAGAAGTTTTAATATACAACAGTTGGATGTATGCAGGATGTAAGCGGGAAGTTTTAGTATTCCTAACTCCCCGAGCTTACAAGTGTAAGCTCAGCTCAGCATTGACCATTCAAATATTTTGAGCGGTGGCAGGGGTAAGATGTGGTGCCTTACTAGACTGATTTCCTCATTAGGGATATGGGTGACTTTTTAGACCAATTCCCTCGCATCGACATGGGTGACCTGTTAGATTGATTTCCTCATGGGGATGTGGGTGACTTTTTAGACTGATTCCCGGATTAGTGATATCGGCGTCTTGGGGACTTCTCTCGCCCCCGTCCTTCTGCAACCTCAACTTATCTCTGCGTTGTTTTCCAACATCAAATTGCTTTCTGATAGTTTCATGTCAAGTTACTTACTTGTATGTCACGAAAATGATCGCCTGACATGCAGCTGCTATGCTACCCACTCTTGAAAAGAGGGGTACGCGGCAGGTGGAGCCTCATCGTCGCCAAGCGACAGTGAGGGTATTGATCAGCGAGCATATGGGGATTGTACCTAGACTAGATTAAGCGCATTGCTACCTTCTACCGCGCTCATCAAGCCTATAAATAATGGCTGAGATGCTTGGTTGAAGAAAGATCAATCAACTATCACTTTAACTTCTCATGCCTAACTCTTTACTAACGTGAGATCGTAGAATTCACAAACTGGCGACAAATCCATGGCGTCCAGGTTCAGTCCCATGAATCAAGCACACCGCCACGCGAAGGACCTTACCTTCTTGTGGGCTCACGCCTTACACGTTATACTCGGTCATCACTCTCATTCGACGCCATCGAGCATAAGACACCGGAAAATTGTGTCCTGACAAGTCACCAATGTCTGCAGAATCCCTGTCCGTATCAAAACAAAGGAGATAGGATGTCTTCCGAGAGCCGTGGCTAGAATGGAACGAAGGTACAGAGAAATACGAAACAGTGGTCCCTGGACAGAAGATGGATGAGAACAGTGCTGCTACCTTGAGCTACTACCTAGCGAACTCCTTTAGAATCTTGCTATGCTCTGGAGGCTCACCAGGAAGCACATACTAGTGCTCTTAGCATGCTTTTGGAATATGGGACAAGGCAGTACGGCCTCTTAACATTGACTTGGCTGGATCTGATGAGCAAGGTTGCGGTCTGTTACAGACTGCATGTCATCATGCACATCTCAGGCCATTTTATCTCTGCTAGATGAACCTGGCAAGGTAAAATACGGCGAGATTCACTCGGAGGAATGCAACTACTCCTTGGGCATACCCTATCTCAGGATACTGTGGCGAAGATATTCTGCCGTCATTTAAGCACTATGCAAGCATAGAGCAGACAGCAGTTCGCGGCAGGACAGAAGAAACTCCTCTGCATGACGTTGTATACTGTATTCAGCGCAGCTTGTCTATCGATTTAGGTTCCATTATGCTCATAGAGGAAGCTTTTACTGAAATAAGAATTGCGCACAATTAGATCAGTTCCATTGCTTTCAATGTTAGAACGAAGCAAATAGAGCTTCACTGGAAGTCTAGAAATAATATATTTCTCTTAAATGCAGAACACAAATACAATATAGCCTGAGAGGAAGACATCGACTGTGAGATACATGCAATTATGCCATGGATGACAGCTATCACCGGTGTGACTTGATGGTCGTGAATGTGGTGTGACGATATCACAGCGTTTATGTAATCACTTCACCTACCCAGCTTGACGTCGATGAGGCACAGTCCCCACTCGACTACACGCGACGCGACTTTGGTCCAAATATTGTGTCTGCAGCCCCCCAGTCTCAGCCTTGTCATTTGCGCCATTGAGTCCACAGATCTCCATTCTTCCAATTGACTTTGCAGCATAGCGTACGTTGTTTTTATACAATGGCTCCTCCCAATGATAAAGCGCTCACCAATGCGCTTGTGAAAACTGTACGAACAGTCTACCGCAGCGATGAGAAAGATCAATTGAGCGTACGACTTGTCCGCACGAAAGTTGAGGAGGAATTTGATTTGGGAGATGGATTTCTTTCCGAGGGGAAATGGAAAGACAAGAGCAAGGGGATTATCAAAGGGGAAGTTGTAAGTTTTGGAGTTCCAGAGATTAAGAGCTACAACTGACAAGTTTCTAGGATAAGTTAATACAAGAAGATGAGGAAGGAGAAGAAGAAAAGCCCAAACCTGTCAAGAAAGTTCCCGCGAAGAAAGCTGCTGCTGCGCCAGTGAAAAAGGGTACAAAGAGAGGCTCTGTGGAAAAGGCGCCAGCGAAGAAGAGACAGAAGAGAGAGGCTACGCCTTCAGAGGAGGATGAGGAAGAAGAGGATGACGAGGAGGATGCAGAGGAAAATTTCAACGACGATTCGGATGCCAGTGACGCACCCAAATCAAAATCTAAAAAGCAAAGCAAGTCGCGTTCGACACCAGCAAAGAAGGGCAAGAAAGCAGCGTCACCTGAATCAGAATTGGAATCGGACATTGAAGGTGAGGAAGAAGAGAAGACTCCGAAGTCAAAACCCAAACCCAAAAACAAATCAGCGCCTGAACCAGCCGCAAAAAAGAAGCAGCCACCAAAGAAACCCCAGCCCGCGTCTGAAGACGACGAGGAAGACGGCGCACCTTCAAAACCAACCAAAACAGATTCTGAAGTCGAATCCAAATCCAAACAAAAAGCCAACCCATCCTCCGAATCAAATCCAAAACCCAAATCAACATCCGCAACCACCCGCGACTCCTCCCTCTCCCCACCTCCCGAATCAGACCTTGAACCCACCAAAGACACACCCCCCGCGGACGCCGCCGCCGACTCCGACTCCGAAATGTCTGTTGTCCTCGATGGTCCCGCCACCAACAAAAAAGCCCGCAAACCGCGCACCAGCAAATCCAGCACCTCCAAAGCCCCCAAAGCCTCCAAACCATCCTCTAAATCCAGCAAGCCGGCCTCCACAGAGCTCACTCCCCACCAACAAACCATCAAAACCCTGCAATCCCAACTCCTCAAATGCGGGATCCGCAAGATCTGGGCATTCGAGCTAAAATCCTGCTCTACAGACCAGGAAAAAATCCGGCATCTGAAAACCATGCTGGAAGATGCAGGGATGAAGGGCCGGTTTAGCGAGCAGAGGGCGCGCGAGATCAAGGAGATGAGGGAGCTACAGGCGGATTTGGAGGCGGTGAAGGAGGGGGAGAAGAGCTGGGGGGTGGGGAGGGGGAGGAGGGGTGCGAGGGCGAAAGGGGAGAGTGAGGATGAGGAGATGGGGGATGGGGTGGTGGGGAGTGCGGGGGAGGATGATGGTGAGGAAGATGAGGATGAAGAGATGAAACCTAGTGCGAGGAGTAGGGGGAGGGGACATAATGTTTTGGCTTTCTTGGGGAGTGAGGAGAGTAGTGATGATGACTGATTAGTTGGTGTTAGGATTGTGTATTTAGGTTCTGTATATCCATCATTGTACAATAATCGGGCATCAAGGGGACTAGGATTAGCACTGGGAAAATTTAGGGCGATGGACCATGTATGTATACATGAAGCAATCTGAAGTCAAGATTCAGTCCATCTCAAAAGTCAATATTCAGAGCGAGGGTTTGGACTTAGCTGAAAGCATATTACAGAAGCGGGACTATTACCTAGTCGTCCCTTACACAATGCTATCAGTAAAACGGTCCAGTTCCTGCTCATCACAAACATCCCCAAAGCATGAAATATGCTAAACTAAGGGGTATTATTTATACTAACGGGGTTGCTAGATACAAAAGTGCATGTACTCTCTCTCCATGCTGACAAGTCCAGCTGCACTACCCGAGCACTCGTCCATCTAGACCAATGCCTCAAAATAAGTGGCCCATCCATCCATCACCGCAAAAAAAAAAAAAAAAAAAGAAACAAAAAACGAGAATCTACGTGCCCTTGGGCGCGAGAAAAGCTCCCATCATTCCCATCCACCCATCAACGTAAACTCCAGAAAATCGTCATCTACACCCTCCCTCTCGTACGTCACCTTCTTCACAACGTACATCCTCAACTAACTGAGCTGTGTAATACGGAGAACCCCTAATAAGGACTATTAACCACATCCTCCTTCCCCAACTTATACCTCCCACTATCCTTCCCCCCAATCCTCGCACTCTCCCTCCTCCCCCCACTCCACCCACCGCCCACCCGACTCGGCGTCGCGATACTCTCCCTAGTCGGAACCTTAAAGCTTTGCTTCGCCACCATATTGACCTCATTCGGCAACGCCACAATAACATTCTTATCACTCCCATACTTAAAGTTATCCGCCTTCACCTCCTCCGCATACCGCTTAATCGTATATGGATCCTTGCTTCCGCGGAGCACCTTCTTCATATTCCACGTCACGATGAACGGGCCCGTGGCGGAAATGATCGATGTCTCGGAGATACCTTCACCGGTGTTGAAACGGGCTGGGGTGAAGGAGAGAGGAGCGCCAGTTTCGTGTTGGAATTGGGCGACATGCGAGGGGGTAAGACCTAGACGGCGGGGTTGGGGTTTGGAGTCTTTGCCGAAAGATTTCTCGAAACCGAGTTTGCCTTCGTTTTTGCCGTCTTTTTGAAGGGCGTCGATGAGGAGGAGGTAGGTTCGGCAGGTGGCGAGAACCCAGCGACCGTCTGCGCTAACGTCGAGTCCAATAATCGGTTCGCCCAGTGCGGGGATATGTGTTTTGGCATTGATTCCAAGACGGTCGAACATACGAATATCACCCTTGTTGCTAGCCACTGCAATATACCCCTTTTCGGTAGTGGCTGCGGCGGAGAAATCGTTCTTGGAAACATATTGTTTGAGTTCCGACTCAACAAGCTTGTTTCCCGAAAGACGAGGATCAATACGATATAGAGCGTTGCGAGAGAGACCAAGGAAAGTTTGTTCTCCAGTCATCTGCGAGAATTTACTCTCAGGAGCAAAGGTGTTGACTGGAATATCATCATGAACCTTCCATTCATCAACAATCTTGCCATATTCCAAATCCATTCGGTAAAGCGAATTCGGGTTATTTCCATCCTGAAGAATCATGTTCGTATCCTCTGCATGAAGCATGACTTTCTTCGGGTTGAAAAGCTTGCCATTCGGTGCCTGGACCTTGGAGATATTGGTAGAGAATTCCAGGTCGTTGTTCGGGGTATGCTTGAAAACTCCAATCTTGGAACCTCGAACGACAAATGATCGATCATGTTTATAGCCAACAGCAAGTTGAGAGTTGACGTTTCCATCATCATCCTTGGTGACCACATCATCTTCGTCCTCGTCGGAATCATAATGTTCGCTTCTCTGACCATCATCTTCATCCTCAGCCTCTTCATACTCTTCTTCTTCTTCCTCCTCCACAAAATCTGGCGCATCCTCCATCTTCAAATCTTGGAAAGCTTCAAGGACATAGTCTCTCTCATCCTCTTTGCTCTTAGCCCATTTAATCTCATTCAACTGTTCCCACAAAGCTTGCATCAACCCCTCCTGGAACCTCGTAATCGTTTCCTGGTCCTTGAATCGCAGCAACCAAGAGTAGGCCTGGTGATCCTCCGTATAGGCATTGAAGATAAACGAGGAATATTCAAAATTGAATACAGGGTTAATATCCGCAATAACAGCCTGGCCCAACCAATCTCTATCCTTTCCAGTAATCTGCAACCAATACTGCCACTTCCCAACTTCAGAAACAGTTGCCGTAACCTCAGCATCTTGTTGAATAAACGAGCCAGAATTGAAATCAAACAAATGCAACTCTGCAGTTTCCTCCGCCAAAACCGAAATAGCCTCAGGATGGTCTCTAACAGCAGGTGCCTTCGTAGGACCATCATCCACCGGCGGCGACGGCGAGCGCTGCGCCCTCTTACCCCTCGTAACTGGACTCATCTCCGTCTTCAAAGCCGAACTCCGCGTAGATCTCGCGGCCGTCTGATCAATTGGAGGGAAAGTCTGCACAGGCGAAAGCGTCGTAGGACTCTGAGCCGGACTAGCACTCGGGATAGGATCTTCCTCCTCGAATGAAAACTGCGCAAGTTCCTCCGCGGTCGCTGTCAAATAATTTCTCCTAAACTTTCGCTCAAACTGACAATGCACAGCCGTGAGCTCAAAAGCCTGGACTTGTGAATTCTCAATCGAGACGTCGCACACGAATTCGAAGAGGTCGCCTTTATCCCCGCTGAGATCTCTCCACGCTAGAACCTTCTCGCCGCCTTCGCGGATCTCTGATCTGAAGTGAAGAGATTCGTCGAGGAGGAATGTCTTTTCGTCGCGTTCACCGGCAAGAGCTGCGGTTTCGGTGTCTTCGGCGTCTTCGTCGTCGAGGAGCTCTTCTTCGCCTTCTTCGTAGGCTCGCTGCACCACTAGCTGATATTGAAATTCCACGCCTGTCCTTCTAATTCTCGCTGCCGCGTCGCGAAATATGAGTTCAGAGTATCCTTTGGGGGAGAGTGGTCGAACGAGGTAGAGTTGGCCTTGAGGTAACTCGATTAGAGATTCTTTGGATGTATCGCCAAAGATCAATTTGCCCACTGTAGAAGTATCGTTAGTTAGATATTGTTTGAGAGATGAAAACGTTTGGTTTTGCTTGCTATGCCCGGATTGCGATGAAGAGAAGTCATTTACATACCATTTCTTAACATAAACATTTTTTGTGTTGTTTGCGATCAGGAATCTGGCGCTTCAAGAAACAAAGCAGTTGGTTGTCTCGGCACCCTGATCAGCTTTCAAAGCCGCGACCAAACCAAGTATTTATGAGACTTCAAGCCGTACTCATGACACTACATAAGGCAGAAATTCACTAAAACCAGTATTTAAATCTTGTAAGATCTACTCGTCTACTTCACACACAAGGCAGAAACGTCATGTTCTTGGTGGGGGTTTGTCCAATTTACGCCACTTAGTGGCATTGTGGCTGTGCACCCGCGCTCAGCGTCGGTTCGGAAAAACTATTTCGCAAAAAATGCTCCCTCTATCAACCCTAGTATCAGATTATTTGCCGGATAGAGCTCCATTGAGTAATTCCACCCCGTCGCAAAGCTCAAGATGTCTCTCGCACGAATGGCCGCGAAACAAGTACCGCGAGAAGTCACCGCCGTGGTTATATCTTCTGGTCTTATGCACAAAACTGTCAAAGCGCGAATTGGACAGCAAAAATGGGACAATCATATCCGCAAGGTATCTTCCCCTCCCTTCCTATCACCCCCCCTCCAGAACTTACTAACCTTCCCCAGAAATTCAACTTCAAAGGTGACCTCCTCGTCCACGACCCCCGCTCCTCCCTCCGAACCGGCGACATCATCGCCATCAACCCCGGCGAACGCTACTCCAAAACCGTGCGCTACGTCGTATCATCCATCGTCGCACCGTTTGGAACGCCAATTGAAGAGCGCCCGCCAATACCAACAGCTGAAGAGCGGGCCAAGGAAAGAGCTATACGGCAGGGAAACTATGCGGTATGGGGGTTTGAGGAGGATCCGCGAGGTGTAAAGGGTAGTGAGTGGTTTATTCCGGGGTGGAAGGAACAGCAGAATGCAAGAAAGGATGCGAAAAAGAAGAAGTATGAGGCGGCGAAGGCAGCGAGAGAGGAGAAACGTGCAAAGTCGGAAGCGGCAAACGCGAAGACGCAGAAGCCAGTCCCAGATTCGATAAAGCAAAGCGCTGATGTGGGAGCAGAAGCATAAGTGGAGGGGAGGGGTAGTAGAAGTATAGACAGAGGAAGGTGTAGGAAGGCCGGGCATGGGATGGATGGATGAACGCGTGTGTGTATCTATAGGCACATGCATGAATGGAGTTATGGTGTATTTAAGAATTGGGGAACTCAAAAGATCTGTATAAAAAGCTATACCTTAAATCACTTTTGACAATAAACCTAAACAAATCAAGATATGCATAAATTCTTTATTTAATGTTATAACGGCATCTTATCGTATCATGTATCCCCTTGATTCCAAAGTCCCAGTCACTCCCCGTCCAATCCCAGTCCCAGTCCCATAAACTTCACGATTCGCCAGTCTCAGCAGCCCCTTTTCCCAAAGTCACGCCGCGCGTCCCACCGTAGAAATGTTAAACAATATACTCATACAGATACACACATTTATCTTCTTATCCTCCACGCTCACCAAACTCCTTTGCCCAATCCTCAAACTCTTGAAGACCTTGTTTACTAACACTCGGTCTAATATTAACCAAGCTTGCCTCAAAGTCCTCCATCTGAATTGGACGAATATCATCCATAGACATCTCTAATAATTTCTCCCCTAGAGATCGGAGTGGACCCATAGCTGCATCCTTTGCTAAGGCTGTTATATCGGAACCCGAAAATCCTTGGTAAATGTCAACAATGGGGTTCATAATCAAGATCAAGAGCAACATACCATCAGTCAGCCGAACCAAGTTGTCAATATCTTCTTCATCCAAACTATGTTTTTGATGCCCTAGAAGCGTCTTCAATTGTTTCCCTCTTGTATCATCCTCTGGCAAAGGAATATACTGTCGTCGAACGAATCGTCTTCTTGCTGCCTCATCAATTGCCCAAGGAAGATTCGTTGCCGCAAGTACCAAAACTCGGCTAGCATCACCTCGCTCCTTTTCTTTATCGGTTTGTTCCCTACCCGCAGCAGCTCGTTGCAAATCACTCCATTGAATTAGAAACTCTGTCTTGATCCGTCTTGTTGCTTCGTGCTCCCCAGATCCTGATCGTGCAGAGAGAAGTGAGTCTATTTCGTCAACGAAAATGATACTTGGTGCAAGTGCTTTCGCTAGCATAAAGAGTGCCCGAACTAGTTTTTCCGACTCGCCCAAGAACTTGCTCGTAAGACTACTAGCCGAGATGGAGAAAAAGGTCGATCTAGATTCTGTGGCGACCGCTCTTGCGAGCATAGTCTTTCCAGTTCCTAGACCTTATTAGCGATGGAATTGAAGACAATCCTGTGGAAAACGACGCAGAATAAAACATTAACTTACCAGGAGGTCCAAACAAAAGCATTCCCCTAGCCGGTTCACGTAACCCCATGAACAAATCCGGCCTCAAGAACGGATAAACAACAGCCTCTTTAAGAGCATTCTTAGCAATTTCCAGACCCGCAACATCATCCCAATGTACCTCATCACCTTGGACGACAATTTCATTTAGAATCTGTTTCGCAGCTCCTTCATCCACCCCCTTTGGCAGATTCTTCAAAAGGTGCTTTACTTTCTCATCCCATGCCGTCCTCGTAGCGTCAGCCTCCGAATCAAGAGACTCCTCGGAAGTAGGCGTTGTAGCATCCACAAGTACTGGAATTTCGACTTGCTTTTGCTTTCTCCTAGATCTAGTTCTGGCTTCTCCACTGCTAGTGTCATCCTGAGTGTCAGGGACAGCTGCCTCGTCTTTTGGAGTTCGCTTTCCGTCTTTTCCTCGTGATCGTTTTCCATCATCTTTCGTGTGGATCTTCCTAGGTGAAGAGCTATTTGCAGCGACAGGCTTTCTCAGAACTTTGTTAGCAGGAGCTACTGTCTCGGTTTCTGAGTCCGGTTTAGTCGTAGCCTTCCTTCGCTGGGCTATGAGTTCTTCCGCCCTGCTCTTTTTCGCTAATGTTTCAGGATACTCTTGTAGATAGGTGGGATACTTTAATGGTTCGAGTTTGCCTACCGAACGCGACGGAGGTGGTGGCGGCGGCGCCTTTTTCAATTGTACAAATGACGAGACAGGTGCGTGAGATGGCGGCGGCGGCGCGCTAGTTGAATCATCGGATGGTGGTATGAGAGGAGAATCGAGCTGCAGTAGATCCTTCAAGGCTGGAGAAGTAAGAGACGACCCAGAAACTGCACCTGGCTGACCTGGATCAGTTGGCGGGAAAGGATAACCATTTGATCTACCTGTAGCTCCAACCAGATCCCCTCTCCCACCAAATATGTCAATAGGCGATTTCCTCGGTGCCCGTGCATCCGGAACAAGACTCCTGGTGGTACTATCATAGCGTACTTGGCTCGAAGATGATCTCGGTGGAGGCTGTTCCATGCTAACCTTACGGACACCATCCGTTAAAGTTGTGGTACTATTATCTGCCTCCGGACCCTGACTGCGCCCTAACCTGTCTTTTCCCATCATAGATTGCCAGGCTAGAGTGGCAGCTTGATTCGTCACCGGATTCTCTTGCCGCCTTTGTCCCGCTGATCTAGATGATTTTGATCTCTTCCCGTCGCCTGACCTGAGCGTCTGGAGCATCGTCCTCGTTGTCTTTTCGGGACTCGGGCTTCTAGAGGATTTCTTCATCTTGTGCGATGGCGCCAGCGTATTCGACGGGGCAGTGGGGACTGGGGATCGCGATGAAGATGATACGGCCGGTATTGATGAACTAGACACTGATCTGTCGCCAACGGTAGCCAGCTCGGAACTATTCTTCCTCAACGCCAAGGAAGGTCTCTTTGGTAATGGTGGAGGCGTCGGTCTTGGTATCGAATCATAAGTGACTGCAGGAATCGTTCCATCGCCAATTGTACCAGATCCAGATGCGCTGGCATTTACAGACTCCGAAGACGGTCGCGAACTTTTCAATAACGATTTGAATTTCCCTGTGCCGCTGCTCGACTCTCCCGGTGGAGTATTGCCCCCATTCTGCTCTGCTCGCGAGAGTTCTATTGCCCTCAGTATATCGGATCTTTCCTTCGCCTGTAGTTCCATCGACCTCAAACTATCCATTATAGCCTTCTCGGTTTCGGACTTGGGCACATAGCCTGCCGGGACTCGATATGCATTATGATAATATATAGAATCTAGTGCCGACTGCCATTTCTTGAGAGCTTCCGGTTCGTTTCCCTGGTATGCGTGTTAGAATTCCGGCCGGCAAGCAAAAAATAAGAGGGCGCTGCGCAACTTACCTGCCCTTCAAAGTACACGGCAGTGGCAGTCGTCAAGAAAACCTCATCGTAAGTCTTTTGAAGCTGCGACGATGGTTTCCCTCGCATCATGAGCAAATTTGTGTCCTCGAAAATATCTCATGAAAAGTGGTGCTATAACAAATGCTTGCTACTCATAGAAGTGAGTTGGTGCAGGTAGGTAATATGTTTACGTTTCCCAGGGTCTCAAATCATGTGCTTCCTTTTGCAGACAACAGGATCTCGAAAGGTGACGTAGCGAGTGTCCGAAAGCCAGTGGAATCTGCGATTCACCTCGAGTAAATGCCGATAATGTTATCAAGCAGAATGAACAATTGAACTAAACCAACGCAACACGCAGATTATTGTATCCAAGGTAGAGGTTATTAATTAAATAATTAATTAATCAATCGGTTGAGAAAAGAAAAACGTTGGCATAAGTTGAATTGATTTCTTGGGAATTCCATGAAAGAGAAACAGAAAAGGCGCTGCTTCATCTATTCACGTACCTATGAGCGATCTTTTTAGGCTGATTTTAGTGGGTTATCCTTGCCGATAGAGTGGTGGGGTGGCTTGCAGGCTTCAGGGAGGGGCTGAAGAGGGGGGTTGCGAGCCGCGAGCCTCAAAGTCGGCGCATCGCATCGCTCAGTTGCTGCTCCTATATTACTGCAATGAGTACATTACGCGCCAAAGTGCATCCTGCACAAATCTCAGAGAGTAAAAGAAGACTTTCATACATCGAATTCTAATTCGCATGACATGAACACGGAAATGTGGCACATCGATATTCAGTCATGCGCTATCAAACCTCGGTATCAAGGTTTAAAACGAGCGCTCTTACGCATGATACGATCACACAAAACCTTCATTTCAAGTCATTTTTGCATTGCTGTAGAAAGGCAGGAAACGTCGCCGCTTCTACAAAGTTGCCTCCGTTTTTTATTTTGTTAATAGTTACACGGCCAGAATCTAAAGCCCTGCATTGAGCCCATCATCCCATCGCTAGACGAACGCCAGTACGACCAAGGACTCTCAGATGACTGAAAGGTACTCGTGACGAGACTTTCAACATCTATCATAACCGGAGATCTAAGAGGAAATATGTACAGATCATGAGGGTGCGTGGTGAAGGAAAGCCAGATTCGTGGTATCCAGAAAATGGGGTGGCTACTACAGCGTCTGTCGCCTTGACAGGTGTCATGAATATGTATATAACATATTCTACGAATGTTGTCGGACAGAATGACGCATTGCATACGTCCGAATCCTGATCCAGGAGCTGTAGTCAATGAGGAGGAAAGTGGATGTGCGCAGGGCATCTGGTAACACAGGATACCAAGAGCTTTAAACGACAATATCGTTTTGCCTGATAAAGTACGCTCTGTGAAAATGTAAGGTTAGACGACAATGATCATACGCAATGTGGCAATACTTACTTGCAAGCTTCGTACGCCGACCAGCAGATAGCGGTACTTGGCATAGTAGTCACCACTCGTGGTCGTACACCCTTGAAAAATCCTCCAAAACCCTCTCTACGATGAAGGACCTTGCATCCCTCTACAAAACCGCTAACCCTCCTTAATTCGGGATCCGTAGCTGTTCCTCTTGTTTGCAACATCGTCTTGATAACATCCATCGGGGTTGTAAGCGCAGCCGCGAATCCTCCTGCAACGGCACCTGCGGTACAATGTGTCCAAGGATCATATTTCTTGGACGGGTTCATGACAGTCGAAATCGATTCGTAGGCAAGAAACTGAAGCGCAGTGAAAGGAACGGTCATGGAAAGTGTGGTAGGGTAAGAAACGTAGAATGCGGCGAGCCCTTCGTTTCGATAAACGTATCGAGCGCAGTCAAACATGGATTTGTACATGGCCTTCGAGTTTTGAATTTGCATGCGCTGCTTGATAACTAAAATCGAAGTATTAGCAATCGCAGGTGTAAATTGTCGGTGATATAATACCATCAAAAGGATTCATCAGAGCATCGCTAGCAATCGTTGCGCAAGCTCCACTCGTAGCTAAGATATTGTCAGTTGTGAATCCCCCACTCGTTCAAGACAAACATACCAGCAGCAAGTGGATGATGAACACCGGCTTGATTCCCTCCCATTACATGCTTTACAGCTTCGTATGTAGCAAAGTAGACAGCATGCGCAGGTCCTAAGTTATCATCAGTATTTTCCCAAACCTGTCAAACCACTGCAAATTGTACTAACCCGCTCCCACAACTACACTCGACATGCCCCTCCATAAATTGAGGATTCCCTCCCCCGTGGCTATTCTATATGTGCCTTGTATCATACCATTGTAAACTGCGGATGGCGTCGGGCTTAGGATTTGCATTCGGGTCTGCGGAGTGTCAATATAACTTTCTTGTTGATATCGCCACTAGAACATATGTGTTTACCTTGATGGCATCAACCGGATACATAACGGTGTGTTCCTAAAAGTATCTTCGTGAGCCCTCGAGCATGAATTCCCATATCATATAAGCTTACAGCAATTCCAGCGAATGCGCCCGCCGCCATGTTCTGTATCAGCGAAAAGTTTGGTGGGAGCGACTCATATCTATTTTGATAGATTAGCAAGCTGCGCTTTCTTTCCTACAGATGAAGTAATTGCAATTGTAGCTCATGCTCGTAGAACATACTCATCATATTCTTCTAACGGTTCTGCATTTGGCTGGGCCATTTGGGCCAAGGCCGCAGATCCTCCTCCAAGTTGTGCTGATTGAAGAGCCAGATTGGCGACTTCCAGGTTATCCGCCGGTCTTTTGAATTATATCCTTCTCTTTAAAATATCTGGATGGTAATGGCTTGAACCGGGAGCTCTGCGCCGATGGGACGTTATGTGGTTGGTATGGGAGGGGTTGTGCAGCAGTTGGGGATTTTTAAAATGCGGATGAAAATAAAAAAGTGGTGATGCTATTTGGTTCAGTGCTTCTTTCTGCACAATCGAGCAGGGGGGTCAAACGAGATCGGGGCCGAGGTGAGTCTTCTTACGAAATCAACAACTGTAACTAACTACTCGAGTATATAAGCAATTAAATAACAAAATTAATTCCAAATAACTTATGTATATGCTGTAAATGTCGAAGTACAAATTGACCACTTGGAGACATTCACCTCAATCCATATTAACTTCGTACACAATTGCCCAAGTTTGATCATAGACGGAGAACGAAGCAAACAACGCCTAACATCACCGAGACATATACACAAGTTAGCTAGGAAATAGCAGGCTGGTAGTTCCTTTGTTCACAGCCGGCATTTTCGCAACTCCGCTTTCGCAATTCTTTGTGTTGCGCGTACGGAGATACGGATTCCATGCTATACCTATGCCAACTATGTCCTCGGACCTTCCAGGAGCAGGATTCTTTTGGCGCGATTTCTCCTGGTAACTCCGGAGATGCTGTGCCGTCTCCCTGTGTCGAGTAGCGTGTGAGTAGCTGTTCTTCTCACGGTGTTAGCAGCCAAACGTTATGAAGACTGGCAAGATTAGCTTCCCAAACGGTGGCTAGTTGGCGTTCTCGCTCTTCGACAGCCGAGATAAGATAACGAAAATCTACTGGCGTCGGTTGACCCCATGCTCGAGTAGGGTTATTCATCTTATGCATGATAATTTGCATCCCTCATACGGGCCGTACAGTCAATCAGTGAGACGAGTGTAAAGTGACATTCCCTCCTACTTCTTCAAACGTATATCCTACTGCAGATTTAGCCAGCAATACAACATGGAATTCAATCTTGTGAATGTTAACCATTTACAATCTGAACCGTTTACAAATAGTAAGTTAGTACAAATGCGCTTTTGTCCGTGATTAATGCCAAACTCCATTTTCCTTCCCGTCGTTGTCTTCCCATCGTCAATCGACCAGACCATATCGTCAGCTCACGTGAAAGCTGACTGTAATCGCATCCACCATCGCCACATAGCTCTTCTCCAAGACGTTTTCCTACGTTCTTCCTTGATCTATCCGCTATTCTTGACCTATTCACTCTTCGTCCTCGGCCTGTTTGTCCATCCCCATTCAGCTTCCTTCCGTCCATGGTCTCCCCTCATCATCATTACTCTCTATCTCCCCAGTCTTCATCCTCCTCATTCCACCTCTCCCCCCACATCGTCCTCATCCCCCATTCCCCTCATCCCTCTCCCCCTTCCCTCCTCATAACCCCCCTCAAACACTCCCACCAACAACCCTCCTCCTCTCCTCCGCCCCAAACATCTCCGTCCCCTGCCTCAGCGCATGAACCAGCATCCCCAGCGCCTCCGTCCCAAAATCGTCCGCTTCCCGGATCTTATCCAGATCCTCCGCGAACTCCATGGTCGCTCTCTGAAGATAATGATTCGTGAAGCGAGTATCTATATCTTTTTCTGAGTCACTTTTTGGTGCCGGTGTTGGGGACTAGACGGTATGTTAGTTAGGCTAGGGAAATGCGATAGATGGATGGTTGAGATGAATTACGGGTACGGTTGCTTGGGGTACTGATTTGGACTTGGATTTGGATTTCGACTTGGACTTTTGCTCGCTGTCGCTTGCGCTGTCGGTGTCGGATGTTACTAGATGGGGTGTAAGTCAAGTGATGAATTCGGATTGAGTGGAGAGGAATTTCATACCTTGGGTTCGTGACTGTCTCTTTCTATGGCGTTTTGGCTTCGAGGCCTTGGTATCTTTCGCTGCCATTTTGATGAAGCTTGATCTAAGGAATTCGGTGAATAATTGGGGGATGAAATGAAGATGAAGAAAAGAAAAGTCGAATCCAGAGGACAGGCACGTGATTGGAAAAGTGGAGATCTGCGGGAGATGGAGGATATCATTGGTGCAGGATCAGGAGTGGGAAAAGTTTAGAAGGACGACAGTCTGGGACAGTCATCATAGGTAAGTGGTTATAGTCGATTCGGCGATTTCCTGTGTGAACAAGTCTTTAAGAGGTATTGAGATCTATCACATCAAGTTACGGGGCCTTTTCTGCGTTGGAGAGACAATATAATGGTTTGCGTGACTCCAGCTACTGGGGATTACACTAGACGGGTAAAGTTTTTTCAGCATAGAATCAAGCACCATTCAACATCACAGAACCCACTAAGGTCAAAATACCACTGGATCTTGTCCATCATTTGATTCCATTCAATATATACACAACCGCAGCTCATCGCCTTCACATATCTGCTTTTCTTCCATATCACTATGTGCTCTGTAGGCCCTTTCAAACAAGAACTATAAAGGAAGAAGAAAATCAACCTCTCCCTTTGCCTACTTCACCCCCCTAACCCCCTTGAATCATACACCCAGTTCCCCAAGTCGCTCAATCACTCGCGAATGAATGAATCTAGTCCTTAGTAACATGACGAGGAACAACAGCAAATGTTGGTCGAACAAATCTAAATGAGCAGTCATCAGTCAGCAATTTATCACCCCACGCACTCATAATCCACCCTCCTCTCCGTTCTCCCTCTCCGGTCTCCCCTGTCCATTCCCCCACTGTCTCTCCTCGGCAACCCCCCTTCCCTTTACAAAACAGAAGAAAAAATAATAACTCACCGATCCGAATTATACGGACTAGTCTGCGAACCCAACAACTCCTTCTCCCTCTTCAAATCCGCCCAATGTCTCCTCACCAAATCGCGATCTTGTTCCGCAGTCAACAACGGGATAAGATGAATTCTCGACCACATTTTCTCGCGGGCAAGTTCGCTGTTTTGCGTTAGCAAGTACGTTCTCCATTCATTTCCCTCTTCTCTAGTGCCGAGAATACATGTAAAACTACATAAATGGGAATTGAAAGTACTAGGGAGGGAAAACATACTTCTGTTCTCTAATGCCCTTCCCAACTTTATAAAACCCATAAGTCATGACCCCAGCCATAGCGAGCAGCATAACCGAGGGACGGAATCCGCGCGCAGGAAGATTTCTCTGTGGTGTAGCAAAAAAGAATTGTCAGCCAGTGTTTGTTCATATATATAGCGCTTAAAGAGATTCATCTTCCATGTCCCAGATCCCAGGTCCCAGGTCCCAAGCTCGCGTGAGAAGAGGAGACGTGAAGGAGGAGAATTTGGGCGTGCAGAATGATGTATGCGGAGAGGAGGGTCGTGTTTGTCGTTATTCGTGGTATTCAAGATATCTTATGTCGTCGCATAATCGGCATATCTTCCCCGCTCCCAGTCACCCCTCCTCAGCCCAATTCCGCGTCTCTCTCTCTACAGCACTCTGTAATCCGGCCGCTCCTCGCTGCCCTTAATGCTCCGCGCATTGATTCTCTGGTTCTTCTTCATCTCATCCCTCTCCTCCCCTCATCCTTTCCCTTCCCATTCCCTCCACTCCCCTCATCCCATCCATCCTCCCCCTCCCCTCCTCCCCAGCAACCCTCCCATCCCGTCGCCCAAAACAACAAATAAAACCCCTCACATACCTTATACTGCACCGGCTCATATCCTCCCGCTGGTGGTAAATCTTGCGGCATCTTTATCCTAATCTCCGTATGCGTAACTTTTCTGAATCTCCGTAACCCTTATCTCCCTCAAATTCAGTCCAATCAAATCCCGTCTTCAAGTCCGTTCGCAGGTATAGTATCGTATGTTGGGCGAAATCAATTGTGATGTGACGCGGGTATTAGCTTGAGCGAAGTGAGAATGAATTGGAGCTCGGATGTTTGATTGTGATGGTGATGGTGATGTTCAGGCCTGAGATTTAAGGTTAGAGTGGGAGGGGATGGATGGGTGGGTGAGGAGGTGAGCTAATGAGAGGGGTGGGGTTGCTGTATGTACTTCCTCTGCGCATACATCCGATACTTATGATCCTCAAACTATTCATTTGCTTCATTATAAATATTCAATCATACTTTATCATCAAGTTTATATTGTCCGGTACAATCACACCCCTCTTCCTTTGCTGTTCCTCCTCTACTCCTCCATCCTCTATCCTCCCCTCTGCCACGTTCTCTCCCAAGAAACCCATCCTTCATCACCCTCAAACCCACCTAGCACCACAATCAAACTTCAAATCACCAGAAACTTCACCAGAAAGCCCATAGCATTAACCATAAATCCATTAATCTATTCAAGTCATTCATTCCCCCCCCCCCTGCATCTCATCCACCATCAACCTCCCCTTCCTGTACACACATACACACACCAACCAACCCCAACCTCAATCTCTTCCACCCCGTCATCCCTTAAATATAATTAATCATTCCTAAGTCATCCCATCCGGTACCATCCCACCCATTCCGAACCTAAACCCCATAAAGCCAACCATACCTCTTTCCCGTCCCAACCCAACCCAAATATGACCCATTCCCATTGCCCATTTCCCGTTCCATATCCCAACCCAACCGAATGCCCTAAAACACCATAACCCCGAACCCAAACCCCAAACAAAGCTAGAGTTTCTTTCCTCTTGCTCGCATTCGTTCTGGTTGGCAGAAAAAATACGATACTGTATGGCTATAATACGATATGATGTAAATGATAATCTTTCCTCTCTCGAAGAAAACAAAGCACTCTTCCCAGACCCACTGTATCTCTTCGTCTCAACGCTCAGTCGCTTTATCCAACATCTCCTCCATTCTTGGCGTGATATCTCATAATATTCGACCTCCCTAAACAAGGCCATGTAACATCATCATCATCATCACATCAATCATCCTCCCCCTCCAACTCCGCCTGTTCCCTTTCAAACGCCGCCTCCATTTCCGCCTCCAAATCCTCCTCCAAACTATGATCACTCTCTGGCTCCATGGCCGCCGATGTTACATCTTCATTCTCATCGCCTGTGACCCCCGGCGTCGGCAGACTCGATTCCGACGCACTAGTTGGCGTCTTTACTGTCTTAAGACTCGTGGTTCTGGCATTAGCCATGCGTTGTTTCTTCACCAATGTACTCTCCTCATCACTCGTATCCTCGTCTGTGGCTTCATCAAACGATCGCTTTTGGCCTCGGCGTTGACTTGAGCGTGAGCCGCGAGTCGTGTTGCTGGTCATGCTTCCGTCACTATCGGTAGCGGAGTCATCATCGTCGCCCATGAATTCGGCGAGTTCGTCGTCGACGCCGTTCCAGTCGAAGCCTTTTAGATCATCGATTGGTGAGTGACCAGGCTCTATGTCGTCCGGCATGACTCCGTCGTCGTCTGCGCCATCCTCTGGGTTATTTTTAGGGGGTTCATCATCTTCGTTGCTTTCACTGCCAGTATAATCTTCACTGTCGTCACTATCATCCATTGAAGACGGTAAGCTTGTATTGTCGCCTGATTGTCTTCGGTCCGAAGGATGGATCTCAACCTACAGAAATCAGTAAAACGTCTCAACTGACAAAGCGCATCTACTTACAAGGTACGGTTCTTCATCATCTTTCTTCCATTTGCTCATAGAGCTAAGTAGCCACTGTAGAGTAACGATCTTGATATGGGGGTATTTTGCTGCTTGTCGGACCTTTTGCGTTCGAGTTCTGGTAGAGGACGCCACAACATGCGTTACTCTCTTCGATACCCTAGGAGAAAATAAGCAAGTAAACTCAACCTCCTCAAATCCCAAACTTACTTCTTACGAATTTTAGCACCAAAGATTTCTGTCTGCTGAGCAATCTCGGATCTGAATTTAGTTAGCCTCCGATGTCCTTCCCGCACGCCCCAATAATCGCCATAAATATCAAGAAGTTGCGAATATTTCAATTTATAAATGTTATCAACTTGCCTCATTAGATCAGTTCCTAACGGCACTATGCCAGACATAACAATAACACAGCCTTGCAAGACTTTGGCCCTATGATACGATTAGCAAAATTCCACATAGCGAATCTCGGAGAAGGGCATACTTCAGACGCGGCATGACAACCGCAATATTAGGCACAATCTTCAAGTCTGCAGCTTCATCTCGGACTGAGATCTTCCTTTGGCCGCCAGGTTTCAGTTGTGCGACTCTTCCTCCAGGAACATTGACTAGCGCCTTGTCGTATTCTTCATAGAAAGCTTTGTGCAGGTCTGTGAGATGTTGTTGAAGGTACATTAGTTCGACATCGTCGTCCTTGAGTAAGTTGTGTCTTATATGCGGATGTTGTTCAACTACGCCGCCGTTCTTTGTCTCTTCAATCACCTCTTCCACTTCATCATCTTGTTTGTCGAGTTGTTCTTGCATGTGCAGTAATGGTCGTTCAGTCAGTTGCCTCTCCAAGAACTTCTCTTGTTCCGCCGCTTGCTCCTGTTTGACTAACTCATCATCACCGCCTCCCATCCTAACTAGCTCTTCGAGCGCGCTAACGCGAGGGACTTCATCCGTAGTTGCACCAGACTCGTCCATCTTGTCTCCATCAGCTACCTCAGCACCATCGTCAACCGGAGCTTTTGCCGCCTCGCCGATAGGTGTCTCGACCGTTTCCGTCCCTTCGGTTTCAGTCTTTTCTGGCTTGGGTAAATGCTTCTTTTTCGGCGTGGGAACCTTTGGAAGTTCCTCTCGTTTCGGTAAGAAACTCGAGTTGATATCTCCAACACCAAGGAAAAAGTCGTATGGAACAACCTTGATGAGATTAAGTCGATTCATTGGCCAAACGTCCGAACGATCGTCAATTATAACTACCATATGTGTGCTCTGGGGAAACAGTCTCGCTAGACTCTTTGCTGTAACGTTGCCGTTTTCGTCTCGACTGATAATGCGATCTCCAAATAACTTTTTCTTCGGGTCGACGATCTTTGCGATATTAATAGCGTATGTTCGAGTACCCATAGTATAAACGTGCAACTCGTACATCTCCGAGACCTTCTCCAGGAATTCGATCAAGCCCGGCCGCATCTTAATATAGTACCAATAGTTACTGTCATCTTTGAGTTGGAATGAGCGGACATCTTTGACGGCCTCGTAATTAGGCGAGTTGGGGTCGCGCTGCCACTCCCCAACAGTGGGCTCAATGCAAGCATGGATAATGGTCTGGTCCAGATCGACCACCAATGAAAGTTTGCGGCTCTTCAATAACCGCCGTTGTAGTTGTTCTTCAGCTTTCGAAGCTTCATCTTGGGTGACGGTGAGATGTGTTTGGTCGTGAATCATGTTGATTTTCGCGCGGTCCGCATCGACCGAAGCGCTGGCCCAAGAAACTTCCGTCATGTCCTTCCCACACATCCCACAAAGACCAGCAAACTGGACAGAGTGCGGGCAGGCCTCTTTGACTTCCACAACTACTCTATCCCTCTCGATTCTCTGTCCCTCTTTGATTAACCATGAACTGATGGTACCTTCTGCCGGACTATCCCATGCGCCATATGATGTTTGTTCTTCCTCCCATTCATCCCCTAGCGGATCGCCGACTTTCTTCATCCATGTGAACTTGTATTCAAGTAACGAGATCTGTTTGGTGATTTCGTCGCCCGGCTTCTTCAGCAATCTTGTGATTGTAATGGGGTATTTCAGGCTCGGACCCAGGCTCAGTGGCTTTGTCAACTCCATCTTGATTATCCTCCTTCACGGTGTCTGCGCTTTCGTGTGATCATGCGATTCCAGGCGGGTTGAATCTATTTTGATGGAAAGAAATGGTCAGCAAGTGCTGTGAAGAGAAAAGAGGGGTGAAGCAGGGAGAAGTAAGGACGTGGGAAGAAGTTGTGAAGTATTAATGTACTCCGCAAGTAGCAGGCAACAAGAAACAGGTGATTCTACGACCAAAAAGCAGGCGCAACACATTCCTTGAGTATGACTCGGAGAAGCAGGCAGTTTGCGCCAAGGCTGTCAAAGAATACTGCGATAGGTATCTACAAGCTGTTGAAAGACCTACGATCTCAATTTAAGCTCTTGGAAAGCTCTCATAAATATCGCGTGGGATTCAGCGTTGTAAGATTCCATGTGCACTTTTTTTGCTCAAGCTTGCAAGCCACAATTGTGTAGTTTTCCTGGTTGGTTGGTTGCTTCCCGCGTGCAAGGTTGTAAATATTCACCTTTTATTGTCCTAATAATGTGTCCGGGATTCGGTGGTGGCGTATGGTTTTCTGGGGAGGAATTTGTATTTGATTGTTCTTGTCGAGGATCTGAGGTAGCGATATGATATGCGACGGGATTTCTTTGGTTGGTCTGGTTTCTTTGAGGTTGTTGGATGCTGTGGTAGTCCTTTGGGGATTGGGAGCAGCGGGTTGCGAACGAATTGTTGATTCTAATCGATCAATGAGAACTGATTGACATGGGCGTACCGCTGGATCTTTCTATACGGACGAGACGCGACTGTACAACCAGAAGAATAATTGCGGAGAAAAAGCTTAAAGCAAGGTAAAAATGTAAGGCCAAAAGGCAATAAGTTAGGCCAAAAGGTAAAGAAAGGGCAAAGGGCAGAGCTAGGTTGAGTCAACTTGTCGGCAGTTTCCGTAATCCGTTTTCCGTTTTCCGATCTGGAACCCTTTCTAGTTCTGGTGTGGAAATTCCGACTGGCGGGCGCGGGTGGTAGGTTAAGCGGTTGCAGCTTTGCTTTTTGGGGGGTTGACAAAGGGAGGGAAGATGATGGAGGGTTTTATATGTTTGCTCGACTTGTCCCCTTGGCGAATCACGGATGCGCCGCGTGATTCGTCCATTAACCGATCTGGCATTCGTTTTCTGTGCTAACGGTGCATAACTGCATAAATGCAGGGTTTAAATGAGGAGAATAGCATCATAGCTTCAAAGCTTCGATGTCGGTGCTTTGCATTCTTTCACCTTGTTGGGAGTGGGACTGTGACTAGTTCTATACCGTATGTACGGAGGTCTGCTCTTACGTGTAATCTACAGCCAACGGTGTAGGAACAAGAATAGTACGGTATCTCGAAGTAGCACCCAACAACTATTCACGCAAGCTCGTCCATCAGTAGGTAGATTCACAAAGCTCACGTTGCACAAAACGATCCCTGCCCACACCAGACATCGTTGCAGATCAAAATGTTCCGAGGTCGCAAACCGTTTGCAGTTACATGGGATATTCATTGATCGCCAGGGTGACGACGTTCAAGATGCGTACTACACAAACTGCCTTCAAAGAAACGAAAAGAAGATCGAATTCTTCATTCATCATGTATCACGTTACCATTATTGTCTCAAGTTGCAAAGTTCTTTATTCCGGTTTATGGCGAGACACAAGATCATTACGCTTGTTGACGACACAAATGCAAACCAATGTTTTCGTATAGACAAGAAGTAGAATTATATCTCAACCAACCTCCAAAAGTCTATATTCTGTAAAACTTCACCTCCATCATATGTGACCCCTTTCCTCCTCCAAACCCTTCCAAAGCCCCTCCATAACATGCCTCCTTTCCTGCACTCATCGAACTAACTAGGAATCATAATTACTCTCAGATTTGAATGCAGTTCCTAGCCAGCTCCCATCCGCCCGCCTACCCGTCCGTCCATTCCCCATAACAAGCAAAAGAAATAGTATCATTAACAAGAACAGAATGCTCAAATAGAAACAATTACAATCGCGATCCAAATCCCATCCCATCCAGTTCCATCCTATACCATCCCAAAATATTCATCATCACACGGATGCTCGCTTGCTCGCTCGCTTTGCTCCCACGCCATGCCTCATCATAGAAAACCAACATGAAAAAGAAGAACAAGAAAGAAAAAAATACCTCATACACCAGCCTTTCTAACAGGTGTTGAAAACCGAGATGCTGCATCCGACTCCGAAGAAGCAAAAGCCTGCTCGCTCAATGATCCCGACTGCGCCATAGACTCCCAATCATGAATTCGTTTCATCAGATCCGGATCCTCGTCATCGCCAATAAATGTCCAACTCTCCTCCGAGTCTTCATATGGATCATCCACAGATTCTCCATCTTCGCCTTTAATGAGTGATTTGGCGTATTCCATGTCTCGATATATACACTGAATCGCGGTCTGTACACCATTCTCCTGCTTTTAGTTAGTATAAGGTGCATGATATAGAAATTGGGTCAATCATACCTTTCGGATCCTTTCTCCTAGTACCTTAGCTTTGGTAATCATCCATTCACTATGCGAAGCTTCCCGAAGCGCCTTTGAAAAGACACGCGTGTTGATCTTCTTCATTACAATACCCACACCTAAATCTTCAACACGTTGACCGAAGAAGAATTGATCACCAAAGAAAGGTTTAATGATTGTCGGAATGCCAGCACGTAAACTTGCGCCCGTCGTCCCCGCACCCCCATGATGAGCCGCGGCATCCATCTGTGAGAATAACCAGTCGTGTGGAGCCGACTTGATCAGGAAGATCTCTGGGGGAAGAGGTACGTCTGGCTCGTTGGCGCTTTTCTTGTCCAGTCGATCTGACCAACCCTTAGACAATACGCAGCGTACGTCGGCTTTGAGAACAGATGCAACGACTGTTTTCGTAAGGAGGGCAGAATCTGCAACGACAATCGAACCAAATCCAACATAAACCAGCTTCTTGCCATCCTCCCGAGCCTTTTTGATGAAGTCGGTAAGCTCTTTCGGGGGTTCGTACTTGGTTCCTTCGTCTAGGAACCAGTACCCGGTTACCCTGATCCAATCGCTATAATCCAGGGGTGGAATAACAACCGAGGGACTGAAGCTGTATAGAAATGGAACTTTATTTGGTTGCATCTTCTCCAAACTTGTAGGCTGTAACCCTAGCTCTTCCTTCCTCCATCGGTTGACTTGTCCCGAGATTGCCTTCCAGAATACATTGTCGAACATGACGTATGTGATGTAATTATATGCGCCGCCCATTTTCCGTTCCGGTACGGCAAAGGCATGCGGATATGCTCTGGTCCTCGTCCAAGGCATAGAAAAGGCGCGAAAGTATGGAATGCGAAGTGCCTCAGCTATATGTATCCCGCCCATCGCACTTGGACTTTCGATCAGAACATCTGAGTCTTGACATGCTTTCCATGCGGAGCTAAGTAGGTCATCGATCCAGCCACGAAACTTCGACGATGCTTCCTTCAAAAATGAATATGTGAACATCCCATTCTCCACACATATGCGCATCAGTTCAGCAGGGTCGCCATCCACGGGAGCAAACTCAATGCCATGCGACAAGATCCAATCCTTGAATTCCAAGTGCGTGGCTATCCTCGGCTTGTGTCCGTCCGCCATTAAACCTTTGCACAATGCGATATATGGTTGGACGTCCCCACGAGACCCTATAGTAAGACATGTAATACGGAGTGGCTCAGTTGGCTTGAAATTTAATATCGATGCCCTTGAATCGTCGAAGAAAAAGGGCGGAGAAGCACTCTCAGTGGAGCTAGGTATCTTTGAATCGTACTCGTAGTTGCTCTCACGGCGTGCATGGTGTAGTGATTTGTGTTCAGCACTACCCGGCTCCACGCCCTCTTGTTCCTCCCCACTCGAGTGCACCGACTCCTGCATATGTCTTGCAACTTCCAGTCCTTGTAAGAGAGTTACTGCGCAGTCATCTCTGTTGTCGGCTTGGTTGAATTCAAAGAAAAGCTCTTCGCGCCCCTTGAGAGTGACAACCAGCCCGGAATATCCAAATCTGAACCCCCTTTCTTTGTCGACATTATCGATATCTTTTAAGGGAAGAATAAGCTTCGTCCGAGTTCCCGGTAAGAGGCTGCGGAAGCAGAATGATCGATCACTGATATATATCTTGCCGTATAACGGTATAACGCGGTGCAGATAACCAAAATAAGCTGCCTGTAGCTTTTCGCTGGAGGGTAAAGCAAAATGCTCCCTGAACCGGGCTCTTGAATTGGCGACTTCGTTATCCTCGTCATCACCGTACATGCCATCACTGGGTGAGCTAGTCCGCGGCTCGTCGTAATGCGTCTTCCCTCCTTTCCACATTCCCGAGACCTTTTCTACATAGCCCATCGATTCCGTAGCCAACAGTGTGCTCATTCTCTTTGAATGCCTATTCAGGTAGCCCGCGAAACCTGCTGCTCTTTGCAGAGGATATGATCCTGCCTTAACTATACTCTGTAGAGTTGCTCCGGACGATAGCTCTCCATGACCCACGTTCGGCGCGGCAAAAGATCCAGTGGTTATCGCATGTTCTGGAGGTGGAGGTCGCGTTGGAGAAATATCTCTCGTATCCCTAAATTCGGGACTGGGAAATTCGTCACGGTCGTCTCGATGTGTTGCTGAAGGGGAACGTTGTATTGTGGGAGATAGGAAGACATCGCTATCCTCTAATATCTGACTAGCAGAGGCCGAAGCCATCGCGATTAAGAGTTCTTGTCGTTGAGATCAAATGAGGACCAGTTGTTGGGGATTTCGAATCGCGACGTAGGCAAGGTATTATCGATAAGTTGATAAGGCGGCAGGGCGGCTAGGTATTTTGTGGTACTGTAAGCTACACTCTAGGCGGTTAGAGATAGGCGGATGCAAGTCAATCCAAATTCCGTTATATTCCGTAGAGCCTCTCTGAAGTATCTTTACTTCCAAAGAATCTCCTACACTGGTCAATAATAGTCGAGGTTCGATGTTAGGATGGTAATTCGAGGATCAATGTCTATTACGGTCGAGTTGACTCAGTTATCGATTATCACTAGTGTACCCACTCCCCACAGGTGCTTGTATGCGCATGCAGGCAGGTGAGTAACTGAAGAAGGAGAGCGAATGACTTTTGTGTGTGTGAAAAGGTACAGACTGTATATGGGACTGGGCGGTGTTATAACTTATGAGACTTGGTTAAAGCTAGTATAATGGCAGAACGGCAGAAGTAGAAAACGAATGATAACCTAACAAGGTGAATGGCCGTACTAAAGAAGCTCTCAAGGCAGGTAGAGGGTGAATCACAACAACTCTACAGGAATCACCGCTTCATTTGGTAATTCTGTAATTCTAAGTTCCATCGTTTGTTGTTACCTAGACTGCGGAACTGGGAATGCCTAAAGCCCAAGACACTTACGACACTACCTACCAACAGTACTTGATATACCACGTGTCTAAGGGGCCCAGTTCTGCAGCACTAACTTTAGCCACTAGGAAAGGATCATACCTTCAGTTGTGGTTGTGTGACAGTCGGTCGCCGCCGGTCCATCACGTAGGTACGAGTAACGTATTCGATCACGAGTTAATCCTCTGTGTGACCGCTTATCAAAGCCACAAGGTTCTTTGATTGCTCATACTCGTATTTGTTTCTTCCCGACTCGTACTAGACCTACGTGAATAACCCCTTTGTTCTCGCCACTCCTAAATCAGATCTTTGACTGGCTAATCAGGCCCCAAATATAGGCCCCTCGCTTCCATGCTATAACTCCCTTCATACGCCGTAGTAAGATCCAAATCTCGCAATGTATAAACCCACGAATATAATATACAAAATTAAAGAAACAAGAACTATATCCTAACACCAATAGTAAATCGAATAACATCACATCCACAGGCATAGCTTCCCGGACGCTGTACCACCCGCAACCCAATCTCTCGTTGGGTGAAATTGCGCAACAGCAGGTACGGCAGTTATGAGACCATCACCACCCAACTGGGCCAATTGCTCCCCATCCGCAGTATAAACATCCACAAAACGATTCATATTTCCAATCACGAATTTTTGAATGCCATCTTCTGGTCGTTCTTGCCATTGTGGCTTCAAAATGGTAACCCATCGTCCTGTTTGATTGTTGTGCTTGATGGTAGCAGTTGGTTTCATCGCTGCATCATCGAGTGCATGGCCGGTTTTGAAAGAACCTGCGTCGAGGAAGGAATGAATCTTGATCGTATCATCATACGATGATGTCGCAACATGTCCAGCTGCAGACCATGACGCATGAGATACTGAAAGTCTGGACTCGTGCTCGCCAAGCATGAGCGGGTGCCGTGAATCACCTTTTCCTGTGATTTTCCTCAAGTCCCATATCTTCAGCATTCTGTCTAGGGAAGCCGTTGCAACTAAATGAGGTTGTAATGGATGGAGTGAAAATCCACCAATCTTTTTATCTGTGAGCTCCCAGACTTCATTGTTCGAGGGCGTCCGTATATCATGTCGTCCAAATTGTCCTTGGAGCGTGGAAAAGTACAAAACATTAGGATCGGTATGAGGAATGGCGATGCTAGATATTGGCATGTCTTCGTCTTTAGATTCAGGAGCAAAGACCTCGACCGCCACTCCTTTTTGCAAATCCAATTTGCGTATTGATGAATCGTAAGACCCCGAGTAAACCGTATTCCCATCCGCAGGAAAAACAAACGAAGTAATTGTCCGAGAATGGATTTTGAAGGCAGTGATAGCAGGTTCTGGTGTATCGGGATCCTCTTCAGTGTCATCATTGTCCTCTGCCTTTACTTCTGGCCCTGTCTGTGATGCATCAAAAAGTCCCATATTTCCCATCTTATCTCCAGCAAATATAAGAGCCTTTTCTTCTGTTGGATGGAATCCGAGTGCGTATATTCGCTCTGGGGTGATTTTGATTTCTAAACATAATTAGCACTGGTGCTGCTTGAAGAGCTATGGGACCTTTACGATTTGGCTCATATCCCTCATAAAGCTCCAATCCACTCATCTTCTCCCTCAAAGCCTTCAGGCCTTCATCTGTGGTCTCCTTAATGTCATCCTCGGTAAAGGTCCGCAAGTTTGGCTGAGCGCCTCGCATAACTCCAGACAAGAAATCATCTTCTTTCTTCCAATTCTTTCCTTCCACAATAATGTCCTTGAAGTTCAAGTCCCCTTCAATACGTTGTTTCTTCGCCTTCGACACTTCCTTCGCGAATTCATATTCGACTTCGGCTTTCCGTTTCGCTGTCTCGCTATCTGCCTCTATGCCAGCCAGACGTGAACTTGTCCGTGTTGGTCTAGGTTCTTCCCTTTTGACAGGAACCGCTTTCTTTCTTGGCGCTACTGATTTCGGCTTGGGTGGTGGTTTTGGTACAATCTTTTGAGCAGTTGTACTTAGGTCCTTCAACATTGCTTGATTCGCTGCGATGTTTTCAAGCCTTTTGCGCTCGAAAGCACTCATTTCGGGTTTCTCCTTTTTAGTTGGAGCCATGGTTGTGGTGATGCCAGGGATTTGTAGAGAGTGCTGTAGAATGAAGAATCTATGCCACGCCGCGGGTGTAAATTGTCAAATGCGCAAGTAAATAAGCCAGTGTCGACTGCAAAATGGAAATATGCGCAAGTACCCGATGAGATCATTTACGCGACGCGCCTTGAAAAACGGCTTAACGCGTCGATGGAAAAAGAGCTGGTCTGTGCACAGCTAGCATTTTGATATCTCAAAAATCTGAAAATTTATGCTAAAACAGCAACGTCGTTCTATGAGCATAACAATGTCCACAACTATGACGCCGTTTCTTTATCAGACTCGGACAATCACACGACTGCCACTGTCTGTGTGCAACAAAAGCTGTCGGCGCCAAATTCTAGCGCCAATCCATCGAAGAAACATCCACACTTCCTTGTCGCATTCTGCAGACTCGACGTCTACAGCTCCCACTTCTTCGAACAATGCCTCTCAAGACAAAGGTTTTTTCAAGGGTGTTCGTAAGGTCGCATCTCACTCGCGCTACTCGGACAACCTCGGTCCTACCTTTGAAGATCTGCCCAGACCGTGGGGAAGTTATGGCGAGAAGGAGAATAAAAATGGCCGCCCAAATACCATCGACTTTGATGAAAACGATCAAGATCTTATAGATGATGGGTCTGCGATCGACGCCCTATCAAATCGATCTTATCCACAAGTGGAATCAACAATTACTGATTCGGAGCGGCACGCATTTCAGAAGATTTTCTCGGACATTTTTAAGCGGAGCCAGTCTGGAACTATCAGTGACAGCCTCGAAAGTAGGACTCCGGTGGACCTTGATAATGCAAAGTCTAGACTCGATAACATTCTTGGTGATGCGTTGTCCTCGCCATCTCATACTCTGAGGGAAAAACAACTCGCAGTCAACAAATACCCTCCAGCTCTCCGTGCAGCAGCGGCTCGAGCAGTAGGTCTATATCCCCAAGAGAATAAGACCGAGGACAAGCCTGATGCCAGTTCCAGTTCGGACAAACTTGAGAGTGATCGAGAGATCGAGCGCGAGCGAGTAGAACGGTTATTACGTTATGCAGAAACCGACTTTGAGTTATGGGAAGTCCTTGAGAGGGAAGTTTTCCCCTTGATTGGAAAAATGGGACTCCAGGAGAATGCACCCCCAGAGCCAAAGCCAATCAGACCAAGGGGCAAAAAGTCTTCAAAAATATTTGACCAGACCAGAGGCTACAAAAACCTGCACGAAGATCTACCCCCTTTCCGGAAGCAGCCTCAAGAAATACCCCAGCTTGCTTTATACGGTCCTCTATATCCATCCTACCTCCTTCTTAGTCTTCGACTTCTCGACCGATCCTTCGCCAGATCCTCTCCTCTAGCGCTGTCCCTTCTCCCGCGTATTAAATCACTCGGACTTATCTCTCACGTTCTGGGCGCTTCAACGGCTCTATACAATGAGCTTATTCAGATTTATTGGCATCGTCATGAGGACGTTCTCTCATGTCTAGATCTGCTCCATGAGATGGAAGATGCGGGGTTGGATTTGAATAAAGAGACGTACGACATTGTCACGGACATTGTCCGGATGAGACATCTCATGAGAAAGGGTGACATGGGAGAGGCCGTTAGAGTCCGTTTCCTTATGCCGGATTTCAAGAAGGCAGCGAAGTTATTGAGATGGAAGGCGAAGATTGGCGAACCTCTTTTGTTGACCTGATAATTGTACAAGTAGAGCTGAAGCGAATCCCACCACCAACCTTGCTGTATCATATCCGCAAAATGCATGTCATATTCGTGTCTAGTGATGCCTCGTGTCTAGTGAACTAAAAGCTGTGGGAAAATATGCGGAAAATAGAATAAATGTGGCTCTAAAAGTGGCTGAAGATTACAGCCCCGCAAACCGCCCACACGATAGCGAAGAAACTCCTACGCCGAAAGACTCTCGCAATATATCTGTATTCAAATGAGATTTTGAAGCCAATTAAAGTGTCTATAATAATGAATCTTATATCACTATTAGAAATATGAACCCCTCTAAGAGACTTTTAGAGTGTGTATATGGGGTAGCTGCTTAACCGCATTTACGTGGGAGATTTTTTCATCGCGTACAGTACAACCGCGACTTGCATTGGCGCTCTCTAATTTCAATCTCGCTGCCGTACAAGCTATTGGATCGACACTATAATTTCAATCTTGCTTCATGGGCAGCTATTCCGGATATAATGCCACCTATGTGGTGGTCTGAAACTGGTAAGTTATTTCATAACACTCGGCATTCAGAATGCTAAAAGCTACGTCAGACGATGAAGTCCTTGCTCCAACTGCTACCCTACAACGTGCTGAGCTCGTGCTATCTCCTGCACCTTCTTCCGATGTTGAGTCCAACGACCATGAAAACGCGTCAATTAACCATAGGATTGCATCGATCTACGGAATTGATGCTTACAACGCGCGTCTTTCTGATAATTTCTACCAAAACACCTCAGAGTTAGTTGGCGATGTCGAAGATTCAAACCAGCAATTTCTGGCGCAGCAACTCTTCTTCGACGAGACTCCAGTAGATGACGATCGAGAATTAAATTACAACACTACCAAGGAACGTGCTATTGCTACTATACGTCCACCTGAGCTCATCTACCCGAAATCGCAGTATCAAGGTTATGTTCCACCTCTCCCGGAAAGTAAAGAACGGCATGCATGTCAGGAGTTGAGATGCGTTTTTGAGCAACAGCGGCACGCAAATGCAGGACAAGCACCTGCAGAGGACGACTATGTAGAATTTGGTCTGACGGACTTTTCCATCTACCTGCCGCAGAATCCACAGACCTCCTACGAATTTCGTGGTCTTCAAAACCTTGCAAGCAAAGTCGCGCACTCTTGTTTCTTGTTCGACGGCATATTAAACTGCGGCGATATTCGCCATTATGTCCAAGGTGTTCCATTCAAGATCTGTTCCATAGGAAATTATGGTGAGGAATTCCATCATGTGGGTGACGCAGTCTGGATTCAGACTGTTTTTAATTCTCGCTCAAACACCTATTATCGCCTACAAAAGCCATCACACGAATACGCTCGATTTCATGAGGGCTTCCTATGGCTAGCAAACTTTGCTAAGCACTTTGTTGATTACTCACTGGCGTGTAAGGCTGAGAAGAAAGAGGTTTCTATCCACAACTTTCGGGCAGACTTCATCGAATGGTGCAGAAAGCTACATGAAGACTCACTGCATTTCCAGAAATGGCGCCTGGAACACGGACGGGATGATTTTCGCGTGGCGGTCGCGGCCAATGTTAACTTCCTCTACAAGGAATCCATTGGCGTTTCCGAACGTCTTCACTCGTTGCGGATTTGGAAGGAAACAATTGACAAGTCATCAATTAAGGAGCATCCTATACAAGAAAGGATGACTGTTGTAACTCCATACGTCTTCGAGTGCTTCAGCCATCTGAGATTTGGTCACCATCTCAAGCCTATAGTGCCGGACATCTCTTGGGGTGTAGACGCAAAAGTATCTGGCCTATCTCCCCGAGCAGAGAGGTTCAGCATCCATGTTAATAAGAATGCAGAGATGGGACGGCAGCCGCCACCTTCGAATTCTCAACTACTAGAACGTGAAAAGGCTTCTACCAGAGTTGCCGAGCTTGCCAAAATGCGACAGCGAATGGCCAGAGAGATCGAACCAGGAGATGTGGTGGCGGTTACGAAGGATGGCCCTGATTCTGTGTGGAAAGACGAAGTTAGTCGATGGAAGCAAGACGAAAATTGCTGGTATCTATATATTCAGGCTAAGCACAAGAACACTGGGGGTAGATACTCGTTTGATGGTATCTGGCTTTATAAACCCTCTGATACCAGCTGTGCAAAGATGAAGTATCCTTATGCCAAAGAGCTTTTTCTCAGTGATAACTGCACTTGTCTATCTGGCAGAATACCGCAAGATGAATTGATAGAGATCATTCCTGTTCTTTGGCAGGGACAGCCATCTGAGACGAACACCTTCATTCGGCAGACATATCTCAACAATGATAGGTTTGTGACATTAAAAGAGGAACACAAGACATGCGAGCATCTGAGCCATTTACGCCCAACTGTGGGCGATTTCACTCCGCCACATACCACCGAGGAACGGTTTCCTGTGGGACAAACAGTGCTTGCATCACCAGTGCGCAAATCGCCATATGGCCTAGAGCCATACGAGGTGGTGAAATACAGCCAGAAGGGCTCGAAGCAGTATGTGACGCTGAGGCAACTCTTAAGGATGTCCGAGCTAGACACAACGGGCTCTCACCAGCCAAATGAACTCGTCTACACCGATCGTTTTGAAGAGATTGCGCCCACTAAAATTGATCGGACTTGTCTAGTAAGATTTTACAGCGAGGAGGAAGCAGTTAGCAACGCGATTCCGCCACCTTATAGTCGCGGCGGAACTGCATCAGCATTTTTCATAACAAAACGGATGCAGGAGAGTAGCGGAGAATTAACTCCAATAGAGGACGACCAACCCCAAAGTCTTAAACAAGGCTTCGATCCGCATGCGGAGCCACCACGAAAGTTACTAGCTGGGCTTGATCTATATTGCGGCGGAGGCAATTTCGGTCGTGGACTTGAAGAGGGCGGCGCATTACTCAACAAATGGGCGGTTGACATCTCAGCACCAGCAGTCAGCACATACGCAGCCAATCTGAAGAATCCTGCAGACACGAGCATATTTTTCGGCTCCGTCAATGACCTCTTAGCACAGGCGTTCAAAGGCAACCCACGAAATCTAGACATTCCACTTCCAGGAGATGTAGATGTTATTTCTGCAGGCAGTCCTTGCCAGGGATTCAGTCTTTTGAATCCAAGCAAAAACCAAGAACAAGGTCTCAAAAATCAGTCGCTCGTCGCTTCCGTCGCTGCTTACATTGATTTCTATCGACCCAGATATGGATTACTCGAAAATGTTCTGACGATGGCTCAAAGAGGTACGGGCCGTGATGAAGATGTTCTCTCGCAACTTGTCTGCGCCATTGTGGGTCTTGGATATCAATTACAATTGTTCCTCCTCGATGCATGGAGCTTCGGAAGCCCTCAGAGCCGGAGTCGAATCTTTGTGTCATTTGCTGCGCCTGGATATACCCCCCTGGAGCACCCGGGTCCTTCTCACTCTCATCCGTCCAATGTCAAAGATCGCGGTTTAGGAAAGTTGGCAAATGGTGAGGCCTTTGGTCGTCGCGTCCATTGTGCTACGCCGTTCAAGTATCGGACTGCTCGAGAAGCCACTGCTGATCTTCCTGTGATAACAGACGGGGCGACTCAGCATTGCACGAGTCATCCTGATCACGTACAGTCACCAAACCTTTCGAAGTTGCACAGGCTTCAGCTTGGCTGTATTCCAACACATCCAAGAGGAATGAATTTTGTCAAAACATGGAGGGGTGGACAAGGTGTCATGACACAAGCTCAACGCAACTTGTTTCCGTTCCACACAAAGAGTGGGACTTTGAGGCACGCAGTAAGGCCAGAATCCAGGGCCTGGGGTAGAGTCAACCCGAACGGATTGTTTGCGACTGTTGTTGTCATAAACGGCATTGAAGATGCGCGGATGGGAACGTTCATCCACTGGGATCAGCACCGTCGAATAACTCTTCTGGAACAACGCCGAGCACAAAGCTTTCCGGACGAGGAGGTTTTGATTGGCATAAGATCGGAGCAGGTCAAGATCGTTGGGAACAGTGTTGCGAGAAGTGTATCTATGGCACTAGGTATCAGTCTTCGTAAGGCCTGGCTGGAGAATCCGGAAGAGGATAATCCAAGAGCTAAAGAAATACCAACGAGATCTCGTTCGTCTAACGCGCATAGAGCTCCGATCATGACTCTCAGCCAGCCAATTAATGCATCAAAGACAAGGCCGAGAGTTGTGCTCTCTAGCTTTCCAAGTGCAGGACCATCTTCCTCTAACAGGGACCCTGACGACTCAAGCTCTTCCGATGTCATATCTAATCATCATGAATCGATCAAGACCTCCAACAAGCGACAGCGATCGCCTGAGGATGATGAATATAGTCGAAAAGCTCGTATCATATCGACACCAAATTTACGGAGAGCTGCTATGGAACTATATGCTTCAAGCACGAGTTACGATCCACAAAGCTCACTGCCTGAATCCAGGCCCGCATCACAATCGACTTGCAACACCACGTTCATCTCGACCGTGTATGAGATAGAACCTGACAGTGGAATGTCAAACTTGCATCCAGCTTTTGCCTCTCATCCAACTGCGCTCCGGGCTTCAGACAATGTATCCTCTCGCATAACGACTGCTGCGCAAGAAGAATCTATCACTATCAGTGATAGCCCAACAGACGACGAAAACATACCAACTACTCAAGTAAATCCACAACCGTACTGGAGAACAACCGATTCCGATCGCCATCCATTTGCGTCCTCATATCTAAGTTCCGGACCTGCACGACCGCCGCCCATGTCCACGAGACCCACGCCAGTGCGACCAAGAACCGCTTATCTCACCGAGTCCACGAGCTCACAAAGCAATGGGTTGGCTGGTTCTTCGTCACATAAAGAGGTTACCTCAGCTGCGGCACCGGGAGATCTTACTCATACGGGAGCAAGATCTGTCCCTGTAAATAATCATCGTCCTGCCGTAAATACGCAGGCACATACTTCGACGAATACCGTAAATAACAAGAGTGCGGAAGGGTCAATTTGGGCCGCACGGTTCTTTCGCAGGACATTTTGAGCCCAGAGTTTTTATGTAAAAATGTACATAAGGGTGCGGGGAAAAAGGAGTTGAGGGGAGAGGAGAGGGGCATATGCATTTGCATTGGGGGATTGATAGCATCTGGATTGCATTTTGTTGAGGTGGTGGTGGTAGTTTATGATTCACTGCATGGAGCGAGGTGTTCGTAGCTATGATGCATTGCATGATGAACGCTTGCGATATCCGCGTCGTACAAAAAGTTCAAGCTCAAATCTCCCAAGATGCGCTCCCAGCTGTAAGATCCCATAGCCACGTACAAGTGAAATTCCCTCCTCTTCAACTTCGTATATAGCCAGCTAAATCAATTTGGCTTCTTGGGAGAGTATGTACGGAAGTTACATCCACCTGCATCATTTTTGACTTGAAGATACCAACACTTATTCGTACAGTTAACACATACTGTATTATCTGTGCACATCGAATTTTCAATCCGATAATCCATCTCAGACTTTAGACACACTCATCCCTTGCCATTCACTTCCTCAAATGTATCCTTAACAGACTCAACGGCTCCTTGAGTAGATTCGAATGCCGTCAGCAACTCACGTAATCCAATTGGAATGGAGCACTAGGGGGTGTATGTACTCACTATCCGGCCAACTTCAAACTTCGATATTCTCAATATCCAAATTTTATTTACACAATCAGATGTATTTGATATTCAGACTTCACTCAAGCAATCAGAAGTTGTTCGGGTAGTTAGTACACCGATCAAGATCATGGGAGGCGATATCATATTGCTTCCTGGGGGATCAATCCTATCGTCCCTCTTTTTTAAGTTGTCATACAGCTTCTGACAGGTTGCCAATTCAATTTTCTTTGTTGCCAACTCTGTTGTTTTTGCTGCCAATTCGGTAATCTTTGCGTCCTGTTTGGTCGTTGTCGCTGTCAGCTCGGTCGCTGTTGCCAACATCTCTTCCTTGAGGTTGGCTTGTAACTTCGAAGGCTTTGCCAAGTCCATCTTGTTGGTATTAGTCCCTCGAAGGAGTGCATAAGATAGTCTCTTATTCGTCGGTAACTCTGAGTTCTCCTTCTTCAGACGGTCGAGTTCTTGTCCCTGTAATGTGGGTATTCGAGCAATTTCTGACAACTTGTCGGATTGATTTGTACTGGGAAAAGTTAGTGGCATTGATATAGTATGACGAGAGGTGGAAATACCATCTGCTTGCTGTCATTGGCGTCGGTAACAAGACGCTCCTGCCGTTCCGGTACACACTATCCCCCGCGTAGAAATAACAGGCCGACAACAATACTGCAAAGAGAGTTGGACAATGAAAAGGTGACAAGTTGTTAAATCAACTGGGATATTCATTTGACATCAGTAATCAGCCACAATGAATTGTCCCAAACCGGCCTGTTTTTTTCTCCCTCGGAGAGACACTCTTTGCGAGCAAGTTCCCTTCTCGTACCGTTGGAGTCAAAGTCATTCCCGACAAGTTATCTGATATAAATGAGTACTATGAAAGGTTAATGACGCTGACATACATATCGAGGGATGGAAATACCACCTTCGTAGTCTCAATAGAATCGGCGACGAAGCGCTCCCGTTATTCCAATGCAGACTCTCTCCAGGCTAGCTCATGGATCGAAGTTCTCATCCGTATATTACTATA
Source organism: Rutstroemia sp. NJR-2017a WRK4 (assembly GCA_002946385.1). NCBI lineage: Eukaryota > Fungi > Ascomycota > Leotiomycetes > Helotiales > Rutstroemiaceae > Rutstroemia > Rutstroemia sp. NJR-2017a WRK4. The sequence goes on along the minus strand of NJPR01000140.1, from coordinate 657,478 downwards.
CATAGACCTCATGTTACACTCCTCAGTTCTTTGATGTAAGGAAAGCCACATGGCGGAGTCTTACAGTGTGTTTGTGCAACTTTGTTACATACAATCGTCCGAATTTCACGTATGTAACTTCAGCCTTGACACGTAGACGACACCAAGACGGATATCGCTAATGTGCATTTGCGTGCGCTTTATGGCATGGCACACTTGTCTGTACGATGCTTGGTCAGTAACTTCGGATGTGGTGCAAGGTGGGAGAGGGTTTGACGTTACAGGATGCATGCGTCGACGCGCGAGGAAAACTGGTTGGTGAGAGGGTGCTCGTGGAGTATCGGGGAGGACAGCAAGACTGGGCTGTGAGGTGAGATGGATAAATATCGAGGTCTTGCTGGTGGTTGTACGAAACAGCTGAGAAGTACTTGGTATGTGGCTGTAATTATGAGAGGGTTGTTTCTCGAAGATGAAAATGAAAGGTGCTTGCCTGTTTGGGATTCACCATATATCGCCTACTGTAACGTACGTAACACCCTCTATATATGCAAGTCCGACCCAACTCATCCTATCCCATCCCACCTCATCCAACCCCGCATTCTCTCCACCCTCCACCACCCGCACCGTTATCTCCATCCCTGCGCACCTCCATCCAAAACCAAACGAACTCATCCCATCTCGTCCACCTCCCGCGATCGACGTCGTCTCCACCTCCACAAAGCTTGTGCACCTTGGCACACCTTCCCGTCTTCTTCCCTGCCATCGCGCATCCAGCCAATCACTCCAATCACAACACTTTTTTCCTCCCATATCATTTCCCAGCCAATGTGCAACGTCACACAAACCTCACCTTCGCCTGTCCTATGAACAGCTCTTGACATATCTCTCATGCTATCACGGACATGATAAGTATATGAGGAACCATCCGATCTTTTCTTACGATTGGACAATCGAACTGAGTATCGAGGGGTAATTCATTCTCGGTTTATCTACCCATCTATCTATAAATATGGTTCTCCTCACACCTTCCGTTCTCTCATGTTCCATTTCTCCTTGTACCTCATCCTATACTTCTCTTTTCACACGAACTCGAAATCAGAAAAAAGCAAAAAGTCCATATAGTGAAGACAACTCCAACTCCTCCGTAGAGCACCTCCTTCTATCAAAAGACCAGAGCGTGATTGATTATCGCCGTCCTTCTTCTCCTCCTCCTCGTCGTCAGAACTTGGGTCTTCTCAGCTTTCGGAGTGTTGCGAAACAAAGTCCAGGTCACTCTCACGAGGAAAAAAATCAGCGAGCATTCTACCTCCTTGCTGCGGCTACGAATCCACCGTTGGGATCATCTGCGAAGAGTAGAAATATCGTCAAGATGTCGAGTTCGTTTCCGGGTTCGGAGGATGGTTTATTTGGTGCGCAGACTCAAGGTGGAGTGCAAGGTGAAAGACGGAGATCTTTTGGAATTGGAGGGGCGGGGAATATACGTAAGTGGAGTTGGGACTTTTCCTTTTCACTCTCGCCTTCAAAATGAACCATGTGTTTGGATTTCAGAGAGGAAGATATCTAACGAGAAGTGGGGAAATAGGAAGACCATCAGAAGTAACATACCCCCCACGCGAGCGTCGCAGATCGAGTGTTTGGAGTGGGACGTCAGGGTCACCGGATGAGAAGAAGGGAATGTTTGGGGGTTGGTTTGGGTTTGGATCTGGATCTGGATCGAGGTCAAAGGGGGAGAAGAAGTGATGGGTGATTTGAGATTGTGAGAGTTGTGGGAACGAAAATTGAATGAGCTACTGGGATGAATTATCTTTGCGTTGGGGCATCTGGAGTGGCTTTGGAACGGTTGCAGGTTACAACTTATTTGCTGGTGAGAAATGGGCAGTTATGCATATGCATATTAATGGAAAGATTTGAGCGTCAAGTTGAATTGGTCTTGTCTTGCCTTACCATGCCATGTTTGGTGTCGATGTTGACATTCACTAGCATTGCAAAATTATTTTGAAGTCGAAAATTATGTTTGAATTTCATCGAGTTATTGATGCTGATTCTTTGCTCAAACCGGAAGGTTGAAACTCTCCTCCAGCCATTTTACCTCCGACGACACATGAACAATTTTGTATCCCAACACGAATCCTCAACCAGAACACCGAAACTTATTCCCACCGCCAAAATTTCCACCACTCAGTATCAGGATACCCTTCCCCTATATTCAACTCCAAAGTCCTTCCCGATCAAACTCGACTCCCCCCAAATACATCCTCACCACCCCTCGGCCCTCAACCCAAGCGTCTTGTCTTGTTTACCCCACGAACCTTCCAGACAGCTTTCGCCCCGACTTTCCCCACTCCGTAAATACCGCTCGGGACGGCTTTCTTTTGATTTCCCGGCTGGGTGTTTGCATCTGGTACTGGTGGCTGTTGTTTGAATACGATGGGAGGAGGTTGGGGATTTTCCTGTACAGGGAGAGCTGGTTGGAGTTCCTTTTCATTTGCCTTTCCCTTTCCCTTTTCCTTTTCCTTTTCCGTCGTCTTTCCCTTTATCTTTTCCTTCAGCCCGGCGATCATACCCTCCACCCACCCATCCCACATCCCAAATTTCAAACCCCCCAGCACAACACCCATAACCGCAACCAAGAAACACAGAACCCAGAATCCCATAAGTGCCTGTTCTTCCTCGGGTGTATTATAGCTTTGGAAGAGGAGAAGCGACAGGATATAATAGACAGGATATGTGACTAGAGAGTTGAAGTACCCGAGATGGGACAGGATGGGGAGGGAGAAGAGGAGGAGGAGGATATAAGAGGGAAGGGTCTCGGTGCAGTGATGTTTGATGGGGGCCAGGAATTTCTCGACCGGAGGGAGGAGAGTGTTGGTGGCGAGGGGGAAGAGGAGGAGGATGCTGAGGGGGGAGAGGAGGGTGTAAACAAAGGGGGGGAAGAATTTGACATCAGGGTCGGGTGGGGAGGTGGCCGGGTTTGTGAGAGGTTCGGGAAGGGTTATAAGGTCAAAGGCACCTTCGGACGAGTCTTTATCTGACGCGGAGTCCATGATGGTTGTTTGGTGATTTTGCGCTTGACTAGATGAGCAATGATGGTGATGCGCTGTGATGTGTACTGAATCGCTGATCGACGCTGAGATTCGGATGTGTTTTGGTTTCTTGATGCAAAATCTCGTTTTTTGTTGCAGGTGGGGATGAATATTTATGTAAAAATGAAAATAATTGTTCAAATACAGGAGAGGTTTGAATTTGAGTTGTTGTCGTTGTTCACTCTCCATTTCGACTCTGCCATATGCGCTTGCGGCTTCATGTACAATGACAACGGTGAGGCGACACAGGAGTGGTTCATCTGAAGTGAGTGAATGGATTGATTGGTAAGAGAATGGATTATAGCAGTAAGTCCACTACGAGAACCACTGAGTAAAGAAGATCATAACAACATATCAAAGCTGGTTCTCCCAAAACATTTACGACATAATTAAAAGTAGCAAGCGACGCCAGGTACTAGGCATTTCTAAACAACTTAAATCTGCTGCCACCTATCGTAGGTCCTCTAAAACAAGTGAAAGAAGGGACGATGCTATCATGATGCTTAGAAAGTTACTTGTCCGACTTATTCACGATGGAATAGCACTTGCTTCCTTTTTGGCAGTCGTGCTGAGGAAGGGAAGTTGCTTATCATACTTGAGGCTCGCATACATTTATTTCAAAGCGCCGGAAGAATTGGTGAAGTATTAACAACTTTGCGCTTCATCGGAACGACAGCATATTGAGGATCGAGAGGTGTCCAGTTCCTGGTCGGAGTGGAAATGAAGGTCGCCAGTTTAGATGCACATGATGATAATAGCGACATTATGGATGCAACCACCGTATAATCAATCGGGTGTGCTGAATTTAGTTTATGCTCCCTTGTCCTGTGGGGAAGTCGTCAGAGGACGAAAGCAAAGAGCCTAGCCACACATTGTGGCTTTCTTGTTTACCGTAAATCGATTTTATACTTACTCTGAAGTTTCCATTCTTGCTTATTCCTTCCCACGACGACGACGACGAGGTTGCTTCGATCCCAGTACGAGTACGAAGAGCTTAAATTAGCTTTCCGTGATTTGCCACCCATCCCCATCTCAGATCGGGTAGCCCCACCAAACCAAACCGAATCTGCCCAAGCGTGCCAGGCTCCCTCGAGGCTCCCTCGAGGCTCCCCACGATCATTGATGTGGCTGAAACTAGCTGATTGGATTCGACCGCTCACCCGTCTGATAGAATCATCCATTCATTCGCCTCCTGCTCTTTCCATCTAAACTTAACCTCTTAGTACATATTAACAGCAACATCTCGTACAGTACTCAACTTCTCAACTTCACAATACTCACAATCTTCATTGCAAATAAATTATGATTATCACATCCGAACAATATCCTCGCTCGATCGTATGCCAAACCCATTCTGTTCTTACACTCCACGATACTCTTAAGGTGTGCACATTTACTGACTCACAATCGTTGTAGCTGCAACTTCACATCATCAACCTACCTAACACAACTTCAAACTGCTCGGAATTACCAGCCTGACCTCATAAGTCGCTCATATGACGGAACCACCGCCGACGAAACCATGGGATTTGTCCACAGTCATCGACTTTGTTCATACCTTTTCAACCGCACCCCCTGCTATCAAGGCAGATGTCGAAACCGATCCCCTCCTCACCGAACTTTCCGAATTTCGCAAGGCTGAGCCTGTCGATATCACCCCTAGATCTACTGGCTTGGGAGATTTCTCTGCAATATGGGAATTCCTAGGACGGGAACCACATTCGGAGGTCGCAACTAAACCCCAGTCTTACACCTCAACATCATCTCTCGCATCACAAAGCCCCACCTCCGATCAGACCACTCCAATCACATCTGCAGACGAAGATGTAGAAACCTTCGAAGCCATCCCTACAAAAGAAGTGCGATGGAAGGATGAAGTACACGGGACGGATATAGCGGGGCTAAATAAGAGCGCTTGCGACCGTGGGCAACATCAGTCTGAAACGACAGAATGCTCGCCCATTGTTGCAGATCGCATCTTTAGCATCCAGTCGCCGTCGAAGAAGAAGAAACAAAAAAAGAACAAGTCTCGTCGAGCCGTCTCGGACACCGATGAGACCAGCGGACTCGAGTCGGAGGCTGAGGCATTATCTCGACGAAAGTCTGAAAATGCAAAGCCTCAAGTAGCGGCTATCGATACGCACCGGTCCGACTCTCGGGTCCTCCAACCTCTGTACAACCTCACCATCGAGCAAAAGCGAACTGAAATCATTCATAAACTAACGAAGAAATTCCATGTTCATGAGAACTTTCTACTGCGTTCTGGACCGCGATTGGGAACGATCGTCGGCGATGATGCAGTACACGTTTTTGTCGATTGTAGCAATGTTGTCTTAGGATTTTACGATGCGCTTAAGAGAGCGCGATCTCTTCCCGAAACAGCTCGCGTGAAGGCACCGCCTTTTTCCTTCCGCTCACTGGCATTTGTCATGGAGCGAAATCGACCTGTCGCTCGTCGTGTCCTTGTAGGATCGAGGACCGAGAGTTCGGGTCTACCTACTCATTTTGCGGAAGCGGAAGAGTGTGGTTACGAAGTCAATATCTTGGACAGAGTCTTCAAAGCAAGAGACGACAGCTCCAAGAAGCTTCGCGGTGGAGTCGGTAATGGATATCTTACTGGCTATTCAAGTGGATCGGAAACTCCAGTCTCACAGCTAAAAGTCAAGAGTTTTGTCGAACAAGGAGTTGATGAGATCTTACACATGAAGCTGCTTGAGAGTTTGGTTGATACACATAAGCCGGCAACTATCGTTCTGGCAAGTGGGGATGGGGCTGAGGCGGAGTACTCCGGTGGCTTCTTTAAGAATGTGGAGCGAGCCCTGTTGAAGGGATGGAAAGTGGAAATCGTTGCGTGGAAAAATGCGCTTAGTTTTGAATATCGATCAAGAGCTTTCCAGCAGAAATGGAAAAAGCAGTTTACGGTCGTGGAATTGGATGACTTTAGCGAGGAGTTACTGGCGGTTTATGCGACAGCATGAGATGGAGATCATGAGAAATGCTATCTATATCTTCAAGCATTTGTGGCAGCGGTGGTATGGATCAACAATGAATATTAGCAAAATTTTATCTATACTCCGCCTCCACTTACAATACTTTCGTGTGGTGTCACCTCGAATTAGAAAATTGGTTACACGAAAATTTCATGAATAAACTACTTCAGATGATTTTGGGCTTGTAAGACGGGCGCGAAATGCCTTGGCGAACATGGCATGGTGAGACGTGATAACATCGGTATCTGATCTGACAGGGTTACACACCGATTACCGGGCGAAGGAACCGGATTCGACTAAAGGCAGCACAAGGCTCAGCGTAAGGCTCAGCTGAAGAAGGAAAAGTCTCGTAATCTGACGATATTGATTTCCGTCAGCAGCCACATGTCTATCAACGGCGTATCCACAAATACTGAATATATAATGTGTCGTCCTGCCGTCCTGCCTTCCTGGAGGCATATCCAACCACCAGTTCTAATAATCTCCCGAAGTGGCGCATCTCTGAAGTGCTTTTCCTTTCTTTAACCACTTCGAATTGTTGCAGTCTTTTACAGGATCCCATCTCCAGACGAATGCTTGATATTATTCTCAAGTTTCTGCTTGCGATCCTGCACAGAATGTTGCACAATGGCTCAAGTCTATCATCGTCCAAGCCGGCGTTTCCAGTCAAGTGGAATAAGGGAGTCTTGAAATCCGAATTGCTTCGACACTCTATCTTTGCCGGAAATGACTCTTCAGGATCCTCCAAGATCGAAGTAGGGACTTATGTTGGCACCAAAAAGGCCCTATCGGAAGTCTTTGGGCTCGTCAACAAGACGTGAGTTCACAATAGATGCCATAGGGAAGATAAAATGTTAACATTGCACAGCTACACCTCATTCTTTGACGTGAATGGCTTCGAGCCCTCACTGCCATTGCCCATCGCGAGTTTAGAAGAGAAGAGACACCGTTTTCAATTTCAGCCCCCAGGTTCTGATGGCTTTCCGCCCCATCTCAGCATGGAGCCTAGAACAAACGAACTAAAACTATTTGATATTTCACGCCTCGCTGCGACTGCGCCAATTGTGCCTGAAATTATCCCGGAAAAAATCCTAGGCTTCCTTTACGATGAACCGAATCAAAAGAGCTTCGCACGAATTGAAGCAGTCAATAAGCACTTATTCGAAGAGAGAAGGGATATTGGGAAAGCGTCTAACATTGGGACTCGAAAAGATTGGTATTCGGACGAGGTGTATGCACAACAACAATTCACCGGTGTGAATCCTACCTCAATTCGAGCAGCCAGCGATGACTGGGTCAGGCAATTCAAAGCAGCAGCTTCTGCTCAGGAGAATGGCGCAGCAATGAAAGTTCTTGACTCCGGTTCTCTATTTATCCAGGATTACAGCTATTTCCGGAAGTTCGTGGGGGCTAAACCCACATCGCCGTTGCAATCCGATGATGGGAAAAGGTGGGGGTGTGCGGCTGTCAGTCTATTCCAGTAAGTTCTCCGGTACCCTTCCCCAATTCGTACCATACAGCTGGGACTCAGCCGCATCACAACATGGGTATCAAATGAAAAGCGGGCCAAAGCTGACTTTGTTTCTCAAATAGGCTGACATCAGCCGGCAAACTACATCCAATTGCTATCATCTTGGATTACAAGGAAAATATCACCAAGTCGGTAACGATTTTCAATAAACGCCTCAGCCCTACAGACTCGAAACGGTCGGAAGCAACTGATTGGCCATGGCGATATGCAAAGATGTGCACGCAGGTGTCAGACTGGCATGCCCACGAGCTTGGTGCGCATCTTACGCATACGCACCTCATTGAGGAAGCAATAATCGTAGCTTCTCACCGAACAATCCCTGAAGATCACCCTGTTTTCGAGATTCTCTCTCCTCATTGGCTGAACACACTGCCCCTCAATGCTGCTGCTCGAGCTGAGCTCATTCCTCTGGTGATTTACGATATTGATGGCATGACGGGGAAACAAACTGCATCTTTTGTCATGGCTCAGTACGAGTCGTTTGACTTTGTTGCTGGTTACATTCCCCACGATTTGGAGAGAAGGGGCTTCAAGATTGAGGATTTGGAAAGCAAGAAACTTCACAATTATGTTTACGCAAAGGTAAGTTTGCAGTGACTGTCCAGTCTATTCTCGAAATTCGTGCTCACCTCAATCATAGAATATGTACCTAATGTGGAACGCACTCCGCAAATTCGTCACAAATATCCTCCGACCTCACTACCCCGCCGACTCGACTGTTGCTGGCGATCACTACCTCCAATCATGGGTAGAAGAAATCCAATCCCCTCAAGGAGCAAACATTCCCAGCTTTCCCACCATCCAAACATTCGAATCCCTTGTCGATGCAGTCACCATGTGTATTCACATCGCTTCTCCTCAACACACCGCCGTAAACTACCTCCAAAACTACTACCAATCCTTCGTCCCCAACAAGCCTTCCTCCCTGTTCCGTCCCTTACCTCAATCACTAGACGAACTCCAAGACTTCACCGAACAAGACGTCCTTGATAGTTTACCCGTTAAACACCCGAGAGCGTGGTTGCTGGCAAGTCATTTGCCGTACTTGTTGAGTAGCGAGGTTGCCGATGATCAAAGCTTACTCGAGTATGCACTGAGTATCAAAGGATTGGCTGATTCGGCACATGAAGATGGTGAGAAGGTACGTGATGGGAATGGGAGGGCGGCCGAGGAGTTTTACGAGGATTTGGTTAGGTTGGAAGGGAAGTTTAATGATAATGCGTTGATGGTGGATGATAGGACGGTTCTTTATACGGTTATGGCTCCGCAGGAGACGGCCGTTTCGATTTTGATTTAGGGGGGTGAGGTGTTATTTGGAGGGGTGAAAGGGGCATTTGTACAATATAATATCGTGTAAGGAGCATGGGTACAGGAATTGGCACGGGAAAATAGCCATGGTTGGGGGATGGAGTACTGGGTTAGTGGTGAAGTCATCCTTTACATCACGTCCTCTCAGGGAAGTACAAGAAATTTTTGGATTCTGGATGCTGTACAACCGTCTGAAGTTTAGAGCAATGATAAAATTCCTTACTATATAACATATATCAGATGACTCTCGAGTACATGTATTTGAGACGAAGGGAAATTGTTTGTCCAACGTCAATTCGTAAGTTTTCAGCCGACGAAAAGTATATATTAAATCCAGCCCTGAGTCCTACTGCCAAATGGCTCTTGGGTTGAAGGTGCACCCATAGCACGATTAACATCGATATTTCCGCTACTAATAGGCGTGATGCGATTCAACACTCTCGAGCAATCCCCCCAGAATAGAGCAACGATACCAATTCGTCGGTAGAGGCAGATGTTCCGATTAAAACCGTGTACTGCGGAAGCTATTAATGTGGAAGCCAATTTTGCATCGTTTCCACCTCACCATTCCGAACGCAGGGTTCTCCGAAAGCAGAAGGAAGTTATATTGGGAAAGTACGCCTACCACCTTCAACCGTTGGACAACGAAAGGGAAGTTGCAGCTTGTTTGTTTCACCACCTCCACGAACCCCGAAAATTTGGACAGATCCCACCTTGCGATTTCTCCTCATCTGAAAACCCCAACCATAATCTCACGTCGGCGCAATCTGCGGATATCATCACCCACACATAAAATCCACACACGCCTTTTATTACTCTCTAGCCTTATTATTTGTGTTCTTGTTCTATGATACGTCGTTGATTTCACCCTCATGCAAATCGACGATCACGATAATCAACAATGATCCATTTCCGTGCTCTTCCATTCAGCATCTTCGTTTTAAGCATACTTCTCTTTTTCGTTTTCCTCAACACATCAACACCAGCATACTTGACGCACGCCTCCAAAAATCTATTATGGAAGTATAGACCAATCAAAGGATCGTCAGACATTTCCAACAGCACGCTCGGATTTCAGAAAGTGTTTGCTGTTGGCCTGCCGGAACGCAGCGATAAGAGAGATGCTCTTACATTGATCAGCAGTTTGACGGGTTTTAAGATCGATTGGATTGATGGTGTAAAGGGCGAGACGATTGCTGATAAAGCAGTGCCTTATGGAGTCGACAGGGTGAAGTTATGGGAGAGTAACTTGGGTAGTTGGAGAGGTCATATGAATGCTGTTCGAGCGTAAATTACCTCTGATCCCATCACTCCCAGTTTCATTACTGATAACTCTCCACAGAATCGTCGAACGAAACCTCACATCAGCCCTCATTCTCGAAGACGACATGGACTGGGACTACCGTCTAAAATCCCAACTCCTCACCTTCAGCAGCGGTTCGCATTTTGTGCAATACCCCCATTCCTCCAGCATGCCATCATCCTTCCATTCTCCATACGGCGACAACTGGGACCTCTTATGGCTCGGCCATTGTGGCGAAGTCTTCCCCGAAACTCTCGACGAATATAAGGACCGCACCCCAAATGACCCTGAAATCGAGCTGCTGTCGAGAAAATACATAATCACATCCGATCCTACCGTCCCCCCCGCAACCCACTTCAAAGGTTTCCAAAACCTCACCCAACACGAACACACCCGCTGGGTGCACACCACAGGCGGACCGATCTGCACATTCGCATACGCATTGAGCCAAAGTGGCGCGAGGAAAGTGCTCTGGGATATGAGTGTGGATAAATTGGCTGGACCATTCGATAATGCGTTAGCAGGGCTCTGTAGATGGGGGAGGACGAGTAGTAAGTTGGGGATGAGATGTGTGAGTGTGACGCCGGGGGTGTTTATGCATCATAAGGCGAAGGGGTGGGTTGGGGGGGATAGCGATATTCAGAATGTGGGGGGAGATAGGAAGGGCGATCAGGAGGTGGTGAGGGAGAAGGGAATGACGGAGAATGTGGTTTGGAGTGTGAGGGCGAATATTAGGGAGATTTTGATGGGGGAGAGGTGTAAGGACCAGTTTGTGGAGGAGGGGTAGGTAGAAAGGGATGGGGGGGAAGTGTGATGTGGTGGGTTTGGGATGGTGGAGGGAGAGTTGGTTGTTGACGTATGCGTAACTGATCGAGGAGAGCAAGTTGAATGAGGGCAGAAACTGTATAGCGTTTGAGTTATGTTAGCAGCAATGAATACTTGAAGAAAGCGACTAAATGACCTCGCCCCTTACCTGCATTGCAATCATATGGATCTCATCTAATGGGAGCAGCATAACCTTCTTCCCTTTAAGCACCAGTCTCTACTCTTTCCTCCTTCAGAGATTCGGCCTGAATTCATTTCACACAATCTCTTCAGAGGTGTCTGTCTAACCATTCTTATTCTTCTAGTATTATTTTCCATCACCGTCATTCCAAGTGAGCTTCAACTTCCCGTCCAAGAAGTAAATCAAAGTCTTATCTCATACTGAACAGCTTCACCATGAACCACGCCAACTTCTCCACCCGCCTAACTTTCATCCGCAACATCTTGGTGGAGAAATTCAGTATTGCTCCTCTGGCTATTACACCTGGAATGTTCTTTTCCTTGTAATACTTTTGTTTATGCGGTTGAGTTTTCGCCGGTAGAAGTTGTGAGTAGAGACTCGGATGGACAAGTGGAATGGAACTATTGTTCGGAACGGAGAAGTTGGTTGTTCGGGGGCGGGGGTGAATGATGGGCTGAGAGTGGGGATGGGAATGAGGTTTGTGAGAGGGGGATTATGAGGAGGGTTTTGCAGGGGGAGGAGGAGGGTCTAGATGTGTATGGATGGGGAGGGGCGGGGGGTGGAAATGGAACACAGGGATGGATTGCGATGCAGTATGTACAGGGGGTTCCGCTTGAGGGGGTCTTTTGGGATATGAGTGAGGAGGAGAAGAAAATTGTGATGGTAGAGGTGGCGGAGGATGAGAGGAGGTGCGGGGGAGGATATTGAAGGAGGAGTTGGATATGGTGGGTTGGGATAGGATAATGAAGGGAAAATCATGAATACAGCGTCGACGGTTTGGGCTTGCGATGCGCAAGATACATACGTATGAAGAATTCATCAAAGTGTGCTGAAGAGCCAACTCCTCGTCTCAGATGACAGTGATATTCTGCGTGGATGGCAGGATAAAGGACTTCGTGTACGAGTAGAAAAATTTATTAAAGAGGGCAGCGTAGAGCAGATGTTAGCGGATATTAACACGAAGGAAAAGACACTTGTTGATGGAGATTTTAGTAAGTATCTTTTCCTCCTCCGGCCCATTTCCTGCGAATGAAGTGAAGATCGAATCATTAACTCAAGGTAGCACTAAATAACATCCTTTTCGACTCGTAAACACACCAGATAACAGCCCTGATCGACTTCGACTGGTGCACCATCAGCCATCCAGTCGACGAAGTCCTCCGCTCCTTTGACGCGCGACTTCCGCATTCGTACGAACGAGCGTTTGAGAAGACCGCGCTGAGAAGTGCTATGTTGAAGGGATTTAGGTCTCCGCTCCCGTCGGGGTCTGGAGTGAGTTTCAGATGGCGAAGATATGAGCGATGCGCTTGAGAAACTGGGTCTGGTCGAGGGGATTGAGGAGTTGTCGCGGTTGTGGGGATTGGTGGAGTTGTTGGCGCCGTGGGACTTGTGTAATGAGGTGGTGGTTGGGAGGAGAGGGCGGGAGAGTTTGGAGAAGGAGAGGGCGGGAGAGTTTAGAGAAGGAGAGGGCGGGAGAGTTTAGAGAAGGAGAGGGGAGAGGTAGAGGGGATGATTAAGAGGTTTTTGATGGAGAATGAAGTTTGATGAGGTGCACTAGAACCACGATATTGCGAGAAGGTATTTTGATTATATGATTGGAGAAATTTTAGTTCAACGTCGCGATTCTTGGATTAGAAACTAAACATTGATGGTATTGAATCGGTCATCTCTTTTTACTTGCCGCAAAATTAGGAAGAAGAGGCCAGAACGTCTTCGTAGTCCTCTCGAACAGCATTTTCCCACGTGCTTTCACGTGTTGGTTTCCAACCCAAAGATCTCGATTTATCAGCTCTCGTCCTCGAACTATCGGAAACATTAGTTAAACCCTGAACTCACCAAGAAAGAGTAGGACAAGAAAAAACTCACTTTGAAAGAAACGCAGCCTCAACATACTCCACCGACCCTCCCATCCACCTATTCGCCGCCTCATGGATATCAATCTCCTGCAACTTCTCCGTCTCCAACTTCCCCAAATCCTTGCCCACCTTTCCTACCTCCTCCGCCACAGACCTCCAACTCGCCTCGCCCGTCTCCGCGAAATAAATCCCGTTCTTCCCGCTGGGAACTTGCTCTTCTCCGGCTTTCTCAATAAACACTTTCGTAAACAGAATCTTATACAACTCCGCTAAATCTTGCACATGCACATGACTCCATATCGCAGTGCACTCTTTCAACATCCCGGATTTCTTCGCGGCTAGCGCCGCCCGCACCATGGACGGGATTTGCACCGAGATGGTGTTGAAGGGCCCGGTGCCGCGCCCGAATATCAGTGGCGGCATGAGAATGTATGTGCGCACACCGACGGCTTCGCCCGTCTCGATGACGGTCAGGTCGGTTGTGCGTTGGTGGTACTCGGTGTGCTCGTTGCGCTTCTTGATGTACTCTGCGATGTCCGGGTCGGTGTCGGAGAAGACGCGCGTTTCGTGGTAGCTGCCGGTTATGGGGTTGTCGCCGAGACTGGAGGCGCCGGCTGTCTGTTGTGGGGGTTGAGTAGGTAAGTAATTTGGGGATGGGGTAATGAATGGAAAGGGAGTTTGCCTACGTGGATATAGTAGACTTCTGAGCCGTTCTTGGCTTTCCTGTCTCCGAGACCTTCGATAAAAGCTTTTGCTGCAGGGGCATCTTGTGCTGATGCGTTGATGACCACTGAAAGGAGATCGTGAGTACGAGATTGGGAAAATAGCAGTGCACTAGATTAGAGACGACACTCACCGTCATAATCCGCCGATATCTTCCGTATCTGTTCGGTATCTTGAAGGCCATTGAACAGAACAGGCTCTACGCCAAGCTTCCTGACGGCGTCGGTGTGCTCTTGCTTTCGCACTAAAGCATAGAATTGAACATCTTTGAATGTTGAATCCTTATCACTTAAGAGGGCCGAAAGAACTGTGCCGCCGCTATATAATGCGCGTTAGTATATCGCGAAGATTAACAACTCTACTGGATTGGGGGCAAACGTACATATAGCCAGAGGCTGCAGTGATTAACACGTGACCTTTAGACATTTTGCTTGGATGGAAGGATGCTAAATTACTAGATCTGCTTTCGATGCACCTATTGATAGTGTGTTTGAATCAGCGTCTGTGCAGGAGAGTAAGTTATTGTTATATCGCTATGGAGGGGAGATGTTCATGTTGCACCATGACGTCGGCCAATTATGGAGCATCTGCACTAAACGTCAGAACATTATGCAAGGGACGAATGAGAAAACACGTAAGAAAAATTCATACTATGGTATCTGGCCAAATAAAGGTTAAATTTATTCTGGTAGATTCTATCAACATGGGTAGTTTTATCGAATCAGATCGTCAAGATCACACAATACTGGAGAATTTTAACAAACAATCAGGGTATATGTATTAACCTTTATTCCGCCTGCTACGAAGTATAACAAGGCCAGGAGGGGTATAGAAATTTTTGAATACATTTACTTCTACAACGAGAAGAATTCTAGCAATTTTAAGAATTTAGGAAGTGGAACCATAAATGTTCACCTGATCTGCGCAACGAAGACGGCTGTGGGGAACATGATTGATTATTGATGTGCTCCGCTATGTGGGTTGAGATCACAACACACGTGGAGGAAGTCGCCGTTGTAACGTCATCATTTCCTGCCGCACATGATATGATTCTGTGTATAACGAATTCGAAAACCCTCGAATCTTATTGATCTTATTTCGCGAAGCTGGACAAATTTGCCTCGCAGTTGCTCGCGATGCTGGTTCGACTTGCCCTATGAGGCCGATTGATATGGTTTCGTATGATGAACCCTAGCTTGCTTCGCGGAGCCGGCCCAGGTTACTTTACGTGGCCGCGATGCTGTTGGGTCCTACGGGGTCCGTTTACGGCCTTCAAAGCGGCACATCCTTTATGATCCCATAGCTTGGTCGTTCTCTTTTGTATGATTCGGTAGCCACGGCGGAGGAAGTGGTGATATATCATTCAATGAGTTCTACGGGCCAGTAACTCGACCTAAAGCCACTAGAATACTCTGGGTTGTGATCATCATCGACGACCAGCGGTTGGGACGAATATTTTGCTGATGAGGTTAGTGCCGCCGTCGTGGATGATATACCCTAGTGGTCCAACATCTTACATACCGATCGAGCACAAGTTGAGTATATCCCATGTGTGTTTCGCGGGGAGATCCTCTAGCTCTAGCCAACCCTAAACCCGGGACATCGTGTGCCTTCGTCAACAACGAGTGGGGTAGAATTTGGCTGACCGTCGATGTAGATAATATTGGGTTTGATTATCTATGTCAGTAATGGATTTCCATTGCCTAAACCCCAAATAACAAGAGTATCTGCTTACTGGGTGCGATTCGGGTCGAATCGTCACAATAATCTATATTTATTTAAGGCTGCGTAGGAAAATAAAAGCTGTTCCAATCCCACAACCTCAGCTTCCCCACTTCATCTTCAGAAACTCCTCCAATCCCACCGCCTCCCTAACTACAATCCCCTCTTTCTCCAACAACTCCTTGGACCTCATCACGCCCTCCCTATTTCCGATATCGAACGCACCCTTTTCAACAGCCAAGTACGCTGCATTAATCAATCCTTTGATCATCCCCTCCCTGTGTCCCACCTCCCAATTACTATCCGGTCCTCTCGCTTCTCCTTTTTCGAGCGTTTCTAGACTCTCAAATTTCCATCGTAAGTTTCTGCCTGTGGCTCGTTCACATACAAGCCCGAAATCGATACAGCTCAGTTCGGAACCGATGATGGCCAGTTCTTTAGGCCAAGAGGAGAGAGAGAGGATGGCGGCGATGTGACGCGCTATGTCGGTTGTGAGACATGTTGTGATAATTGCTTTTCCATCCCCTGGAAGAGATAACTGATTGGAGCGTAAATCAAGTAACATGTAGAATTCTGTGAGAGTGGGTATATGTGCAGGCTTTTTGGGGAGAGCGAAATATTCCATGAGGAATCCAACATATATATATGTGTACTGGAGGTTCTTGGTGTAGTGAGTGGGAGGAGTGGAGAGAAGGGTGCGGGCAGCAAGGTAGTACTGTTTGCCTGGGAAGGGGAGGCTGGAGTCGGGGAGGGAATAATCGATGTTGTATTCGGAGGGGATGAAGCGGTGGACAGTTGGGGATGTGAAGGCGGCGTGGATGAGATTTAGTTGAGCGGTGCTGCGGATATCATTGTTGATGCGGAGGGTAGAGATGATGGTGTGGATGTTGTGGGTAGAGAGAAGGGTCGTGAGAACTGGGATTGAGGTGTAGTCGGCGATAACAGCTTTTGCGCCAGGACAGGCAGCGTTTATCTACATAATCGGTGAGCGCTTTGGACGCAATCTTTTCTAAGAATCATACGCCGAGACCGCGAGGCCGAATTATAATCACATCAATCTAACAAAAACCTCAAACCTTTTCATGACCACGGCTCAGGATATATACTTCATACTGTCCAGTAGCAATCAATTCTTTAACCACCAATTTCCCAATCATTCCAGTTCCGCCAGCTACAAGAACAGCTATCATGGTGCCAATGAGTAGAACGCTAGAAGCTGAGACTGTAGTCGAATCCTATATAATCCTCTTTACAACTTTGCAAATGAAGATCTGCGGCAATATATACGAAAAGTAGAGATTAATAGAGAAAGAAAATTAAAAGAAAGAGAGCTTTAAATCTTCGATTATTAGACTTTATATTGAAAGGTAATGCCCCTGTAAGTGTCATAGGCCTAGGGGGTAGGAAGTTAGGTTGACTAGAAAAGCTAGAACTAATATTGAACGCGTCGAGGATATACCCCGCGCTATAGGCTAAGCCCTACATAGCCTAGTCCTCAACACGTGATGTCCAACCACAAGGGCTGACCTTTAACTCACAAAAGTCCTCCAGCTTCAACCAATAACCATCAACGCATCCGCACATCATTCATGATAAACATACATCCTCATATACGATTGTATCAGTCCGCCAAGATGTTAACTCGCCATGCATCAACCCGTGCAAATATACTTCGCCGATCAACTGATACGTTCCATCTTCTCGTGGTCGAAGAACAAAAGGCACAGTAGCCCCGTTCAATATCCACACTTCGTCGAGTATCTGTAATGATTGAGGTCCAATGCCCAGAGAACCTACGGATGTTCTGAAAAGGCTACGCCTATCATTTGCATGTTCGATCTCTTGTCGCATTTGCTCCATTGGTGCTCGAGTGTGATCCGCATCGGGACTCAGAAATTCAGAAAGGATCTTCTCACACTCGGGAGGTGCAGGGTGTTCACCAGCATATGTATCTGCCAGCACCGTCCGCCAGACAGCCTCTTTGCAGGATTGATATCTTGTAAATGGTCAGCGCAGCTAGTACAGCGAAGGTTCATGGAGTCACTGACCTGCCATCTAAAGGGAATACGTATACGGGATCAAGATGGACCGTCACCTCACATATCCCTTTCCAAAACTCGGCAGCGTATAGCATCTGATTCAATCTTTTGACCTTGTCAGATACTACATCGATCTTCAGACCCTGCAACTTTAAAGACAAAGTCTCGACATCGGCGAATTGCTGTTCCCAGCATTTGCTTCCCGATGCGTTCCAAGAATTACCACCGCGCTCTGACAAAGGCACCGGGCCTATCATTGGCATGCTGTAATCCGGTACCCAGCTTGGTAGACTAGGCACAGATGCCGCAATGTCTTGAACATCGGACAGTATCCGAAATCCATAACATGCGAACAACAATCGAGTGACGGTCGTGTACAGCTCTAGAACCGATGTACCGTAGCTTGGTACAATTCCACCTGGATACTTGGAGAATGGAAGTCCATCCTTTCGGGACATAGCTATCAGACCGTGTATTATGTCGCGCTTATCTGAGACCTTGCAACCTCGATAAGTCTGAAGCAGTGAGTGAAATAGTGGAAGTCCTTCATGGGATAGCATTACTTCTCGAGCCGAGTCAAGGTGTATTATCGCTGCGTTGAGGCTTATTTCTGACTTTAGAATCTTCTTATGCTTCTTTGAAAGATGTCCGACTTTATTTTGCGCAGAGAAATTGCTAACGAAGATTTCATTGGTATGCAGCTCTTCTTCCCACTCTACGTGTGTCAAGAACGAGAGCGATTTCGAGACGACAAACCATGGTATGCGCGCCTTCCCGCACGCAAGGATGACATCAGTCCCGAAAGCCACTTCTTGTAACGACCAGATTTCGTGGAACCAAGATTGATCGAAGAAAGATATGAAAGCTAGCCACCGCCGTAACGATATTGGCTCCAAGCCGAGTCTTTCGAAGAACCGTGTCTGACTGTACCAGCTTAGACTGATAAGACACTCCCACTCCTCCCGAGGAACTGCGGACAGAATCTTTAAAGCTTTCAATGCATCCTTGGTAGTGAAGTCCTTCTCTCCAAGCCACACAACCACTTTCTGCGCACAGCAGAGGATATTTGCCATTACCCAAACTCGATAAGTGCGCTCTACCGGGTTTTCTGGGTCGATGCAGACAGATTCAATCCACACGTATCTGACTCTCTTTCTGAGAGTCGCGAAGTCGACTGTCCGCAACGATTCGAGAGCGTGCTTTGCGTCTGCACAGACAGGCAGATAGTGATTGCCGCATCTTATGCTATGGCTTCGTGGATCGACGTAACATCTCGAGTGCGTAATGACATCAAACGCAGGAGTTTCTCCATTCAGTTCCAGTGTGTGCAGAGAGTATTTAACGCGGCCCCAGAACGTGGTTGTGATTTTCAACAGTCTCAAGGAAAAGATTGATGGGAGTGGTGTGTATTTGTATGGCTCAATGAAGGATGTGGAGCAGGCTGAGAGACTTGCTTGCAGTCTTTCCTTGATTGTTGGCATTTTGGATTAGTCGAAAGAACTGATGTTCCATTCCGATGAGAAGACATCATGAGCAAGAAATTTACGCGTGAAGAGGGAAAGAGAAGTCCCCATGGCTGAACATGAAATAGGAAGGCACAACGTCCACCTCAATACAGTAGGGGAAAGAACACGCCCTTTTCGGATAAACCTTGTCTAACTTCCGATGTGTACAGACTTCGATCGGAGTTCTGACCGGGCTGCATATCGATTTTCAATCCGATGAATTGCTTGGTTCGGTTCCCACTTTCCCCTGGTCGTCATGTTCTCTCGATGTAAGCCGACAGGGTTGGAAAGTTTCCATACAGAGTAGTGACGGTGATGGCACGATCATCATCGTCTTACGGATCTGGGTCTCGGGAAGGAATGTTTCTTTTTCGGTCGGCACGCAATGCAAAATAATATTGCGCTTATGGTCTCATGTTTAATCCGCGTACAACGCCTCAATCGATAATACGTACGAACT
The DNA here is from genome assembly GCA_002946385.1 of Rutstroemia sp. NJR-2017a WRK4. Classification (NCBI taxonomy): domain Eukaryota; kingdom Fungi; phylum Ascomycota; class Leotiomycetes; order Helotiales; family Rutstroemiaceae; genus Rutstroemia; species Rutstroemia sp. NJR-2017a WRK4. The sequence goes on along the minus strand of NJPR01000140.1, from coordinate 637,973 downwards.
ATAAACCTCAGCTTTCCCCGCCGCACTATGACTTCGCTTTGTGCTACCACTAAACGCGCTATATTCCAGCCAGATGTAAGCGCCACATACCCTTCTCCCCACGATTTATTATAGCATTTTAAGACGATCCCCACGATCGATGATAGCCTAATCAACATCTCGTCAACCACAATTTTCATCAACGACTATCCCCTCATCCATTTTCCCCACTTCAACTAGACCATAATTTGTTAGAGCTGTTAATTATTTAGACGGCTCTAATAATTCAAGAGATCCATACAATCTCATGGATTAGTCCTGTGGAGCTACACTTTTCCAACGACAACGTCTAGCCAGGAAAGCTCTACCGCCGAACTTTGAGACGGCAACACAATTGTCAACACAGACATCTACCAACAACGACAAGTTCTTGTCACTACACTTAGACTCGAACATCAGATGCGTGGCTCCTCTCAAAGGACGGAATATACATTCACCATGTCATCCGACAGTACGTCTTCAAGGGTCAGCAAAAGTACACATAGTCGACTTGCGCCTCACTGTTCTGACGACATTACTGTGGGTAGTGTAGCTAGTTATCAAAATAGCATAGACGCAAGGCTTGACACTACTTGTATTTTCGAAATCAAGGGGCGCGCTAAGTTGAAGTTCGCGGGAATAGAAACTGATATTTACGAAGGCACAGAATTCACTCTAAGACAAAGCATTGTCTCACGCATTATTTCATCTACGACCCAAAAGCATCATGAAGATCCTTCACATTCGCCTATACAAGAGCATGTAGTTACAGTCAAGAAAGACAACAAGGTCGACAACACGACAAACATTGATGCGAAAATGACATCGATTTTTCAGAGACTAAGAGATAGATTCAAGGAGTGCTTTCTTCCATCTATGCCACGCGATGGATGTCGAGTTGTGTGGAAATGCGTAAGTAATTTCAAAAGTCACCCCCGTGTGTTCGACTGACCAAAATTATATGTGAAGGGTTGCGGCGAAAATCTCTATTTAGACTTCAGTGACTACGGTCCAGGTGCCATGCAGTTCACAAGAGAACTTCTACAAATTAAACAAGAGTTTTCATCGACCTCGGCAGGCGTTCAGACCACACCGAAATCTGAACCATACGCAGCGGCGTGGGAACCCGTCTCCTGTCCATCACTAAGCGCGTCTGGCCCAAAGCATCAGCCTTCTAATGCTGACCCATGTCTTCCAATAAATAACCTGTCGAGCTCCTCTGGGCTGAATGGCAATACCTGTGTACCTCCAGCAGTATTCTTCGAACTTTGTGTCAACACTGGCGAGCATCTGAAAACTCTTGGTGAAATCGATCTTTCGAAAGCACAATGTGACGGAGATCTATTCGGCGCAATACAAGAACGATATACTAACATCCGAGGGTGGCGGTCCAAGTATTGGCTTTTGAAGCCAACAAAGGTATCATATGTTCGCGTATGTATTATCCAATCAATCCATCTGAGCCTATGATAACACAGCTCAGTTTTCCGTTGAGCAACGCCACCGCGTAGGAATTCTCCAAGGACCTCTTGCCGTCCCTCCGAAATCCGAAGTCGACTCCGGTCGCTGGATATATGAACCCTGTCCCCTTGACGGCGATCCACCAGTCCCGGCGCATCCCTTCATCCACTATCTTCAATGCACTTCCCGCTCCCGCGCACTCTACTGGATGCCCCGCCTGCCGCGCAAACTCAGAACGAGTATCATGAACGAGGGTGTTGCATCGGTTGCTATTGGATGGGGTGTGCATATCGATGAGGGAATAAATTATAAATTATTCTTTTGCATAAACTTCGTCTTGGTGTTGCTGAGTGGAATTATTGCTGCCGCGTGGGCGAAAGACAGGGGTGATTTTCAGGGGGCGATGGGGTTCGCTTGTTGGGTTATTGCGGTGGGGAATACGCTTTTGTTTGCGGGCGTGTATAGGTATGGATAGATGTAAGAGACGGACTGGAAATATTGGTGATGATTTAAAATATGGGGGTTGATAACTGATGTCTTTACTTTATCTTGCAGTTCAAATGACAACGACGAAGAGGATGCATGTGATATCATGGAATAGCATAAATTAAATGCGGAGGACTAGTCTTTCGCACAGGCAGCATCACGTATTCTATTTCGGTATAACTAAATGGAATAAGTGAAAGTTTTCATAATTCTTCATTTCAAACCATCATATGCCAATCTGTTTGTAACTAACTCCTATGAACTGGTATCCTATACGCTGACTTACTTGATGCTAAAAGACATACCCCCCACCGTCCCCCTCATGAACTATAACACATCTCCACCCATTCCCAATATCCAAATCCCAAACCCTATCCCCCCCCTAAACCCTAACAAACTCCCAAACCGTCCCCTCCACCCCCCCCTTATCCACCTCCAACACCTCCCTCCCTCCCTCCGCCACCCCCATCCTCCTCCACTTATCCCCATGCAAAATCATAATCAGATGTCCTCCCCCCGGCACCGCCCTCGTCACAAACCACTCATTGCACTTATGATGCGTGACCTTTGCATGGAAGCCCCCCTTCCCATCATGCCCCATAAACGTCCCAGAAACACAGTTCCGGAACCCGAGCCAGCCGTCCCGCTCTATACACGCCCAGTGCCAGCCGCCGGCTGCGGGGGGGGAGGGCTCCAGATGGAGGTGTCCTTCGGAGAGGGTGAGGACTTGGTGCGTGTGCAAAGAGCGGATTAAGAAGGTGGATCCGGGGACGGGGACGTGGGTGTGTAGGGAGGGGATGGTGGCGGGGGTGGGGAAAGGATACTCGGAGGGGGTGATGGTTGAGGTGGGAGTTGGGGCGGCGACGGTGGAGGTTGCGGTGGTTTCGTCGGCTATGGAATACGCTGGGTGGTGGTATCCATGGTTGCGTTGAATGTCGGAGCGGGAGAGGCAGTCGATGAGGCGGGGGATGTCGACGAGGGTGAGTTGTGGTTGGAAGGGGCCTTCGACTTCGATTCGAAGGGTGTCCTTTGGAGTAGCTTGGTCCGGACTTGAGGAGTCAGGAAGAACAGACATAGCTGCGCTGAGGATTTCAGGGAGTTGAGTTAAATCAGTGGTCGAGTGGTAGAAATCAGCGATAGCTTTGCGCTCCAGATGCAGACGAGTGATGTCAGGTATAATCCTAACAATAATCGACTGAGTCTTCCCCTGTCGCAAAACAATCTCCGTCGCGAACGGAGAATGCCCAGATTCACTTCTCGGGACCAAGCTCTGGCTGAAATTCTGGTCCGCGGCGGGGTGGTCACCTCCCGAAATAAGGAGCTGTGGACGCGATAATAGACTATCTAATCCATTATCACGCAGCTTATTAATCGTGCTGAGAATATTCCGTCGCTCTTCAAAGTGCAAACTGTCGAGCGCGGCAGCGATATCAAGTTTTGGAATGCTGGAGCTTTCTTGCGGTGGCATTCTTTTTGTTCGGCGGGGAAGAGAGGGGATGTCGCCACTTATGTATGCACAATTATGAAATGAATATGTAAGCGAAAGCAATCTGGAGACACAGCTCTGTCGCGCTGCAAACTTCTTGGGAAATGGCTAAAATAAGAAGGAAACACAAAGTATGTAGAATTTCACGGCAGACTAGTGTGGGAATAGGCTCTTCTGTTTGCCTCACCACTTGGCTGGTCGTTTGTGGCTGAACGTATGTATGGTTGTCTGAGGGGTAGAGAAGATATGAATATGGAGGATATTATTGGCTGTATGCCCCGTGCTGTGCCACGCATGCAATGCATATGCACGATTTAATGTGGGGCAGAAAAGGGTCAAATTGGGATGAAAAGTTCACGTCGAATCAGTAATAATGCACACGCGATAACGTTACATATCTTTCAACAATATGATTCATAACTACATCCAACACGAAAAGGTACTATACTATCTCAGCATAAATTCTAACAGATAACAAAAGATCACTCCAAAGTCCAACCCAAAGTCTTCCTCTTCTCCTTGTACCAATTCTGCACATACTCCAACCCAGTATGCGGCCCATACGGATCCTTCTCCCACTGCGGCCTCGGGGCCTTCATTCCCGTCTCCTCCTCACAGCGCGCCATTAACTCCTCCAGCGATCCGCCTCTATCATAAACCACGTCCTTCCCTTCTCCCAGCTTTTTCATCTCCGCTCGCAAATTCTCGGTAGCCTCCTTATCAACCGAGAAATCCTCCTTATTAACCACCACACCATAATTCTTCTTTGCTCCATCCAGGGTTACTAATTTCCTCTCGACTTCCAGCGCAACTTTCTCGGCTGGTCTGGTTAAGGGATCACCTAATCCACCGCCTCCCCATGTTACCCATTCTAGCATATCGCCTGGTGCGACTCTAATATGGTCGCATTTACTCGGTAGCATTTTTGTCTCTCCGCTCGAGTAGTGGAGTTTTTTCCAAGATCTCGCTCCAGGCTTACCACCATTGATACCCCATGGCTTCGTAAACCATCTATCATCATGTATACTAAATTCACCAGCCGACAAGAATCTATAAAGTGTGCGTTGGGCATTCCCTCCACGATGGAAACCAGGGCCACCGGTATCAGCAAGCGATTCATTAGCTTCGATGCGCAGAGGGAAGTTAAGTTCAATAGCTTCAGTTGGGACAGATTTGATAGCCGGGAATAAACAATGGCAGTCTGGTCCATCACCAATAGGCCGAGCAGGTACACCACCGAAACCGATTTGGTAGAGCTGGTACCACTCTCCATCTGGTTTGAAACCGGAGTAGAAGAAATGAGGAGAGTCGGAGAACCCTGCTGCTGCACGATATTGGGGAGATCGTTGACCCATGAGAGCCTGGATGATATCCATAGTCCGACCGAGGAAATGCGTACGACAGCTTAGCGCAGCGGGACGGACAGGGCGAAGTAGACATCCTTCGGGTATGACGATATCTAAAAGATCGTGGAATCCATCATTGACGACACAGTGAGGGTCGAAGACTGCAAGGAGGTAGTATCCGACGAACATTTTGAACATTGTTGTGGAGAGGTAAAAGTTGATGGATGTTTCAGCCTGAGGAGAAGTGCCATTGAAATCGAACCGCAACTTTCCGTCGACTTTCTTCATTGAACATGTAATAGCATATGGTCCAACGTCTTGACCGTCATCATCAACGAAGTCAGTGAAGGTGCTTTCTTCATCCCCGATTTGGGTATCAATGAGTTTCTGGATACCCGAGCGGTTCCTCGAAAGAAGTTCATTGCAGGAGGCACGGTACACACTGCCGTCTGTTAGCAGTTGAAGATATGGGACACAATTTCGACTACTCACTTAGGACCAAATCGCTCATTGAGCTCACAAACACGCAACGCAGCTGTTCTGCATGCCGCAACAAGAGCAGTCAGATCACTACGGAACCAATCAGGTTGACGAGAGTTTCGACAGAAGACATCGACCATTGCCGTATTGTAAACTCCGCGAGAATAAAGTTTGACCGTCGGAATCTGCAGCCCGTCCTCGAAGATGGATGTTGCATTGATAGACATACTACCAGGCACCTTACCTCCGACATCACTATGATATGTTAGCCATTTGAACCCATTCGAACTGCAGCAAATGTGTACACTTACGTCATATGTCCAAAGTTAGCAGCCCATCCCACCAATTCTCCCTTGAAATGGATTGGAAGTAGGACAATCACATCGTTAAGATGAGTAACTGCACCGCTGATCTCGTACACATCATTGGTGACGAAAACATCACCTTCTTCAATCGTACCTTTCCAGGAACTCAAGAACTGTCCGATAAAACTACCGAACTGACCAACCAACATTTTGCCCTCCTTGTTTGTGATGACATTGAACTCATCTTGCTGGTCGCGAATAGCGGGAGACATACTGCATCTAAGCATTAGAGTGTCCATCTCATTTCTTATCGATTGCAGCGAAGATGAGATTAATGTTGGAATCAACGGCGACTTTGAGACGAGCTCTTGAGCACTATCCCAGTCGTGATGAGCGAGATCACTCGTCAAGTTGGTGTCTTCATTGGGGAAGATCAATATGTTTCCATATGCATCGATCTCTCCAAAGAAGCCAGGAAGAATGAGAGTGTTCGAATCCATCTCGGTGATTACACATGGTCCTTGAACTTTATATCCAGCTTTCGATATCTTAGCTCTGTCCCAGAAAATGGCCTCCATTCTCTGCCCGTCAGTGCTGATTGTCTTTCGACTGACGATGGCATCGTCTGGTGGTGTAGAGTTCGTGCCCGCGGAAGCACTCTCGATGGCAGTGAGTTCTGTGTCTGGAGAACCATCTGTGACAATCGTACCAAGACGCATCAATTCAAGTGTAAAGGTAGGCAGGGAGAAACTGAATTGCTGCTCATGAGCGGCATCGAATCGTGTACGAACACGCTCAATAAAGATTTCTCGATCTGCTGCGAAGTCCTCATCCAGTAGCGGAATTGACATGGTCAAAGCCTGTCCCTTGTACCGAAGATCAGCTTCGTAGTTAATCCTGAGCGGAGCCGACGGATTGTCCCCTAAAGCCTTCACCATAATCTCTTTGCAGCTATCTCTCAAGGTTGAAAGGTTGCTGAAGATCTCATCTTGGGTTGCATCATCGAGCAATTTGATAAAGGAAGCCGATAACTCATGGCTCAACTTGGTTGTTGCATCGCCTTGTGCGCAGAGAACTCCAGGAGCAGGAGGTACGATGACTGGCCAGGCTCCCAGTAATTTTCCAACAGCATTGGCGTGCATCGGACCAGCACCACCAAAAGCGACGAGCGAAAAATCCTCGGGGTTGTAACCTTGTTCCACCGAAACGTTGCGCAACGCATTATACATCCTTTCGTTTACCAGGTTGTAGATACCTTGGGCTGTTTGATCAGTGCTAAGTCCCATTTGTTTGGCAACACTTTCGACAGCCGTAGTGGCGGCAGCAATATCTAAGGGGAAAGCACCGCCGAGGAGCTTGTCAGGAAGATAGCCTAGAACAACATTGGCATCTGTAACGGTCGCGTTTGTGCCGCCTTTTCCATAACAAGCAGGTCCTGGATTCGCGCCAGATGATTCTGGTCCAACACGAAGTGTAGAAGTAAGTTCGACGTATTGTGCTATCGATCCTCCGCCGGCTCCAACAGTCCTAACATCAAGTTAGTTGAATACTTTGTGAGCGAGGATCGTACTTACTGAACATCTACTGATGGTGCTCGCACAGTCAGAGCATCGACAGCTGTTTCTCTGCGAAGAGCGGGAGTGCCATCTGAAATCAACGCACAATCTGTGGATGTGCCGCCCATATCCAAAGTGATCAAATTTCGGTACTTGGTCTTTTTTGCAACAACATCCGCAACACCACGCACACCACCTGCTGGCCCAGACATTAAAATATTAACCGGCAGATCACCAGCCAACCCTAAAGTAGTGAGACCCCCATCGCTCTTCAAAATGCGAATAGTCTCACTATCCTCAGCCAGAAGATTTTGAAGATTCGCCAGATACTTCTTCACAACCGGCTTCACGATCGCGTTGGCACTCGCCGTTACTGTTCTCTCATATTCTCCCATTTCCGGTAAGACATCGCTAGAACAGACGATCTCAACATCGGGACCAAACTCTTCTTTTAGAACCTTTGCCACAACCTTCTCATGCTCATCGTTCTTGTAAGCGTTCAGTAAACTGATAGTAATAGCTTCCGGCTTCTGTTTCTTCAGTCGCATGAGATCTTTCCGAAGAGCTTCCTCGTCGATCTCAGTAACAGCAACACCATCAGACCCCATCATGCCTATGCTCTGAATAGTACTTTCGAGTGGCACTATGGGATCCGGTGGGATGAAGTTGATCCAAGCTCCCAGGCCACCGGGAATCTGAGACCTCCGCACAGCAAGAACATCTTTGTGCCCAGCAGTGACGATAAGTCCAGTCTTCGCACCTTTTCCTTCCAACACAGCGTTTGTTGCTTTGATATTGTCAGCTTACATACCAAGGTAACACTTGAGTAACATCAGTCCATACCAACAGTCGTTCCATGATGAATGCTCTCGAACTTTCCCTCCCAGTTATATAAACTCTTTAATTGTTTCCTGGCCTCTGTGATGCCATTCTTGACACCGATACTCTGATCATGTCCTGTAGACGGGACCTTCGTCCGCACAGTCTTCCCCTCTGGAGTAAAAACACAGACATCTGTGAAAGTCCCCTAAGCAGGTTCGTCAGCTCCTTAACTTGCAGCAACTTCACGAGGACACCATACCCCGACATCAACACCTAGCCTATATCCGCTTCCTTTCGGTACACCTGCGTCTCCCATATTGATTCGATCGTGATAGTAAGTAGTAGTGAGAAGAGCTCAGCTCACAACCTCTTGTGTGATCGAGGGGAGTCGTCGATTTTAACATGTTTCCAGCCCTGGCTCGTTGAGGCGTACAGACCTATGTCAGCTCCCCGCGCGTGGAATACCCGGCTTGGTATCCTGCTGTGCATCTGAATAAAGTTAAGAGAACCGTCGGATCTCCGAATACATAATATGTAGCACAGCTTATCACTGGTCAGAGGCTGCAGACAACCGAAATAACGATTATCACTGCCCGATAAGGGTGACAATCGGTGGCCGATAGGGTTAACTTCGCGCGTTTGATAACAGCGCAATTATCAATGTCATCGACTGCGGGGTCGAACCTAGATGCTTTATCTTCGTTTCGACATGACGGTATTACGAAGCAGGTATCACTTGATATCTACATATCTAATCGGGAGTCTTTATCTCGCTTCCTGTTGACTAACGGTCTGAGAATTGACGGGCAAGATTATTCGGACGGATGTCTGTATCGCAACCTCGCGACGATACCCCGCCTCGGCTGGGAAGGAGATCCATGCAAGCTGACCACCTGCCTTTTTGAACCTCTTTCCCCACTACAGTACTGTAATTTGTTTGTCTGGAACTTCGCCAAAATAGCAAGTTCATCAACACTGATGCATTCAATGACATCAAACTCGAACGCCGTTCGTCAGAAACGGCCATGCAAAGCACCTACCCTCCAACTACCGGGCGTCTGTCGCCAACCAAGATGCCGTCTCTACAAGCTAACTACACGTACATAAGTTAATCGTATACTTGTATATGTATATTACTTCTAAAATCTCACAGATCGCGCTATCCGGATAGAGACATGTTCGATATCATCGATCAAGAGCTCGCAACATCTCCTAACCTAGTGTTGGTCGTTGAGACAAAGCTGCGAGTACCGGAGGCTGCAGAAATTGCTACGAACTTATATCAAGTTATCTGGAAAGCCGACAGAATGGCTATCTGGATCTGGTATGATAACCCTCCATCTAGGTCCATTTGGGACTTTATTAATAAAAATATACTATTCATTATCTTCTTTTAGATCCCTTATATATAGATAGAGTTAGAAGGATATACTCCATATATCGCTGTGGACGAGGAAACTAAGGTCAGGATAGGCGCCTGATAACTCGAGCTCAGCAACCGGTGTGGACATGACCGCATCTATCTAATTCAATGGAAACATATACGCCGCAGCTTGCGCCCGCTCTTCTTCCTCGCGAGGAGCAATACACTCCTGTCCCTTCTTCGAATTGTGGTGATTGCTTAAAATATCTGCTCTTTGGAAACTCTGCTTACATCCCCAGGACTGACCATTCCTCAAGGTTCCCCCGCAGGTAAACGGTTTGACTTTGTCGTGCAATTTCATGTGCCTTTTGAGATCGCTTTGTCTGGCGACATATTTACCACAAATGTGGCAACGGAACTGTTCGCCGACTCCATGCGTTCTCAAGTGTGAATCCCGGTTCCAGCGTTTAGTGAAGGTTTTGTCGCAATGCAAGCACTTGAATTCCGTTTCCGTCTTGGTGCGTTTCGCAGGTCTGGAGGCAATTGGCGGCTGGGCGACTTTGTCTGACTCTGATTCGGATTCTGAGTCGGATTCGGCGTTGGCATCTGCGTCTGCATCTGGTACTTTAGCAATGGTAGGTGGTGTTTCTTCGAGTTCGACGGCTGTCTCTGGCACGTATTCCTTCTGGCTTTCAGCAATCTCATCCTCTGTCGGGAACGAATCCTGATTCGTGTGATCGGGATGAGTCTCTTTGCGGTGCCTTGTCAACTGCTCCTCCTTTGCGAAGCCAATGAAGCCTGTACAGTGTATATCGGTGCAGCGGAATGGTCTTTCGTGTCTTTGAATATGGCTACCGCGTTCTTCTTTAGATGCGAAGCCATCCGTGAAATACTTGCAACTGAATCTTGGGCACTTGAACAAATTTTTGCCGTATTTGTGTTCTAATTCGTGGCCTAATGATTCGTCCGTCGACCAGTCCGCATCGTTTAGGACAACAGATTCTATCTGAACTCGGATACCGGCTACAATCTCTGCCAGATCAAGAGCACATTCGCCGGTCCGCATGTCCCCAAAGCGCTTGATCTGCTCTTGCGTTGAAGCCACAGCTTGCTGGATTTTTTTGTGCTCGGGTTCAGTTTCAAAGATTTGTAACTTATCTCGCGTGCGCTTAGAGACCTTTGGCTCAATGGTCGGCATTCTCCAATGGCTCTCGAGAAGCACCTTGAAAGACTCACAGAAATCTCGCGTCGATTCATTAGGGCCAGGTTCAGCCGACAAACCTGCTTCCAAGTGACGCATCCAGTTGAGAACAGCGTATTCCATAAATCCATAGCTTCCATCTATGACTGTGTGGGACGAAAATGGCTTGTTAAAAATGGGAAGATTAAGATAGTTGACGCAGAGAGTTGCCAAGCCTAATTCATTTGCCGTACCATCGAGGTCTTTACTGTTCAGTAAGTAGCTATAATGTATCCAGTCAGTCTTTACGCAACCTCATTATCTGGCTACGGCAGCGTACTTCTTGGCAGTTGAATGCACCAACTCAATTGATCCATCACGTCGAACTCTGACCAAAGATTCACAGAGTTCTTCAGGCCTCACTCGAAAGTGCCGCTTTTCAAACTCGACTTCTCCTTTTTTTAAGTTGATAGACTTCATTGTTTGCACCTCATGAAACTTCAGCGGTCGCTTGGCATGAATGAGCCAACTCAAAAGCAACTTAGCTTCTTCACGTTGTGCTTTAACAGGTTTTTTCAAAATCGTCCGCATGATTTTTTTATACCTAGGAGAAGGTGAGCAAAAATTATAAAGGGCTCTTAAAGACACATACGTTTCTTCTAGCCTGTCGAGGTCTGTTGGAAGCGACTCCAATTCGGAATCTAGGCCGTCAATCGAGCTTTGGCCACACAGATTGATCCATACTAGTTCGGCGACAAGGAACATACCTATTAGCGATAATAATATCAGCTTTCTTCATCCAAAATAACGCTAGCTTTCGAGCCGTGTTTACCATGAGCAAACGCAGAGACAACACTGGCGATCTCTTTCAACCTGTCCTCAGGAAGTCCTAGATTCTCGCCAAGCTCGTGAGACCGAAACTGGCAGAAAGCATCAATATCGTCCTCGTTCTTTTCCAAGTCCACGGAAATCTCAGCTAGACCGCTGAAGTCTTTCCGTGCACTGTCTTTGCGACTAACGAACATGCAACGAAGGCGATCTGCATCCTGATCACCATCATGGTTTTCGATGATTTTGCGGAAAAAGCCCACGATCGTCTTTCGTTCATCTCTAGAGGCGCATTCATCTAATCCATCTAAGATGATATAGGCCGAATCGCAATTACTCAGCGCGAAGAGCAGCAGCTCTTCAATGAGCGATCGTGAATTCAAGAAAGGCTCTCCGCTTTTGCAACAGCTGTTGTACATGTAATCAAGAATTCCAGTGTCTTGTTGAAGAAGCTGTGCCAGCAATGTGCGAGCCATGGATACGAAGGTATCTCGATCATCATTACCTTGCTTAAAGTAGAAAAACAAAACAATTGGTTTGGGTGACAGGTTCTGGGCTTCCTCTATTACCAAGGACGCGAGGACACTTTTTCCTGTGGGCGGATTTAGTACACTATAGAGAGCGATTAACACAACGTGGTCTGTAAGGATGCACTTACCAACCCCAGGGTGACCATGAAGCCACAAAAGCGTGGGTAGCGCGGTAAACTGCGGGTCGAACCACTCTTTGAATGTCATATGGTCTAAAAGCCAGCCACCTGGTATCGCGCCAAGAGAGCACCGATTTCGAATTTCCTTCAAGTAGTATTGCTCATTCTCCATGTCGGCAGGTTTCAGCCAGGTGTAGACGGTTTTCCTTCGCTCGTCATCCATCCTGATGGGACTTTGTTCGTATTCGAAAGTGAATTCACTGAATTGGCCTTGAGCTTTGTGAGTCTGTTCGAAATTGCCTCCATGTACAATGGCATCGAGGCGAGAGGCCATGTTGGAGATGTATCTGGAAATTTGAATCCTGCACCTCGGCCAGGACGTTGGAAATATGACTTTCCAGCCTGCATCTTATCAGTACAAAATATGATCATCCTATAAGTTGCGAAACCCACAGCGCTGTTTGAAAATTTTCAGAGCAACCGCATGCAGCTGAATAATGTCGGAATACCCAGCAGAGATGATTTGCGTTATATCCGGCTGGGTGCGAAGGAGCTCGTCATATTTAGTATGAAATGGTTGCTGTCGCCCAACCTCCCCGTACACATCAACGATTTGGTTGAGCGCTTCTTGATGATCCTGTGTTAACTAAGTAAAATAGTCAGTATTCGGTGTTAGTATTATGCATGATCCGCGAACCTCAAGCATATATTTAACAGGTCCCTAAAGGATAATGTCAGCGATGATTCTTGGCCTGAATGAGTTTGGATTACTACCCAAATGAACGCCATAAACGTGTCGGGTACACAAAACTTTCTCAAAAGTTCCTCAAAGTGTTCAAAAGCCTCGAGAAAAGGGCTCAGTCGCTTCAGTCCTTGTTGACGGCGCTCTGAGCGCTGCTTAGCTTGTAGGTTAGCAAGGTATTGTTTTATGTTGGCGAGATTGACACGTCCAAGTCTTTCTTCCTCTTTTTTGCTTAAGGTATCTTGGAACTTTGACAAAATTTTGTCCATGGATATAGCCAGGTCCTCAGCGATTTCTGCGTCTCTTTGTGAGGACGAGCCGGTAGTCCCACCTTGGACGTTCAGTAAAGGGGTAGACATTGCCTCTTTCCGAAAAGTCTCCAGTGTTTCTGCCACTTTCCCAGCATCGGGTATTAATACCTGACCCGGCACTGCTAAGAGGCTCCCGGAGCTATCGTCATGGCGAAACATGCTATTCAAAAGCGCGAAGAAAGCAGCAGTATAGAATTTCCTTTGAAACACGCTTGTCGTCTCGTCTTGACCAGTAGGTTCCTGTACCTGTATCATGCGTTGCAACTGTCTATGTTTATCAAGGACTTGATTCTTGACAGACGTTCCGAGGAAAAAGGCAGGCGTATCCCTCCCACGTTGTCCACTCGCTATACGAGCTGCTCTGTACTTTGGAATTTCATCTCGGCCTTGGATATCTGCGGTAGCCAGTTCTGAGATTATGCATGCAAGTGACCAGATATCATCTTTTCGAGTGTAATGACCTTGTCGCGGGGGAGCGTAGTAGCCTGTGTTGTGGGAACTGACGACGCCGGTGGACCCAGGCTCGTCTGGTAAGACTGGTTTAAACTCAAGCAATCCGAAGTCCGCGATCTTCATTACCCCTCTGACAATCAGAATATTTGCGGGTTTTAGATCTTGGTGGTAAGCTATCTTGGTTCCTTGGTACAGATTGTGCAGTGTGTTTATGCCTTCCGCAAGTCCTTGCACCTGTCTCCACAGATCGTTGGATTTGTAGATCTCACCCTCCCCTCTGCTGAGATAGTCGTGGAGAGACATATCTGCTTCCTCCTGAAGAATGAAAAATATGTCTCCATGCCAATACGCACCTAACGCGGGCATGAGGTGTTGATGGTTGGTCGCCTTTGAGAGACCCTGTAGGTTATACCACTCTTTCGCTGACGAACTAGCCTCTCCATTCATAAACACTTTGCGCGCAAATTTGGTAACCTAGAATCTGGCTATCAGTCTCTCGTATCTTGACATCATGTGAAAACTTACCCGGCCAAACTCCTTGGAGCGATAATCATCGTCTTGAAACTCAAAGCAGTGGACTTTTGCAAAAGAGCCTTGTCCCTTGGGTGTTTCATTCTCCTTAATTGGAAGTAACTCTTTCGCGGGTATGACTTTCAGGTCAAAATATGGCTTCAGTGTTCGAACGAGAAAGCTATATTGATATCTCAACACTTTCTTCTTTAATGAAGCAAGATCAATAATGGTTTCCTTTCGTGGCTGACCACGGATTTTTTCCTTCAGCCGATCAAAATCCCCCTCGTGCAAGTATTCGGTCCCATGCAGTTTCAATCCATGCTGTTGAAAAATACGAATCAATCCTGGTCGATGTACATAGATGAGTAAAGCAAAGATAGCTGCATATTCGGCCCTCAGTTCCTTTTCTTTCAGCTCGTTGAACTGTGTCGAGCGATCACCAACTGGGCCTCCATCTTGTACGCATCCATGGCAAGGACATAGAAAGATTCCTTCCAGCTTTACTCCAGTTACTTTGTCAGCAAAAAGAGCTTCGATGCACCTCCTTGGTATGTAGAAAGGAGCGCTTCCTCTTGGGAGCAGGTCGCTGACAGGTTCGATCTCACTGTTCGCCAGATATCGTTCGGCCAACTTGCAGGGTTCATTTTCCATTGCGCCGATGCATTGATCAAAGAATGAACATAGCTAGATGAATATTTTGATGGAGGTGCTTGCTCAATTCAATTCAATCATCGCCTCGCAGCAGTGAACGAGGCTACCGTTTAAGCAGACCATCAGGATGTGTGGCTAGCGGCGCGGTAATTGATCGCCCCCTGCTCGGGCTCCCACAGTGCATGGCGCAGCAGCACCAGGCTTTCTGCAGAATACGCCCGTGAGGGACCCCCTCGCACTGACCACATAGGCTTGTTATGGGGCTGCCAACCTGCTGCGAGGATGATTTCGGTTGTGATGGATCACGGCTCAGCATACTCAATGTGACTGCGTAAGGCTCAACTTAATATCATATTTTTCTTGAAAATCCGGAACTCGTTACTCTGCCGTTCATTTGGTTGGCTAACAGATAATCGTCGAAAACCGAATAGAGTAGTAATCGTCAGTATTATGGTGCCACGGGTGCCTCCGTACAGAAAGCTCTGAAGTTGTACTTAGGTGGTCCGTGCCCGGAACCGTCTAGGATTTTGTGGTGGATCACGGCTCAACATGTACCTCCGTACATAGTGGGAATGAAATGAATGTTATCTTTTTTCTTTGAAAATCAGGAACTCATTGCTCTGTCGATCATTCGATTGGCCCATAGACGATCGTCAATCGTCGAGTGTGGGGTATGTGGTATTTGTGGCGTCATTTCTGGAGTGGCGGCCAGAAATACCACTCTTAAATGAAACCCACGTACCGTATCTCTGATGAACAGCCAATGACCTTTTCCTCCTCATCTCGAGCCCAGATTTTCCACGAATTTTTAAAAGTTGAGATACAGCACCCCCATGTATTTACTGAGCCGTCATATTTACCGAGTGTCGGTAGGTCGGTGCTTAAGCCAGGCAATGGCCGCACGGAGAGGACGGGTGACGTCGTGGGTTATACGGTGTTTAAATGAAGCATTTCTCCCTGATGTAATGGTAGAAGGAGGAGAATTTATGTATGATGGAGCGGGCGTATACCGAGGGCATATTGTATGGGATATCTTAAGGGATATGGGAGTAAGGGTGATGCGGTGGCTATTCGAGCAACTGACTTCACGCCAGGCTTAAAATTACGCATATGCACTGTTTCATGTTGTACTGGGTCTCAATGACAATGATGAAATAGGAAGTAACTATATATCGTCCGAATCTAGGGAAACTAGTTGGCGAATGATTTTATCAAGCAATAATATGTATGTTAATCTCTGCTATGATTTGCAACCATTAATACAAGTACTTCTTCAGACTTCCCTTATCTTCCTGGGAGCGTCTACTGGTCGCGTGGCAAATGAAAGTATCGCTGTAATTGATTAGGGGAGTTAAATGAAGTCTAATCGGGTCTGCCAACTTACTAACGACTCCTCGAATTTCTCTCTCCCAAAACCGTCCCTAGCCAGAGCTGCTTTTTTCATTTGCTTGTTTAGCACATTACTCTGCTGATGCATTAGACCCAAAGGCTGTGGAGAGGGGAGGAAGTGGAGGGAGAAGAAGTACAGATTCAATTGTGTTTTCCACGATGTATCGGATAGCAGTAACCTGCATCGTTTGACCTATTCGTTGCGCTCTAGCCATTGCCTGCAGTTCAATAAAAGGATTCCATTGAGGCTCGAGAATGTATATACGAGTTGCGACAGCGAGATTCAGACTGATAACGGCGTAGTTTTAGCATTGAAAATCACAAGGGGGCTGAAGGACGCAACGCTTACCCTACAGCGCCTGTGCCTAACGTCATAAGAAGTATATTGGGTCCTTTCGGAGATCGAAATTCGTCGAGGACCTTGAGTCTCGCTTTCAGACCTAAACCACCATGTATGAGGTTGTAATGTAGACCAGTGGACTTCAACAAGACTGCTGCAAGGTCTAAAGTCTTCTTCCATGATGAAAAGATGATACTGTCACCATGTCAGCCACAGGAAAGAAACCTGATGGATAAGTGTACTCACCACTTACTCCCCATATCACCCTGGAGGTCTCTCTGAAGTGCTAAAAGTTTCGATGGAAACTCCGTAACAGGTTGCTGACTGTATGTGCTTTCTGGAGGCAAAGCTAACATACCATCTTCAGATGGTCGTACTGGCGCATGGCCCTTGGAACAAAGCAGACAACCTTTTCTTGGTGTATAGCATTGGGGATGACAACCGTGGCAAACTAAGTGTTTACAATTGGCCATGAATATTCCCCCACTGGCCTCATCGATAGAGAAGATGCACACAGCACAGTGGGCGCAAATATTCCTATCGTGTAACTGGAGGAGCGAGAATAATTCATCGTCAGACTCCAGGATACCCGTGGCAGCTTTTCTTAGTCCATTGTTACAGAATAATCTCAGTTCGTGAATCGAATGAAGAACAGTTGCGGAGACTCTGGCCCTGTGGCCACTGACAGCCATTTGAACGTATTCCCTGAAACGCTGGAAGAGTTCATTGTATTCGAATCGCTCACGGTCTGAAAGTTGTACTAGCCTATTTTCTGGAACAGCATTCGGCAATCCTATGATATCTTTTGTTCTTCGGAGACAAATGGCTTGAAGAAGCGCCTGCAGATTTTGGTATCTCAATTTTGTTTTCGAAGTCGTAGGGGCAATGATATACGTGCGGAATGTCTGAGGCTTGTCTAGAATCGGGACCTTGAGAAATGATATCAGAGCTCCCAGATCTTCAAGGCTGTTCTGGATAGGGGTTCCCGTAAGGCACCAACGATGTTGTGCAGTAAGTCTATCAACGGCGTGAAATTGTTTGGTGGAGCGATTGCGGATCTCGTGGGCTAGACGTTCTCATTAATACAAGGAGAGTTATTGAGTGAAGGGAAAATTTCACCTTCGTCAAGAACAATGCGGAAGTAATGAATATTTGCAAGTGGAGAGGTTCCACGCATGAGGTCCTGTGCGATCGTTGCGAATGTAGTGAACACTATGTCACTTTCAAAGTGACGCTTCATCTCGTTTTCTTTATGGCGCTCGGAGCCTAGATGTTTGTGAAATGTGATGCCACCCGCATATGTGTGCCTGCACTTGTTAATTGATCTGGTACAAGAAATCCAGTTCTGGGTTTTTGAATGACTCACGTTCGGATTTCAGTGATCCAGCTATCTATCAAAACTGCATACAATTAGCGTCATAGAAAGTATAATTTTCTGGTCATGAGTGGCTATTTACGGGTAGAAGGCGCCAATACTAGTGTTGCCCGAGACGCATGCTGATACTTCGATGAAGTTGATAGGTCTTTAGCATAATTGGACACGAAATCCATGGCATTCTTCATAGAGCTTGCAATGGCGGATAAGACTACCAGTGTCTTTCCTAGTCCCATATCGTCGGCAATAATACCGCCTCTGGTCTCTGTGGCGACCTCGCGTCGGGGCCGTTTTGCTGCTGTCAAGACATGACGAAAGCTGTTTACGATCAGTCTCTTCAAAACCAAGCAGGAAATATATTACCAGATCTCTTCGCCCATAGCCTGGTGCTCCTTCCAAAGACTCAACGAAGGTGGCATTTCACTACTTTCCCTTTGTCGAATGAAGTCGATTGCTTTCATTTGATGTCTGGAAAGGATGTTAGCGCGCAAGAGTGAAAACCCCAATACTACGTGCGTACGGTAAAAGTTTGGCTTTGATTCGATTCTGATCAGTGCTGACCTCTCGCAGAATATTGTTGTGTGACAGAGAATCAAGGATAGAATCGACCATCTCAGTTGTGTTTCTTTGGCGCTCTGGGTCTGTTTTTTCCTGCTCCATCACCGAGCTAAAACTGATTGGATCGAACTCGGATGTGTCTGAAACAGTATTCAAAGCTTCTTCTTGTCTTTCTTCGACCGTTTGAATGTCAAGGAGCTGAGGATTATGATATGGCACCTCGTCTTGACCATACGTCGGATCTTGTAGAAAGACCCCGGTCTGAGACAGAATGTCACCAATTTGATCAGCATGGTGTTTAAAACTATATAAATTAACCTCAACGTCGAAAGTTCTTGCAGGACCAGTTCGATGATTGCTCTGTACTGGAAAGAGAGACTCCCAGTCAGACTTGGACAGATAAGCCTGGAATTTCACACCGAAAGGCGTAAGTCGCCGAACTTCACTGCAGAAGACTTTGTTCAGGCGTGCAAATTCCTTGCCTGAGTACAGCAACTCAAAGTAATCACCCACGAGCGAGACATCGAAGAGGATATAGTGACTAGATGAGTAGAATTGGTGATGAAGAGGAGCTCTGTCGTTCGAGGATCTTAACTGTGCTTTTACATTGACGATCGAAAGATAGTGAGTAATTACAGGTGGTTAGAGTGTGGGTATACGATAACTTACTGATCCTAGCAAGTGCAAGGCTCCACTGGGTATATCAGTTGAGGGGGACGAAGGGTTGTCATATGAAGATTGCAGATCATCGATCCCGAAAGGGTAGGGGCGTTTCTGAGAACTGCTGATTGTATTGAACGAAACATCGCTGAAATCTCTCATGAAGCCAGGGACGTAGTCAAGTGTCGTGATATCGTTTTCTTGGGGCCGTTTTCCTTCCATGATTGACGAATTTTACTAGAAGTGTCTTAAAGTCGCAACTGTCTCTTTAACTTCTGGCAGCGTTCATAAAGTGGCATGAAATCTCGGTGAGGAGACGCACCAATAGGGTTCGAAAACTTATGCGAAAATGCATACACAGCCCCAAAGAGCCGCAGCTGATCGAATATATAAGTATTTTGCAACGAACGACCCTGTGTTCCAGTTCCGCAGACTCTTTTCGTCATTTCCACCCAACAACATAGCCACAACAACAAGCAACAGTCCAATCAATCCAGGGCGCCGGGCGGATCTAAGGCACAATGATTGTACAGGTCATTGAAAGTCGATACACTGTAGACCACGATATCTTGAAATCGTACCTTGAGGGAATATTCAACAATGGAAATTTTGAGATTATCGTAAGCAGTTCGAAATTCGAAGCAATTTGGCCGTTATTGACACCAAAAACAGCTGCCGGATGAAGGAGAGAAATGGAAAGTCCAAGTCCCACGCGAATTGACTCGAGTAAGTCCATCAACCAAGATACTGACGATGAACAGAAACGCTAATTGGTGGACTTAACAATAGGATGAGCTTGTAGAGATCCAGAGACAATTTAGACAAGCGATCTGAATTACTTCGGTCAAGCATACAGATTATCGGAAGAGGGAGCCTTTGTCAGAGCCTTAGAGGGGTGTTCTTGGTAGGGAGGTGTAACAGTATCACTGTATTGTAGTAAGGTCGTCGGAGCCTGATAGCAGGGTTCTGCTTAGGTCCAAACTAATCACTACTATTCTCAAGTTCTCCTTTCGCCTCCTTCTAAGCCCCGCTCGTCGGCCGAATAGCCTCCACTTCCCCGCACCCTCGATCGCGAATCGTAATTCCTGCCCTCTGAAATACACTAGCTACTCTGAGTACTGTTGTAGGGTAATGCTAGCTACTTCAAGTAGAGAATTTCTTATAGATCTTCAATTTCCGCTTCAATTCTCTCGAGAACAAAATGAGTGCCCAGTGGGTAGTGGGTAGGTAGTATCATACCTACCTAAAGTTGCCCATTAGTCATCTATCACCACGCCCCAGCCCGGTGGGTAGGTTTGCTGCCTCAAACGCCCACAACTCCGGCCAACAATGTTCGATGGCAAGTCCTTAATTGCGCTTGGCCTCATCGTGATGCCACTTCACAGGAGAAAAGATGTCTGATTGCAAAGTCGACTTATATGCGGGATGGGAAAATTACCCTCGGAACCTTCACTTTTCATTGCACGATGTGGATGCTCCACGGGTTGATGATCGGATCAGCCAGCTCGCAAAAGATCTCTTTGTGGATAAAGAGGCTTCAAACTTCAGGTTTCTGGAGCTCAACACCCCAGGGCAAGGTTGTTGTTCATCTATCCGACTCCCTGCGGCGGCTGCTAACGTCCGCTTAGACGGCTCGAGAGACAACGCGCTGGTCCGTATACAGACAACAGAGGACTTGAGCGCAGTTCTCCGGCGCTCACAGGATACATCGATATTGTAAGCTCAGTGGTCTAGCCTAGTAACCACAGCTGATTATCTTGTAGTTTCCTTGATCAAAGCTACACATGGAGCCGTCTTCAGATATGCGAAGAGCACTTCCGAAAACTGTGTACCTGCCTCGAGGTGCATCCGGATTTCCTCGCTATAGTTTACTTGTTCTGTGAGAAGGTTCGCCCGGTAGAAGAGAGCTTCAGCCGGTTTTTCATTAATTACTCCAGCCAGCAAGATCCTGGGTTGATGAGCCAAGGCTTTGATTATAGTATGCTCTCACTTTTATTATCCATAACTTATGATCTGATCCAAGTAGGCATCGGTTACAACATAAAATATGTATCCCGACACGGTCGAAAATTTCCCAAGGACCCCTTCTCAATCAGAGAAGTGGGAGTGTATCAGCAATTTTCTTCTAGCAGTCAGACAAATAGTTGGGTAATCTTACAGGCGCCCGCCCCACTCCAAGATCGATTACGACGAGCTTTGGGGAACGGTAATGATACAACACCAGGGCAACAATTTCAACTGCATCCCATGATTCTCCTTTGCGTATCTGAGGACTGGAGGGACTATTTATCTTATCTCGAAGAGGAGTTTTCATTGCTGGTAGGTCTATCCGTGTACGCCTGGTTTCGTGGAGGATACTAAGTGTATTTAGGTCGATAGAGGGTTCTATACCAATATCAAAGGCCCTCAGTTCGAAGGAGATTTAGAAGCAGACTACTCAGATATTCGGAAGTTGCATCTACTGACAGACAAACTGCAAAGATTGCGGCACATCCTCGGTCTCAACGTTCGACTTGGTCACCAGATGAAGCATTCCCTAAAGCAATTACAGAGACATAAATCGGCAAGTTCGCTCATTGGCTGTTTTCACATTAGCAATAAGCTTGAAGAGTTTATACATGACCAGCAGACAAGCTCAGACAGAATCAGCAACCTTTTAGAGCGATCTACTGGAATAGGCCAGCTAGTGAGTCTTCTTTCAAGCTACGAAGTCCGTCTAACAAGTTATCCCTAGGTGCAAAGCATTCTCGAGATTCGAGCGGCAGAAGCAGGAAAGATAATGAATCTCGAGATGAAGAAGCTCACTGAGCAAGGAATCGAGGAGAATAGGCTTGTCAAGAGGCTCACCCAACAGACGACACGCGACACAAAGGCTATGAAGATTATTGCTTTAGTGTCCGCCATATTCATACCCGCAACCTTTATGGCAGTATGTCAAGATGATGACAACTTATGAGCCTATAGCTGATCTTGCCGCAGACATTATTTGGTTCAAACTTCTTTATCTACTCTGAAGATCAAAACAAGTTGACCGTAGCTTCTAACTTCTGGGTCTACATTGTTTTCACTGCTGGCCTTTCGGGCACGGTCATAACAATGTGGATGCTTTGGAAACAATGGAGGGTTAAGAGACGTGAAGCGAATGATTTAGAATCGCAACAGACGCAGTAATCGGTATAACTTTTGAAAATCTACTTGGTATTTGGGATAAATAATTGTAGTCCCTGTCGCTTCACGACTTAAATTCTAGCCAATAAAGCAGCACAGGTTATGTTTGGTACTGATTTGTGAACCCAAAAGTGACGCCACCTGAGAGAGTGACAATTGTGGTTTATATGGCTGGCTTGGCTGGCTGCTTCACATGATTGGTTGATAAACATTTAGTGCGAGAACAGGGACTATGGACATTTATCCAAAATACCAAGTACTCATCGACCGTAATCTGTAAGCTTACTACAAGAGCATCGCATTGATACTGCCCAGCACTTCTCTGGTGGGCCATAATTTTCCTACTTTTCGCGCTTTTGTTCTCTTTCTCTTCCTCCTAAATACGTTCCCTTTTCTTTGATTCTGTTCTTTTCGATCTCAAGTCACAGTCACCAAGCTCGCTATTGTGCGGTTATCCAGGCTCTCAGCTCGTCGATGCGATATCCTTAGGGTTGCTGTGTGAAGTCGACGTCGTTCAAGCAGAATGTGGGGATTGGGTTTGACCTGGAAAAATATGACGGCTCAGCAAATACCTGTGAGATTGGGCACCAATGTAGGTTAACTTTTAAAAAAATTCGTGGAAAATCTGGGCTCGAGATAGTGAGGAAGAGGTCATTGGCTGTTAGCAGTGAGGATGAAAAGCCACGTAAAACCTTAATTCTGATGTAACCGAGAGACAAGATTCTTCGATTTTGAGTGGTTAAACCCCTTGTTCGTACGGTGGCTATGTCAGTGGCAAAAACCCATCAAATGACCTTTGTTCAGGGGAGGAGAGTAGTATTGCCAGTCGCCACTCCGGACAATGACGCCAAAAATACCACATACTCCAATCGACGATTGGCGATTGTCTGTTCGCCAATCGAATGAACCGCAGAATGGCCAGTTCCGTACTCGGCAATTGTCTATTGGCCAATCGAATGAATGACAGAACAACGAGTTCCTTATTTTCAAGAAACATGGTGATGTTAAGCGAAGACAAGGATTCAATATGCTGAGCCGTGATCCACCACAACCGAAATTATCCTCACAGCAGTTTGCCAGCCCTACCCGTACCTGGAAGCAGTCGGTGAGAGAAACCGTGCTCTTCGTAGTAGAAAAAAACCAACGGGCTAGGCACAGACCACTCCTTATATCTACCACCAAATTGTACCCCCAATTACAACAGAACTCACCTGAATCTAGAGATTTTTGGATCCTGAAAAGAGATTTGAAAACCTAAGATAATAGAGTATGTTACTACCAAATCTGATTATTTTCTCAGTTGAATACATGAAGTTGTACTTATGTGGTCCGTGCCATGAACCGTCACGTCTTTCTATTACGAAGAGACCGTTAGCCAATCGAATGAACGGCAGAGCAACAAGTTCATGGTTTTCAAGAAGAAGGATCGTGTTGTGTCAAACTTTCATCATTCATCACGCATTTGCTGAGCCGTGATCACCACAACCACTAATATCCTCAACCGGCAGCCCTACCCGTATTACTCTATTCGGTTTTCGATGATTATCTGTTAGCCAATCGAGTGAAAGGCAGAGTAACGAGTTCCCGATTTTCAAGAAAAATTTACAGAGACCGTATGCATACTGTCGCCAACTGAGCCGCGATCCACTGTAGCCGATAATATCCTCAACTGTTCAGCCCGACCTGATGAGAGAAACCGTATCACTTATAATCGTCGGCCTTAGGATACCTCCGTACGAAAGTAACGCTTTCTGTAGAGAGGCACCATAATGCCGACGATTATCTGTTAGTGTTGATCCAATCACACTCCTTCGGGGACCTATTACTTCGTTACAAGCATAATAAAGGTTAATACATACACCCCAGCTGTTTGTTAAGATTCTCCAGAATTGTATGACCTTGACGATCTGATTCGATAAAACTACCCCTGTTGATAGAATCTACCAGAATAAATTTAACCTTTATTAGGCCTGTAACTATAGTATGTATCGTACTTCGGATGAATCCCGAGGTCTATGACTATAATAAGGGCATTATGCCCATAATGAAAACGACAATCATAACTTACAAGATCCCACTAAAGTGCGCCCATTTGAGTGCAGTGTGGGAGCCTGGGAGGTAAGTGAACTCACAGTTAGCCAATCAAATGAACGGCAAAACAACGAGTTCTGATTTTCAAGAAGAAAAAATATGGCTCTGGCTGAAATCCTACGTTCTGCTGAGCCGTAATCCACTACAACCCTGGACCGATACAGTAGGCTGGCAGCTCTACCCGTGGTTCTCGCGCAAAGATCGGTAAGAGAAACCGTTTACTCTATTCAGGTTTCGACTATTATCTGTTAGCCAATTGAATGAACGGCAGAGCAACGAGTTCCTGATTTTAAGAAAAATCAGGCGTGTTGAAGTAGCGAAGCAATGACGACGAATCAACTCGTTATTCGAAGCTGAGCCGTAACCCACCACAAGTTCAGTTCCACAACAGATACAGTAATACCTTTACCTGCAGCCCTGCCCGGTGAGAGAAACCGTATCACTCCATTCGGTTTTCGTCGATACCTGTTAGCCAATCGAATGAAAGGCAGAGCAACGAGTTCCTGATTTTCAAGAAAAAGATAACGTACTCAGACACACCAAGGATCTACGCTGAGCCGTGATCCACCATAATAGATACTGTACAGTAACATCTTAACCGGCAGCCCCGCCCGGTGAGAGAAACCGTATCGCTCATAATCGTCGGCCTTACGATGCCTCCGTACGGAGAGGCACTATAATGCCAGCGATCATTGCTCTATTCGGTTTTCGACGATTATCCGTTGTTAGCCAATCGAATGAATGCTAGAGCAACGAACACAGAGCGTGTTAATTTTTCACTAGGCAAGTAACCCCTCTCGTCGTGCTTCGCCTGCCGAAAAAGGCCTATCCGAAAAAAAGGGGGGAGATGTCCAGAAGCCGCAAAGACAGGAAACTTACATTATTTTGGGCCTTTACGAAGTATTTATCTATCATACCAAGTAGAGGATCGTGTACGAAATATGAGCTGTAATTATATCTGTAGCAGAAGATTGGTGTACAAAATATTGATTTATTATTTACTTCTTGAGAGCAGCATTGTAACGCTTAGCTGACGAGAACGAGGGACGGTTCATAAGGTTACATTTGACACACCATTGTAAGCCACATATGCACGACACCACATATACACGGGATCATTTGTGTGAGGGAATTTCATTTGGCCAATAATATAAAAGTTAACAAGTCGGCCCCGGGTTTTTCGTGGTTTGGGGGGGGACTGAGGGAAAAACGTGCGAACGTGCTGAGCCGTAAATTTCTAAAATAAATATTGATGTGGACCCGTGACGGTAAGGGTGCCAGGGTGCCTACAGAAGGGAGGGTAAGCACCCATAGGATGAATGGTACTCTGTAGGAAGGGTGTCCAATAATATAAAAGTTAGCCAGTCGGCCCCATGGTTTTTCATAGTTTGCGCGAGACTGGTTGAGGGGACGGGCGAACGTGCTGAGCCGTAAATTTCTAAAATAAGTATTGATGTGGACCCGTGACGGTAAGGGTGC
Organism: Rutstroemia sp. NJR-2017a WRK4; assembly: GCA_002946385.1. Taxonomy (NCBI): domain Eukaryota; kingdom Fungi; phylum Ascomycota; class Leotiomycetes; order Helotiales; family Rutstroemiaceae; genus Rutstroemia; species Rutstroemia sp. NJR-2017a WRK4. The sequence continues at coordinate 612,263 of NJPR01000140.1, read as the reverse complement.
TACAGAAGCAAGGGTACCTTACAGTGTAAGCACCCACAAGAAATGGTACTCTGTAGGAAGGGTATCTATCTCCAAGGTACTCATATATATTGCATACATCCTGCCTTTAAGGCAGCTTTCCCTCTGACAGCAGGCTCCCGATACTCTCATCTCGCCCTACCTCTGGGTCAGGCTGGATAGGACCATATAGGCCGATAGAACGCTTCCTGTCTACCTAACTAAAGCATATATATACCCGGATACTACACTGTATACACCCATCATCAAGAAGAAGTTCCCCACCAAGAAGTGGGCCAACTTTGATCTTAAGAAGGGCACCAGGAAGGAGATCAAGGATCTTATAGCCTTGGCTGAGCTAAGCAACTACTCGTACCATATGTTCAACCATACTTACACTGGCACTATTACAAGTACGAGCACTCTCTATCGGAGCTGCCGGAAATTGGAGAGCTGGCACCTTCTTCCGGCTGGATCACCTGCTCTAGGGCAAACGGCCACGAGGAGTCTTGGAGACGGTTGCCGCTTCCCGGGTTGGAGATAAAGACGTGATTAATCGTATTCTAGTGGGTATATTGACCTATAGTCCTCTCTCTATTATCTTCTCTATACACGACAGAAGCGATAGAATCCCACCGACAAACACCCGACGCCTAGCTCTAGCCCAGCTATAATATATCCATCATAAATCATATCTTTCGAGCAAAAAACCTCCTTCCAAGTCAAGAATTCTATGCGTGGTCCTCATAATTCATCTCTAGCAACCTTCTCCAGTTTCTCGAGCACCTCCTCGGCTTTCTTCTCCAACTTGCTCCGAACTCCTTCTTCCTCGCCCTTCTCCTTCTCCTCCTCCCTTCTCTTTTCCGCCAAATACTCCTCTTCCTCAAAAACTTTGACTCTCTCAGCATACGTCCCTATATTACTCACAACATTCTCCTCAATCTCCTCTCCCCGTCCCGCTGCCACTCTCAGAATCAAATCATTCAGACTTTGTCTTCCGAGTATATCAACATGATCACCAGTATTCGGTCCGCCTCGCGGACTGAACCTATCCGGCTCATGAGGCATTTCGAATGTCTTGATCTTAACACCAGCAGGGTTGTAGCGATTGTATTTCCACCCACGATTGCACATATAACCTATAGAGAGGAGATTCACCGTGCCGTCGCCTTCGCCGAGAATAACGCCATGGTCAATGTTGGCCTGGGTAAGGCCCGTGTCAATGGTAATGTTCAGCTTAGATAGAGGATTGTCGCTGTGGCGGTAGTAGTAGGAACGTTCGGTTGGTTTACCAATTCCTGGAACATGTTAAGATTACGTCAAATTGGCGGAACGGATAACCTACCATAAAAGCAGTAAATTTTGAGATTTGGTGCAAGTGGAAGTCTTGTTTCGAGAGGATTGATCCATTTCTTCGGATCCTCCTCATTTGCATCTACTTCCGCCTTCGTGTGCGCAATACCATGGGAATAACTGGTCTGCACTTGATTCTGATACCAGTCTTCTGTAGTATTATAGAGATAGCCGAGACTTTCCTGCACGGTTAAATTCCGATATCCGGTAGAGGTGTTTTGGTTCTTGAAGTTTAGAAATTTGCCGTAGCTCACTTCTTGGTCAGGAGTGTCGTCGGGAGCCCAAGTTTCATTGCCCCAAACAGCATCTCCTCCCATAGGCAACATAGACGATATCCCCGGCATTGCTCGGAATATATCAGCTCGCTCTTCCTTGCTTAGAAACTTCTCCAACCCATAAACAGCGAAAGCATTAAGTTGAGCCGTATCTTTCATCTCTCCTGATAGCACAGCCGGAAGCCCTTTCAATGCTCCAAGCATACAACCACTGATGTTAATCCATGAATCCACATATTTCTCGACCCAATCATCACCGCCGTTTCCACCACTCTTTGCCGCAACCCAATGGAAGAAATAGAAAAGCACTTGGCCGCCCATAGAATGTGATATTAAAACTGCTTTCTTGCCCGAAATACTATTCGCCATCTCAACATGCATCTTTAGGCGTGTGAAATATTGGTCCCGGACTTCGAGGTTTGCATAGGAGAGTCTCCAGTCATAAGCCGCCGTGAAACTATTTGTGGGATCATAGCCGATAGTTGCTAGATTCTCCAGAATTTTATTCCAGATCCAATATCCTGTTATGAAGAAGTCTGCAGCATCAAACCCTTGCGCCGCTCTCAGCTTTATGCCTCCGGGAGGATCCAATCCAGTCCACTTATCGAGCATGATATGTCTCTTCCAATTCTCCTTATCCTGTAACAATGCCCTCATCATACTCCAACTGCCCCATAGTCTCTTCCGGAAAAATGGTCGCGAAGAATTCGTTGTACCCCATGATTCCAACCCTGTCGAAATCACGCCAGGAATCATAACAACCGGATGATGCGCATGTATGCCTTGTGCTCTCAGTTTTAGTCCCACGGAAAAAGAATCATAATTAACAGCTTCTTGTTCCCCCCTCTGCGAGCGCAACACGGTCAGCACAAAATCTCGCCCTAGCTCTCCTTCATAATCCAAAGACTCACAGCTAAATCCCGCGCATCTTTGACAAAGCCTGCCGGCAGTACATCCATCAAGCTATCCATGCTGAGATCTCTCAGCTCCGGAAGATCAAACAAATCATTTCGTTCCGCGAAGAAACCTGCTACGACTAGTCCAAATAAACCACCCAAGAAGAATATAAACGTATTGCGACGTTTCGTTTTGCTCTTTTGGTGATGGAGTGCTTTCGGAACGAGTACCATCTGCATATCTTCGGGCTTATGTGGAAAATGCGACGAAGTCGACGCTTCAGAGGGAGGGGGAGTGCTCTCAAAGATACGACGAAGCCAGGACGCCATGTTGGCGAGGTGGTTGTGAAATTCGCAGGAAAGGTAGAATAAGTTGTTGTAATCTTATCAGGCCATTGTTGACGACGGCGGTGGTGAGGGGGATTTTCGCAGTAGCTCCAAGCTAGACTTCAAAAAGAGCAAGATGCTTGCATTATTGTTATCATGGAAATTATCACAAGCCTCGAGCTACCTACGTAATTTGCATCGCTTGGGTCGGTATTGGCGGGGCGGACTGAGCCGGAACTTCACAATTTTCCGTTCCTGCACTAGTCTTCTTCCGAGTCCTTGGCGAGCAGGGCCCGAACCTGCGCCGGAAAACATGACATGTGAAAGAAGCGTCCGTTGTCCGAGTTCGGTACCACAAACAGCAAACAGCTTCTCCCGTCGGCCTGCCAAAGCCTGCAACAGCAAACATGGCAGATGAAGCTCTGGGCGCGGTGGCCGCGACTGATGCAAAGCTCCCTTCCGAATTACGGTATATTCGATACAAACACTCCCTGGAAAAACAATATCTGCCCTCCATTCGAGCCTTGATCTCGAAAGATTTGAGCGAGCCTTACAGCATATATGTTTACCGATACTTCTTGTATCAATGGGAAGATTTGTGTTTCATGGTACCTCCCCCGTCCATTGCCTAGGCCCCTTTCTGTCTTTCCCAGTAAGACAAGCTAACAACAAAGCCTAGGCCCTCGACCCCGCCCCCTCATCCAATCCCCCGCTCCACGGCATCCTAATATCGAAACTCGAGCAACACGCTTCGCATTCTCCAACCACGCTCCGCGGCTACATCGCTATGCTTGCTGTCGATTCTACCTATCGCGGCCGCGGAATCGCAACCAAACTTGTAACATTGGCGATCGATGCGATGAAAGCGCGGGGTGCGGATGAAGTGGTCTTAGAGACGGAAGAGACGAATGTGGCAGCCATGAGACTATACGAGCGGCTGGGATTTATAAGAAGTAAAAAGTTGAGTCGTTACTACCTGAATGGCAGTAGTGCATATCGATTGGTGTTGCATTTGAAAAGAGTAGAAGACATGCAAGCGGACGCTTCGCCGGACCTGTAGCGGTATTTTGCCATGGCACAATGTTAGACGGACACATCATAGAATGATGGGACGAACTACGCACGTATGACCCGAGGTATTCAAGAGAAGACTGTCGGACGAAACGAAGTACAATACTATGATAGATATAGATTCCCGACAAGCTCCCTGAGCATTAAATTTATCATGGAAACGCCAGCTCCTATGAAGAATTCCTCGACCCTGATCCCAAATGTATTTCCCACATTTCTCAAACAACTACAAACTTCACGGGTATCATGCATATATCCTCCGGCTTTCCCACGCTCAAAATGCCATCTACAGACTCTCCGCTTTCTAGTTCCCAATACTCCATACTTCCACTCCAATGATATCGAATTTCTCTCCTTCTTCGCTCAAGGGTTCATTTCCAAAAGTTGGACAGGTGCTACTGACTCCTTTCGCGAAAGTGTCGTCCAACCATAATCCATAATGCCCATCTCCACCTCCTACACTCAAGAATCCGGTTTCGCAAAACATCATATAATCGTTCATGCCAGAATATGGGAAGGCTTTGAAGCGTATTCTCTCAGGGGTACTCGACCCAGTTCCAAAGGCTGGGGAGTTCGGTGTAGGAGGAGCGAGGGAATGAGTCGAGTTGGTCGGCGAGAGGAGGCTACCGGATGGCACATGGTGTGTGCCAATCGTGGTTGTTCGTTGCAAATTTGTGGTATCGGCGGAGGGTGGTGGAGGTAAATTTGCTAGTAGCGAAGAAGATAGGATAGATGCTCGCCATAAGAAACACTCCCCAGTACCATAGTAATGCGGGGCAGGGTGAGGAGCTTCTGTCAGATATGCACCGAACAACTAGAATCGGATTAGTTAGTACTTGCTTTTCATGCTAGAGCAGAATGAACATACACCACCTTCTCCATCTTTTACTACCAGAACGAAACCATTCCTCAATCCCCGCAAGTCATCGCACTTTTTATACAATGTCCCCAGACTAACTCCATCCTGTTCCAGACTATAAACCAACGACCACTCTTCGCAAAGCTGTAGCCTCGGCGGCACAAGTAATCTGATCTCCTCCGCCAATGCGCGAGTAAGTAATTGTGCAGACGGACTTGTGTTTTCCCTCCATCCCGTCAACTTTATAGGATATAGCGGAGGTGGTTGAAACGGCGAAGCTATTCGATGTGGTGGGGTGTATACTCCTTCTATACCATCCGAAGTTCTTGGATAAGTGGGCGATAAAGCTTTGTTGTATGCGTGAGTACTCTGATTTGGATCTGTAGAAAATCGTCGCAAAAGTCCGGTGACGGCGTGTGACACCGTCGAGGGCATTCCCCAGGAACCGGATGCCGATAGGGCTGGAGTGGATTGTCCCGAGGATGTCGGAGTTTCGTCGTGATAGCTCTTGGCTGGCATGGTTCTGCGGATTTCACTGCATTAAGTGAATGTATGCGTGTGATTGCTTCAATTCAATATGTCTTAGTTGAACAGTCTTAGTTGGATGTGTTGCAGTAAGAATCAACACTTAGTAATGGGATTCGAGATCGTGGCCTGATGGGATGAGGCGTGGCCTTGCACTTAGGGCGCGTCCCGAGCCCCAATTGGTGGAAACTAATATGTGGCTAGTGACAAGGCTGAATGTCGTGGGAACGATGCATTCCCATGTGATAAACTCACAATTGACTCTTTTGGAAAAGTTTTGCTATGTCGTGGTTTTGGTTTATTCCTTACAAATTCTGCGATGTGAGATGTGCAATTGGCATGTGAGGGAGTAGTTGGCGCAATGCTGCTGGTCTTGCTCAGTCAAGAGTGAGCAGACCAAATACGTCAAACTACGTCATCCGTGTTTGGAGTATATCGCATGAATACCCGTAGCGAGGCATCTCAGGGGTATTTTCTATACCATGCATTCTTACTCTCTGTCGGTCTCGGTTCAGACAGTCTATCCTTCTTTCTGATTCATCTTTCACATTGGGAAACAATATCATAGTCTTACGGAAGGATGATTTCCGTCATGAGTTGCTCCCCACGATCCCTTCTGTAATGGCTATGTCGACGGTGGTAGTCAGCAAACGCATGTGCTACTCTGATTCTTTCTACTTCGTGTATCAAGATTAGGACGTAGCTTCCGAAGTAGCAAAATGTCTTAAGGAGTTTGGCGATTGAAGAGGCCGGTTCACGGGAACTCCGAACTGTGCCCACCGATTCTTCAAAACAACAATGCGGTAGACTCGTCGATGAACTCTGTATATTTCTATATACGAGTCATCTCAAGATTTTTCAAGGATGACAAGTTCTCACATTTTTGAGGTTCTATCACCCCGGCTTCATATCGACTGTGGTCTTGTCTTAAGGCAACGAATTGAGGAACTTCTGCAGGTTCAAGTCAAACGCCGTAGATTGGCAGCGTTGGCCTTGCCAAAGGTCAGTGGAATCAGGGCCAATGAGTACTTTCATCAATCGTTATATATGATGAATAACCCTTCTCTTATGCAACGGTGACGCTTCTTCGCAGCGCTTGCACGTCGTATTTCTTGTAGTGGAATACAAGTATGGTTTGAAGTGAAGGCGGATGATAGTGAACATCGCCTAAGTGTCTTGAAATACTGCATAAATGTAGGGCTAAACTTATCCACAGGGCTGAGCCAGATATGCAGTGGTGGCGGGGTACTGCAGGTCCGCTTTAGGAAAAGATGGGACACCATGGCTTGTGGCACCGGGGTTTGTCTGTGGAGCTGAAGAATTCTCATTTGCTCAATTGTGTAACCAAGTAAGATGCAGAAGCGGGCTCTAGATGATATCTGTCAGTGATGGCGGTCTCAGACGTGATGAAAGACAGAACCAGAGGTTCTCGGCGCATCCGAAGTACTATTTTTCGAGGGTCTTTCGGGAAAAGAGATATTGACTTTCATTTTCTATTTTCCGAGAACTTCTTGATTCCGTCGATGACACCTTCAGGACTTGGCTTGTCAGCGCAGACATCCGGTTCATAGTCGAATGTGTTCTTCAAGTAATCCCTTGTAGTCGGTCCAATCGTAGCAATGAATGTTCTCCGCAGCTGTTCCTCTCCTCTAGCAAATTGTTTGACGGTTCCCGTTTCAGGATCTAACAAACCCAAAGCACGCAGCATGGCTTCACATCCCGTCGGTGAGAATACAACCACCCATCTTGATTTCCTCCCTTCCGTGGCCTTCAACAACTCAGTGAAATTTTGTTCGAAGGATTCCATAACACCAGTGCCATAAACGACCAATTCATCGACTTGGATCCTCTTTTCTTCCGGAAGGGCCGAATCCATTAACGTCTTTGGTATGATATCCCTTCGTTGCTCACCGACCATGAACAGCAAAGGCGGTTTGATTTTTCGATCTTCGTACCATTTGCCATAATGATCTAACATATAATGCGCCAATGCCTCTCCATTGCCGGTTTCCGCTCCAAAAATGTTTAGCGGTGGACTTTGAGGAATTGATCGCAGAGCTCTAGATGTAGCTGGCCCAACCGTATAAATGGGTACATCTTGCAGGTGCGGCCATGCGTCACTCTCTAGGAATATATTAGCGCTGTCATTGCTCCAATGAAGTATATCCTTAACCCTACCATCTTGTCCCTCCTCCACAAGTTTTGCAAAAAGCTCTACAGCTCTTTGACTTGTGAAGATCAGCCCGCCATACTTCTTTCCCTCCTCCTTCCCAACTTCCTTATTCTTTAGCAGTGCCTTCACTTCCTGAACCCCTTCTTCGACAAATTTATGTTCCAAAACCGGTACGAAAACCGGCTCAAATTCATCCCCTTCAACCTTCACATCCTGGAATTTCTCCTCATAGCCATCATTTGGTATACTTTTTGTCTTGAGCAGAAACGCTGGCGTCTTCTCCGGACGATTGATATTGCTCATCTTCGCTTGCGCATTGTGAAATCTGCCCAGGAAAGGAGGGGTTGATGAAAATAATCAACCAAGTGGGGTGGAATATGTAATGACGACGTTATGCGGAAGCTTAAATATTGGTGCGGGAATTGCCGAAGATTTTCCGAAGAATTGTTTGCGCATTACAAAGCTTCGACGAAGACTTCAAGATGTTCGTCTGTGCTGCGTATGTGATATATTTCTCACTTTTTGGGAGTCGGAGTGCTACGGTATTTGAGGATACATACAATGGCAGACGATATTCGGGATAATGATCCCAGTACAAGCTCTTCAACCTCTCCGTTGGCAACTGCAGGAAAGCGTCCCAAGGGCGTAATACTAGGCAAAGATGGCAAACCGTAAGCTTCATTTCCCCTTTAGGCGGGAAAATTTGCTAATGATTTACTCCTCAGGTGCCGCGCATGCAACTCCTTCGCATCATTCAGCGCTGCGACCAAATCCCCCTCCATAACCCACACGAGCAGCAGCGACGACTCGGGTTCACAGAGCAGCCGCACATCTCTCCCCAGTCCCGCAAAAGACTGTCCTCCGGATGTCGAACAGCTTGGTCGTAGCAGCTGGACACTTCTACATAGCATCACTGCTAGTTATCCCTCCAATCCCACTCCTACCGATCAGCAAAACGTATCGCAATTCATGAGTCTGTTCTCGAAGCTCTATCCATGCTGGGTATGCGCCGAGGATTTCCAAACATATATGGAGCAGAATAAAGTGCGGACGGAAAGCCGAGATGAGTTTGGCAAGTGGATGTGCGAGGCGCACAATGATGTTAACAGGAAGTTGGGCAAGAGGGAGTTTGATTGTAGAAAGTGGGAAGAGAGGTGGAGGACTGGGTGGAAGGACGGTAGGTGTGATTGATAGCATGACTTTATGGTAGTCAAAATACGATTGTACTATATATGGGCGTCTAGGACAGGAAATTCTGTGGGAGGTAATGTAGTGGGGAGAGATGGGAATGGGAATGACGCATAGCACAGGGGATTCATGCATATGGATGGCGTTGGGAACATGACTGATAACTCTACTCGGATCTTTCTAACGAACGCTTCTCATTTCTATAGATGATCGAACGCTCAAGTAATTATGCAAAAGCTATGGATTTTTGGGCTTTCCAAGCCATCGATAACATGCGCACCACAGGATATCTCCAACTCTGCAACCTGGGCGATTTCTTATTCGAAGCAACCCATGCTTAATAAGCTCGAAAGTGTTGCATACTGGCATTATGGCTACGGTTCAGATCGCTGTGTTATTCTCCTTCTCGCCCTCGCCCTCCCTCTCGCCCTTGCTCTCAGTGTCTGCATCCAAAGTCGTTCTCCTTGGGTCAAATCAACCCCAAAAGGCAAATCATCCCTCACAGGCAAATTAACCCTCAAAACGAAATCAACCAGCACAGTTCCTGAAACTGTGGCATTATCACCTTCCAGGGGCTCATTACTAGTAGCGGGCATAGCAGCTGTTTCATGGACATCACTGGATACAATAACCGTACTATCAACCTCGTCCTCATCATCGACGTCCTCCAAATTTGTCTGCGGAGGAATGATGTTATCGATATTGGATTGTGCCCGCCTCTCGATCCTTCTAATTTGAGAATTTGAGAATGACAGCTCCAAATGGGATCGAGAGCTAGGTTCGATCTCCGTAACAGGCTCACCAGGCGGCAAAGTGTATGTAACATGTGCAGGACTAATCCCATCGTTTGCATGAAGATTACTCTGCGACTCATTGTTTAAGCTTTCTATAGGTCGAACGCCCAAGAATGTGTTCCTATACGTGAATTGCCGCCAGGCATATTGAGAGCGTACATCGAGGTAGGCGGGAATAAGGTGGTGCACAATCTCATAGGGTGAATATCTCTGCGTGCATAGAAAATCTAGCCGCTCCTCCAAGTCTTCGCGTTGTGGTTGTTGCTCGGAGGCTCTGATATCTTCCTGTTGCTGCGAAACTCCGGGAAGTTGCTGCTCAGGGATTCTGATGATTTGATGTTGCTGCGAGGCTCCGGGATGTTGCAATAGCTCCAAGGCTTGGGCCGCTTCGCTAATTTGGTCTTCAGCTGCAGCGGGCGGTCTGGCATTCAAAATACGAGTAGTGTCTTCTCTTGTTGTGGACTGACAATGTTGCTCGAGTTGCAATGCTCTGTCAAATTCTTCCAAGGTTGAGAATGAACCTCTCGGAAACCATACAGATGAAGCTGCTGGTCTCGAACTATGGGTAGGTGTCGCAGATCCACGTCTTTCAGGTGCTGCTGGAGAAGTTAGAGATCGGTTCGCAGACTCTTAAGGTACTTTCTCTCGAAGACACTGACCCATAGTTACTTTAAGGCAACTGGCTGGTGTTGTTTTCGGTCTGTACTTTATGTTTATCTGGGGCATGTGACCTCCAAAATATGTCGTGATAATAGATGGTGTTAAGAATATCTTGTTGTCTTGTGCAATGCAACGTGAAGCACAAGACATAAATTTTTGGGTGCGTGCATACAACAGGGCACGTTGCTGTCGCTCTTGCTAGGAGGATTGAGTTTGCACGTGAAGTAGAGGAAGCAACGACTATATAAACGTTTGCTTCCATAACACTGTTGTCAGAAAGAGCGGAAGGCTCACGCTTACAGCTCGATATCAGTTGCACTCTGAAACGGAAGCTCGATTTGTTGATCGCTGAAACAAATCAAATGATGAAGTTGGAAGAACAGATGCTGATATATTGCTCAAACCAACTGTGACGACGGTTTCAATTTATCCTTAAAAAATAACTATCAGGGAACCATTCTCTTCGCGACATTTTGATTACCCTTATACCGATACTCAAGCACATTGCGTTCCCACTAGCAATGTGTTAAAGAAACGGAAGGCCGAAGTAATCTTCACATTCCAATGTTGGACAACGGTGTGGATTCATAGAGACCCCAGCTATATAAAATGGACAGTAATCGCAAGAAGGATGAAGTCACTGGAAGACGAAAGAAGGCTTATGTGGGAGTGGCATTGATATGGACCCGAGAATCTTCTTCACGATGAAGGTTTCGTTTCGCCCAAGTTGAGCTCTGAAGACCACAACTGCCAACCCCATGACAGAATTTCGCCTGGTAACTATAGACAGGAGAATTTACTGGGTGTGATTGGCCAGATCAATAAAAGCAGTAGCTGCTTTTCGATCGCTGTTACAACACGACATCAGTCAACTTTCCGCACTCCAAATACAAATATAGACAATTGAGGAGTTTGGGAGTTTGGGAGTTCACTTTTATCTTTCGTGGGCATAAGAAACAGCGTCCACAAGACATGATGGAATCGTCTTGAAGTTGTAGAGTCGAGAGTGGGGCACTTGGGGATGGGCAAGAGTGTGGGTCCACTTATCCTCGTGATCGGGCAGCTCGCTTGTCAACTAGCGCAACGCACTTTCGAATTTGATTACCACTTTTCGAACCCACGAAATTTCCACGACCAACGACATCGACATCGACGGCCATCTTTCAACGACAAGATGCCTACCCATTTGAGCAAAACCCGCAAGCAGTACGTTCTCCCCAAAAGTGAAGAAGATTCTGCTTGTTACGATCCGTGAAACAACGATTGAGCGCCCACGCAAAAGATCGCAATCCAACAATCTTCCACGATGTTATTGTTACTGGGCATTGGAGGAATTGAAAGAAGACAAGCTAATAAAACTTTCTGTGAACAGCCGCGGTCATGTTTCCGCCGGTAAAGGTCGTGTAGGAAAGCACCGCAAGCATCCCGGTGGACGTGGTCTTGCTGGTGGTCAACATCACCACCGAACGAACATGGACAAGTACCATCCAGGTTACTTCGGAAAGGTCGGTATGCGATACTTCCACAAGCAACAAAACCACTTCTGGAAGCCAGTCGTCAACCTCGACAAGGTACGTTCTTTCTCCGGAGGAATCATGTGAAGCGAAGGGCAGCAACTCGGATGAAAATAGCCAGTGAATTGGTTGTAGTTTTACTAATTTCTCGAACAGCTTTGGTCCCTCGTCCCAGCCGAGAAGCGTGACGAATATCTCTCCGGCTCCAAGAAAGACACCGTACCCGTCCTAGATCTCCTTCCTCTCGGCTACTCAAAAGTTCTCGGAAAGGGCAGAATCCCAGAAGTCCCGTTGGTCGTACGCGCAAGATGGTTCAGCAAGGAGGCAGAGCGAAAGATCACAGAGGCTGGAGGTGTTGTTGAATTGGTTGCATAAAGGGGAATATTCATAGCGAATGGACGTTAGGCTTTCCACAAATGCATGAATGGCTTTCTACTACGGCTATGGAGTTCTTCGTGAATGAAAAAGGAATTTGAAATCATCTTTTTTTGGGAAAGTGAATTAATTTCTATGATTATGGGTGCTATTTGTGGTATCTCTGAAGTTATCACACCAGATGTCTATGATTGTACCAGGTTATTAACCACAATGAATGCTGTTGGGAATCTTATTTCTACCATACGCCATACATGAAACCAAGACGCCGAAACCCATGTATTATGCTGGAATCATGTTGATCTCATCCTCCTCGTCATTGATTTCCACCTCTGCTTTCGTTTTGGCATCCTCTGGTTCCCTCAAAAATTCGTGCTCTAGTGCTTCCTCTGCACTGATACGTTTGTTTGGATCAAGTTCCAAGCAACGTTCTAAGAATCGCACAGCCAACTTCTCTTCGCTTGTCAAGGGCTGTTCGGCTCCATCTGGCCCTCCATCATTTCTACAAGTCGACCAAAGTATGATCTTCTCAAGGGAAAATCCGGCCTGACCAATGGTAGGTATGTTAGTCTCAAAAACAGTTCCGTGAAGGTATGCGCAATTCCTCATTCGCTTGACCCCAAAGATCGTCGCGATCTCAATCATGGCTTCGACATCATCGGCCGAATTGAAAAAGGGGAACCGCTTAGATAGTATGGTTAGAAGTATGACTCCCGCAGACCATATATCGATTTTGGTACATTGCTGGGTGCACTTAAACAGCACCTCAGGGGCTCGAAACCCTCGAGTTCCAGCACGGTTTGCCCGCCGCGATGGCCGAGGATCGTTCTTCGGGTACCCAGCTGAGGGGAGATTCTGAATGGCCGTGCTTTGCGACAGCCTGTACTTCCGCTTCTCGTTGCTAGCCGTACATAGACAAGGTTTGACGTCGTCATCTTCTCGTTCCGCAAGTCCAAAATCCACAAGAACTCCTCTCCGCTTGTCAGGCTCATACAGGAAATTTGTGGGTTTTATATCCCTATGCAGGATTCCTTGCGCATGAACGGCTTTCAGAGCGGTGAACAGCGACCGAAAGTAAATCTGCATGTCCGACACTCTCATCTTCCTGAAATATTCCCGGAAATCTGTATGTCGAAAATACGGCAACACGGCAACAACTTGGTCTGTATGTCTAAAGGCTGTAATCAATGGGCAAACAGAGTCGCACCCCCGAAGGTCATGAAGGAGATCAAGTTCGTTCAGTATCCGCATGGGACTACTTGTGACGTAAATCTTCTTGATCGCAACATACTTTCGCACTCTCTTTTCATCCCCTGCATCCTGCGTCCGTAATCTGCGTTTGTTCATAGAAGGCGACGTCCACGGTGGCCGCTCTACTTCGTCAAGATCCCAATCATTGTTGTAATGTTCGTAAAGCAGGTCTTCTGCTTTGTAGACAGTAGAGAATGTACCTGTGTCGCGTGAGTGAATGTAATGCGAAATTCATCTTCTTATAATTACCCTCCCCGATCCGATTAATGAGACGAAATCGCTCTGTTATGCCTTTGAAAGTCTCTTGGAATCTGGCAATGTCCTCCGCAACAGCTGGATCAACGGTATCGTCGCTTTCGTCAGAGTCGTCCGAGTATCCCTCTTCCTGGGAAATATCGTCATCCTCCGCTCTTGACTCCTCGGTGACGTTACCGTCCTCTTCGTCAATCAATTCCTCCTGTCTTCTTTCGTCATTGTGAATCCGGAAGGACGATTTCGCATTCGTTTGGCGTGATCGCATAGTTGCCATTCTGCTATACCCTGAGATTCTAGGTATATTCAGGTACAAATTAACTTCTTAAAACATATTACTAGCCAGGAATCGAAGACTGAATTGGTTATTCTGGCCCAATAGGATCTACTTATCAAGCCCTCGTCTTGTTTGCATCCTTTTTTTGCGGGGTTGTTCGACGCGGTGAAATCGCGTCTTGGGGCACAAACCAGGCTAAGGCTAAAATAAGCAGAAAGTCAATATCAATAAACATGCTCCACAGCAACAAAACATTCACTCACAACAATTCCGTCGACGACAACTTTCGCAATTTATGTGTTGGATAGTGTCGCTGGATAGGGCGCCATTAACGACAATATGGATCCTATAGAGTTTGACATTAACGATGCTCTCAAACATTACATGAGCGATCCTGCCACGGTTGCGACTCCAGAAGCAGATTCGAACCTAGTGGATTGCGAAAATGACCCCGAGTCACTCACAAACTCTTTGATCAACAGCGTACTGAATCCTATCATAGATTCAGTCGCAGAGAATCCGGATGCGATAACTAGAAGTTCTTCGTTCGATTCCCTGCAGTTTCTGCTAAAGTGTGTACCCGTTTGTCCACAATCCACTCAAAACTACCCCACCGAGCCAGACTCTGAATTATTCAAACTCTCTAGGTCCTCCTCCGTTCTTCCCACATATGCCTTGAGCAAGATTTTCGATCTTATCATCTCTGGTCTCTCTGCTGAAGCCGACATCATCCACAACGACCTTGAGACCGACGAACAAGAACTCGTCGCCCATCACAAACAACTCCTTGAGGTATTCGGATTCCTGTTGCAATGGACTATCGCTGCTGTAGAAACGAAAGCGGCGGAGAAGTCAAGCTCTGCGCCGGTGGCGCGCGGAAGAGGAAAGGCCACAAAAGCAAAAGCTAGTGCAAAAGATGGGAACTGGGATTCATCTCCCCAGCTGAAGACTGCTCTCGACATAATGTGCAAGGTGCTGAAGTTGAAGCTCTCGAAGATATTTTTAACAACGTCTGAGAGAGATACTTTCATAAGTCTATTCACCAGACCAGTATATATGGTGCTGGAGAGCGAACAGCGGGTCAAGAATACAGAGATCCGCATGCATGCCTTCAAGCTATTGTGCATAGCTGTGAAGCACCATGGACATGGTTATGGTAGGGCTCAGATGCTTGAGTAGACTACGAAACTCTACTAACAGACTCAATAGCTGCTCAAATATCGATTGTTCAGAATCTGACTTACTTTGAACATCTTGCGGAGCCGATGGCCGAATTTTTACAGATTTTGTCGGAGCAATACGATTATCCCCAATTATCAGACGAAATCATACGGGAACTCAGTAATAAAGAATTCAACAGCAATGATACTAAGGGCCCGAAGTCAGTCTCAGCATTTATCGTCAAGCTGTCAGAGCTTGCGCCCAGGCTTGTTATTAAGCAGATGACGATGTTGGCGAAGCAGCTGGATAGTGAATCGTATGCAGTTCGATGTGCGCTTATCGAAATTTGTGGAAATCTCATCGCCGACTTGAGCAAGCAAGAAGAACGTGGAGACAACTACAAGTCCCAGCTGAATGCATTTTTCGACGTCTTAGAGGAACGCTTCTTAGATCTTAACCCTTATTGCAGATGCAGGACGATTCAAGTCTACATCAAACTTTGCGAATTGGATCAAAAGTTCCCCAAGCGAAGACAAAGAGCAGCCGAATTAGCCGCTCGAAGTTTAGAAGATAAGAGCAGCAATGTGCGTCGCAATGCCATCAAATTGCTTGGCACTTTGATCAAAACCCATCCATTCAGTGTCATGCATGGATCGCAACTGAACTACAAGGAGTGGAAATCTAGGCTGGATGTTGTGGATGCGGAATTGAACTCGCTAAAACCACCAGCAGGGGCAGCCGGACTCGAGGGTAATGCACCTACGGAGGCAGATACGGTTCTCTTAGACGACGCTACGCAGCTTGAATCCGACTCTCCTCAAAAAGCCCAAAAGCCCATGAGTGACGAGGAGAAGATTGCGGCCATCAAGAAAGCCCAAGAAGAAGCAGCAACCTCGGAGGCTATCAACAAACTTACACTAACACGAAGGTATTACGTTGAGGCTCTCAAATTCATCGAGGTTCTCCACGGGGCTACAACCATCATATGTCAACTCCTGGGCTCAAAGAACAAGAGTGAAGTGATTGAGGCAATGGATTACTTCGAAATCGGCGACGCATACAACATTGAACAGAACAAGCTCGGTATTCGGAGAATGCTGCGCCTGATCTGGACTAAGGGAAACAGCGATGAAGGGAAAGGAGTCCAAAACCATCTCATTGATTGCTATAAGCGATTATTCTTCGAAGCCCCTGATTCATACAATGACAATGATGCAGCAAACTACATCGCCCGCAATATGATTAGTCTGACGTTCGGTGCGACGCCTGCAGAGCTGACATCTTTGGAACAATTACTCGCCACTATGATCAAAGCAAACCATGTCTCTGATCTCGTTATCTCTAAATTGTGGCAAGTGTATGGTGTTCAAAAGAGAGAAATCTCTAAGAGCCAACGACGGGGCGCAATTATAGTGCTGGGTATGCTCGCAACTGCCAAGCCCGAGATTGTGGTTGGAGAGATGGAGACCATGCTTCGGATCGGCTTGGGTAGTCTTGGTCGTTCTGACCTTCAGCTTGCCAAATTCACCTGTATAGCGCTCAGACGTATCAACCCAACGGGACGGCAAGCCATTGCCCAAACGTCAAAGTTAAGCAATGATCATGCCGTTCTTGGGAAGCTAGCTGCAATTATCGAGGTCGAGTCTGATAACAAGGAATGGTATGGAGTTGCTGAACAGGCAATCAGCGCTATATATTCACTTTCAAAACACCCTGATACTCTCTGTTCGGAGGTTTTGAGAAGGAAAACCAGACATGTATTTCAGCAACGCATTCGACCGACGCCTCAGCCGCAAGACTTGCCAATGGAGATGGAGATTGATTCGGAAGAGCCAGCCGAGGAGTCTAAAGTAGAATTTCCCGAAGAAGGCAAGGAGCCACCACCATCTGAGAATAAACAGAAAGGTGCTGTTGCATTGTCACAACTTCTGTTCATAGTTGGGCATGTTGCAATCAAGCAAATCGTACACCTTGAGCTTTGCGAGCTAGATTTTAAACGAAGGAAGGCTGAGGCGGAGAAGAACAAAACAGGCACTGAGACAGCAGCGGACAAAGCTGCTAAAGAAGCTGCCGACGATTTGGATATGATCGGAGGTACAACAGAGGATGATTTCACAGAAGCAATGGCGCACATTCGAGAGCGTGAGCTTTTGTATGGTCAAAACTCCCTCCTCGCGAATTTCGGACCACTCGTGGCCGAGATCTGCTCGAACAACACTACTTACAAAGACCGCAACCTCCAAGCCGCAGCGACTCTTTGCCTCGCCAAACTCATGTGCGTTAGTTCCGAATATTGTGAGACAAACCTACCACTTCTTATTACAATTCTTGAGCGCTCGAAAGACCCAATTATCCGCTCCAATGTGGTTATTGCACTTGGTGATATGGCAGTCTGCTTCAATCATCTGATCGATGAAAACACTGACTTCCTCTACCGACGGCTGAATGACAAAGATGCCAGTGTCAAGAGAACTTGTCTCATGACTCTTACCTTCCTCATTCTTGCTGGTCAAGTGAAGGTAAAGGGCCAGTTGGGAGAGATGGCCAAATGTTTGGAAGATGACGACAAACGTATTGCTGATCTGAGCCGAATGTTCTTCACTGAATTGAGCACCAAGGATAATGCCGTATACAACCACTTTGTCGACATGTTCAGTTTGTTGAGTGCGGAGAAGGGGCTTGAGGAGGATGCTCTTCGTAGAATCATCAAATTCTTGGCTGGATTTATTGAAAAGGTATGTCATGATATGTTGAAGCCGTGTCAGATGATGCAGATGCTAACATACTTCATTAGGATAAACATGCTCGTCAACTCGCTGATAAGCTTGCTGCCAGATTAGCAAGGTGCGAGAACGAGAGGCAATGGAACGATGTCGCCTATGCATTGAGCTTGTTGCAGCATAAAAATGAAGAAATCACGAAACTGGTTCAAGGCGGATTTAGGGTTGTGCAAGCTAGTGCTTGAAGCAACGAGGTTGTACTGGATAGCTACTAAGGTTGGACGGTTAGGAACAAAATAGGAGGGTTGGGACGAAGTTTATGATAATGATGTAACTCTCGGAGTCTGGTTAAGGCCATCTAGACTGGCGTTCAGGCGAACGATAACGATGTTGGTTCATCTTGTGTTTTTAAGCTTTTCTTCAGCTCGGAGTGGTGTGTCAGTGGCTTAGGGTTTCCCCCCTTGCTTTCCCTCCCCCGCATATGCGGAAGGGAAGGGAAGCCTGCATAAGGTGTCAATCTAAAAATAGTGCATATGACGAGCACAGCATAAAATTTCCTCACTGCATGCTGCTGAACTGAAAAACTCTGTAACAACAATGATCACGCTGTAAGATGCCCAAGTACTAGTAGACTCCCGCGACAAACCCCCTATATCCACTTCACTACCTACGACTTCAATAAAAGAGGCGTGAGCTCGCAATACAAGTACCCGCAATGCTGTCCACGGGCTACCCATCTGTGGAACCCGAAAACGCCGGACTTTGTCAATAGAGATTAGCATTTAACCCAATCCTAACCCCTGCGTTGTTCTCGAATTGTCAGAAGAAGGGGGGACGGACCAAGACCCTTGGCTTGCCAAATTTTGGAATTGGGATGGGAAAGAGGTCCAAGCGATGATTGGTGGGGACGAGGAAGAGTCTGGAAAATGTAGAAATTGAAGTCTGAGTTGAAGAAGGTTTGTTTGGTGGGAAGATACGAAAGGTAGGCTGTCGGATCTGAGAAAATGTACGTTAAAATGGGAAGATGATACAGAGGAAATGTCAGCCCTATTCGTAAGCACTTCAGCTGCTTCACTGTGGCTTTAAGGTAAGGAGGTACAGTACGTAGTAGTTGAGGCTGCAGACATAGGATGCAGGTTACTGAGCCCCGGAGAGAATACATGAACTGGCTTGCTGCTAACTTAGGCAAAAGAACATTCTATTGGAAGGGGAAAGGCAAGATACATCCCTAACGTTCTCAGATCTCCCAGCAGGTGCATCGTTAAGGGGGGTGGTTGTGTGAGATGTGGCTATTTTCAAATATTAATATTGAATCGAGGTCTCGAAGATCGAAGCTTGGGTGTTTGTTCTATCGACCGCGCGAGAGAACTGGACTAGGTTGGAAACCCTTTGAGGGGCTCGCTAGGGGAAGGAGGAGGGAGAGGGAAAGAGGGAGTGCAGAGGAGAGGAGAACTGGAACATGTGGGATGGGTTGGGCTGTCTTGGACTGCGGCTCAGACGCGATGCGGTGGGTCTGGGATCATTGATGCCATTGACATGGCTTTCAGGTTTTCAGCAGCGAAGGGAAAGTTGACAATATCTTACATATCCAACATCTCGTCCCTACATGCCGTTCCGCCTATCCGCAGTATGTACCAGCGCGCAGCAACGATGTCATATCGTCTAAGCAACCAGCATGTAACCATTAAATGATAGAAAACAATTTATACCAGCAATAGCAATATATATTCCAGATTTCAGGGGCTGGACCAAACGTTGACAGAGGGCCGCGTGTGCCCGAATGATAGTTGATATGCTTAAGTTTAAACAGCAGCAAATTGGGAAATGGAAATTGGAAGTTCTTGGTACGCTCCACATGGCCCCTCAATCTTTACCAGTCGATGGGATTTCTGCCCACAAATAAGTATATTTGTTGTCTGTTATTTGTTTATTTCGCCGTCTTCCATGCAGTACTGTAAGCCTAGACTGTTAGAGCGCTGGAATAACCTTACCGGGTTCCTTTTCCCTTTCCCTTTCCCTTTCGCTAGGGACGGGCACGGGGAGTAAGTACGGACTACGGGAGTAGTAAGATTTACAGCACAAAAGGTACAAGTCAAGAATTCCTGATGTCTTGGAGGGGGAGATTGATTTTCAGGTGAATCATTTATTTGGGCCAGGAAAGCTAGTCTAAGGGGAATTGGAATTGGCTGTCAGGTTAAGGTATTACTTCTGTCATCAACAACAACAATATCCTCCTTCATTTCCCTTCTTCCTGCTCTTTCTTCTCTGTTCGTGTACGTTGCGATATTATTACTTTCTACACTCTTTTTTCGCAGTCAAGCCCTCTGCTTCACATTGCAAGAAGAAAGAGTACACTCCACAGCCACCAACCTGAAAGGAACGGCACCGCGACACACGGAAACGCATCATTTTGCGCCCATTCTCGACCCCTCTGGGCCAATAATATAGTTCGGACGTTGCGCCGGGGGAACCTGGGTTTAACAACGCAACCGCAACCGCAACCGTAGCTACGCAACTTCGCATAATATATATTGCAGAATCCCAGAAGTTGGGGTGAAGGAAAGGAAAGTCCCTGTGTGTGCCACAATTTTGCAGGATACCTACGACCAAGCTGTCTTTCGGAAAAAGCACACTCACTGCCGATATTAAACATTCGACACTCTTGTCCGTCGTTACAAAATGGCTTATTACCAGAACAACAACTACAACGATTATACCGAGGAGACGCACGACGAATATCAGCCAGCGCGAGCCGGTTGGGGCAGAAATCAGGATGGTGGTCAAGCTGGTGAGTTGAAAGAGCTTTTATTTAGGAACTGCATATCTGCCACCGTCGGAGGCGGAGCTCGTGGTTCGATTTCTTCCACTGCATGTGCGGGTGACGGGAAGGTTTCGCAAGTTTCGAAACTGCAGCCATCGTCATCCAGAAGCTTTTGTACCCCTACACTGCCCTGCCAAAAAGATAGCTTCGGGGCGCATACCGCAAATCTCTTTCGACCGGGAAGCCATGCCAAACCCTACGTCTACGATCCTACCCTACATTGTCCCAGTTTCTCGTGTTAATGAGTGCTTGATTCTTCTCATGTTCATTTGCGACCTAAAATGTCAAATGCTGCTATGCTCTGATCGCACAATATCCACGACTTTATTTGAACCCCGCTGATCTTGATATCCTGCTCCAGATCCATACCAGCAACCCCCGCGCGGTAGCAGTTTGAACAAAAACAATAATCAAAATCAAAACAATATGAACGGCGGCGGATATCAACAGAACCCCTCTTTAGGGGCAACCTTCTATCCCGGAGGAGGCGACGACTTTTATATGCCCACAAATGTTGTTTCTCCGATGCCACACAGGTACGATAGATCCTATGATTCTCCATGAAATGACACAGCGAACGTCTGAGATCTCGCCGTCCGACAACAGACTTGAATGAAGAGAAACTAAGACAATGCGCAGGGTTATGCCAGAAGTACCATCGAACATGCAAGACAGCTTAGCAAACCTCGAACTTAACTCCGACGATCATCGAGTGAGCTCGTACTCAACTGCTTCGTCCATGCACTCGCCATATGATAATTACCAAGGGCAACATACCCGCGAATCGTCGAGATCGAGCGTCAGCCGATACAGCGGACCCGGCTTCACTGCCAGCTACGATCATACAAATGCTTCGATATATCAGAATTTGAGGGCGCCACAGGGTACGCCGCGCTTCCAACCAGACTCTCCGCGATTCTCGCCTTTCCCAAAGCCGCGCGATGCAGGCCCAAATGTGCCGTTGTCGGACGACGATAAGGAGGAAGTTTTGGAGAGAGCTAGACCTTTGGTTTTAAAGTCGACAGACCCAGAAATGCAGTTGGCGTGGGCTCAAGATGCGTTGACATGGGTTGAGGTTGCCAGTCAAAGCTACGAGCGAAGACAAGAACAAAAGGAGAACCCGGGAAACCGCGTCCCTACACCAAAGATCGAACACCAGTTACGAGTCGACGCTATTAGCATCGTCAACTTCCTCGCAGAACAACAACACCCGAAGGCAGAATTTATGAAGGCAATGTGGCTGGAGTTTGGCAAATTTGGTTATCGACAAGATTTGAAGGAGTCGTTCCAATGCTACCAGCGAGCGGCGAAGAAGGGCTTTGCTCGTGCTGAATACCGTATTGGTATGCAGTATGAAAACACGCAAAACCCAACAAAGGCGGTTGAACATTATACCAGAGGTGTCCAAATGAGAGATTCTGCAGCAAACTACAGGTTGGGAATGGCCACTCTGCTTGGTCAATGTGGTATCCAACAGGATTATCAGAGAGGTATCGATTTGATCCAGTTTGCTGCGGACACGGCGGACGAGAATGCTCCCCAGGGTGCTTACGTCTATGGAATGCTTCTCGCTAGGGAGTTGCCCAACATCACTATGCCCGAGGAGTATTTACCATACGACCTGAACGATGCCAAGCTATTCATCGAGAAGGCAGCCTACCTTGGATTTGCAAAGGCACAACTGAAGATGGCGCAAGCATACGAACTCTGTCTTTTGGGCTGCGAGTTCGATCCAGCCCTGTCGTTACACTACAATGCGCTGGCTGCTCGTCAGGGAGAGGCCGAGGCCGACATGGCTATCAGTAAATGGTTCCTGTGTGGTTATGAAGGCGTATTTGAAAAGAATGAGAAGTTGGCATACACCTATGCGCAAAGAGCCGCTGAGACGGAAATGGCTACAGCTGAGTTTGCCATGGGTTATTTCTACGAAATTGGAATGTATGTTCAAAAGGATCTTCAAAAGTCCCAAGAATGGTACAACAAGGCCGCAAGACACGGCAATCAGGATGCTTTGGGAAGAATCGACAGTATCAAGCGAAACAACGTTTTCTCGAAGTCCGACCACGAAGCTGTTGCTCTTAACAGAATTAGATCAACTCACGGATCACGCAGAGGAGGTAAACCGCCGAGGTTCCAGAACTCTACTGCTCCTCCAATGCCTTCTATGGCTGAAGACGCAAACGGAGGACAAGCAGGTCAAAATCGCCAGGCTCCACGGAAGAAGGGCGCCCCTGCTGGCATTCGACCAATCTCTATTGCTCCATACCCTGAGGATGATATTAGTCCTGGTAACCGTAACAAGGTCAGCCCTGGCTACCCTCCGAGATCACCAAGATATCCTCAAGACCAACTGCGACCATCGACCGCTTCCTCAAACCCAGCCTCGGACCGACCATCCTCCGCATTTGGCATTCGAACTCAACAGGCACCACAAATGGGCATTCACCACCAAAATACAGAGCCAATCCGTGCATCATCTAGCATGAGCAACATGTCCTCACAAAATATCGCTAACCCAAGAGATCGCGTCCCTTCAGACGGCGGGCGTCAACCCCAGATCCCCGCCAAGAACCGCGACCCCTCACCAAACGGCGCACCACACATCCCACCCCTCAACTTCGGTTCCCCAGGCAACGCAAGCCGACCTCCTACTGCCGGTTCTTCCCGCCCAGGAACTGCCCAAAGCTACGCATCTAGACCCCTTCAAACACCCAACTCGGTCGCTCCTCCAAGAGGCAGCTCTATGACGCCCGTTACACCTGGTTCGGCTCCACCGTCAGCTGGGGGTCGTGGTCCGAATAAGGCCCCGATGAATACCATGACTTCGCAGGGTCCAGACTCCAGACAGTCCTCTGTTTCTTCGGCATCCACGTCGGCGCCGGCGAAAGCTAAGAAGCAGGGTCCGGCTACGTTTGAGGAGATGGGGATTCCAAAGACGAAGGATGAGAATGAATGTGTAAGTTTTATCCATGAAGGCCCTCCGTTTCCCGTACTCAGTGCTGACTTTGTGGTGAATAGCTTGTCATGTAAATTTATCACATTTAGGACCGAAAATATTATCAAATTTTGTTCAGGATGCTTCTTTCTTTATTCTTATTTTATACTCCACACCATTTTTTTATATCTTTGATCTAAGTTTACCTTTTTGCTGCAAATAAAAAGATTTCTTTACTCGTTACTGGTGGTTTAGCAAAGCTAGCATGCGTGCATGGCGGCGGTTAGGATGGGAGGGAGGGGGGAGCATGATATTTATTGTGGTGGTTGGTTTGGAAAATGCTGTTGTTGGATTGGATTGGAATGGGATGGGATGGGGAGGCAATGGCTTGGGCGGGAGGAGAAGAATGGAAGGATGGAAGGAAGGAAAGAGGGAAAATAGAAATTCTGATATTGATATTCATACCTATACGTTTGACTGTTTGTGCGGTTTCCTTGATTTTTCGATGGGAATATGTGTTTGTGTGTATTTGTCGCGTAGAACGGGTCTTTGGTGGAGAGGCTTGTGTGAGTACGTGTACAGGGCGGATGTAATGCTTGTGTGGAGAAAAGTGTTTGCTTTAGCCCGCATGGAAGGATGGATTAGGAGAGGGGAGTTTTGGTTTTTCATTTTATTTGGGTGTTGAATTGAAAGGTGTTTTTAGTGAAAGTGTTGGATATCATCAGGGCGGAAGGAAAATATGAAGGTGAAGGTGAAGTGGTGATGGGATATTTATGCCTGGTCTTGTCGTTTACATATTTTTTTCTTCGATATCTTTCTCCGGAAACTTATTCCATCTCTTATATTTCACACTACTTCTTATTCTTCCATCCAGCGTATTTCCTCTTAAGCTAAGTGGAATCGGACTGGACTGGATTGAGGTTTTCTTGTTCGTGTCTTCTATTTTCCCATATCTACATTTCTCAAATTCTAACACTTCACCTTATGACTTGAGACTTGATTCAATGAGTTTTTAGGTCGTTAGGAGATGGTATTCTCCAGATAAAGCGAAGTGTGGGAGATATCTTTCCATCTCTTTATACCGCATTCTCTGAATGTTATGGAAAATATCTTTACTCACACCTCTACCATCTAGAACTTAATTCATCCATCTTACATTCATCTACCGCCTCCGTCTTCTAGAAGGCAGCTCTCATCTGCTTTGTGTCAGATTGCGAATATTCTTAATTTCACCATTGTCAAGAGAACTCCGCTGCATTGAAAGGACTTCCAGACCCAGCGACATCTATCTACCCGTCCATTTCTTCTTTCATCAATCACGACGCGGGGTTCTTTACTTTATCAATTACTATCAACCAACTACTTTTCCATCATCTACTCTCCTTACTTTCACAACTCAAAATCTCCACCCATCCACCATGCCACCAAAACGCAAATCCTCCCACCTCTCCACCGGCTCCACCCCCGCTCCCCCAGACGAACTCTCCATCAGCTCCTCCTCCGCCACCAACACACCCATCAAACCCGTTCCCAAGGCCAAAAAAGTCAAAATCGAAAAAGAGAAAGCGAAAGCTGCGCCGAAGGGAAAAGCTGTTCCTGCTGCCAAGGACAAGAACAAGGGAAAGGAAAGTGCAGCAGAAAAGAAAACACTCGACAAAAATGGGAAAGAGAAAGTTAAAGCTGTGACGGGTGATGAGGCGACGGAGGTTATTTTGGAGTATTTGAGGAAGGAGAATCGGCCGTTTAGTGCGGGGGATGTTAGTGGGAATTTGCATGGGAAGGTAGGGTTTGTGTTTGTTATTCTTCACCTTCATCGAAATTGAGTCTGTTTATTCCGCTTCAGAACAAGAGATCTTTTGGGCAGGGAATAAGTCTAAAGTAGAGGAAGAAACAAGAATCTGAATCCACATCACTAACAAATCCAAACCCCAGGTCACCAAAACCCTCACCGACAAACTCCTCAAAGAACTCTTCAACGCGCAGCTCATCCACGGCAAAGGCACCAACGGCGACGGAAAGGGTTCGCAATGGGTATACTGGGCGCTCCAAGACCCCAATGCCTCGCTCTCCGCTGAAGAGCTCCAACAGATGGAAGATGAGATCAAGGGGTTGGGGGAGCGGATGCCGGAGTTGAGACGGAGGGGGAAGGAGATTTTGGGGAGGGTGGGGGCGTTGAAGGGGGAGATGGGGGTTGAAGAGTTGAGGGGGAGTATACAGAGATTGAGGGGGGAGGGGGAGAGGATGAGGGAGAGGTTGAGGGGGTTGAAGGGGGGAGAGGGGGGAGAAGGGGGAGGAAAGGGAGTTCTAAGCAAGGAGGAGGTGCAGAGGGTGGAGAGGGAGTGGGGGTTTTGGGGGAAGGTGAGAGATGGGAGGAAGAAGACTTTTGAGGGGTTGGAGGGGATGTTGATGGAGGGGATGGGGTTGAGTAGGGAGGATCTGTGGGAGAGGATTGGTGTTGAGGGGGATGAGGAGTAGAGGGGTGGTGGTAGCGGAGTTGTGGTATGAATGGTGTGGTGCTTATATGGTGTATAGATCTGCTGCGCTGAGAAATCGAAGGAACCAAAATATAGAGTGGAGATGATGCATTTGCAGGTAGCTACCAGGGAATGATATTGCATTGCATAATCTTGTATCAATGAGGAACATGACGCAAATCTACCTACCTACCCAGCTTCCACGCACAGAAACACACTCAAGTAGAAACGTCTCCAACATAGATATGTGCAGCAATCTCGTATATACAACCTAGATAGAACGAACACCGCCACAACCACTGTCATCGTCACAAACTGCTCCGTTCCATGAGTGAATTAAACTCGTAGAGCATGTAGGTAGGCATCCATCCATCCACACATAAACACGAAGCATAGCCACACATCCATCTCCCTCTCTCTCTCTCCGAAGTAAACAAATAAGAGAACATTCATCCATCTATCCAAACACACACACCGAAGAAGGAGAAAATTATGAGACTTATTTTAGCTTAGGTTTAGCTAGCAACCGTTTATTGTCATACTCATACTCACGAGGAGAAAACTTCCTCGCTGAGGGGATCTGGGTTCGGCAGCAAATATCATGTTGTCCATTACTGTCCCCGTTCTTGTCAAATACCATCCCCTCATACCCATAACATACCGCACTGTACCATACCGCATCGCATCTTCCCGCACCGCATCGCATTGCATCGTACCGCATCTTACCGCATCGCATCGCATCGTACCGCATCGTACCGTACCGTACCGTATGGATTCAATCCAACATCATCCAACCTGATTCAATATACGAGATGTACCGATACTATAACATACCATAACATACCTACCGATACCATACCCCATTAACCCACCGGTCCCCGGAATCCGAGTGGCGTGCCGATCATCAATAGAAGTACGGTATATGGTGGGCCGGATAAAGCTCCGGTGAGTGGTTGATTGATCGCTTGATTGTTGCACGCGGCCCTCCTTTGTCTTCCTATTTTGGGAGGGGGAGGGGGAGGTGTACGAGGCTGGGGGGGTAGGGAAGAAGAGGAGAGGAGGCGAGCGCAGAATATGAGGGTAGAAGTGAGAAGGGGGATAAAATGGGAGGGGAAAGAGAGGTAGGTAGAGAAGAGGTAGGTAGGTTGGTATACGAGGAAATGATTATGGTTGAGACATATGAGGGTGAGTGGTGTGTGGGTGGGACATGTGATACCCTTTTAGGTTGCGCTTTTGATGTTGGAGGGGTGTGGATGGGATGTACTAACTCAAAACTTCAATAGTAGACTACAATATGTACTTTTGAGATGGCTATTTTATTAAATATATGTATCGAAATTTCACTTGATAAAACCGATATGATGAGAATGCACAGTCCAGTGAAGGGAAATTCAAAGCTGGTCGATGAATTCGTGTACGTTCTGAGGAATGGATGAAAAGGGAAACAAACCCAAGCGTCTGGAAGCGAATATGGGGTTGTGGCGGATTGAAGCTTTGAGAGAAAAGAAAAGATGACATGACGTGTGGCTGATGACTTACTTCCTAGGGATGTGGCTGTGAGCTGAGATGTAAGCTATGGGTCAGAGATCTTGGAAGCAGCGTGGGGGTGGGACATGAGGCTGCTCGACTGCGTACTTGCATCCTGCTAAGCCTGGGAGAATTATGGAGAGTATCAGATGACGCTCCGAGCATCCGGTCAGGTAAGTCTGTATTGTATACACAACTAGCTAGTAGCAGTCGACGGGTACTTGCATTGACACCTCCGCTTTCTCTCCCCCCTGCCGCAGAAACATATCTACTCGGAAACCGACCGCAAAGAAGATGAAAGACAGGAAGAAGTCAATGATTCATTCATTGGTCATTTCATATTTGCTACCCCGTCCATCCATGAACACCTGAACATCCATCATCAGATGGGAATCTTGAAAATGCCATATTGGATTCAGTTGGAAAAGCAAGCATGCTGGCTGGTGTATGCATATGATCTCCGTATAGCGTAGCGTCGAATCGTCCCGTTGCTTGTGCAAATGTCTGAAACATACCGCGCACACAGCGGCCCCCTTCAAAATCTGGTGGCACCTGGCTCCCGATTCTGAAGCTGCCTTTGCCGTTTTGGGGGGTTGATGACTGCATCTGGAGTTGGGTGTGGAGGGTTAGTTGGGATTTGTCTGGAATGGTAGTGGACAGTGTGTTACATAGTGCTGATCTTGGGGAGGTTGTTGGTATAGTGTATGTTTGCTGACTCGATTTGATGGATAGTTGCGTCGAGGCTACATGGCAGGTGATGAGGGCATTGGAAATGTGAAAGTTTGATTGTGTGATCCGACTGTGTGATTGTGTCAATGAGGAGGGGGATGACTGATGATTTGAGCTTATTAATGACTGGATTACCCTGCCCTCCCCTCCTCTACCCTGCCCCGCTCTTGCCTACCTCGTCGTAACTAGCAGAAAGGCTGGACTGAAAAGGACGACGAGGAAGCTTATCATGGTCCCGAGATCGTCCCAGATTCCTTATCGACTTGGAATACGAATGTAACTTCACCAGTACCAGACTCACCAGACTCACCAGACTCCATGGACGCCGAATTATTAACTTAGGAACCTTAACCTTATTAATGCAGAAAGCCATCTATTTCTAAGCACTACTCTACTTCCATTCACTCACTTCACTTCCCACTTAAAGGAACTAGAAGAGAAGGCTCTCGGCAATAATGATTCACATAACCTTACCTACGCAGCCACGGTGCAGAATATCTGCGAACTTATTAACTTGCCTTGGATTGTACCTTGTTTGAGGCTTTCTGGCTGTCTTGCTTCAACTCACTTGGACATCTATTTAATTGGTGAAGCGCCCTTGACCGGCTAATCTCTCTTCTTACTTCATCCTCCAACTTGTCTGTACTTCTTACGTTCGTTGGCGAGAAAACGCCACAGGAACTTGTTACTTTCAACTGTATCAAATCAACCACCACAGTGTAGGAGTATTTATGTACCTAACACTGCTTTCTCTGCTGCCTGCTATTTCTTTCCTTGGGATACCTTCACCACTTTGAGCAGTCGACTTTGCGGAATCCGCCGTCGGTCGATTAGTGAATAGCTTACCAGGCGCAATCCATAGAATCTAAGAAGTGCCTATCTCGAAAGTGCCTATCTGCGAATAGCGTCACTTTCTGTTCCATTCACCATTACCGTACCTAGCTCCGCCCACTCTCTACTCTCCACTCCGGTAACGCCAACCCGTGGATTTCGTCAACGAGCGGTCTGGCACCTCTGAGGCTCGAGCTTTCTTCAAGTCCCCAAAGACCCTCGATATTGCAACTAATTGCAACCACACACACTTAACCACACAAGCATCATCCACCCACGGTTCTTGTACTCGGCACCAACGAGTATTGTACCACAACTTAAAAGGTTACCCACATCTGTGCGACTACTTCAAATCGCACGCCACACAGAAATTTTACACGCAGACCGAAATCTTTGTCCGTGAATACAATCCCATTGGCTTTTGCAAGGCTATCCGAATAAAGTCAGCCTCGGAATCCTCTTGGATCCTCGAAAAGGTCGTAGGTCGTACCACTACCACAACCACCTCCACCTTAGCTTAATTGGCAGAAAAGTCCCAGCTATCTATAATACCTTCGTTTTATTCCGCAAGAACCCATCAAGGACTCGAAGGAACGGAGGAACTTTTGCTTAATAAATATAAGCTTCGTCTACCCCCCTCCTCTTCGACACCTCCAGAATTTTAGATCGATTCGAATTTGCCCGCGGACAAATCCATACAACCTCGACATCTTTTCCTCACACGACCCCCGATTCAATTGCAGAAACCCCCCACCTCGACCGCGAAGTACCCCGCTGACCGCAGCACGATCAAACAACAACAACATAAAACCCTAAGCTCTTCCACCTCCCTTGCTTTGCTTCTCGGCATCTTTTTATTCAACATACCTCGATTGCGAAAATCCGAATGGACACAATGCTGAGCAACGGAGCGCAACAGCCGCCCCAACCGCCACATATGCGAAACGGCAGCAACTCCAACAATCAATTTCCTCGACACATGAGTACCAGCAGCTTGAATATTGGAAACGGTCAATCGGGACCGATGGCTGGTGGCGCGGCAAGAATTGATGGACTGGCTAGGAGTCCTCCAAATAGACAAAGTGAGCAACCAACGATTTGCGGCCGAGGAAATCTGCAAAGTAAATGGAGCTGATGGGTTTATATAGATACCAGTCATGTCCCCTGCAAATTCTTCAAACAAGTGAGTAATTACGCCGGTAGATCGTGGTGAAATTAGAATGCTGATTTTGAGATTCATCTAGGGTGCTTGTCAAGGTACATACAGATCCAACATCTTGCCGAAATTTCTACAGATTGGATTGGTGCTAATATATTGTAGCCGGTCCTGCTTGCCCATTTAGCCATGCGATCACATCCGATAATGTCTGCAAATACTTTTCAAAGGTTGGTCTTTTCTTTCTAACAGCTGAATGAGGCATCTAACCGTCTGCGAAGGGCAACTGCAAATTCGGACCGAAATGCGCAAATGTACATGTTCTTCCCGATGGGCGACGGATTAATTACAACAAGGGCAATATGCCAACAATGGGACCGGGGCATTTGAATCTAGGAGGACGAGTCAACCCAGATCCATACCATGGCCAAAGTTCGGCCTTGACGAATTCCTTCATCCACGCCCAGGGCGTTCCAACTTCGCCGTACGGCCAAACTTACGGGCCGTTTACAACACAGGAGGACGGCTTCGGCTCTCTGACTGGTAGACAACAGAGTATCGATATCAACATTCCTACGATAGATACGAGTTATGCCTCACATCCGGGTTCGAATTTTGGCTCGCCAAGAGATGACATGATGGATCGATTTGGCCTTGGATTATCACCTGTTGCACAAAAGGGTTTGAGCGTATTGGATGCTCCGCTACCAGCTTCGTTCGATAGTAATGGTGTTTCGTGGATTGCTAGACATGGTCCAGTTGCTTCCTCGGTCCCCACGAAGTTTGGTATCGACTCACCGCCTGGATCAGTTGGCGCCGCGAAGGATGGGCGGACCTCAGAGGCTTTGAAGAATCTGCATAGCTCTGCATTCGGCGAGGATACCAGGGACCGATTCAATGGCATTCCATCGTCTCCGCCATCCGAGGAGTATTTCGGCAAGCGTACCATGCATTCCCATAGGCTGGCAAAGACCAAGGTTATGTCAGCGAGTCTTCCCAAAGCTATCGACCAGGACTGGGGCGAACAATTCACATTCGAGGAGGACTACCTACCAGATGTTTTGAAGGATCTTATGACTCCCCAGGAGAAAGCTAGGAGAGGTTCTCGACATGCCGACGAAGAAGGAAGGCCGATCTACAGTGGTACAGGCACTCCTAGTAACGACACACCTACAAAATTTGGATCCCCTTCGAATGCGAGCCCTTCTCGATGGGGTCCTTACTTTCAGCAAAGACATAAGGAGGACGATGAAAAGATTTCTCGAGCTTCGGCTTTCGGTCATGTTGGCTCTCCGCTTCGCAATTCCACACTGCATCCTGGTGCAAGTCCTAGCTCCCGACCGATCGCTCGCTCTAACACTTCCGGAGATGCGTCTCCCTATTTAGCCTCACCGCCGCGCCAGAGTTCCATGTCCATGATATCACAACAGCTTCAGCGCACCCGCCTTTCAAGAGCCGAATCAAATGGTAGCGATTCTGGACTTCTACCATCCTCATCTCGGACTAGCAACCCGATCGGAGCCGGTCGGTCTAGTTTAGCTGCCGACAGACAAGCCAGCTCAAGCAGTATTGGCGGCAGTGGCCGATTCACGACACCCATTGACGAGGAGCAAGGGGACTTTGTTTTCAGTATGGAAGGCATGGAAGACGACGAAGAGAAGAAGCAAGAGAAGAGAAACAGTGGTGGTTGGCCCATCTCGGGCGCAGCCAAAAGCCCAAATCTTGGTGCTGTTGGTGGTGGTCGCAACGGGAACACCCCAACGACTGCTGGTAATGGCAATGGGCTAGATGGCATGTTTGGAGGACGATAATTCTTTTCTCCTCGAGAGAATATTCACACGACTTTCTTCGTCCGCTTGCTAAATCACTTGGACACTTTTATACAATATTCGACATTCTACGACATCTTTCACATCCCCATGTATTCTTGTTTACACACAATTTTCCCCAAAATTGACGATCGAATTTGAGACGCTTGCACACATTACATTACACATACCTTCTCGCACTTGTATCATAGATCGCTTCGACATCGCTTTCCATCACCGTATCGACGAGACCAATGAGTCTTTGGCTTTCGTTCGCTTTTCTTCTGCATATTAGGGTAACAAAGGGTTTTGGGAAATAATGGGGGTTTATTGTCTTTTTTCTTGCGTTTTTGGGCAGCGGGGAGTTTATCTTCATCTACTTTAAAGTAGTTTTTCATGATCAGAGTGCGAAGGACCAAGCATACAAATTAGAATGGCTTGAAATGCTAAGAATAAAAGAATGAAATAAGCTCTGTAGATTAATTTTGGAACTCTTATGATATGCTGCTGGCTTTGTGAATTGTGATTATGATAAAGTGAGAAGACGTCCATATGTCCTTTAATCAGTTGAAAAAATGACATGTAAAGGAAGTCTGGAGTCGTCGACAAATCGAGGCTGATCATGTGATTATCTGGCTTCTAGCCTCAAGCGACAGTCGGTTAGTAAGCGGCCATCATCAACGCGGCTCCAGAGCTACCTGACGCTCCCGAAAGCTGCATCTTCCATCAAACCAACTCTTCCATAACAAACCCTCAACAGTTTTCTTTAACACATCCGCTTACCCTCCCAATTTCTCTTCAAATCAAGAATACGAAAAACTCAAGATGTCGGAACGCGACCTTCAAGCCATCCTCCAAAAGCTCAAATCATCATCCACTTCTTACCAAGAAAGCTCATCTCTGCTCTCCAAAGCCAAACTTACCCTCCTCAAACTAAATGCATTAACACCACAAGAGTCAACCTCACCCTCACTACTATCTCTTGCCCGCGATGTATTCGAAACTGGAGCTCTTGTTTCCATCCGCGCAAAGGATCCCGCCGCCTTCACACGCTACGTCCATCAACTAACACCTTACTACGAACTCCCCAACGAGAAATTCGGTGGCGGCTCCAAGAGTTCGGGAGAGAAAAACAAGATTACGGGGTTGTATCTGTTACTGCTGTTGACGCAGGGAGACTACTCGGGGTTCCATACTGAGTTGGAGGGTCTGGAATTGAGAGAAATGGGGGCGAAGAAGGTTGAGGAGGATAAATATTTGGGGTACCCAATTAAGTTGGAGAGATGGTTGATGGAAGGAAGTTATGATTTGGTATGGAGAGCAATGGAAGGAGGCAAATTGTTGCCGAGTGAGGAGTATGGTGTTTTCAGTGAGGTAGGTTTATGCTTCAATTCTGGGGCGCGAGGCTCGCCAGGTGCTCTTATGGGATCTGTGGACTGACATTGCGTATAGATCTTAATCAACCAAATCCGATCCGAAATCGCTTCATCATCTGAAACCGCATACCCATCATTACCCATTTCATCAACCAAGAATCTCCTCTTCCTGCCCTCGGAAGGAGCAGTAGTAGAGTTTGCACAACACAGAGGATGGCTGATTGAGGATGGAAGGATATATTTCCCAAATCAGAAATTGAAGGGTGGTGTTAATGTGGAGGCCGGGGAGGTGGCGGAGGAGAAGGAGGTTAGCATGATGGCTATTGAGAACACTCTCGGATATGCTAGACAATTGGAGACGATTGTCTAAGAGTCGAGCGGGGAATCCGCAGAGGAGTGAGGGTGTGAATTGATATGAGTAGATGATGAAAGAAGATCATAGGTGTAACTTTAGAACAGCGCGCATGGCGTAATATCCATACAGCTATGATAATGATGACTTGAACTGCTTTCTACTCTGTCTTTTACTGGTGCTATACTCCTTCACAAACTAAATGTAAACGTTCCATCTTCATGTATCTGGTGCACTGTGTAAATAACGTCGTCGAGACACTTCTATATACGTGATACGGCCACCCGCAAGTTCTGATAACCGTTCGAGAAATTCACTTTGCGCCAAACGTCGTGACTTCGCGTTTTGGCTTTGTTCCACATCGCGTCAACCTCGACAAATCAAATCAACAATTTCGTGTCGTGTCGATACGGAGTAAGATTACTTCACCTACGGCTGTGCATAAATCTCCTACATCTAATTCCCCAGATTATCCCCTAACATCCCTACATCATATTATCGTCGGAAACCCCCATCTCCCATCTCACATCAATCATGACCACCCCGGAAGAAAACCAGCCTAGCACTACGAGTAGCAGGCCAAAAAAAGACTTCCATCACCCGTACACGCCGTACGATATCCAAGAAATGTTCATGCAGACGGTGTATGATGTGTTGGAGGAGGGGAAGATTGGGATTTTGGAGAGCCCGACGGGAACGGGGAAGAGTTTGAGTTTGATTTGTGGGGGGTTGACGTGGTTGAGGGAGTGGAAGGGGAGGGAGTGGGTGGGGTTGTGGGAGGGGGAAAAGGGGAAATTAAATGGAAATGGAGGGGTGGGAGACGGTGGAAAGGGGAATGTGAATGGTGGTGAGAAAGGAAAGGTGGGAAGCAGTACGCATATGGAGGTTGATTTTGACGAGGAAGAAGAAGATGAACCGGATTGGATTAGAAGTGCAGCGAGGGAGAGGAAGAAGAGAGAGATGTTGAGGAGGAGAGAGGAGCTTGAAGCCAGGTTACGACGGGTTAGGGAGAAAGAGAGAAGAGAGATGGATAAGATGAATGGGGTTGGGAGAGGGGCAAAAAGGAGGAAGATGGGTGCTGATGACGGCCAGAATGGGTCTGAAATGACTGAGGAGGATTTCGTGCTGGAAGACTGGGATAGTGATGCGGAAGGTGGCGGAAACTCAAAGACTAGTGATGAAGCGGTGTTTTCGAAGGAGACTTTGGAACTGATGGAAGCGGTTGGGATGCGCGCTAAGAAAATTGAGGAGGAGGAAGATGAGGTGGATGAGATGAAGGTATATCCACGTGAAAACACTTTTCCGTCAAAAGCTAACAAAACATATCTAGATCTTTTACTGCTCCAGAACCCATTCCCAACTAACCCAATTCATCAACGAACTCCGCCGCGTCAACTTCCCCCCCTCGATACCCCCCTCCGACCTCCAACAAACGCCCTCATCCGACCTCTCCGAACCCATCAAACACCTCACCCTCGGCTCCCGCAAAAACCTCTGCATCAACCCCAAAGTCAACACCCTCCCCTCCGTAACCGCCATCAACGAGCGCTGCGCCGAGCTCCAACAATCTTCCACTCCCCCCTCACACAAATGTCCCTACCTGCCCACCCCCGACACCAAACCCCTCGTGAACGCCTTCCGCGACCACTCGCTCGCCACCATCCGCGACATCGAAGACATGGCTTCTTTAGGAAAACAGCTCTCCATATGTCCATACTACGCATCCCGCGCCGCCATAAAACGCGCTGAGATCATCACTTTACCGTATCCGCTGCTGTTGCAGAAGAGCGCACGGGATGCGTTGGGGATTAGTTTGAAGGGGAATGTGGTGATTATTGACGAGGCGCATAATCTGATGGATGCGATTTCGGGGATCTATGGCTCGGAGATAAGTCTTAGGGAATTGAAACTCGGGAGGGAAATGCTGGGAGCGTATTTAAAGAGGTTTGCGAGGAGGTTGGGCGGGAAGAATAGGGTTTATGTGGCGCAGGTGGTGAGGGTGGTGGATAGTTTGGTGGGGCATTTGGAGGGGAAGTTGGGGGGGAAGGTGGGTTTATTTCTCTCTCTTTTGTTCCTTCAAAGTTCCTTTCCTGGAAATGAAATTGAAGTTGGAAGATACACTCAGCTAACTTTGAATCCAGGCAATCGACGGCATAGTCGACGAAAAAGAACTCCTTTCCGGAAAAGGCGTCGATCAAATCAACCTCTTCAAACTAATCCGATACCTGCAAGAAAGCAAACTCGCCCGCAAAATCGAATCCTACGCAACCCACACGGCGAACGAAGCTCCTCCCTCTTCCTCCCTCCGCAAACCCCTCCCCACCACCCCCATTCTCCACACCATCACCTCTCTCCTGCACTCCCTCACCCACCCCACCCACGAAGGCCGTCTCTTCTTCAGCAAACCCTCCCCGGGTTCCATAACTCTTAAATTCCTCCTCCTCGACCCCTCCCCCCACATCACCCCCCTACTCTCCCTCCCCCGCGCACTACTTCTGGCAGGAGGAACCATGTCCCCTTTCTCGACATACACATCCCATCTCTTCCCCTCCGTGCCACGCTCCCGCATCACAACTCTCTCCTGCGGCCACGTCGTCCCGAAAGAGAATCTTTTCGTCGGTATCGTAAGCCGGGGGCCGATGAGCAGGGAATTGAGATTTGATTATAAGAGTCGAGGGGATGGGGAGATGGTGCAGGAGTTGGGGAGGGTGTTGTTGAATGTGTGTGCTGTGGTAGGGGGTGGGGTGGTGGTGTTTTTTCCGAGTTATGGGCTTTTGGCGGAGGTTATTGCACAGCTTTCTCTTCCTCCTGTAGCCTCTAACCCCTCCGCCCCATCCAACTCCTCTAACCCAGCCAATAACTCAACTCAATCCCCCCACCCCACCTCCCTCCTGCACCGCCTAACCCAAAAGAAACCCCTCTTCACAGAAAGCAAATCCGAATCCAGCGACACCATTCTCGCGGCTTATAGCGCGTGCATAGACGCTGATCCTAGGAAAGGAGCACTGCTCTTTAGTGTTGTGGGAGGGAAGTTGAGCGAAGGGATTAACTTTTCGGATGATTTGGGGAGATGTGTGGTGCTTGTGGGATTACCGTATCCGAATGCGGGGACGGCGGAGTGGAGGGCGAGGGGGGAGTGGGTTGAGAGGGGGGTTGTGGGGAGGTTGATTGGGGAGAAAGGGAACGAGGATGGGGATAGGAAGGGGGAAGGGGGAGATGGGGATGGGGAGGGCAAGGGTCAGGATAGGTATGTAGTGGGGAAGGGGGGAGAAAGGGTAAGTGAGCAAGAAGCCCTCAAACTAGCAAAAGCCGAATCTCGCGACTTCTACGAAAATACGTGTATGCGCGCAGTGAACCAGAGTGTGGGAAGGGCGATTCGGCATCGGGGGGATTGGGCGGGGGTGTTGTTGGTGGATACGAGGTTTAGGGGGAGGAGGGTGAGGGGGAAGGTGGCGGGGTGGGTGGGGGGGAGGATTCCTGGGATGGAGAAAGGGGATGGGGTGCAGGGAGGGGATAAAAATGGGGATGGGGATTTGTTGGAGGAGGAACAGTTTGGGAGGTTGTTGGGGAGGTTGGGGGGGTTTGTTAGGGGGAGGAGGGGGGGCGTGTGAGGAGGGAGGGGAGGAGGGAGGGGGAAAAGGAAATGTAACTCTAGAATAGAAGAGGGGTAGATAATATAATAATAGATTGAAGATACGCTATACTTTATTCAATCTATATCACTCAATCCACCAACTACAACATACACCCGACAGACCAGCTCGCTCGCTCGCTCCAATCTACAAATATCCTTAACCCCTCACATATATCAAATTCCCTTCCCTTCTTACCTCTTCCTCTCCTTCCCCCATCTCCACTACCTCTCCCGCTTAACCCCTCGACTTTTACTGCCCCCGATGCCGGTGCCGATTCCTTTGCTGCTGGGCTTGGGTTTAGGGTTGATGGTTGTGGTAGTGGTTGATGGGGCGGGTTTGGTGGAAAGCGGAGGGGATGTGGGTTTCTTCAATAGGTCGATGGAGTTATATAGGGAGGCTTTGATGTTGTGCTCGTTTTGGAAGTTGAGGCCTAGGTAAGTGTATGCGTCTAGGATGGGGAGGGGGGTGTTAGTGGGGGTGGGTAAAGGGGGGAAGAGGGGAAGGGGTAGGGAGATAGGAGGGGGTAGAGAGGATAGGGTGAGGGGTGGATAGAAGGGGGTGAGAAGACGTTTGGTGTAGTGTAATAGGGAGATAGACAAAGAGAA
This sequence comes from Rutstroemia sp. NJR-2017a WRK4, assembly GCA_002946385.1. Lineage (NCBI taxonomy): Eukaryota > Fungi > Ascomycota > Leotiomycetes > Helotiales > Rutstroemiaceae > Rutstroemia > Rutstroemia sp. NJR-2017a WRK4. Next base: position 574,346 of record NJPR01000140.1, on the reverse strand, counting down.
AGAGTGGGTTGTTGGTTTGTGGGTTTGGGGAGATTTGTGTGTTTTGGCGGGATGGAGGTGGGGTTGATGTTGAACGGGGATGGAGGGGAATGGGGACGGAGAGGAATGAAAGGGGATGGGGTTGGGAGGAAAGGGACGGAGAGAAAGAAGGAGGAGGTGAGATTCCATGAACTCTCCAAAACCTAATGAAATAAACATACCACACTTATAATAAATCCCCTGCTTCCCACTCCCTTCCACCACACCCAATTCTTTCAAAGCCTTCAGCACACGAATGACATCCGGGATGTTGGAGAAATCTTCCGTGTAGATGCAGATGAGGCGGCTGGTGGATGTGCTGTAGGGATCTCGGGGTGCGACTTTGGCGGCTACGCCGAGGGAATTGGTGGATGTGGCGGTGGCGATTCGGGACCAGGTTTCGGGGAGGGTGGTGGGTGGGACGAAGAGCATCCACTGCGGGGGTTAGTTGGTGGGGTTGGGTGGAGGTCGAAGGGGAGGGGAGGTAGGTGGAATGGGGAGGGGTTGGGGGGGACGGAAGGCAGAGAAGGGTGGAGTGAGGGGAAGTGGAGGCGGTGGAAAATGGAGAAGGAGACAGATGTCGTCCAAAGAATTTTGCCGGAGCTCAGGGTCAAGGTTAAGATGATAGAAGGGAAGATGGAGTATAAATGTGACAGAGGGTAGCGGGGCTCTCCAGTGCAAGGGGAACTTGCTTTTCTGCGTTGGAGAGTGGGACGAGAGCGGGGAATAGGGGAGAACGGAGCATATGCCGAAAGAAATTAAATACCTTTCCAGTCGTACATCTAGTCTCTATGGCCGTATCAAGTATTTCCTGTACAATATTTTCCTTTTCCTTGTTAAATATACGTGTGATTGTAGAAGCCGCTTCGCCCTCGTTTGCTTTTTCAATCTCATGCCGAATACGTCTAAGGTTATTGAGGAGAGTAGTTGCTCTTTCTACAAATTCTGACCAACTGCTCATGAAACAGTGTATTAGTCAGTGATATACACAGGGGTAGAAATCCATCCTTGTTCATAGAGAGAAGACACTCACCGACTGCCCTCTCCAGGCGGCGCCTCCTCGTTTGCAGCGATAGCCCCTCGAGCTTTTCGAAAAGGATTCGCGACATAGATCCAGGGGATAGAATCAGACCTCAAGGTAGTATCGGGAGGTAATCGTTGGAGGAACTCGGGGATGGTTTCGCCTAGTTGCCATGCGCAGGGTTGACCGGCATAAGGATTGTGCAGTTCGGTGCTTTCCTTGAGAGTGGAAGCTTTTATGGCGGCATTTGCATCGGCTTGCTCGGTCAAAGTAGGTTCATGATGCGTCCAATATTCGACAGGGGAGAAAGCAGCAGCGCGGGCGTTGAAGTGGGATTTGGTTGAGGCATCACCTGATGATTGGGTTAGATACGTTGATGGTGATATTTGATGGACCTTGTGCAGAGGGTGAACCGTAAAAATCTGATTCATCGGATAGGTATCCTTCATCCCCAGCAGTAGCCTTCCCCTTCCCGCTTTCCAGCGTCATTTTTGATAGATGTGAGTTCAACCGCTTCACTTGCCGGTTGATGTGTCGTCGAGAGAGTGCAAACGGATTCATCGACGGAGAAACCGTGTGGACTGAAATGCGGGTTTGACGGTGTCCAAAAGAGCCTCAGAGCGATCACTGGACCAAACTGCGGATGATATTGATAACAGGAAACAAATTTTGAAGGAGTAAATATGATATTGATAAATGGAGGGGCAACGATGTTGAAGAAATCTCCACGCACAATACCTGTATGCAGTATGCACCGCAGCACGCAGTCGACGCACGGGCCTTGTTTGCTTGCTTCGAGACGATGATGATGGTCAACGCAACCGATGATTATCCACGTAGGTTCGCACGAAGATTAAAGGAAGTGTAGGCGAAAGGAGCTGTCTTCGTCTGCACTGCCATTTTGGCATACTCATTCTCTCAAATGTCGTTTGTGCCACCTTCCGGCAACGCATGGTTTATGCCCTTGGTCGTCACCCTTGTCGCTTGTCGACGAAATGTGGACGAGTTGTATATTCAGTGACGTGTGCTGGAGGGTTAGATAAACCCTCTTCAACAAGACGCCTAGAAAAGGCACGCGAAATGCCTCTTCTTGGCAAATGTTTCTCGCTGCACCGCTTTTATTGGTTTTTATATCTGCGCGAGAAGACTCGTAGGTAACGACGCCCATTGTGGCTGAAAAGTGAGTGGCGGTGCAATTCACATAACTTTTCTTCCCGTCCCGTGTGCTTCGTACGGCTTGTACACACCTGCATGCGAACACGCTACAAGTTGGGTAGGCCGAACAAAAAGTGTCTCACAAAGAGAATTGACATAACTGTTTATAAGTTACGGTGGAAAGTAGAAGTCTTTTTGTTGACCAGAGGAGCTTCCTCTCATGAGAGCTTGATTTAGCAATGCTTGAAAAGATCGAAAACCTCGATGTCGACCTTTTAGATCTACCACCAAGCTGTATCAAGTTCTGGCCAAGCAATCATTCGTGGTTTATCGTTGGAACATACGAGCTAGATAAAAGTGAGGATCTGGCTAGGACCGGAACAACACGATCACGGAACAGCGATATTGACGCGAGACCCTTCACCCCCCGTGAGGGGAATGTGTCATCAGGCCCTTTGAGCTTCCACCACTATTCCGATCCAAATCTGTGTCAATCTGCCGATGAGTGTGAGCATTCTGATTATCCAGGGGAGGATGGAGAAAACCAAGAATCTGAGGATCAGACCCAGCCATCCACTCTCCAAGAGCGAAATGGCAGTTTGATGCTTTACAACCTTCAGAATGGCACCTTGTAAGTCTGATTACATACTATACCTAGTATTCCTGTTCATGCAAAGAAGCTGATCTTAGACCAGGAAAGTACATCAGTCCCGCCCATATCCCTATGGAGCCATATATGATCTTCATTTCTGTCCCACAGATCTAGACCTTTTCGCTGTCTCTTCCAGTACTGGGAGAATATCCCTCTTCAAAATGCTGGATAATGGAGATCCTTCCCCAGACATAGTGCATGTCAAGACCTGGAAAGTGTTTGATAACTCGGTTCTCATCACCTATTTTGCATGGTGTCCTCTGCCACAGGAAGAGGGCACGAAATCTCTCGTCGTGGCAGCTTCAACCGGAGTTGTCCAGCTCATTACTATTACCGGGGGCTTGAAACCTGACTCCTCTATTGAGGATTTGAGTTTACGGAAAGAAGACCCGGCGCTATCATTGCACTCGCTGAAAGTACCATACGTCGGCGAAGAACCTCAATACGCATATTGCTGTGTCTGGGCTTCAGCCCCTGGAGGACTGAGCAGTGATTTCTCTGCAGTATTCTCTGGCGGAGATGATTCAAAGCTAAGAACAAGCATCTTAGGAACCTCTATGGAGGCAAATGATGACTTCAGCTACAATCTTCCTACCAGCTTTTCCGGACATGACGCAGCTGTGATAGCCATCCTTCCTCTTCCATGCGCAGACAAGAAATGGATCCTGCTCACGGGTAGTTACGACAACAAAGTACGAATTCTGACGATGGATTGGGATTCTCAGACGAAGCAGAAATCAATCGAAATTTCAGCAATACTCGATGTGGGAGGTGGAGCATATCGCCTTGAGTTTCTTCATGACTATACCAGTCAGCCAGTACAGAACATAAACCCTCATTTCCAGGTCCTCGCAACCTGTATGGAAGTCGGAGTGAAGATTCTCGACATTCAAAGGAAAGAAGACGTCTGGAGCATGAATGTCATAGCTCACGCGGACATCGAAGCTCCCAAATCTTCGACGCCAAGCAATACAGCTCAACTCTGCTACGCCAGTGCCGTACAACAAAATGTCGGCAACGACGACGTAATATTTGTTAGTTCTTGTTTCGCAAAGAGACAAATAGGTGTTTATAAGTTTACAAACTCATGAAATATACATCCTATTAAATATTTTAGCAACTTTAACCGCTGTGGATTACTTCGCCGCGGACCTACGTCGTACGTACAAAATACTTGGCTCGCAGGGGTTCATCACATATCTGCCTAATGGGGGGTATTTCCTCAACCCAGCCACCGTCCGCGATCCTCCTCGATTTAACCCACAGGGGTAAATTTCGCACAAGTAATCGACCCTTTCCGCAAATGTTTATTTTGACTTCCTCTTCTCCCGTCACGTAATTCGAAATATAGAAGCATACGAAATACCCCTCCACTAAACCATGGCTCCACCATCCCACCCGCCTCGCAGCCTCGGCCAAAACATGGTGCGCGTAGCAGGCATATTCCAGGGCCTCATCGCCCTACCTATTATGCTCTGCATGGGGTGGTCCGTCTTCGAATATCTGTACGATACTTACTATACTTGGACGCTGTATTATTTCATGTATACAAATATCCTCTCCGCATATGATTCCTCATACTAACATCGTGAAAACAAAAAGTAAATATCTATTCAACGCCCTCTTCGCTGCCGTCATCCTCTTCGTCCTCATTGTTCAGAGATGGGGCCCCCAGGCGGCTATCACTAAATCTGCTAATGTGTGGTTTGAAATCATGAAGAGTGGTGCGGCGACGGCGATTTGGATTTGGCTTGTTGCTGTTCGTTCCCGGTTTCCTTCTACGTTTACTTTTTGCCCTACTCTCCCCTTTTTTTCTCCTTCTTTCTCGAGTGAAGAACTTCGAACCGTTCATTTTTAATTGTCGGTCTGAGAGAAAGACTTGAGTTCAAGAGCAGAAACCAACTTCTCAAACCCATAATATTAACCCAAACCCCCAGGAAGCCATCACCGGTCCCCCCAGAAGATTCCCACACGATAATCCGCCCGGGCCCAGAGGACCAGTAATTGAGATGGCCCTCATGAGCTCGGTTGCGCTCATGTGAGTTAACCTCCCCGTTTTCACTCTACACCAAGTTTCTTCCCCCCGCTCAAGCATCATCTCATGCAGCAACTAACCCAATCCCCCCAGCTGTATATTCTACCCAACCCTCGCCTTCGTAGTCTACGATGCCAAAAATGCAAGCGGGGACAGCGACGAGGAGCGAAGAGCAGCCGATGAGGAAGAGACGGAGAATTTGTTGGGTGAGTAAGTAATCGGTAGGATGCGCGGAGATGGAGGATTTGGGTAGATGGAGGGAAGGGAGGAAGAATTGGAAGGAGGGGGATGTCCGTGTGTGTGAGTTGGGCTGGTGTGGGTGATTGATGCGATGCCTTTGGTTCGGCATTTAATAGTTAGATAGCACGTTGTGGAAAGGAGATTTACCCCCCTCAAAATCCTTCAGAATCTCTCCGTTACTTGATGAGATACCTCTATCAGTCCTGAACTCATTCATTCACGGACCTTCTTCAATATTTTCAAGCTTCAAAAGCTCACCATCCCCTCATATTGCCCATGGCTCGCAGGTCTCGTTGGTTAATCACCAGTAACAAGCCTCTATACCCTAATCCCTCCCTCTCGTCGCTTGTCCCTCACATCCTTGACCAAGTCACATTTAATCAAACAGCAACTGGTAAACATGATCTCACAAACATCACTCATGCCTAATTCAGATGCAACAGCAAATTCTTCAATTCAGATATCGAGCCAAGAACAAAATTCTACTTATTTCAATTGATGGCATAAGTTTTCCTCTAACTCCATTAGAATTTTTTTCAGCACCTCCAACCAAAATATTCTCCCTCCCCCCCCCCAACCCACCCGCCAACATCAACAACGACAAATCAAGCACCAACTAGATCCCTTCACTGTTTCATTCAAGCAACAAGCTTCAACCCGCTCCCGTTCTTTCCCACTTCGCAAACACCACATACAGCACAAACCGTACCTTTGTATTTGGCTTGGTACTTGCTTCCATCAAAGGCACATACTTCGAAAGGCGAACCGGAGTAAATAGGAGTATGCGATGCAGCACAGACGTCGAACTCGGCAAATTGGTCGAATTCAATTTCATGTGCATCGTTAGGATTACGTTCACATTGAGCCTTGATCTTTCGAGCCTAGACACAGTTATTAGTGAGGAAAAGACTAAAGGCGCACGAGCAACTTACATTCTCGAGAACCTTAGCACTGCCACCGTTGGCCAGCATTCTGTTAGCAAAGCTCAGTGCTGAGTTGTAGTTTTTGTTGCCGTAGGAAAGCTTCATTGCGCTGGTCAATGCCAACTGTCTGTGAACTACCTCCAGTTTAGGAATAGTGAAATAGGCGGACAACTCTAAGCTACGCTTGAGCTTCTCTGGCGATTTGGAGACTTCATCTGGGCTACCAATCTTCCGGCGCGAGATTTCGATGGCCATTGCTACACTATACTCCGAGGCAGTTGTGATAAGTTTCTTGGCTTCGGATACTTCAGCCGCGCTGGAGACAGCGTTCACAAGGAGAGCGTGAAGTATGCCCTTGAAAATCTGGGCACCATCTTCAAGCTTGTTTTGACGCATAGCATCGTAACCTTTTTGTAGGTCGACGGTAGCGAGAGATTCAATATCCCGAGGAATGATAGGAAGTACTTTTCGTGGATCGGTCTCGTCAACGGTTCGTCTGACGTAGTTCATCAATGGTGGTAAGGCAGCTGAGGCTGGAAGGTAAGTTTTCGATGCTTGGTAAATCTCTAAGAATCGTGGTTTAAGTGGCTCGAAATTAACAGCTCCAACTTGGCGATTGAGCAATTGCATTGCCGTCTCGAAAGAGCCGCCAGCTACATGATCAGCAGCAATGGGAGAATTGCGAGCCCACAAATCTGCTTCACTGCTACCGGCGCCAGCCTCAGCACTGTCGACATTGACAAAGTCACTCTCTACTTCAGGTACAATGTCATCACCCATGTCCCATCCGGCAGCGTCTTCGTCGTCATCAACCTCGGCAAGCGCTCCGTTCTTAGTATCCTCTTCTCCAGGTTCGTCGAATCCAAAGCCATTGGAGGTAGATGCAGGCTCATCCTCTAAGGAGAGGCCTTCAACTTGACCAAGAAGCGCCTTCTCAAAGAATGATTGGGAGGTGGCCTTTGTTGGCCAATTTGCCTTGTAGGTTGCCACGATGGGTTTAGGAGGTGTTAACGGAGATCCAATTGAGGGCAGTGTAATTTGTTCTTCCGTGAGGCCTGTAGCTTCGAGGATAGACTCGCATTCCTCGGTGAGACCATGCGACTTTGCGGTCATGTAAGCAAGGGGATCTGATTAGGTAGATTAGCTTTCTGTGGTTGGAAGGAGTAGCGAAAACTTACATAAATCGATTTCTTTGAACATCTGTATCCGATTCTCGACGTCTCCAAGATATAATGCATTTTGGAAGCGAGCAGTAAAATCACCACGATGCTCTGCAATCGTGGCCATCCTGCTAAGTTTGTCCTTGTCTCCGGTGGCTAGGTAGAGGAAGGATAATTTGTCGAACTGTCGCAGTTTCTTGTAAGTCGACTCGACGATTTGGTGGTTACCATGGGCCAGTGCTTCGGTCGTCAGCCTTGACCAGAGCTTGGGCCTATCGAGTTGCTTGGCCATCTCCACAGCGACTTCTAAGTTTCCGCACTCGATAGCCAATTCAAATCGGGTTTGCGGATCTTGGACGAACTGCAAAGCAATTTCTGGATAACCTTTCTTCTGGAGATAGGAGATAATACTCTGTCCAACAAGACTCGAATTCTTGATGATTTGAAGCATCTCTTCGTAATTCCGCTTGACAAGTGCGAGCTTGAATCTATACTCTGTTGGATCAATGTTCAGAATCTTGGGTTTGGCGTTTCGATCTAAGCAATAGACAGTGCGGGCCTTCACTCGCACCAGGTAGACAGTTTGGTCTAATGTACGCACGATTCCATTATCACCGTTTAACAGCGTGTATTTGATGTGGTTGAGAGTGGAGTAGAGTAGAACGCCCGCATCGTCCCAAGTTGCGCTCTTGATACGAATCGTTTCATGAAGGGAGCTGACTTGTTCTAGGGTTTTTGTGACGATAGTAACGTTATGCTTGCTCAATAGAGCTGCGTACAGACCGTCATTTGACCATACCACATATTTGACTCCACTGACAGCAAGCTCGGCTGTCGCCTTTTTCTGCTGGATGTCGTAGAGATGCACGGCGGTAGGTGTGATTAGAAGCAGATTGCCGGTTCCGCCAAAATAAATATCTGTGGTTCCATGCGGAGGCTTGATAGTCTTGGTGGTTGAATTAGAGAGGTCTTTGATATCAATTTGCTGGTTTGAGGCGTTGAAAACCGCAAATCGATTTCGTGCCACAAAAACCGCAGAATTTCCTTGGCCACGCTTCGTGTCATTAGAGTCCATAGAGCCAGATCCATCACGAGGAAGATTGATTAATTCATATGATCCTCCATCTGCCGGGGAAGTTACCAGGACAGCTCTCTCTGCGGGGTTGTAGGAAAGTGACCTAGGTGGGACCCAGGGACTGCCAAGTTTCTTCAGCGTCAAAAGTGTGGGACTTTCAAGATTCTTCTGGAAGTCATAAGATCTGACGTGCTTATCCTTGGTGATAAAGAAGAGATTGTTCTGGTAGAAGGCCGAAGCGGGGCGTTCTCGTTCCAGCTTGAAAACCATAACACCATTATCGTGGCCAGCAGCGAAAAGGTTTATCTCAGGATGAGCAGCAATAACCCAAAATCGGTCGTTTTCACGCTTGAATGACTGGACTGAAGTGCGCTTGTTCAAATCCCATACGCGGATGGTCTTATCTTCACCAGCCGACAAGATCAGATCTTGATGAGGATGGAACAGACATCCTGATGCGTTCTGGAAATGCCCCCGGCAAGTATCCACTTCCCAAGCCTTTGTTTCGCTCATTCGCCATAATTTCACCAGTCGATCGTCACCGGCTGACACGATCAATGGTAATGTCGGATGAAACGCTACCCAATTGACACCTCGATCGTGACCCTCAAGCACAAATTTGACCACCGCGTCAGTGTTCCCAAACATATCTGCCTGAGCCTGGTTTCCTCTCGACATTTGATCTTCGAACGTCATCGAGGTCGGCGCCGAGTGCTTTTTTCGAAGTCCAGAAATATCCCATACCCTCACAGATTGATCGAGGGAAGCAGACACTACCAAATCTTCTTTTGGATGGAACTGAGCGCACATGGTGTAGTGGTTGTGGCCGGTCATAGTGCATACTAAAAGAAACATGTTAATTCAACTATGGAGGGACAAGGGCGCCTCAAACATACTTAAAGAGCGGTTTTGCCAGTTCCATATTCTGATGGTTTGATCATCAGAACTGGAAATGATCCAAGGGAGCTCGTGATGGAAAAAGACTGTGCGAACATAATCTAGATGTCCATTCAAGGTAAATAGACATCTGCGAGTCTGATATGACCAGACCTTAATCTTGTAATCGTCTCCTCCAGAAACGAAGAGGGGTTGTGTTTTGTGGAAGTCAACTCCTCGAACTGGTCCATCGTGCTCCTCGAATCTGTCAATCAACGTTCCCATCCGGTAGTCCCATAGCTGAATAGTCGAAGAATGTAATGAGACTAAAATCCATGGCCTGAGGAGGTTATTAGATGTAGCTGCCGGGGACACTTTATATGAACGAACCGTTTGGGATGGAACGCAATTCCTTTTGCTCTGGACGACTTTGACTCAAACTTTGGTGACCGTTAGCTCTCAAATCTCTACCCTCATTCGCAGATATAATCCAAAATACAAATCCGCAACGCACCTTCGTCAGCATATTAGGAGAGGATGAGGATGCCATATTGACCGACGCTTCGAATAACGATCAATCCTAGGCTCCGCGCATGAAGTGAGTTTAGAAAAGAATTGGCTCTTTTCGGGTGCGACGAGTATGGAGTTCTGACGCACAGCTCAAGAGGAAAGGGACATGAGAAAGAAACGGTGGTAGGTGTGCGCGTGGTATTAGAGTAGAGTACAAAGGGTAATGGTATTGAATTTCGAAAGTGTGAAATGCGACGTTGCTGTTTCCCAGAATTCAGGCACCAACACCTCTACTGGCGAGGCTGCCACTTAAAACTCACCAAAGCTTCACCAGCCACAGAAGCTTGTATGGATCCCATGTGAATTCTGGTTGGAGCTCTAGACTTTGTGGAAATCTGTCCCTAAACAAGACGTCAGTTTTCTTTCAGCCTTGTCTCAGAGAACATTTTGGTGGCATTGATATTTAACGCTTCTTACATTGCGGGGAGCTTTCTCGATATTTTGTACTATATTAAACTGCTCATATTCCGATACTTAACACTCACGAAATACCAGGTTCTTTGAACTGTAGCAAAGCTACAATTGCATTCTACAGCGTTGTGCCGTTTGCGACTGTGTTTCCAAGCTCTTTCCAGACGCTATTTTTAATAACCTCGATGAGGACATCCTGAGTTTCCCAAGACTTCACTGCAAAGTCGATGATCGAAATGGGCGGATTATCGCTGCCATGGAGATTCAAGGGGGCATTCCTGGCCCTCACGTATCTATGTACTGTCTGTGTGAATGCTGCTCCTTCAATCAATGTTTGCTTACAGACATCCTTTTCCTCGGCGCCTTATCTCATAGAATTATTGTACGTCCCACCAGTCTGATGTACATTTCATTGACCGCGAAGAACTAACATCTGGACGACAGAGAAACAGCAGGCAGTGAGAACGCCTCTTGTTATTTTCCTTTACTTGATCGAATTTCCGACGGCTATTTCGCAAAAGCTTCCACCGATAAAGATTTGTATGATAAGTTCATACAGTTACTCAAAGACGATGGCCACATGGCAGACGCAGAAGCGCTGTCTTCCTATCAATTCGCCTTGTCTATGAGAGTGGCGGCTCCTCGTATTGAAGCGCAGTTTCAATATTACCATACTGCAGCAGAGCCATCCATCAAGTCAGAAGCAGACTCCTCATGCCCGTCATGGGTGCTTTTCGACGGAAAACAATATTGCTCACCCACTCTGGATGAATCTCATGGGGAAATTATGGGTGATCCGTAAGTCTGGCAATATTGTAACCGAAGTGTTTAGGGGCTCATCATCTTACAGCCAAATAAAAGAATTGCCTTTCGATCATATCTTAGGAAGCCCTACGGGTCCACACTCGATATTGTATGCGGACATAACCTCTCCATCGTTTTCGAACTTTCACAAAACTTTGGTCAAAACTGCTCGTGAGGGTAAAACGTCATATCGTCTCCGACACAGAAAACCCATTAGTTCATCCCCAAGTAACCCTCTTATCATCCCGGGATATGGTGTTGAACTCGCACTAAAGAGGACCGATTACATTGTGATTGACGATCGTAAAGAAGAGGCAGATGATGTACCAAAAATCCCTGCCAAGACCGAAGTCAAATTTGAAGACGAGGAGGTCGCGGATCTGAAGCCTCTTTCAACTTCGGAGTTGTCCTCACTAGCTGTCAAGGCTTCCAGTTTCATCATGCAAAGTGAAGATCCGCTTGATTCACTCATCAAGCTGACACAAGACTTTCCTAAATACTCGAGTGCTATTGCTTCCCACAACATATCTGCCGACTTCCTCGCTGAGCATACGTCCAACCGTGCCCAGTTTTTGCCACCAGGATACAATATCTTGTGGATGAATGGTGTCCAATTGACCGAGCGTCAGATGGACGCAATAAATATTCTCGAAATTCTCCGAAAAGAGAGGAGGATGATCGGAAGTGTTCGTGAGCTCGGGCTAACAGGACCGCAAGCCGTGCAACTACTCTCTCATCCAAATATTTCTGCGGCGAGCACCGATAGTGGCGTACAGAGGTTTGACTGGAGAGACGAGATCGAAGGGGGCAGTGTGATTATGTGGTTAAATGACATAGAGAAGGACAAACGTTATGCAGATTTTCCTTCTTCTCTTGGCGCTTTGCTCCAGAGAACATACCCTGGTCAACTGCCATCAGTCCGCAAAGAAATCTTCATTCTCGTCATGCCTGTGGATTTTAGCACCCCTGAGGATATTACCCTTGTTGCAGAGACATTATCAAGCTTTGTTAAACGGAAGCTGGTTGTTCGAATTGGCCTCGTTCCTGTCACCACATCTCCAGAAGCTACCATCCAAGCAAAGGTAATCTATCACCTGCTGGACACTTACGGGTTGGCTGGTGCGATTGGTTACCTTGAGTCTTCAATAATGGGGAATGTTGCGCATCCTACCAAAGAAGCGTTCGACGCTGCTATCGAGGGACGGAAACTCAGGGTTGACAAAACTGCAAGGTCCCTAGAAGAAGTTCTTCATACCGATGATTACAACGATCGTATCGATGCTGCGAGACGATGGACTAAAAGATTGTCCGCAGATGGCGAGTTTCCGCCAATCTTTGTCGATGGAGTGGCTCTTCCTCGAGACGAGAGCTGGCTGCAAGCAATGGTTGGCCGGTTTTCAACAGATTTACAGGTCATTCAGCAAGGAGTTTTCAACGACATCTTCCAACAAGATTCTTACATCCCTGACTTTTTCCTTTCAGAAGCCGCACCTCGAAGAAATGCTATCATCATTCCCGAGAATGAGAAGACTTTGAAGATCTTCGATGTGAACAATCTGGTAAAGCAGCACGGTACCATGCTTGCGAAGCTGCCGGTTATCAAGGCTGATATATCTTCACCGCAAGATAAATGGGCTCACATGATCGTGATTGCAGACTTATCCACTGAAGAAGGACGAAGCCTTCTTCAATCTGCAGCTGAATACCGGAAAACGGCATCTTCGCTTGAACTAGTTATTTTACATAACCCCATTACAGAGGACTTGGATTCGAGCTCAGATCTCAGCAGCAACTTACTTGCACATATCCGGAAAGAATCAAATAAGCTTGAGAGCGTAGAAGAGCTGGAGACCATTCTACAAGCCAAGGAGTCTGTCCAGGACCAATCTTCTCAAGGTTTCTGGCATGAGGCGCAGCCATTTGTTCGATCAGTCTCTCTAGTTCCGGGCCAAAATGCACTGCTTGTGAGCGGAAGGCTTGTAGGCCCGATACCTGTCGGCACCGAGATCAACCTTGAAGATTTTGAACAACTTTTTGCATACGAAAGCGCAAAACGCCTAGTCCCGGCCTATGCTGCAATGAAAGATCTTGACTTGGCTGAGAAGCTGACTGATCCTTTGGTTGCAGCCAAACTGTCATCTATGGTCGCACTATCAACTATATCAGACACACCAGATGGGATCTTCGAGCAGGCTCCGACAGCTAGAATCAGTGCGTTTGACGGCTGGGACTCTTCCCATACGGCGATTAAGGTGGGAGACCCCCTAATTGCAACCATTCATTTGACTGTTGCCATCGATCCAGCAAGTGAGCAAGGGCAAAAATGGGTTCCTATCCTAAAAGCCATATCCGAGCTGGAAGGAATATACCTCAAGATGTTCTTGAATCCCAAAGACCGCCTTCAAGAACTTCCAATAAAGCGTTTCTACAGGTACGTCCTAGACTCGAAACCGCAGTTCGACGATGAAGGAGCTCTGGTCAGGCCCGGTGCATCATTTACCGGTATTCCACAAGATGCCTTGTTGACCGTAAAGCTGGATATTCCACCGGCCTGGTTAGTTGCACCAAAGATATCAATCCATGACTTGGACAACATAAAGCTTAGCTCTATCAAAACTGACGTAGAAGCTCTATATGAGCTTGAAAATATTCTCATCGAAGGTCACTCGCGCGAACTCCCTTCAGGAAGCCCTCCGCGCGGGGCCCAACTCATTCTTGGAACGGAACGAGATCCTCATTTTGCGGACACAATCATCATGTCCAACATTGGATATTTCCAGTTCAAAGCAAACCCAGGCTTTTATAAGATTGACCTGAAGAATGGAAGAAGCTCTGAGATTTACAAAATTGATAGCATGGGCTCTAAAGGATGGGCACCCGTCCCTGGTGATGAATCTACCGAGTTGGTTTTGATGAGCTTCCAAGGAGTCACTTTGTACCCTCGTCTTTCACGGAAACCTGGCATGGAGGATGAAGATGTTCTTGAAGCGAAGACAGACTCCCCTATGGATTATGTATCACGTGGTCTGAACTTCGCCCAAAGTATTTTGGGCGGTAAGTCCAAGACTGTTGCTGCCAAGGAAGAGCATGCCGAGATTAACATCTTCTCGGTTGCTAGCGGCCATCTCTATGAGCGAATGCTGAATATCATGATGGTCAGCGTGATGAAGAACACCAAGCATACCGTCAAATTCTGGTTCATCGAGCAATTCTTATCACCATCTTTCAAAGACTTTATACCCCATCTTGCTGCGGAATACGGCTTTAAGTATGAGATGGTAACATACAAATGGCCGCACTGGCTTCGAGCACAAAAGGAGAAGCAGCGTGAGATCTGGGGTTATAAGATCTTGTTCTTAGATGTTCTCTTTCCACTGTCCCTCGACAAAGTTATTTTCGTCGACGCCGACCAGATTGTGCGGACTGATATGATTGAGCTAGTAAATCATGATCTTCAGGGTGCACCATACGGATTCACGCCTATGTGTGATAGTCGAACTGAAATGGAAGGCTTCCGTTTTTGGAAGCAAGGATATTGGGAGAAGTTTCTTCGTGGTCTACCCTACCACATTAGTGCTTTATATGTTGTGGATCTCCATCGATTCCGTCAGATAGCTGCTGGTGATCGTCTACGACAACAATACCAGTCTCTTTCCGCTGATCCGAACAGTTTGTCCAACTTGGACCAAGATCTTCCAAATCATATGCAGAGTGTGCTTCCAATCCACAGTTTGCCTCAGGAGTGGCTGTGGTGCGAAACTTGGTGTAGCGACGAGAGCCTGAAAGATGCTAAGACGATCGATCTCTGTAACAATCCCTTGACAAAGGAACCAAAACTGGATAGAGCTAGGAGGCAGGTTCCAGAATGGAATGTATATGATGAAGAAATTGCGAAAGTGGATAGGAAGAGGAAGGGACTGAATGAAAATGGGGATGTGAAGAATACTAAGAGTAGAACACTCGAGGAGGTTGTCGAGATAAAGACAAAGAAAGATGAGCTATAGATATTAGCACATTTGAGCGATGTGCTATTTATTAAAACAAAATATCTTCTATTCGTCTTTGCTATTTTTTTCTGTGTAAGATTGTTGTCTTTTTAGCCCCGAGTCTCACCCAGTGTGCTAGTTTGTACACCGGCGCCACATGTAGTAATTTTCAGCCTCTGTCTCTATCTACTGCATCTCCAGACTCGGAGCGACCCTACCAAGAGAAGTGTATGATATTTTAAGTCTAAAATAGCCACTTCAGTCTCTCGTGCCTAGCGCAAGCAATTCTCTGATCTTCAGATGTGCAGCTGGGATTGAAGCCCGGTGGACCAAAAACACATAAACTTCTCGGAGGCGTCGAAGCACAGCGAGTGAATCTATTTAGAGACGGGAGCATGAAATTAGAAGATCAAACGTCCATGTCCAGGGAGTTTGAAATCTCAGTATTCCTCTCCGATGACCGTAACACCCACGGCCTACTCTCTTTTATGAGGTAGCAGCTCCAGCAGCGTGGAGTTTACGCTAGTATCACACCTATAATTTATGATATCTAGTATTTTACAATATCTAGCTGTGGCCGTCTTACGTAGAGCTCAATATCGATCAATTCATAAAACAGCCATTTACAGAAACAGTTCTCGAGGACTCTTTGGCATTTTAAAGGAATTATACGGACGTGCCATTCACTGATCCCTAAGGTGCTAGGTTTGAGGTATCCGAAGCAAAGAGAAGATACGGTAGACCACTTAGGGCGGAAATCCTAAATAAACGGGTATTTAAACAATGTCAGCCTCCTCTTACTTTAAAGGTGCATTTTGATCGCGCATGTTATCTGCACACACTGCGGATGTTGCGAGCAACCTTGTCAACCTCAATTCAGACCCTGCCAGTGGTTTAAACTGAGATAATACCATTTTTTTTGTTTTGTGCTGCGAAAATGAGTGATACACAAGCACCTTCGAATGCCCTCAATGATGGTAGCCACCTCATAATGAGTAGCCAACAACACCATTCTGAGTTGGAGCTCGTCGAAACGAACCGAAGTGGAGGTGGTAACTCTGGTAGTGGTGACGGAGCTGATAGTCAAATGGATGATGTTATGGTAAGCTTCTCTCTGTTCGCCAGAGATCGCGTCTCCTGAGACTAACGTGAAGAATAGCATGATCAAGCCCAATACGCACCCTCGAATACCGGAGACTACGATGGAGGTGCAGAATCGGATAATCATGCTATGCACATGTTACAGCAAGACTTGAGAAATATGGCTCTCGCCGCCCAAAACAGCGATGCTGTGTCTGCTACTGATTTGCGGCTTCCTGGACAGACTACGACCACCAATCACACATACAAACTCTCACAAGAATTGGTCGAGGCGTTTGATCTCAGCGACGCAGATTCTGATACGACCATTACGGAACTTGAACAAGGCGGTGCGAGTTTCACTTCTGACAACGAGATCTCAATGAGCACTTCGCCGACTCGTAGTTTGGACTCTGTCGAAGTCAATTCAGAAGTAGCTTCAAACATCATCGATGCCGAAGAGTACCGCATTAATCAACACCATCGCCGCCACTATCGGTATATTGCGCAGGCTAATACCATTACTGCTCAGCTCGCGGGTACTACACGTCGTCAAAAACGCGAACCTACTGCTGACGACCTTCGTTATGATAAGATTATCGCCGAAGAGCGCAGACAAAGCAGACGAAACAGACCTCGAAGCCGAAGCGTGGATGATTATCTTTCTTCCCTGGATAATCCCCATACTGTTTACCCACCCATCACGAAGATCACTAACAGCAACCCCGATGTCCGCCGCGAGATCGATTTTGAGATTCGACGCCCTCTCGAAGGAACTTCAGCTCATTACCTCGAAGACATCACCGCGGCTGAAGCTGGCAGAATCGAACCCCATAAGTTCACCCTGTGTCGATGTGACTACGATGATCCGACCCACGTTTTTGTTCATACTTACCCAGACATAGTCGTCTTTGATTGGTACAACGAAGATGATATCATGGACTTGAACCTTTTCCGCATTTCCATCATTGCAAAGACCTTCAATATAGACTACTTGAAGACTGACACTGGCAATGCACTTTCTGGTTCTGGAGATGAAGATATGAAGGATTGTTGACTGCGCTTTCAGCTTTTAGAGGTATCCCTTTCGAGATGACGAACTCGGGCATGGTGGCTCTAAACATGATTTTGAGTAACCCTTTGTCGAATAATTCAGATTCCGGAGAGATAATTGTATGAATGTTTTCCAGCAAAACAATAATTAGAAGTATCAAAATTCCCGTCTCCTACATCTTGCACCGTGGTAGCATATTTAAATGTGAAACCCTACATGATGATTGTTCTCACGCTGTTCTGCTGGCTTCGCTCGAATCGTTCCCCTAGATGACAAGATTCAGAGAAGGGGAGAGAATCAAAGAAATACATCAAAACGGAAATCACTATGATCATAAAACACATCCTCTTCGCCACCCCAGTGTTCAAGTTTTCCCATGCTCGACCGAGAACTCATCTTGAGTCCATAGCAGATTTTCAATTTCAAGTGAATGCCCAAGCACGGCAGTAGCTCATCGCAGGATGTGCCACTCCAGTTGTCCGTGTTTGTGACCGAAACCATTTTTCTCCTGTAGTAACATACGCCGAGCCTCACCATGTGAATACTTTCCACGTACAGCACAGATCAATCCTAAATGTGAATGATGATGGGCTGTTCAAATGAAAAGGACGTACCAATCTTCTGGGAAGCTCGGAGTTCATCCTTCATTTATAAACCTTCCAAGTCCGCTTTGTGCAAGTTGCAAAGTTTACCCAAGTCGCTGGCGCAATTCCCTTCAAGTTGGTATTGGATCAGAACGGCAACGCATGTACGATTTAGTCAGGCTACCATCCCAGAAACCCGAGAGCCTTTTCTTGAGAATCCTGTTTTAACGAGGGAGACTATTCTGTTATTCTATTCGTCAAGTATTGTTCAAGGTTCGCTCTTTACAAAGTCTTCACCTCTCCTTATATCTTCCCCCATTCTCCAAAGAGCACTTTTTCTAACGCGAGTATTTCTCAGGTCGAAACCACCTACTCCATCAAAACCATTTTTATTCTGGCAGCCTATCTGTCACTCTGCCGACGAACAGAGTCGAGTTCCTAAGTCGCCTACAACAATCGCGATGTCAGACGAATACGACCGCAGCCCATATCGAGAAAGCTCACCTCCCTTAGACCAGTCCGCTTCTGAAGTTCCCTTGGCCATCTCGTCCTCGCAACCAAAAGACAGACCTCGTCAATACAGCAGATCGGCTTTACGCAGAAGAGCCTTTCTTTGTAATCTTCTTGACAGTCTCATTCCCAACCGATTCGCCAGCGAGGCGCATGTTCGACATCGCTCTGTCAACGGCTTCCACCCCAATATGATAGAATCGCCTACTGCATTAGGAGGTCTGAGAACCCACGAAGAAGTCGACGAGTGGGTTATAATTCACGACACGAACTATTCGAGTAGCGGGCCTGCTGATGTGCGAGTCCCCGCGACTTTGCCCCCTAGGTTGGTAACCATACCTTTTAAACACAGAAAACGCTCTAGTTATCGTCTGAGCCCCGGCTTCGAGATCCAAAGGGTGGTTGGAGGTGCTCGTGAGGGGATGAAATCGATAGCCTCGGATAATGTGGATCTTATGGGTGAAATTCTCGGGCCGCCAGGCCCATCAGAACCCCGAGTAGGAAGAGCAGATGCTGAAAAGCCTGAACAGACGGATCTTGGTGGATCCTCCAATCTAGAAGAGTCTGATTGGAATAATAACAAATGGGAGCTTGAACTGAACGAGGCGAGGACGAAGTTACTTGGGCCTACCTTTAAGTCTGATGATGGCAATAGCAACCTCATCGTTTCAGAAATTAAACTTAAAGACGAAACCAGAATGCGGGGGGAAAGCAATGACAGCCTCAACGAACCTGAATATGAGACGCAAGGGATGGATTTGGACGATACCTACGAAGACGAAGAAGAGTTTGACGAAGAAGCTTGGATAGCCTCATATAATTAGCCGTCTGCCATGATCACCTTCGACTTTTGGTTACCTTTTGATGCGTTGTTCAGTTTGTGAAAGGTTAATATTTGTACTTAACAGCTTACAAAGATCATCATAAATATGCAGATTATCATGTTCACCTTTTACTCTGAAGCTTCTAATGATTTATGTTCGTCACGCTGTCTTCTAGGGGAAGATTCCAGAATAGTCCCTTTACTTAGATTTGTTGACACAGGCTTCTTCCTGTGTGTAAAAGAATCCATCTTCAAGTTGCCATGACAAAAACAAGAGCTACTTGATGGAACGCTGCTTAAGTTCATCTCCCATGCAAAGACCACTTCCGGAACTTACCTAGCTTACACCCATCTCCATGAAAAAACTCACCACCATAACAAATAATAGTTTATATGATCATAATACTTTGATCTCACAACCTTCGCACGCATAGAACTATCTCTTTCGACTATTTTCACACAATTAGTTTCCGCATCCTCTCTTAAGTAACAAACAAGTCATGGCAGAAGCACCAGGCAATCAGGATCGTATTCCTGCGGAATTAGCTGCAGAATTGGATCAATTGGACGCGTCGGAAACGCAAGTTGAAGACCGTACTGCTGTGGATACACACTCGCAACAAGCACTAACAAACCCTTCGCAACCTTCTGGCGCAGATTCTATGGACGCTGTGCAGATGCAAATTGAAAACCGTGCTGCTGTAGATGCACACCCGCAACAAGCACCACCGAACTCCTCGCAACCTCCGGCCACTGATAATCCACGTGCCCCAAGAACTGTGGTTATCCCTCTGATTACACAAAACGGGGAGCCATCTGCGATGAAGATATCGTGGTCCCTAAGAGTGCCAGGATCAGAGATCGTGGAACATATAGAGCATTCATTGACGTGGTCGGCAGTCGCAGTATATGTCGTAGGGGGTTTCAAAATTGAGCCCGATTCAAGCTGCCCTTACGCCAGATGTCACCGTAGAGAAGCTTTTTGCTTTAATTGCAGGGGAATGGCAACACCTTGGGGAAAGTACAACGTGCCTATTGCCAGAGACGAGGCAGGAGAGATAGTCACCACTGTTCCAGGAGGGGCAATATTAGAAGGAGTCAAAGATCTCCACAATCCCTTCGAGCTTGCGCTCCTGTGTATTCTCCTTTTTCTTGAGACGAGGGGCCAGGCAATTGTGTCTGTACCAAAACTTCCGGAAACCCTAAACAGACTTCCTCATCTCGGCGACGTCTTCAACCGTATTGACAAGTTGAAACTGGATCTCTACGTTGCTTCTAATCGCCAACGCTTCCCGTGCGGGTTCCGGATTCTTCAGGATGCACTTTGCTCTCCAAGAATGACGCGAGATCAATATTTCGAGCAAGAAACTGCTGCTTGGAAGACACCCGCAACAACAAATGAGCAGTCAACTCGTACACCATCAGCTCCTGCAATGACACAGGCAGAATTTCGGCCACTTGACGATTTGCTGGTCGCCGAGGAAACGGCTTTCAGAGCCTATAGTACTCTTTATGGTGACGATGAGGGCTTGAAACTTTGTGCTCTCTTGAAGGACTTTGCAAGCAGAGGACCAGGCTATGTTAAATATACCATCAACTTGGCAGATTGGCACCGTCTCGGTTTACACCTGATAGGTGTACCAGCACCACAGATGATGTAACTCTACCTAATGTACTGGGCGTATGTCAAAAACCAGGGGGACCTGGAACAATCAATCTAGCTGATTGATTATTGTTAAATAGATAACCCAGATAGAAGTAGACAACTTAGATAGAAATGAATAATCCAGATCGTCTCCAAAGTTATTATATTTCTATTATCTAGCTATCTTTAAAGTACTATTGTCGGTCTATTACTTCTATACGGGAAAATCATCTTATCACCTCGGATAACGTAACTTTATCTAAGTAACTTGTTATATATTAGAAACTAAGCAGACTTGGGATAATCAAGATAGCTGGTTACTTGTTCTTGAATAGATAACTCAGATAGAAATAGACTACCTAGATAATCTCCAAAGTTCTTGTATTTTCATTATCTAACTATCTTTCAAACATTACTATTGGTCTGTATTTCTCTGCCTGAGAACTACCTTGTATAGTGTCATTATCCAGCTGTCTTTCAAGAATTGTTGTTGGTTTGTATTTCTCTGCCCGAGAACCATTTTATATAGTTTCATTGTCCAGCTATCTTTTAAGTACTGTTTTTGGTTTGTATTTCTGTACCCGAGAGCAATCTTGTATGTTTTCATGGTTCAGCTGTCTTTCCAGCACTGTGGTCAGTCTGTTGTTTCCCTGCCGGAGAGCTAGCTTATATGTTTTCATTATCTAGTTATCTTTCAAACATTATAGTCAGTCTGTTATTTCCGTGCCGAAGAGTTAGCTTGTATATTTTCATTGTCTAGCTATCTTTCAAGCACTGTGCTCATTCTATTATTTCCGTGCCGGAGAGCCAGCTTATATCGTCCCTACTAGCCCGTCCATCCCTACCAAGATATGGATTTAGAAGATAACCAACCCTATTTACATTTGCTGTGGAAATTCTATACACGGTAGAGTTAAAAGCATCTTCCGAGTTGCTAAATTAGCCGAGAACTTACTATAACACCCCAATTGGAAAGATATATCGTACTGATAACTATCGATGCTGTGTATATAATCTCAAGCTGTGAAGGTGCCGCTCGAGGTTTGCGATTGGAAATGAGAATAGCCGAGAGTTACGTAATCGATTACAGAACGTGCACTGGTGGTGCTTCGCTTAAATCTCGCTTAGCCCGTGGGGGGCACAACTGGGCTTCCACACAACTGGGTTATGAGTGGAGGCACAGCTCTTTGGTAGCCAGCTGGTACCTCTTTGAGCGTTAAATTCGAAGGCGGATATGAAACTCAGAAAGTCTTCACTTCATTCCCATGAAACAGAATTAGCTAGATGGCGAGATAGCCTAGAAGGCTTAGCTATCATTACGGCTACAGAAAGAGAGGACATTACTAAATATGGCTAAGTGATGTATAGTCATCTAGAAAGCACCAGTGCCCAAAGCTGTAGCTCTCTCGCCCAAGTCCCGGACTCAAAAGGGAATTAGCATTAAAACTTCGACAATAATGTTTCTAACCTCACTTCATATCTTGAGGTAAGACCTAAGATCTGCTCGCTGGCGCTATTTCGCAGAACTCGGATTTCAAACCTTGGTTCGATGGTAGAATTCTACGAACGACAGACCCGACATATTTGCTTAGATTATACCGAGTTGAGGCGCAACGAAATTATTAAGTGCAACAAAATCAGAGCACGAAAAGAAAGCTAGATTTTGATCAAAGGTCTCGAGCACCGTTGTTATGAGGATATCTAGAATCCCAACCTCAGTAACTTTCTGCCACCATTATTTCCATTCCTGCTGCCACCAGTAGCTCTTGTAATCTGCGATAACTCTACCTTCCGAGAAGCGCTGGTAAGTTTCATGGTTCGGAAGTCTGCAGTGTGAACTAGTAAGCAATACTACCACATCTTGGAGTGCTCGACGGCCGCACTAAGTCCTTGGCTGGGAACCAAATTCCCTGAGTCTTCCACCAGCCATTACCCATTACACGAAAAATTTGTGTAGTCCAGTCAGGCTTTGCATTCCCCCTTTGTTCCTTCTATCTACCTGACTTGGATGAAAGTGTTGACGGTATTGCGACGCTGCTTCGGAGAACTTATTTATTTGAGAGAGCATATTGCTTACGTGGGGAGGAGTTGCTTCGTGTAGTGTTCTGACTGAAATTATTATTGAACGAGTATTGCTTCGTGGTAGTTGAAAATGGCATCTGAGTGGTAAAAGCATACTTCAACTGGTTAGCATAAGAGTGACACGAACGAGGGAATGATACTCGGGCATTCGCACATTGACGAATTCTTCAAGCCACCTGCATTCGAGCATCGTATGATCCACACAGTTGACTTCTGGCTTGAGGAGACTTCTTCGATGCAGCACATAGCCTGGCCATGGACTGTATCTATTTCTAGCTTCCTCTAGGGTTTGACTTGGACTCGACTGTAATTTTGCATGTTGGTTGTTTGAGGAATATCTATACTTCGGCAAGGAACATTTGTGCGAAGGAAAATGTGTTTTGGTTAGAGAACATGGAAGAAGAAGAACCTAGTAAACTGGTGATTGCTAACCTAACAGCAAGGCTATGTTGGCAGGACAGACCCCCACGCCCACCGAAAATAACGCGTATTGACTCTTCGCCTTGCCCTTTACGGCAGCCTTGTCACGAGTTGTCGCTTGTCACGAGCTATTACTTGTCCCGCGGTGTTTCGGAAGTTCTTCCACATCATTTAAAATACAGAAGAGCGCTGAGCGACTGGAAAATACGTTTTTTTGATGAAAAACACTTGATCTAGCTGAAGGTAAGCTTTGGGAAACTCTGCTTCTCCGCAGCACGGACTTGTTACATGAATTTTATTAATTCGTTATAGCGACGCGCAGTCGAAGACGCTTCTATTTTACGATTTCCGCTGTTGAACGCAGCTAAAGCATGCTGATAGTTGCGTCAATTGACTTGGAAAGAGAGACAAGCTATCGAGACATTATGGTATGTGATTTATTGCTCTTAGATTGTTGCAAATCTTTGGTTCTCCATTCCCCTGTTCCTTGAAACACGTTCGCATACCCCTATCACAACAGCGCGCTTTCATATATTCATGTTTTGTCAACACAAGTGCTTCACAGCCTCTGCGGACTACTTCAAGTCACAGTGATTGATATCGCGACAGTCTGTCATTCTGGCCTAAGACCTTCGGTCAATTGTCTATTTTGGCTAGTAGTTGATCGAATTTTCAAGCGCTCTACTACATATTCATAGAACATATGCTAATCAAGAGTCTAGAGTGAAGCGCAAAGCAAACCGCATGCTGGTCCTTCCAGACTTGCCGAAAAAACAGACGATTACAGCAACCCAGAAGAGGAGAATCTAGAAGGCGATGACGGCGAAGTCTCTGATTTCATCAAGCTTTACGTAGATTCTGATTCAGAAGATGGCGACCCGGATGCTACCCCTGAAACCCACGGAAAGCGCAAGTATACCAAGCGAACTTGGGAGTTTGTCGAGGGCCAGGATCTCACCGACGCGAAGGTTGGTATTCCAGACGCATCTAAGTTCTTCATGGTCAGACAAGACACAGAAGACAGTGGCAGGATTGACGTCATACAATACAAACATATTGCCAATTTTGATTGGAATGATAAGGTGGCTGTTGACAATCTGAACAAAAACCGTCGTCAGATCAAACATCGCACCCGTGGTCGCATTGCCCCTCCCCGTCTGCCTTGGACTCAGAAGGAGAAATACATCTTCAAGCATGAGATTATCAAGGGCTTACAGCATGGGGTATGGTTCAGCAAGATATATATATTCAAGTTTTCTAACCTTCGACCGTAGTACACTCGCACGCACATGCCATGGGACCAGATTGCAAACAACTTGAATGTGACGCTGAAAGACGTAAAGCAGAAAGCTGGCTCGGCGTTGGCCAAACCGAGTACCTGGGACTCTGACACTGCGCGAGAGGTCTACCACACGAGCAAGATATTTAAATTGATGGCGGATCGCGTGGGCTCGTCTCGATCTGCCACAGCATGTAAGGTCCAAGCTAGAAAGTTTGGCGACATCAACGAGCTTCTTGCCAACAGCGACTTGCCTGCTAGCAAACGGCGAAGCTTGGACGAGATGTTGCTTTACTTGGACGCGGGTGTGGTTGCGGCTGCAGATGTAGGGGGAGAAGGGTCAAACCATAAAGGAAAGGGTGTAGAGATGACAGAAAGTACTCCGTCAGAGAGCTCGGATGGTCAGCCTGTGGCCAAGAAAGCCAAGCGAAAGCAGTCCTTGACTTAAAGAGCGGCGGATTAGAAGTTTAGATGACTTTACATAACTCTATTTCTTGAAAGGCGGTGCTCTTGGTTCGGAATTCTTGTATCGCGGTTCTCCTCGGTGGAGGCTTTGTCATAATATTACAGTATGTACTTTGAATGACAAGCGGAAGATCAAGAACATGAAAATGCACCATGGACAAAAGGTCATTAAAGGCTGCTGTATTATGATTCTATCGAGTACCAATATATAGACGCTCTATCCAAAGGCCTGACTAGATTTAGTCTTCGCAGTTCTTTTGGACTCTGTGTAGCCTAGCATTCAGGATATAGCGTGCCCTGCGTCCTGACTTTTGCAATGCTGCACTGTCTCTGATACGAGATGTCAAATCACGATTTGTGGAAAAAGTTCATTTCTTTATTCATGAAATTCTCCAAACTAACTGTAGAAGCACTATTCTGGTATAGATCCAAAATTCGCATTTGCTTAGAAGCATGCCCCTTTGGACCCTTCTATAACATCCCGTAGCAGTGTATCCCAGCACACGATAAAGTCAACCTCCCCATGTATCCTCCATGTAACTTAGATATTGCTGCTTCAAACTCTTCAATAACATGTGGGATCATCTTTCTCAACGCCTTCTGTCTCGCATCAACGACTTGCATAATATCAGGTTCGAATTTATAGGTAAGGGCCACACCATGCTATCGTGTTGGACTGGAACTTTCTCATTCTTGATGGCGCTTACGAACTGAAAAATGGAAATCAGATTGGGGAGGAGCTCGCTGAACTGGAAGGGATTGGGCGCGGGTAAGCTTTGGAATTCGCAAGTCGGTGGTGCTCCTCAACTCGCAAGCTTCTTGTCGATTCTGGATACGAGTTGCTTCTCTAGCACGTGCAACAGAATTAGAACCAAGGGGCTATGCTGGACATCTTTTGGGACGCCTAGAAGATCATTGAGCTCTTTCTGTATCTTGCGTTTGGTTCTCGGTTTGATAAATTCGTAATTTATCTCCATTTGCGCGCTGCTGCGGATAGCTGCAACAACAGAGGCGGCAGAAGTGTCGCGAAAGTAGGTCATTTCTTGCCGAAGCTCATGCGCCTCCCTCTGAGAAACAAATCGATCTAATTTGAGAGGCAAGGATGGCAGGAAAGCTTGGCGCTTGGAATCCGGAACGCAGTATTGGCGTGGCGCACCCATGCAACCACTCTCCTGGAACATGCACTTGATCCGAGTATTGTATTCCTTCGCAATTGCAGCCCAATCTATGATGTCGGCCTCCTCATGATGCTTCCGAACAATACCCACCAGAATGTCTCTTTCTTCGATCGTCCAGAATCGATCGTTGGCATACTTGCAACCGACACAGCGGCGAATAATCTGACTGCGCCAAGAGCTTAGTTGTGATACAGATTTCTCGCATCTCCAGTCGATCTCGTGTTTGTAAACATGTGTGATGTAATCGTCTCCCTTGATGAACTTCCCCGGCATGGTTGGATCATCCCATTCTTCCTGGAATCTGATCACTAACAGATCTGGTCGCGGATTATTCAAATAAGCTCGACCGCGATCAATCGTACCGTCTTCAATGCAGCGATTTCCACGAACTGTTGTATTTCGATGTTTTTGTGCTCTCTATGCTTAGATTAGTCTTAGAAGTTGAAGATTGTGCGGGTCAATTCTCACAAAAGTTGCCAGTTGTTCTTCGGTCATTTTGGTTACGTCCAGAGCTTTAGAAGCTGGAGACCAGCCAAGATAGCCGTTGGCAATCCGGGGACTTTGTGGAGACACTTTTATCGTTCTAGGCTTCTTCGTAGCTCTGACATTTGTCTCTTCCTCATGCATGTCTCTACTTTCGTACGTGGTAGGTTCACGGCGTTTTCCGATCACGATCTTACTTGGTTCGTAAGTTGTCGACTATGGTTGTCAATTAGTTACTTAACACTTATGATAGAACAGTAGCAGCAGTGGACAAGGAGGGTTTTGGCGGGTATCAGCGGGCAGTACACTAAATGTACTGATTATAGGCTTCAATGGATTTAACAATAGGTGCAAAAAATGCTTGATTCAACTGAACTAATGGGCTATCTACAGTGGGAAGGACTAGCTATATAGGCAGGCAGCTTAGGGGGTCGTTTAACGCCTACAGGCCCTGCCTTAGCGCCGAACGCCGATGTTCGCCTAAAAGCCGAAATCCTACAGGCTTTATAAGCCCGATACTACAGGCTTTATAAGCCCGATTCCAACAGAGGGCTACCTTAGGCGTATCCATGTTGTCATCCAAACCCCCAAGCTCGGCTGCCTCTATTCTTGCTTCTGCTGAATCATGTTCTGGATCTTTTAGATCGACTTTTCCGAATCCACGAACACCACCTAGCTGCGCCAGCACTTTTGCGGCAGCGAGAACTTCAGGTGAGATGTTGGCAGATTGGTCATCTTCGTAGAAATCCCACATCGCTGCTTGGCTTATAGGGTACGGAAGAGTTGTGGGCATGGCCTTAGAAGTGTCGGTGATAGTAGTGCTTTGTCGGTCATTTAATTCCATGTCGTTGTGGGGCCAGATCGTTCAGCATCAAGCTGAACAGATGATCGTAGACGTTTTTGCTATTGATTTCGGAATTATGAATGATACTGCCAAGTAATCAGGAGCTGCGCCAGAATTTTGCTGAAAACCAAATGCGCTGGAAATTCACGAGGCTTCTGAAATTCACGAAAATCGACAGCTAGGCCAATGCCAAGGCTACGGCCGAGGTTAAAAAATGGAAGAGTGTGACTGGTAGAGACTCTGTAAGGAAAGATTTTTGCGTCTCTAATTCACCTCTACAGCAGGGAGGGAACCCCCAGTACAATAGTTTTGTTGATCAGCCTGTTAACCTACAGTAGACCTTTCCTTCAATGTCTGAAAGTAAATACTCCACCAGAGAGCCTGAAGGAAAACGCATTTAACAGAGAGTATCTTGTGGAACTTGGAAGTCCAAGCTGTATGGCTAGATCTTGAGAAATAAATTACATGAAACTGCGCAGTAGCTGATATCTTCTCCTTTTGCGTGATATCTGAGGGGGTTTTGAGACTTGATTATATGAGATATTCAAGTCTATTTAGTGATCTAATTTGCTCTTAATTGCACTTCAAAGGTTCAGTAACCTGCACTCGTTTAGCTTGCGAAATGGGTTATCATCCTCACCAAATATTGGTACTAGGTAAGGCGAAAAGGGGGGAGGACTGTGATCACGTAATCCGGGCCGACGTTTATCCGGGACGCCTGGCTACGCACAAGAGAAAGTCAATGTTCAGTGGGTAAAATCGTCGTGATTCTTTCTCTTCTTACATAGAGAATCTCCGTACGAGTCTAGAATTCTATTTAGATATTTGGTACTTCCGTATGGTGTTTGTACGAGAATAAATGCATCTCCCGTATAAGTGCCTTTCGGTGTACTGGTGTAGTTGGCCTCGGCACGGCCGAACCGGCCGTACGCCAGTAGGCCCCCGAGACGTCAAATCACCACGTGCTACCCAATCAGGGGTGGCGCATACCTGAATGCCCATGACAGCCACTGGGTAGTATAAAGAGCATCCAACATACTTAATGCAAACCCATCAGTCATCATAACCCATCCATGGGTGCCCCTACCCGGCGGGTACCCTACCCACTCGGTGGGTAAGTTCGCAGCCTACACCCGTTCTGTAAAGTGTTATTGCAATTTGTAGAACGATTACGGTGATGTGAGATCTCAGATTGGGATAATAAGACTGCCATGCGTTTACGCCAAGTTCGATAACTTACTTCTTGGAATTACTGAGCATTCCTTTCTAACCCTCTCCAAATACCTCTCACAACCACAATAAAAGTTCTTCAGACAGCCTCAGGCCATGAAGCTCCAGGAACCGACTTGAGTTGATGGGTCGATAGCCGAAAGCCCTCACGCTCTTAGTTCCGGGATCTACTTCTTGTAAGGGCGTACAGCCAGGTAACCTACAACCAGGCCGTACAGCTAGGGAAGGGGGTGGGTTTAGAGCAGTACTGGTGGGCAGGAGCTGAGCCAGCACTGAGTACTGAGTAGTCAAGCTTCTCTTTTTCTCTGACTCTACTTCTCTTCCTCATGAACTTGTACAATTCCATCGTTTCCTACCGCTAGACTCCCGTACCTCTCTCACTTTTTGAGGGTATCCGTCGATTCTAAAGTCTCATAGTACAAGACTGCTGTTTCTTCAGTGAACAAGTGAAATTATCTACCCAAATCCTTCACAGAAGTGAGTGAACCACCCCGTACTCCATTGACGCATATTTCAGCGCCAGTGACTAGATGCGATTTATTACCTGTAATTGAGGACTGAACAATTTAGAACAATAAAGAATCTCTTCATTCCGTCTAAAGTCCGAAGGTCTTTGAGAAGCATTGCTCTGTCGAAGATGCCTTAACCCGGTGATTTGTTATTCTAAAGTCCGGCTTTCACTGCTCAAGCAAGCTTTAGGCCTCTTTTGACCACAGCAAGGGATTTTTCACCCCGATGTTACATGGAACCAATCATTTTTTACATGGCCAGGGGCTTGTATTCACTGCACTGTGCAGGCCCGCAAATTCATGACTTGTGAAAGAACAAAGTACGGTCGTACTGAATCTTATTATCTGAAGCTCGAAGCTTCTTATCTTTCTTTCCTTTTTCTTCTCGCTTTTTACTCTACATGAAGATCATCGACATTGGCCACCGTCTTTCAAGCTTGCACAAATCAAGTCTATTGACGAGTAATAATCCATCAGGGACTCATGCCTAGCAAGCACAACTAAAAGATTCTCTCTGCGATCATTCAGACGTTCAGATCTCAAGTTCCTATTTCAACAAGGTATGTGATCACTCAGTCTTCGTTCTAGCCGGAAGACTGGGAGTGCTAGATGTTAGCCTCCTGTTGTTTGTCCTTTCTGTCTATCATCTAACGAAATATGTAGATGGCACAAAACATAGATGATCCAAACATCGTTGAATTCTGTAGATACTGCGTTGAATTTGCTCGGAAATGCAGGAAAATTGATGGCTCTCTGTCATCCGAAATGGAAGAGCGATTCAAATCACGGACATTCCTGGACAACATTTACCCCAATGGTTGCAAACTCCTCGAAGGAATTAAGATAACCAGCAAATACTCAATCTGCCGCATATTGAATGCGTGCATCTACTCTGACAAGTTCCAGGAGCCAAAGATTCCCCCTGAAAATCCTGCCGAATTTGCACTAACCGCCGCCGAAAAGAGCGCAGTCGATGAGCTCGCCCGCTTTTACAACAAGTCAATACTTGTGCGAGACATTATCCGGTTACTGATAGTGACCCGAACCAAGGAATTTGCTGTGGAGGGGGTTACTTTCAAGATCAGAGTAATAAACTTGTTGCCTCACCTGTCGACGTTGGATCCGGTCGCGCATAAGACAGAGTTCGAAGAAGCCCGTCAAACTTTCTTCAACCACGCCGACGCACTGAAAGGGTACACCCTGAATTTAATCGACTTCGAGGCCTCTCTTGTTTTAATGGATTTGAAGAGGCACGTTCCAACCGCTGTGCCCAAAGAAAGCAGAATGATACAGGCAGAGGTACACTTCCCCATAGCGATGATTGCTTGAGTGTCGGGTCTTACTAACTTTTGCGTGGCAGCGTTCCACAAATCTCGGGCCAGGAACAAGAGGAATTGGAACATCAACCGCGAGACAAATTGTTAGCAGGCACGAAGAAGTTCGCAAGACCGTGATCGCTAAGCCTCGGATTCGTGATGCAACCAGCCAAAGGGCAATGGTTTCTATGCCTTTGTCAGAGAGAGCCTCGGATATTGTGGAGTCTAAACGAATTATGCGCGTTGCTGGCACAAACTCCACTTTGAAGAGAGGTCTTCAAGTCATTGATGACCTGCCCGAATATGCACAGGGTGCAGACAGTCGCAGTGAACTATCAAAGCGCGCAAAACTTGAAGTAAGTCTGACAGTGAAATTTTAGAGCTTACCAAGATAATGCTAACTGTGAGATACCGTAGTCTCGCCATGTCGTACGCGGTTCAAGACTTACAGAAACCACGAACCCTAGAGGAAAGAACAAGGACTCCGTGTCTAGTGCTGCGAAGCATGAATCTAAATCGATCAGCCCAAAGGTAAGGAATATTCTGCTCTCTAGAAAATCACGGTTTGGCACTAATAGCGAGATTAGAAGGAAGCCGTGACCTTTCCAGGATTGCTTAGCCGATCAAAAAGTATCGAAACCCCGATTACAATAGAGGATGTGCAAGTAGCGAAAGTGGAGGCAGTAGATGCAGGATATGACGGGGAAGCTAGAACGGACGGTGGCACACCTTCAGATACTGCTACCGAGGTTGGTGTTCCTTCTGAAGAGGAGATTGCCTCCGAAGACGACATGGCTTCCGAAGACGACGTTGCTTCCGAAGATGCCAATGGTGTTGTTTTGGAAAACGATGAAGCCCCAGTAAGTTAATCATTGCCAGAGCATCCCTCATTCGCAGAGCTACGAGGGACTGACATCGATATCTAACAGCGCTACAAAAGCCCCAGACGCGGACCCAAAGACATTTATCTTGGCGCTGGAATTGATGTTACTCCTTGCGTTCTTGGTAGACCAGAGCCGTCTAAACTGACGATCACGTACCAAGTCGAGAGACGTGACTCCCAAAACCCTACCAAGAACATCAAGTGTGGAGACGCGGTGTTTAAATATTCCTACCCCGTCAGCGGAAACGATTGGTATAATCGGCGTATCATCAAAGCGATCAATGTTTGGAGGGACGAGAGCTTTGTGCGCAACAACCTTCTCCCTCCACGACAAAAGCGGCCGCACTGGATCGTGCTTGAAGTACAAAAGCTCTGTGATATTCTCGACAGTCACTTGAAAACAGGGGAAGTAGGAGGAAGATGGTCTAAGATCAACTGGGAGGTTGTTCGGGACACCTACAATAACTATTGGAGCGGCAAAATACAGAAGGGCACTGAACTTAAAGCCGAATCATTCCACACCAAAGTCGCGCCTAAGACACTCGGTACAGAACGCGAAGCCCCAAAGAGGACCGCCGCTACTCTGAGGCTCGCAATGCCCAAGTTTACGGATGACAAAGCCACAAACCTGGTTGCAGCCGCCCGCGCTGTTGATAAGCTCTTGAAAGGTCTAAAAGGCACTCGTGGTGCCCAAAAAGACCACTAGAACTTTCCGTTGCTAGATTGGAAATCTCCGTGTGATAAACTTTGCGGATTGCTTCAATTTGAGCGGCGGTGAAGACGTTTAGCCTCCTTTTGTTCATGACTTTCTTGGCTCCCACGATTGATGTGGGCGACGGACTTTAATAATCTCCAAAAGCACGTCTTACAAGTTTCAGGCAAGTTCTATGAAGCGCAGGAAGCGCAATTATATAATGATGGAATATGCTGGGGGATAAAGATCGAAGGGGTACTAGATTTGCTATGGGTTTCTACAAATTTTGAATACATGGGGGGGGACATGCACGTCAATGGAGTCTTCATGGGCACGAATCTGTATTTCCTACTCACTTTTCGCATAGACAGATGCTTCTCAGTTTCTTGGTTGGTTAGTGCATCAAATGTCGATTTTCGTGCAGCAAACACAGTGGTAACAATGGTGCGACATCATGATATGAAAGAAGCGGGACGTCGAGTCAAGGGTAGATAGTATCTTTTGGACCATCGTAAAACACTTCTTTTTGGAATTGCATATAGACCTTCTGAAAGCCAGTACTTATAAATACCAGCTCCTCGGCTTTTTGTAGTGTGAAACTCTATAATTTCTACAAATCAAGACGAACCTTCCGACGGACAGAATATATTCGTCATTCAAGTTCATGATCCCGGGGCGTACGTGAGACCATCGTCCATGTACAGCAAGGGTAGAGATGCTGGGTCCAGGCTTTAATGTAAACCATCTCCTATATTTCTCGTACGAGCATAATTTGAAGCTGATAGAGCAGATTCGAATATACATTGCCACCTGGAGGGATTAAAGACTAACTTCTGCTACTACGGAGAGTGCTATTCCACGGCACTCAACGGGCACTCGTTAGGGGTGACCTTCAAAATTTACATTTCATTCAAAACTCAGAACTAGAAGGCTGATACTTAAGATTGAACAAATCTTTGTGGTATTGGGCACGCGATGAACTCTTCCATGTTTTCGTACTTTCTTGCTCCGAGTCGCGTGGTTGGACATGCTGGAAACTTCACTCAAACACGGCTGCTTTATACACAAAGAAGTCCTCCAGTTCAAGTTTTTTCAATGGCTGCACTCTATTTCCAAATATCGAAGATCACTCGATAGCGTGTAGCAGTGGTGAAAAGTAGGTTTCGCCGCCATAAGTATGGAATGTATCATTTGGGGAACTTCCATTCCGCACCGGAAACCACTACATGAATGAGTCAATTGTACGGCATAGGTCCACATAAGGGGAGAATTAGCAGTTCCCTGGTTGTATTGGAGAGCTGGTTTGTTTAACTAGCCAGCTGAACCCACCATCTCAAAAGAATTGGACTTTTATCTACCAACAGCATAGGTATCCTAAGCATAGTATCATCGTTGAGGTTGGCTTCACACGACGGTTAAGTGGTCAACCCACATCAAGAAACGTCAGATTATATCATGTAGCTTTGGTAAAAGTATACGTTCAACCTAAGAGGCAGTTTGTCTCTTCCGTCCCAAGCAGTAGATTTTGAAGCAGCGGACAAGAAGCGAGGTGAATTTCCCTCCCGCAACAATAAGTGGACCCAGAAAAATTATAAAACTTCATGAGAGTACTCGCCAACAATCGAAACGTAGATGGGTTTATTTTTTCAATTCAGGCACAAAACTCGCACCTTCACACGACCGAAAGATTTTAAATACTATTGCTGCCAGTGCTGTCAGCTACTACCCCTTAACAGGTCACACTTCCCTTTCGATTTCAATTTGCATCTTTCAGCAACAAAGTTGCCGCTTTTTAAGAAGAAAATGGAGTCCGAAGACGAAGTACTGAGCACGTCACTTGAAGACCTTCAAGTATCTAGTGTGCCGTTAGTCGCTGGTAAGGACAACAAATCACTCTTTGCGCAGCTAAGGAGCAGTGGAGCAAGCAAAGAGGACAATAAGCAGTCTCCGGCCTCAAAGAGCCCCCGTCCACTCACGCGTACATTTTTAAAGGTCGTCAGCCGTAAGAGGATTGCACTTCCAACAGAGAAAGTCGCGTTACCCAGCGGAGATAAATCCTCAGTGGATCAAGAACCACAGTTACCCTCACGCAATGGTCAGTGTATCTCTAATGAACCCGAAAGTTTTTTGGTTCGCAATGTTAACTTTGATAAGCTGCAGTAGACCTGAATACACGTTCTCCAACAAACATGAGGCTACTTGGTGGCTCTGAAATCCGGAAGAACAGTCACAGCGGCCACAATAACGTCCATAACCAGATTCAACATGGGCTGCCTACTTCCACCATTGGTAAAAGGTCTTTAGATGTCAGTAGAGACCAAAGGCCTTCCACGACACAGCACTTCGATCCTCGTCTTCGCCAATACCATGGTCCTGTGCATTACAACCCGTTCAGCGATGCAGTTACACCCGACGCGCCACCTCCACCGCAGCTCTCTCACCGCTACACTCCACAGACTGCGGTAGATGAATATTCGTGGAGTGGCCTACAACCTGCTCCTGGCCGGCTTTTTGATTCGACGATATTGGATAATTCCCCTGAAGACTCACTGGCTGCAATAGTATCGGAAACAAAAAAGCCAAGAGGTCGAAAGCCGGCGTCTAGAAGCCTGCCAGTTTCTCCTGAAGACTCACCGGCTGCCAGAGTATCGCAAACGAAAAAGCCAAGAGGTCGAAAGCTGGTGTCTAGAAGTCTACCCGTTACTTCTGCAATTGGTTTAGCATCGACGGCTCCAGCCACCAAGAATTCTCTACTATCTGTAAGTTAAGTGCTATTCTGGGAGAGCAACTTATTTATGATTCGCAGCGGATACTAAGAGTTTGTCAGCCTCCACAGTGGCCATCAAGGAACCAGTCACAGGATACCGGTACGAGGGTAATGCAAACTTTTCTTCAGATTGCAGTAATTGATTTGCCTAGCTAACACATTGGTAGAGGGTCAACATTCGGATTATCTCTAACCCAGTTAACCATGCTTCTACCTTCAATCTGCATAACAACTCCACTGCTCAACTGAGCCCTTTCTTCGAAAGAGTGAAACCGGTCATATGCTTGATGTCCGCAGACGGAAATAAATGGGAGTATTCTTACCCTGGCAATTCAAAAGCACCAGGCAAGCCATGCAAGAAGAGTTGGAGAACGAATGAAGAATCCGTCGAGAAACTCAATGAGTGGAATAACGAGATACTCGCACGTAGACTCCCCCACGACTTCCCTCCTGCGAGAACCCATGACCGGACTCGACTAACAAATTGGACCGTTATGGAAAAAGTCCACCTCGAAAAGCTCATAATGGATGCTATCCAAGAAAAGAAGGACGCGCTCAAGAAGGAATATTGGAGTCGCATCACGCGGCAGCACAACGCCAAGTTCCAGGGTCAACCGAGACTGCCGGGAGTTGCATGGGCTACCACCGTTTCTCGCAGTCTCAAAATTAACGGAATTCCGGCAACACGAGGAGGAGGTTTTACACGCAAGAAAGGAGTTTATCCCGCTCGCACGTCTGAAGAAATCCAGAACATGGTCTATAAGTGGCCCGACGTTCGACAAAAAATGGTGGATGAAGTTCTTAAGCTTGGAGGAAAAGTTTGGGCTTTCGACGACTGCGATACGGAATTGAGCGACTCTGCGAGCTCTGAGGATCCTTCTGAGGGGGAAGGCGATGATGACCATACAGATGATGAGGGTCAAGATTGCGAGAACGATGTTATGGAAACGGAAGATGGTGACAGAGATAGAGGTGGAGTTGGCAAGCCTATTGATTTAACACCGGGCTCGGAAAGTTCTGCTGCTGCTTCTAGTCCAGAAGAAATGGAAACGGACGAAGGTGACAGAGATAGGGTTGCAGTTGACACGCCTACTGATTTAACACAGGGCTCGGAAAATTCTGCTACTGCTCCTCGTCCAGAAGAAATGGCCCGCATACACGCTGCATACGCTTTATACAACGCTTGCGATTTATACGACGCATAGAAGGAAGTTATATCTCACTAGGAATTGGTCTCTCTAATTGGAAGAGTTGTATGGATATTATGAATAGATTAACAGCTAATTATCTGTTTGGTTTGTAGTAACTCTTGTCAGACCTTTAGGAAGTTCCAGTGATTTGTAACCCGTTACCCGCTATCTTCTCGTAGGCTCCGCCAATTTTTAATTGGGAGCCCTGACCCTAGACCCATATGGGTAGACTAAACTTACGTGAACAACCTTTACCAGTGGTATCCTGCCAGCAGCGGTATTCTTAGGTCATTGGTCAAATTAGAGAAAGAACAAGCAGGAGATAGCCACGAAAGAGAGCAAGAGAACAAACATAAATCAGTGTTTGAAACAGGCAACAGAACACCATTGATCCAGCAGAAGCCGGCAAAACGCTTTTACCGTGATCTGGATTTCCTCTGCGGCTTTGCCAACCCTCTAACAGACAATTAAGCCAGTAGTAATCCTGCGTTCTCCGCCCAAGTAACTGAACGTCCTTCTATTCTCTCATATTCAGCTTGCGTCGCGTTGCTTACATGCCGGTAGAAATGTAGCCTCAACAGCAGCAGCCTCAACAACATGATCGTGACATATTAGCGTTCAGCCGCGCTCTTTTGTTCCGGACTTCTTGGAGTTGTTATTGCACACGAATAAAACGCTAAGTCCCTTGAGCAGACAACTTGAATCTTCTCCTCTTCTTCCAAAGATAGAGCGCAGTCATAGTGAGTAGTCACAGGCTCACAGCCCCCGTGCAACCATCTGTATTGCCTATAGCGATGTTCTGACCATCATGCCTTGGCAGACTCTGTCACGTATGAATCGTTGGTTTTTTGTGCAGGCGCATGAGTCAAGCTCGTTGGGAAGACAGAAGACGGGGTCTGAACACAGGTTGCTGGCAGCGCCTCTCGAATAGTGGCCCGGTGGCGTGAAATAGTTTTGAGTAGGTTACTGCAAGACGAAGCATGTTAGCAGGTATTTCAGTGATGAAGCAGCACAGCTAGAATGACTTAGTAAAGTTGTATTAAATTATGGTTCTGCTGATGGTACACCTTGGTCTTGCCGGATGTTGTGTTCGCGGCTAAGCCATATCCTTCAAATGCAATGATTGTGATAGCGCGCGGAAGAGAGAATCTGCGGTTTCACTTCAAGATTTCAGAGATCGAAAGCTGTTCTGTCGAAGAGGCAATATCTTTGGGTCTTTGAACAATAATCCAGACTGAATTACAAGACAGCTCCAGCAATCATGGTACAACAGAAGTGGTGAATGCGTAGCGAAACAGGTTAACAACTTGTGCTGTAACGCGCAATGCCTCTGTTCAGCTATTGTTTGGCGTATTCAAGATTTGTACTTCATCAGGTTGTATTTCTTTTGCGGATCGTGGATTAGACGGGTCACTGTCAGCGGCAAAGTGGCTCGTACGCATTTTGGCTGGTCCGCATTTTGGCTGAGTACGTATTTGAGCCCGTACTGGCATCGGTATTTAAAGTGGCTGTGTGCACGGATATTAAATGTAATTTTTGATGGGGTCGGCATTTAAACTTCCGTATGGTTGACCGCCTTACATTTGTACAGGCAAAAAAAAAACGTATATTTATCCAATCAGAAGCTCATAATCGAGCTTCAGTCCGTGCACGCAAAATTTTGATCAGTCTTCAGCCTAAACGGCGCTACGCGCGATCGGGCTAGAATACTATTAGCAGCAAGCTGCCAATTATTTGTTTTTCTTGCTGTCAGCCAATGACCTGTGGATCATCCGAACCAGGGTGAACGAAACTTCAAGTATTGAGGAGTGTCTGACAAGAGCACGATTACCTTCGGTCGTGGACCTACGCAATGAATGCAAAAAGGCAAGTCGGTGCAAAATGCTTCAGCATGGTATTCATAAGTGCTTCACTGTTTACACCATCTATGAATCGTGCTGGGAGGCTCTATGCACATAAGTGAGGTTATTCTTGCTGAGCATTGGATTGGTCGGATATTATATCACAGCCTCCTTCCTATTCGGTCCAACGGGCAAATAATTCACCGAGTCTATAATAATATATCATCTACACAGCTTGTCTTTCATTTTCTTCACTAACTGTTATCATTTTCTACAAGCTACTTTGATCTCACCCCAAAGTGATAATTCTTTCCCATATCAGCGTTATTCATATAGTCTATATTTTATCTTCATCTAGTATCTACTATGGCGACCCAATCGAGTGCAAATGAGGTAGCTTCCAAACCAATACTTGATGACAATACATCTATCGTATCCGGCGCGAAGATGCATATACGTATACTTCGGGCAGTGAGTATCTTGTACTATCCGAATTGTGCATTTGGTATCATCTAATAACATTGCAATAGCAATTACAATTTCTCCATGAAACAGATTCTGTACCAAAGGAGATCGAAAACATGCTATCTGATTTAACAGCTACCTTCCTACCCCGCTCTTCTACAGTCACTCAGCCGCAAATAAAACCTTCAGCAGCTACCGTCCTACCCCGCTCTTCTACAGTCACTCAACCGCAAATAAAACCTTCAACACCTAGCTATGAAGGCCTAAACCCCCCTCTCATGATGACTGTTATGAGTGGATACGTATGCGGGAACTACCAGCATGTCGTGGCAAACTCCAGCGATCAGGTTGTTGTATTTGCATGGACCAATAATTATACAGAAGCTATCGCATACAACCCACGAAATAAAACAGCTGGGCGAATTTCAGCCGATCTTCTAAAGAAGAAAGACTCAAAGCCATTCACAGACACCCAATTATGCATGCCTAAATTGGATGAACAGCCTAACTCTTTTGGCCATATTGGATGGAAAAGGGGGGACTATGTACGAGTATGGGACAGAGAAGAGAGAAAAAATGCACGCTGCAATGGGTTTTGTTTTAACCTAGCTACCGGGAAAATTGGGAAGTTTAGCGCGTGGCCATTTGATCTTCCAGTCATTGACTGATCTAAAGCTGCGCTTATTTTATCGTAGGGGCAGTAAGCATATACTTGTGATTTTTGGTAGTCTGAATCTTGACAACCTTAACAACTTCGGTATAAGATGAGCTCGCTATGTTTGTGACAGTACAGTAGAGACACGATGAGAGGGGTATTGATGACATATCTCTCCCACACCTTCGACAAGAGCATCATACCCAGCAGCAAGAATCTTTATATCGCAGCATGAGGATTTCATCGGCAGCGTTACGGTGACTAGCGTGAAGGTTCTCTGTGGGATTTGACGAGAGCACAGGAGAGCAGAAGGGAACAAGGTCGGCATTGCATAAGTGCCTCTAAATGACATCAAATTTAAGTAGTTTGAGGGGTCTAGGAGGCGATGCAAGGTCGAATCTTCGATAGTCTTACGTCTTCCTAAACGAGTCCACAAGTTGTATGGCAACGGAAGAGATTAGAGGGAACTGGGTAAGACGGAAGTGGCATGTGTCACGTGGAGCAGAAAGATCAGGGCGTCAGCACAATGCACTGGGATGGCAAGACCAATAGGACGAGTGATAATTCTCCAAACTGATGACTTGAATGCATAATATATGGATATTATAATGACAAAAAAGGGACAGAAGTATCGTATGTACACTGATTCATAGCCGTTCTGTACAAATTCAGCGTGGATTCCGAATCGAATGTTCTACAGTCACACGCACGCACAAATCCTCTTGAGGTGATATGTGATGCTCATACACATCGAGTTCTCTATATTTCAAACCCTCAAAATACTGAAGCCGGCCACTGCAACCTCGTGTTTACATTACGCAGGGAGATTTTGCGCTGAAGAGCTTGAACGCCACGTCGCCAGCAGTCGGACTCGAAATGGTCGGAGCAGTTTGGAACACCTTCGTCCCCTAGTAGGGAATGCATCCTGGAGTTGTCTCCTCGTTCGTAAATTTAACAGCGCAGGTTATAGGCTCTCTTCTACGCAGTCCGCCAGCCTGTGACTTGTTCTTAACCTGTGCCCAAACTGTTCCAAACATTGGCAGATTGCTCCACATGCGCCAGCAACCGTGGTTCTCAGCGCTGAAACTCGTTTTTTAGGTCCCGATAGTTGCGCCGAACGGACTGGGAACTTTGCAGCCTCTTGCAGCATGCACAGACTCTTGGGAAGCCTTTCCTCGGAATAGAAGCGTCCTCGGGCGCTCGCAGACCTCTTTGACTTCGATGAAGCCACTGAACTGCGCTAGCTGCGTTGAATTGCCTTCCGCTAAGTATTTAACTTTCTTCGAGAGCGTGCCCGAACTTGAATCAACTTGCTCACGGTGCTCCTTCCATTTCATGGCCCAAAGCTAATTTTCTCTGCTCCTTCCAGATTCGCCAACACACCTTCTCTCATGACCACCATCCCGACTAGTTCGAACTTTCCCTCGCTGGCACTCACTGCCCCTACTTGCGATCACACGCGCGGAACTGTTTCACTAAACCCTTACCAATCTCTGGGAGAGAGATCCCCTATACTCCGAATAGCATGACGGCTGAGACGAGCAACTACGACTGCACAAAGAAGAGACTACTCAATGCCTGTGGGAATTGCGCTGCGGCCATGCCGCCCTGGACATATGTTAGCACACTGGCAGCTCGGGATCAACCTATTGTCGAACTTAATAACAATGGGAGAGCGCGTGAGCGTGTGTTGGAACAAATACCTCCGCTGGCGAAGTAATACAGTCCTGTTTGGAAAATTACAACTACTTTAAAAGGGATATTGAGACGTTGGACTTTGGAGTCGTGGAGTCGCGTACACTCCATTTTTTTCGATGCGACTGCGCAAATTCGAGTGCGCA
This sequence comes from Rutstroemia sp. NJR-2017a WRK4, assembly GCA_002946385.1. NCBI lineage: Eukaryota > Fungi > Ascomycota > Leotiomycetes > Helotiales > Rutstroemiaceae > Rutstroemia > Rutstroemia sp. NJR-2017a WRK4. The sequence goes on along the minus strand of NJPR01000140.1, from coordinate 533,582 downwards.
GCTCAGAGCACCAGCAAAACCATCCATATAGACCACAATTGTCACTTTCCAGAAGTGGCGTCGCTTTTGGGTTTCCAATGGGGCAGACTGCTCGAGATCGCAGCTGCCGATCACCTAAACAGGAAAATGCATGAATAGACATAACAAGGACACAAGAAAATGGGTGCTACCTAACACGGCACAAGTCTAGTCTCTGGCACATGCCCTCGTTTTATTGTCGCATATATATCATACACTGTCTAAATCTATTTTACATTCCATCAAGCCTTCCCATCGTCTTTCTGCTCCTCATCCTCCTCCTCCTTCTCCTCCATAGTAACCTCCGTGACCTTCTGACCCCTCTTCTCCCCTTCTTTCATCACAATCTTATACTTCCCGCCCAGCACCAAATCCTTCGCCACGATCTCTCTCGTTCTGCCCAAACTTTCGATATCCGAGATGCGCTGCAGCGTCTTCTCGAGATGCTCATCGAATCCTTCTTCGGAGCAGATGCTGCGGAAAGCCTGTTGCATAGGGACTGAATCCGCACGCACCATAGCCTTGGATGTGATCGTGAAGAGATTGACGTGGTCGTAGTCTTGTATGAAATCTGCGCGGGTCATGATCTGTCGGGCTTTGTGGAGGGGTATCTCGGGGATGTTGTGCGAGCCGTCATCAGCAAGGTACGAAGGCTTGTCTTTCTCCGCAGCGACGAGTGCTTGCGCAAGAACCATGGCGGCGGACTATTGGGCGTGTTAGTGCTCATCTAGGGGTAGAAAGCTACCAGTGACTTACAGCGTATTTTTGTTGATCCATAACGTCGTCGTCCATTTCCATTCCTAGTATCCAACATTGGTTGAGGAACCATCTCCTCTCGGTATCAATAATGCTGTTGCATGTTTGCAGCATGTCGGGGGATTTGGCAACGCGGTTCAAGAACGTCAGACGTCCTCCAACGCGATTGTAAACTTCATTCAATATCTCCGAGTTTGCTGTTTCACCAAAATACTTCTGGCGATATCGTTGAAGCGCCGAAACAGCTTGAGCGCGGGGTAGGTCTTGAATGGTAGTGACTTCCATACGGGTAGCTAAAAGCTTCAATCTTTCATATACCCAGTAGTCATCGCTGTTGAAAATCATGGTAACAAGATTCGCCGCCGCCCATTGTTCAGCACGTTGCTGCAGTAACTCGAGAAGATCTCTTCCATTGTCGTCGTCTCTCAGGAGGTGTATAGCGTTAATGATCATTATCTGGCTTGCCAAATTAGTATGCTTGTGAAAGTGTGGGCCCCAATGCTGTCGCAGCGAAAGTTAAGATTCTCACCAATGGTCCCTTCCCAGAACTGCGTCGCTTCATTGCCACTTTTTCTAGCTTATTCATGGCACGCTCAATATCCAGCAAGGCCGTACTATCTCTTGGGCCTCTTTCAGAAAAGTACGATCCAATGTAATCTTCGTTGAATTCGAAATTGAGTGCTTTCCCAAGACGCACGCGGAAAATCTCTGGATCTGCATGGGCTTCAAACATGGAGCAACCTTCTCCGTCGATTTTCTGCATGGCATCGAGTAACATGCTTGACTTCCCTGTGCCCTTCTCTCCAATAAACAGATGATAGTGGCCATGATCAGTGCCGTTCACGATATCATCAATCTTCTGCTGCTCTGCTCGATATATCCAGTGCTCATCTTCCTCATCTTCGCCGGGCTTTTTTGTCTTCGGCATTTGTTTGATGGTAGCGGCGAGTTCTAGCACTGGATCACCCGGCTTGAACGCAATCTCCATCTTATGAAGGACCAGCCATTTGTAAAACCTGTGGTAGAGGTAACCGCCAGCTCCAAAGCCTATGCCCAGTACAAGAACAGACGCAAAGGCTGTGGCTGCTGCTTGCAGCATTTGGGTCGACAGGTCTGGCCCATCTTCAAATGATGACTTTTTTCTTCCGTTTCGCTTCTCTTTGGATGTTTGGTACTTGGAATCTTCTGTTCACCGACGACGGAGGGTTAGCTAACATTACAAGAACAGATTCTTTATGGTGGAGAGAAAGCAAGCCCACAACAACGTAAATGAACAACATCAACAATCACAGCATCCGAACACTCTGGGACAACAATGGAGGGCAATTGCTGGGATGACTCGCACGTAAGTGTCACGTGAAATAAGTGGAGAGACGTAAGTCTTGTGACCAGCATTCGCGTTCTAGAAGATCAAATCCTTCTATTCGGCGCATCTTGCATCGAATGATTGTCGCATGGAATTTAACGTAAATTGCAGAAAGGGAGCCGAGACGGCCCTAGCAGGCGTTGTAGAAATGCCAACATCCAAATGGCGAGACGGCCGGAAATAGCAAGTGATACCAAGCATCCACGATGATTAGGGAACATGGTGCGAATGCAAACGTACCTTCATCGTCAATATCGTCCTTTTTTTCCTTCGCCTTCGAAGAGGTTGTGGAAAGGGGTTGTGATTGTGCAACCAATGGAAATGCCGGCCAATGGCGCGTTCGAGCGCGTAACGTTAGGGTTGTCGCCACAGGTAATCGATACGAGTACCGGTACATGTTTGGGTATCTGCAATAGCGTAAAGGTTTCATGGTTGAGCCTCTTCTCGCCTTCCGCAGATGTATGAAGGATGAAAAGGGGGTCAAGGGGTGTTTTCAGGGCAATGAAATAAATCAAGTCCCAACTGACGAGGTCGTCGGGGTGTCATTTATACACGGATTTCTATTCGGTATGTGCTCGTTGGTGTGCTTTGACAGTGCGTGGTGTTTTTGCTTGGCGCTCTCGAGGCGCTCTACCACCAGAAACAACAAGTTTACCGGAAAGGAGCGTAGAAATTTCAAATTAATGAGCGAGCAAGAGAAAGAAAATGAGTGACGAATTGCAATACAATTTCCAATGATGCCAAAATCAAAACTTGTTCATTAATCGATTCAATGGAAGCAAACTTATTTCAGGGGTTCATTCCAAATGAACCGCCGAGAGAACACCTGTGTTTTCCGTACGGTAAGGCAGGCGCACCTGCTACGTAACATTATTTCATGACTAACTACTACCCACGTCGGCGCCGTTGATGAGCCTGGTAAGACCTCAAGACCAGACAAAACCAGAAATGGTCTAAAACACAGTCGAGAATCATAATATCACGAGTTCATTGAGCTTCACGTTGCTAAGGTCCATGTGTAACACCCATTCTGCGAACCGGGGCCGTAACGCCATTTGGTTTGGGGCCCTGGTCCGATCGGTTCGGGTTCATGCAGCTGTCAAAGATGCATGGACCCCACTCGAGGCGCTGTGACGGTTTATATACCATGGCAGACGCGGTTGTTGTAACCTATCGTTGCGTCTCTGTGTTGGACGAAGTGGGAGGCGAGGCTGTCTCTCACGCGTCAAAGAACAAATAGACGATCCCAGACGAAGGGTAATATCTGAGTGTATTGGTGCATCTCAAGCGCTCTGCGGGTCACATAGACTCCAAAGCACGGAGACTTCCTCTTGTTGCATGTCTATGTTTTAGCTTCATGGGAAAAGGCGCAGCACCACTGCCCTCGAATATTTCCTAATGCCGTGCCTTCCGGGGCACACCTTGACGGAAAGACTTTGCAGTAGTGGCACGGCAACCAACGGCAATTAGTAATTGGTCCGGTTTCCAACGACGATCATTCTTTCGCGGAGAGATGGGCAAGCCTAACGCGATGGTACCGACAGCCATGTGGTATACAGGGATACGTTCCAGTTCATTGGAACTGCAACACCATTCATTGATAATATTCGACTTCCAAGTCCCAGATAACCCCTCTCATGCAAGTTCAATATGCCTTCGTGTGATAGGTGCAATCCCACGCATTTCCTGCAACCTTCCCAGCAGACTGGAGGCTTTCTTTCTCTAATACTTGTCCTTAGCTCAAGGCACTTTTTACTGAATAACTTGAAGAACTTTCAAGAAATACTGAAGTGCCGGTTCAGGGAAACTCATGGAATAATTTACATAGAACTGCACGAAGTCCTGCCACCATTGAGTCATTGATCAATCGCTACCGATTACTGGAATGATTGGAAGCTGATAGCGGACTACCCTTGGATCCCAAATTCTATATGTCATCCACGAGTGAATAGGGCTTCTTATCACATCTCTATGACGCTCAATCTACCAGTAAGAAGTAAATTTGGTAGTCGGGCCGCTTTCTCAATGCAGGTACCGAACTTTATCGAGATGCTGGACGCTGCGGAGTGCTAAGCCTTGCCATATTTTCAAGTGCTTTCGATGGACGGTGATTTACTGGCGCTTCTGCACTGAACCTCTGCCACGGCTCACCATTACTGGTTGGTCTGTGTTGATTTTGCTCTCTCAATCGGAGAGAAGACCCACCCATCTGGCCCATCTCTGCTGTATTGATAATTTCGCATCTCATATTGGTGCTACTGTAATTTGAACCAATAAACTAGGAGATAAATCGGCTTCCTTTGAATGGAGCATGCTTGCCACGGTTTGGTTGATGCTGTCTATCAAAAAAGAATGGCGATACTTACACAGGCCTCCCCTGGTGCACTGATTATCCTACTTCGACGCGTCTCAACGCCTCCGCTGTACAATGTATTCTCTCTCATCGTCATATTGACTCGTACTCAATGGCTTAAGTACAACAAATGGCTTGCTAGCAGTGATAATCCCCCACTAGAACCAATTAGCCATCTTCACATGTGTCCCAGGAGACTCGGGATCTCTCGTCTGTTAATTCCTGATGACCTTGAGATGGGATATGAAGTCTTTTCATCCTTAATCCACAGACAAAATGACCCAATCCTAATTAGACGCTTCACGCTCGGTAGACAGCCATTTTTCAACCACTGAAAGCTGATTTGACTTGTTTACTTAACAGGGTAGTAGAGCGTGTGTGCCAAGCGCGTACTCTTGGGTACTTTCATGTTGATTCTCTCCATCTCAAAAATTTTACCTGCCTCCTGAGCAATGTACTTTCTTGTGAATATTCCTCGTAAGTCAAGATATCGGGACAAGCTGCACAGCTAGCGAGGTAAGGTTAAGGAAGTTTAAGATTTCGCACAAATGTGAATTTGTCTAATTCAAAATTGAGTGAATTCTCGCCGTCGTCTTTTATGTCTAGCGATCAATAACTTTTCCTTTAATCGACATGATTCTATACAAACACAGCATTCAGCTTTCCTTTGCTCTTCGCTGTCGGCTGGAGTGACATCTTACCTCTAGCTTGCCGTTGCCCTAGGCCATCATTCAGCCTCCTCCGGTCTACACAAGTCTCCCGGTGTAGTATCTTACCTCTGGGCTGCCATTACTTTCGTCCAACATTCAGTGTCCTCTACTCTACACAGGCTGCTCTACTCTACACAGTCTGCTCTACTCTACACAGTCTGCTCTACTCTACACAGTCTGCTCTACTCTACGCAATCCACCGGTGTGGTATCTTACCTCTGGCTTGGCATTACTCTCGCCCATCATTCAGTTTCCTTTGCTCTACACATACTGCTGGTGTTGTATCTCACGTGACACTTCTGGCTTGTTATTGCTTTCAGCCATCAAGAGCAATGTTTTCTTTTACTCCAGGTATGAAATTTCCGCAAGGAAACCTCTTCAACATAGTCTCTCCGTGGATTCCCGCGTTGGCAAACTTTTGTCTAATTCTGCTTCTTGATAAGGGGCACCAATGCCAAGGTTTAAGGACACTTTCCACTGGTGGCAGCAGGATGAAAAGGCCTCCTTGGCTGTCAAAACCTTATCGTCTGTGGGAGATTACAGAGACATACCCGCAAGATCACAGGCCACTGGCACTGGCACAAAGCAACGTGCCGATCGTCGCCCGTATAACAACATTATTCATGACGCCAGGCCGCCTCTTAGATTTAACGATGAAAGAAGTCACAAGCAAGGACTTCCTGTGAAACTTATACAGGAAATGTGCCTTAAAGTTACTTTCCGGAAAGAGCTTTTCGACTCTGACTTCTCTCACGCTCTCACTGCATTGGACTATCTTTACGATCTAGACTGCACAAGGAGGTCTCAAATGCACGATGCGGCCGTCCGCTTGGGAGTAAAAGATGAGGACTGGGGGTATAAATTGAGTGCTCACCGTGATGCGAAGCAGTGGGTGGAGGAAATGGAAAAGATGGATTCTATAGCAAAAGAGCTTTACGCAAGAGCTACCGTCGGCCTCCGAGTATGGGTAAGTCACATCTTCTGGTTCTTGAGCCTTCAAAATAGCTGCTTATAGAAAATGTAGACAATGATAGCTGAACTCAAAACCAAGCCGTTTTACAAAACTAACTTCATCGCGCTGTTGAATACACTCTTGCCGCACACCTATCGACACGTATATAATCAACGTATTCGCCCATACTTGCGAGATTACCGCAAGTTGATCTATGATCTTCTACTAGATTCAGAAAAGAATGGAGATGAAGCTATTGATTCTTTCATCGCCGAGAAACAACAAGCTAGTAGCACATGTTGCTGGGCAATAGTTCGGCAATATCTAGCGGACTACATTGAACTTGCTAACATAATGATTGAGCAAGCTTTTGCAACACGGGATGTAGAATCATTCTGCAAACCTAGATTCTTCGCACTGGCATCACCTTCTTACCAAAGCTCTCCATCTGAGAACACAGACTTATATCTATCAAACTTTCCAATGATTCATGGTCTCCATCCCACGGAGTCGGTCAAAGAAGCAATCACCTCGTCTTTCTTGAGTTCACCTACACCATCTTCATCTACTTCCTCCGGCTACGCACAGTACAGTAGTAATGTCTCTGTACTATACAGACACCATGGCTTGTCGAGCAGAATGGACTGGCATACCCTGATGGCGCAGGAGATAGAGAATGCAAGCTGTGCTCCCAACGTGTTTTACGATGCCTGCAGCGTTCCATGGCAGCAGACGGAGCGAGCCACATCCACGAGAGAAGATCACCGGCACGGATTCTTCTTTCCAATGCCGCCACAAATGGATCCCACTGCCGTTCTATCAAAGCATGAAAATCATGCAGTTGAGAAGGAAGAGGATACTCCCGTGGTCCATCTAAGCAGTTTGCGTTACGAAGGCCCGCCTCAGAGCATATCTAGTGGAGGTAGTCGAATGTTAAAGAAGCTCAAAGCACTGGTGGGTGGGCAAATGAAGGAAGAGAAGGATGCTCCCGGACCAAGTAGTTCTTCTTACAAGAGCAAGCCTCCAAGTCAGAGCACATCTACTATAAGTCTCCCACGGTCAGTGACATTGAGAGCACTGGCAGAGCTCGAACCACCACCACCACTCAAAGATGACGGAGATCTTGCATCGTACGCGAAGCCACTTCCCTTAAATTCAGTCTCAACAGTCCCGCAACGCCCATCACGCCTGCGGGAGGTTTTAGCACGTCCACCATCTCCTGACGCACCCGTCACATCTTCTCCGCTAATGGTTGCGCCATCAAATGCTCCTGTAAAACCTAGCTTTTGGAAAAAGCTACTTCGAACCCCTGACAAACCCGAGATCGATGCAGGAGTCTCTATTAAGGAGACGGTAGTCACAAGATCGGTTGAAAACCTTGTTCTAGTGGATGGTTCCGATCAGGAGCTTAAGATGGTACCTACAGTTACTACCACCATCTCGTCAGGAGGTCGTCCGGACATACCGGCGGCCTATTTAGCAAACGCACCGGTAGCACCAAGCCCTACAGCAGACTTCACCTTTTTAAACAGTCCGTATGAGCCAATCAGGGCTCCTCCACGCAAGAGGCAACCTGTCTACAGAATCTTCCCTCCTCAGACTCAGATCAAGACAAAGCCGGCGGACGGAGTATCCGCTGCTGCGAGCAAATCAACAGCTGCATTGGTAGAGCAGGAACCATTGGCAGTTCCTTTGAGGAAACAGCGAAGTATTGAGTATTTGACGGACAAAGAGCTACCTAGCCTGCCTGAAAAGGCTCTCCCGAGCTTGCCAAAGGAAGACTGGTAGTTCTTTCGGTTATGTATTAAAGGGGAAGCTATCAGTGAAGTCGCTTCGTACCAAAATCAACTCTGTTTAGCTAAGGACATTATATGTAGTTAGACAATTGAAATTCAAGCTCTCGGTTGTACCCCTATTACTCCCATCAATGTACCGTTCCCATTTGATATCTTATATGGATCCAATATCCTGCTTCTACATACTATTCCTCCTTAACCCAATATCCCCGGTCAATGTAATGTCCCTGCTTAGGCCAATGCCCCCTCTTAAGCCAATACCCCTCCTTAAACTAGTTGTACCTCTCCCCAAACCAATACCCCTCCTTTTGCCAATGTCCCTCCTCAAGCTAGTACCCCTTCCCAAGCTAATACCTCTCCCCGAGCTAATATGACTGCTTAAGCCAATACCCCTCCTCAAGCCAATATCCGTCCTTAAGCCAACGTCCCCCCCCAAGCAAGTATCCCTCCCGAAGCCGATATCCCTTCCCAGGCCAATCTCCCTTCTCATACTACTATTCCTCCTCAATCGAATATCCCTCCTCGAACTAACACCCCTCCTTAAGCGAATACCCCCCTCTCAAGCCAATATCTTCCTAATATCAATCTCCCTCCTCACTATAACACCTCTCCTCCACCCAATATCCTTGCTCCACCTAACATCCATCTACAACCTAATATCCCTTCTCCACCCGATGTCCCTCCTCAACACAATATTGTTCCTTAACCTAATATCCCTCCTCAATCTAGTATCCTCTCTTAATCTAATCTCCCTGCTCAATTCAACATCCGTTCTTGAATCCAATACCCCGCTTCTAGTTGATATCCCGCGCCTCGTTGATGTTCTGCTCCTAGCCAATATCTCCATCTAATCGAATGCCCTATACCGATCGGATATCCTGCTCCTAATCAATATCCTGTGTTGATCGAATTTCCTGCTCCTAGTCGATGTCCTGCTCCCCAATCAATATCCTACCCCTAGTCAATACCCTGCTCCTATCCAATCCGTGTATCCATTCCAAGACCTCCACCCATTTCAATATCTCTGTCCAGCCCAGTGCCGCGATCCAATCCAATGTCTCTGCCCAATTCAATATCTCTGTCCAATCCAGTATCTCTATCCAGTCGAACATGCCGTGTTGATCCGTTGTATCGTTTCAATCCATTGTCTCTATCCATTCCAACGTCTCTATCCATTCCAACGTCTCTATCCATTCCAACATCCCTTGTGGATCCATTGTCTCGTTTCAATCACATATATCATTCCTTGTTGAAGCACTGTAGCACTTCAGACATTCCCTTGATACTTATCTAGGGCAAGTTAGGATGATGGTCTACTTCACGATCTGTGAGTACTTCTAGACTGAGCTCGTTCTCCTTGTCACCGGTTCACCATGGTGAGGGGTGGGAAAGGCACGTTGTAGAGATCAGAATCTTCATTTGCGTGTACTATTGCAACGCTGATTGTGCGCGCTGACTTCTCGACCGTGGCACAAGTGTCACTCGAAGCAGGTGATTCAGTGCTTGGTTAAGGTATGTCTGATTTAACTAAATCGTGGGTTGAGAGAGGTCATTATAAACCTGCTCTCCTGTACCAAGCAGATCTAACTAATTTGCTTGTACTCCTTCGTAGGACCGCGCCGCACGATTGATTCTCTCCATACCCGTACTGAATAATATTCCATTGCGCTGGCATGAATCATTTCCCAGTTCACGACACCCCTATATCTCCTTTGGCCAATCAAGGCAAACTGTATCTCAAGTCGGCGAGGCGGGTAAGTAATGCTATGTGGCGAAAAGCCTTTGATTCCTTTTTCCTACCATTTTCAAACATACGGCCAAGTCACCTGGCACGACCCTGGGCCATCCAGAACCCATTGCCGCACTCACTTGCCGCTGGCAACAGAAATTCAGCACCCAAACGAAGTCAGAGACCATGGTGCAGTGCAGTCATATCTGACCAATCCACCCGGAAGAGCCCCTCACTCAGAAAAAGGGAAAAGTGACCGCTCTCCAATGTAACCCGAAAACCCAGCTAGCATGTTCTGGACCACGGCACCCAATTTATTGAACTGCCCTGAAGCGACGCCTCAAGCAATTTAGGTCAACTTCCTATTTGTGAGAATTTGGCGAACCAGATATTATAGCCTGATGAGGGGGTGCGCCGCGATTTTGGAATGGAGGTACTATACCTTTCATGTTAATAATCCCCGCGGGCACTTCATTATCAGCTGCCGTTGTGCTACCATTCGTGGGTTAATATCTGCATGTGCAGCCGCATGCGGGGGTGAGCCAATGGCGTGAGCGACCACTTCATGGCTATCTGGCGATTTGTTGTGACACGCTCACCCGGCTGATGTAAGACAGCCGGGGACCCTGAGCTTAGGGTCTTGGCATTATCATATTGCGATGGTTATGTAAATTTCTTCGCTGCGATGTATATATAAAGGCACTTTGAGGCGATGAATGGCAAGATGGAACACATTCTTCTCGTGTTGTCGTTGATCTCGCACTTGCGAAGATGTATAACGCCAAAGCGTTCCTTGTTGCACTCCTCTCTTTCCCTACTTTTCTCCTCGCCAACAACAACTCGGAGACATATGACTACATAGTCGTCGGATCCGGGCCAGGTGGGGGTCCGCTAGCCGCAAATCTTGCTAAGGCTGGAGCGTCAGTCTTGCTTCTCGAAGCAGGTTCCGATGAGGGCGCAAACCCAGCCGAAGAGGTTGCGGGGCTCTTTTTCCTAGCTTGGAGCGAACCTACCATGCGTTGGGACTATTTTGTGAAGTACCACTCTGATGAAGCTATCAATCGAGAATACTGGCATTTGACATGGAGAACTAAAGAGGGCGAGTATTATGTTGGGTTGGACCCGCCGGCTGGAGCTGAACAATTGGGTGTTTACTACCCAAGAGCAGGAACACTGGGCGGCTGTACGACGCATAATGCCTTGGTATCGGTACTCTCGAGTGACGGTGATTGGCAGTATATTGCAAACCTTACCGGAGATAATAGTTGGAGGTGAGTTGACTGATGCGTTATGTCTGTGACAGAAACTAACGATTTTGCAGTCCAGCTGAGATGAGACGGCACTTCGAGGCGGTTGAGAACAACACTTATCTACCACCTGGGACACCTGGTCATGGTTTCCATGGTTATCTGGATGTTTCTCTCAACAGCAATGAAGGTCTGAAAAACCAGACCGAAACCCAAATCGCACTGAGGGCTACCGCACAACAGCTTGGTGAAAATCCAAACAAGCTGTTCGACATTGTACAGAGAGATATCAATAATGTAAATCCAAACAGAGACACGGAGCCTGGAATGTACGGAATGCCAACTCATAGAACACCCTCTGGAAGGAGAGTGTCGGCAAGAAATCCAGTAGTTGAGGTCCTCAACGCTACAAAAAGCAATGGTCAAAAGAAGTACAAATTGACTCTCCGAACGGAATCATTCGTCACGAAGATTCTTTTCGACACAAAAAAGGGTAAAAACTCAGTCCCACAAGCCACTGGTGTTGAGTTCCTTGCCGGTAGAAGCGTGTACAGTGCTGATCCACGTTACAACGCGTCTGTTATTCCGCCGACACTGCGTGCTTTCGCAAGAAAGGAAGTTATCGTTTCTGCAGGTGTCTTCAATTCGCCACAGCTTCTCAAACTGAGCGGAATAGGACCAAAGGCGGAATTATCAGCACTAAATATCACGGTCGTTGTGGATCTACCTGGGGTTGGGGCCAATCTCCAAGACAATACGGAATTTGGAGTGGCGGCGACCTTTCCTGTTAATTTCACAAATATCAGCCCTGTGTGTACTTACGGAGCACCCGGCGATCCATGCTTGGCGGCGTGGCAAGTGGGAAAAGGTCCTTACGCCCAAGGAGCGGGTCTTGATGCACTCTTGCTTCGCTCTAGCAATGCTGTTGATGGCGAGAATGACCTCTTCCTGTGGGGAGCTGCAGGGGCTTATCGGGGTTACTGGCCTTCGAATACGGTAAACGTCATTCCTGACGACCCTCCAAACACCTTCGGCTTCTCCATAGTCAAAATTCATGCCCAGAGCCACCTCGGGACAGTGCTTTTAAAATCTGCAGATCCTCGGGATACTCCTGACATCAATTTCCGATTCTTCGAAGGCGATCCGGAAAACAAAGATCTCAAAGCAATGGCAGAAGCCGTAGACTTTGGGAGGCAAGTGTTCGCGAACTTGTCAGGTACAGTTCTATCGCCGTTCCACGAGGTTCTGCCTTGTCAGAATGGAACGGCTTGCGATGTGGAAGATGTGATAAGGAAGCAGACTTGGTCGCACCATGCTACAAGCTCATGCTCTATCGGGGCTGATGGAGATCCAATGGCAGTATTAGATAGCAGATTTCGCGTGAGGGGAACTAAAGGACTGCGCGTCGTGGATGGAAGTGCCTTCCCAAGGACTCCAGGCTCTTTCCCAACGCTGCCAACTTTCATTTTGAGTCAAAAAGCGGCCGAGGTGATTCTAAAGGATGGGGGTTACTGACGGCAAGGGCTAGAATACCTCTCCTCGTACTGTCGTTACTAGCTTAGTCAATGAATTATATGCTGCCCTTGAAAACTTTGCTGTTGCATGTAAATTCATGAAAAAATTATGTTGCCTGATGACACTGCCGTTTGGATGTCTTTCACCACTTCATGTATGGAGATGTGGTCCGTGCACAAGCTCTTTCCACTAGCGCTTCGCATTGAACGAATTCTGGAAAAACACAATCGAACAACCACAATGAACGCGGTTTGGTGATTGTGCTGCTATTCCTCGCCATTACTTTCCCACTTGTTCCTCATGCACATTATTGTTAGAACTTTCGGAAATGTACCAGACAAATTATACGCATGAGCAGTCATGTTCAGCCTAATCAAGGATATATTCACCTCGTCGGCAGCACCCAGAAGTTCTCAAGCAGCTCCAAAGAAAGTTGATAGGGAGCCAAGTTCTGAACGTACGTCTTCGCAGTTCTTGTGGAAGCGTAATTGGCTATTCTTTGATAGGTGGGCAAAGACAACTAATGCGTTTGTAAATAGCAGACGAAAAGATCAAGCCCAGCCTTACTGCAGAGGAACCAAGGTCCCGGTCCGCGAATTCGTCTGCGCAAGCAGGAAGCGACGAAGCGACAACGATGGACGACTCGGCTTTATCCAGTACGACTAAATCGAAGAAGAATCGCAAGAAGAACCGCAAGATCGGAGGTGGAACAAGCGTGGCCGAGATCGAAAATGCGTTTGGCATAAACATGGAAGGCTCAGAAGATATGGATACGACGTTACCTACTTCCTACGGCACGCCAACACCAGCACGGGGAGGAAAGGCAGGAGGCGGTCCTGGCAGAAATGTGCTAATTGAAGGCGGCTGGGAGAAAAGAAAAGAGAAGAGGCATAGTGGTGTTTCGCAAGGTGGTGAAAGTCCTTCTGGGGAAAAGATCGCCAATAGCATGGCCAGCCCGACTGGAGATACAGCCGGGTCTCCGCCAATTGAGGATCATGTCTTGTCGCCGAACGTCACCTCTACAAAGAAAAAGAAGAAGAAGAGGAGGAGAACAAGCGAAGCGGTTCTGCCAGAAGATGAAAGCGGATTTGCAGTTCCGATGCCCAATCACTCGGAGGGAATTCTTGTCTCCACATCGGTAGCCGAACCACTGGAGACAGAGCAAGAAGAGCCCAGCGGCGCATTCGGGTTAGACAATACCGTGTTTGTGGAGAACGAAGAGGCTCATGGAGCCGAAAAGAAGAAAACGAAAAGGAAGAGGAAGAGTAAAACAAATAACGTGGAGGAAAATCCGGATTCCGCAGCTATTGAGGATAGCAAAGGGAACAAGGCTCGAGAGCGCGAGATAACTTCTCCAAGTCGAAGCGAACAAGGCACACCAGCAGCCTTGAACAAATTCCCCAATGGAGCTGACAATATAGAAAATGGTGACGCAAGTTCTGTAGCTCTCCTCAATCATACGACTTCTGCACGACCGTCTTCCCTATCACCCTCTGTTCAGCTCACGGATGTGTCGCAACCAATCCCTTCAGCGAAAGCGCTAGGAAAGCTGCCCTCGTCTCGGGAGAACTCTGCAGAGCAACCTTCGAAGAAGAGAAAGCGCCCTATTGATTCAGATCCCAGAAACGGAGATCTGCGCTCGATGTGGTCACAGTCAGCCTCAGATGATAACTCTCGCAGTGACAGTCGACTCAGTATGACTTCTTACGCACGTGACCTATTCGCAAACCACCATGATAGAAAGGGGGCGACAGCTTCCAATGGAACCTCATCGGTTACAGCCAATCCCGCCGATTCTCCTACAGAAGTAGAAGTGGCATCTGCGCATTCCAATAGCAAGAAAAGTCCAAAATCAAGTCTAGACACCAAGAAAGCCTCCACTAATGATGAAGAAACTGCTGAAGATCCCCCCCCTTCTAAACCCGCCTCTCACAGAAAACGTCGACTGCCTGTGGATGACTCTCCTGATGAGCCTCCTGCGGAAACACCTAGGCGCAAGAAAACGAAGCAGTCAGCCATACCATTGCCAAAGGGTCAATCATCATCGAGTAAAAAGGCTGCCAAAATCAAAACTAAACACACTCTGGAAGATAATGCAGATAGTGCACCGCGAAGGAAGAGCGTCCCTTCTAGAGAGCCCAAAGGAAAGCTCTCCCAAGGAGATACTGTGAGGGTCTCGGCCGCGGTTGAAGCATATCGAAATGTCACTGACATGGCACAACATGCGATTAACGAAATCATTCAAGGCAATGCTTTGAGCGAAGCCGGCAAGAAGTTGTGGGATTTCATCATGGACGAGGTTCCAGACCTGCCTAAACGCAACGTTCAAAGTTGGACCAGGAGAGCATTCCATAATTTTGCCGCTCGAGGTACCTGGACACCTGAGCAAGATGAGGAGCTCAGGGAGGCAATCGAGCGAAACCCCAAGAAGTGGGCAATTATAGGCGCAGAGTTGAATCGATTACCTGATGACTGTCGCGATCGCTGGCGTAATTATTTGTCTGTTACAAACTTGGCACTTGGTCCCTGGCAACAGGGAGAGGTGAGGCAGCTGAGAGACGCCGTCAAAAAGTGTATTGATCTTATACGCGAAGACAGGCGTGGAAAGCGTGAACTTGAACATGACGATGACGACTCTTATCATGAAAAAGACATTGATTGGATGAAAGTTAGCGAGCTGATGGACTCGTCGAGAAGTCACCTGCAATGCTATCGCAAGTGGAATCGAATAAAAGCGAAGGAACAAGCAACGACAGACGATCTCATGCTGGAAAATATCGTGATGGACGATAGCTGGGGAAAGCTCAAATCCGCTCAAGATAAGGCTAAACTCAGAGCACACGAGAAGCTACAGTTCCTCCAGGCCATTCGCGACAGTGGTCATAGCAAAGAAAAGGACATCGATTGGAAGAAGATTGATGAACAACTAGACAGGAATCATGAAGTCATGGAGCTCAGAATCTGCCTCCGAGGACTGAAGCAGAACATTCCCGGCCATGAAAAGATGAAATTGCAAAATGTCATCGCGCGTCTTATCACTGCGTTCGAACAATCGGCACCTCACGAGCCCGACGGATATCCGGACTTGCCATTCGAGTCGATTGGGCCGAAACGAAAGAGTACAAAAGCTAACCCTAGTCCACGCCCTGCCTCAGTTGAGTCAAGCAGTTCAAAATCGAAATTAAAGAATCGTATGCTGAAGCAGGGTGAATCCCTAGGTACTCCAAAATCGCTCAATGCAAAGGATAAATCGATAAGCTCAGCCAAAGCCCAGAAGACTCCAAAGTCAAGCAGCAAACAAGGGATTGTCTCAGACAAAAGCGAGGAACGCGTGTTTGATAGCGACAGTGAGCAAGATATACCCACAAGTGCGCAGAAACCTCAAGAGACCAAGTCTGCTTCGTCGCGGCGCACTCAAGCTGATAAAGGAGGAATCAGTAAGAAGCGTCGCAGTGTGGAGACCCACGGACAGTCGGAGGAGAATGAACGAGCTACATCAATAGCTGAATCAGAGCACGAAGCAAGCGGGACCTTGGGTAACTTTGCGATAGATGAGTACGCAATCGAAGATGACTCGGAAGAACCAGAAGCTCCAGAAAGACAACCATCTCGGAGCCAGTCGCCTGAAGAAAGCTCAGAGGAAGACCAGGACAATAAGACACCTCGTAGTCGACAATTTATGACTCAAGAAGACGCATCTGTCGATGAAGAAATGCGTGATGCTAAGCTACCTGAAGTGGAGGACGAAATTACATCTGACAACGAACTGCAAATTCCCGCCACTCCTGAGTACATGCTACAAGGGGACAGGGAGAGCGTGGACCTGGACAGATCTCGAGAAGTCGCGCAGGATACTCCATATGACAGTAGTGACGACGATACGGACATGGAGGATATTCAGCCACGAAAATAGACACAGAACGTAGAAAGCTTGCAACAATATGGCTTTCACTGGAGACGATTGGCAGCTGGCGGTGGCTATCTGCATTCATTTTCTACAAGGATAATTTGAGTGACATATGGCTAGAGGGCATGTTGTTCGAGCGCAATACCTTTGCTAACATGCCAGTTGCTCTGCTGCTGTATCGAGGGACAACTTTTCTTAGGTTAGGAGTCTAGGTATTAGGACGGAAAAGTCTTCAAGCAGCCAGCGGGGATCACGGGTGATCATCTGGTAGATCTCGAGCGCATATATTTTGCTGCGTTGTTCTTACAATATACCTATTTTCTTTTCTTCACGTGTCTAATCATGTTATGTGTATATTCCACCATTCTCATATTTATTTAATGTCTTCGTATCGTAACAGATCAATCCTATCTCATTCCCCGAGCTCGAGACCCAAAAATACATAACGCCCCCAATAGCCATGATGATGCCTGGTTGCACCCTCCGGTGTGTCAATTTATCCGCTCATACTCCTATTTCCTGACATTATTGTTCCAAGACTCCGCTATTGACAAGCTCCGCCATCAGATGCCCTCCCTAACTTGTAAAATAAACTACAGAGAACCTGCATGCAGCCCTAGGGTACAACGTTGTTTCGAGTACCAACATTAGTAACACAAATTGAAGAAAGAAAACCACACCCCAAAACTCAACGGAAGAAATAAACCGTATTAGAATCAGCAGCAGTAACTGCTCCCTCCACAATCATCCTTGTCGTTTTCATCATCGCCGTCATCATCATCGCCGTCATCATTATCGTTATCCTTTTTACTGGGAGTAGGGCGTGTCTGCTGGGAAGACGAGCCTACCTTTGTTCTTTCGTTTCCCCCATTGTTATTGGGGTGCTGTTTTTGGCGCTTGACATCAGTTTTCTTTACCTCAGCTTCTTTTTCCACAGCAATCTCTCTCCCTCTCCTCTCATTATCATCATCTCCCTGCCTCATCTGGATCTGAATATCCAGCCTTCCCTCCCCCATCCATCCCCCGAACCCAGGGGACAAACTCCGCAAGCCATACCCCGCGGCCGTCGTGCGGGGCGTAAAATAAGTATAACCGCGCCCCCAAGGGCGTTCAGCGCCCTCTGATGCAGGAGTATAGGTATAGCTGCAATCGGCATATTCTCCAAGCAAGGCTGAGATGCTAGATTGGGATTAGGCATCAGTGGCTTGTTTCTCACGACAGGGATCAGACGCACCATCCTTGTCCAGCCTTCTTCTTGCTTGAGGCAGAACAGGTTATGTTTCCGCTGGCATCAACACGGGTTTCGGTGCCGAGCTCCCAACCGCCTTCGGGGTCACTGGCGCTGGTGCTGGGGGAAGAGCTCGGGCTGGATTTGGGGGTTCGGGGATCATCGTCGGAAGACGAGGACGTGGAAGAGGGGGGTGGTGAGGGAGGGGGATTTTTGGACATTGTTACTCCTCGGGGCGGCGCCGGTGGGTGGGTGATAGGCTACGGAGTAGTCCAAGAAAGAATTAATCACTTAAGTGAGCCCAGTAATCCAAGACGACGGGGACGATCCACCGACGTGGGCGTCAGTTGCATCCTCCGAACACAGTAAAGATTTTCAATTCCAAAGACGTAAAGTTGGACGGAGATGAACAAGCTTGGATGAAGAAAGTTGGGGGAGACTGAATATTGGGGGTTCAAACGGGTCTTATGATGGGCGTAGAAAGGCTGATCAATTCTCATTTACAAGAAGGAAAAAGAAATATCTAACGTGGGACGCGGGATCTAGAAATACAGACTGGGGAATAAGGCTAACGGTTTTTCTCAGGGCAAGCAGCCCGTTGGCAATGAGTAAGTCGGCCCGTTGCCCTGACTGATCGACCGGCACATCTTATTACGTTTTTTTCCTTTGGTCTGGGGGAGACCAAGGGTCTGCCTTTCCAGAAGCAATATGGAAAGAATCCTTCGGGGCGTAGCTAGGTTACTACTAGGTATATTGCGTACTGCGCCCCCTGAAAATAATGTCAGTCCCGTGAGGCTGGCGACCATGACACAGAAAAAAGCAAACATTTCGTGCTCCCATCTCATCACATCTCATCCCGCTCGTGACAACACGTCAAAGGGTCAAAGTTTCTCCCCGCCCAATTTCCTGGTGAGAGTTGTTGACTCATTGACGGTTGTTTTCTGCCCCTGAAGTTTGCCTACCCTACCGTGATGCTGGACGAGAGGCGTAGTTGTATGTCAGCTTGTACAACAGCGGATCTCATCTCACGTCACCAAACTCAGAACTCAATCTGTATCATCTCTTAACCCAGAACGCCGAGTCTGGGATATAATCTCGATCAAATGTAGGATGAAAAATTCACCCCTTATTGACAAAATGTAAGAGAAGGCGGACATCGATGGGTGTTATATAAAATCGCTCATTCAACCAAAACGAGGTCGACCGCCGATCTTTTGATGGAGTAGAGCGTGCAGGCCAATTATTTCTTCAGCCTTACCCACTCATTTGGGGAAGGCGTAGAAACTTGAGGATGGCTAGGATATATAACGGGAGGAATGAGGCGAACATGGTGGTGTGGGTAATGAGGGCGACAAGTATGGAGAGTTAGGGAACAGGGAATGGAAGCACTTCAATGAAGGACAGCCTTGCATTTTGTAGGAGGAGAGACGAAAGCTATCTGCAGGTGTGTGTGAGGCAGGATGTCATTCATATTCTTCGGTCCGTTGTAGCGGGGGGCACAGTAACTGGGGCATATGGACTAAACTCTTACAGGACATCCCAAGCTTTCTGGTCGCCCTGATATATTCCTCACGGGAATTGCCCGCATACTGCTAGTGCCTTGCCCAACGCCTAGTATGCAGAATAAGTGATGATAGGTACGAAGTAATGCCGCAAGTTTCCATTTAACTTGAGACATTGTAGCCCATAGAACAGCCAGCTTTTGGATTTCTGTGAGTCTGCCTCACTCTTGACGCCCTTCGGCTATTCTTACTGTACACGGTCAACCGCTATTACCATTGTTTCAAAAGAAAACCTGGGAGCGGCTAGTGCAATTGACATAACAATATCCTGCATGACAAAATGTGTGTAGGTTGAAGAAAGAAGCTTGACTTCGATAGCAGTGTGAATGAGCTTCAGCCTCGGCCCTATGATCTTTGTCCTCAGCTCGCAAACGTAATATTGTTTGACACTTGCTCATAATAATCAGAAGAACAATGCCGTTCCTTGATGGACGTATGTGCATTGAGGCCAAATCGTACCTTCTGTAGGTCTGTTCCAACATTAGTCGCACATCTTCTAGATAATGGAACCGACCCTACTCTTGTTTTGCATTTCATTTGTTTAAAGGCAATCATCACTTGCTCATGTTACCAAAACACCAGTCTCTGTTCGGTCACCGGAGATCGCTGCCTGCGAGTAACTATTTCTCAAGCCGTGCCACTTAATCCGCTGCTCTGTGCCGGGCTCTGGAAGAGACTCAGAAGCCCAGATCAAATGTTTCTTCGTCGGGGTTTCATTTCTTCGGAGTCTTCCTTCTTGCCAATGGTAACCGACGACTCTTGTTCTTCTGTTTCCTTGGGCCCCACTACCCACGTTCTGACTACCTCCTTGACCTCCTGAAGCTTCTTCTCCTTTCCCTTAGCTTCTCCTACTCTTCTGATATATCCTGCATATACGACGACCTCTGCTACACCAACCAGCAGACTGCCACTCATGCTCAAAGCTAACCTCGTAGGAGTGCTCCACCATGCAGCAGCCATCCATATTCCAGCAGCACATGCCACTATGGATACTATTACATTGAAGATGACGGCAATTTGCCGATCGATGTCTGCGTAGGTGACTTCATCTTCATCCGTGTTTTTGTCATCAGCGAAATTTGCGGCAAAGGCGTGAGCAGCGGATGAGGTAGGGTATTTTTGTGCGAAGGTCTCCATCGGCGGAGGAGGATTCATCATTCGTTCGTATGCGCGAGCCTCTTCTTCTCGTCGAAGTTTTGCCATCAGGGCTTTGTATTCCGCACTCTGTAGAAACATGAAGTTAGTCAGGCATACAAGAAAGATCGATCTCGAAAACTGCATAGCCTTCCAGGACATCCCAGAAGTCATCTGCGCAACTCGAATCGCAAAGGGAGATTTAGTGGAGATCCAAGACCTACAGGTTCAGGCTTAGGCGGCGGCGGAGGGATGTAAACACGAGAGCCTTGGAGTAAAGTCTCTAGGCTGGGACACAACTCATCGTGAGACTTCCAATTTCGCCATATGTCGAGGACTTGTCCGTGTGAGATAGGATTTCCAATTTTGGGATCAGCCAGCGATGGCTCCGAGCTCGACCCTCCGCTAGATTCTCCATCGTCTTTGCAGGCAGTTGGTGACTCGATTTGCTCCGTCTCAGATCCATCTCTCTCTCGGGCTTCTTCAGATTGCTCAGCTTGTTCTCCATCGGTCGTTGTGTTGTTGTTCGTTTCTCGTCGCGTGTTTTCCGCCTCTGGCACCGGAACTTGGAAGCTTTGCAGTTTGATGAGTCCCTCGACCATCGCCGACGTCATCGTGAGACGAACCATTGTAACGGTTGAGGGGTGATTTGCATTGAAACGGTTGAATGAGTGTTGGCTGCCAATAAAAGCAATCGTAATCACAAGCTTATCGTTAAAAGTTGCCCCACCGGTGCTGTTTGCTTCCGATAATGGTCTAGTCTTGCCGAGATAAACACATGAAATTCGCATTTCAATATCGGAATTCCACGGATGACAATTTTTGAATTCTTATACATTTGCTCGCATAGTGACGGCGCCCACGGCTATATCTGATCACGACGGTTTATTCGGGGTTTCTGGATGTTGAAACTGTAGGACTAGTAAGGAAGTTTTTGTTATTATCACTGGAGCGGGGTTTGAGGGACATGAGGATTCAGACGATAAGAGCTTTTCCGAGCTCTTCAATACCCAGAAGTCAACTCCATGGCGCCTGTTTTAGGTGCCAATTGACCTCCTCGCGGTCTTTATATTCTTCTTTCGACTCAATAAAACATCACCCGGCGCGGCGGAGACAGTCAACATTGGCACAGGCAGTCTCCGTGGCCTCCAACATCTTTTCTAATGCAACATCTCGAGTCGCAAGTCCTGGCGGGGTCAGCGTTGACCCGTTGAGAATGGTAGCGAAGGAAATGAAGTTTTTGACTGGTAATATGCGGCAACTTCTGGGTTCGGGTCATCCATCGCTAGACACAGTCGCAAAATACTACACGCAAGCGGAGGGTAAACATGTACGACCCATGATCGTACTGTTGATGTCTCGAGCTACAGCTCTAGCACCCAAGTCCAGCAAGTACGACGGCCAAAAAGAGACTTCAGATATTGATCACCCAATATCGCCCATGTCCATTCTGTCCGACGTAAACCCAAACGCCCCCACTTTGAATCCTCTCGCGCATGTACCACGAACATACTCCGCGGCCGAAAGCGACATCCTCCCTTCCCAAAGACGGCTCGCGGAGATCACAGAGCTCATCCATACAGCCTCGCTGTTGCACGACGATGTTATCGACCACTCTGTTTCGCGACGCGGAAATGCTTCCGCCAATCTCGAATTCGGTAACAAAATGGCTGTTTTGGCGGGGGACTTCTTGTTGAGCCGTGCTTCTGTAGCGCTGGCACGTTTGCGCGATGCCGAAGTGACAGAGCTTCTGGCGACGGTTATTGCGAACCTTGTGGAGGGCGAGTTTATGCAATTGAAGAATACTGCGCAAGACGAGAAAAATCCTGTTTGGACTGAAGAAACGATTTCCTACTACCTACAAAAGACATACTTGAAAAGCGCAAGCTTAATATCAAAATCATGCAGGGCTGCGGCGTTGCTCGGAGGTTCGGATGCAGTTACGGTTGATGCAGCGTATGATTACGGGAAAAACTTGGGACTGGCGTTCCAACTTGTAGATGATATGCTGGATTACACAATCAGCGAGGAAGAGCTGGGGAAGCCGGCCGGTGCAGATTTAGAGTTGGGGCTCGCAACTGCGCCCTTGATCTTTGCGTGGAAGAATAATAAGGAACTGGGTACATTAGTGGGCAGAAAGTTTTCACAGGAAGGAGATGTATCAAGGGTAAGTCTATGGTGGAGAACCAGAATGACAATATCACTAACTTTACTCTAGGCGAGGGCATTGGTTCTTCAGAGCGACGGTTTAGATCAAACACGGGCTTTGGCTGAAGAATATGCCAACAGAGCAATTGCTGCTATCGACGCATTCCCCGAGAGTGAGGCAAAAGACGGTTTGGTAGAGATGGCAGTGAAAACGCTGAAACGAAGGAAATGAGACCTTGTAAAATTGATGGTGGTTCGGAGTTTTCTGTATACATGATATCACGCATATTGCATAGCATAGATGGATGAACGCTGTACCATATGAAAAGTATTCAACTCGACCGGTGGATCCGCCAGGGACGCATTCAAAAAAGAAAAAATAGATTAGACCTTTAACATCATGGAAGGAAAATGCATGTAGACGATCCGTGGAGCGGCGGCGTCTATACCCCGCCAATATCACAGCTCATGATTACAAAACTATTAAAAATCTACCGTTTATTGAGAAACTGTCAACATTAGCTGGCTTTCTTCCATGGTAACCTACATGGGGTATTTTGGCAGACAGAGCAAATAAAGATGTCGACCTGATTCCCAACACTGGTGCCAAGACAATTCACCATCACAATTTTGTACGGAAGTACAATCGATGGGAAAGCGAGGCTGTCGTGTCGTACAAAATAACGTGATTAGCATGACTCACTCAATCAGGCTACACACTGTCTCCATTTCACCTCTCCACATCGAAAATGTGTGTTTGATGTACCGTGATTCCGTTGCAGCTCCATCTTCATGTTTTCGAAAATGGTCATTGACTTTAGCTGTGGATGTCTTGACCATGCGTGCACGGACCATCCATCTATTCACGTCGCGTCTCCCACAATTTGTCCGTATCTCAAAAATCTCACCACCGCCTCATGACGACGATGCATGAGCAGGGCGACAACACAGAATTTCAATCTGCCTTCAAAATGGAGGCCATGGCAAAAAGGTTTAAATCGCTCGCGTCAGTTGACACGAAAGGCTCGCTAACTTATTGTCAATAGGAAAAGCAGCGCTCCCGTGCGAACTTACTCGAAACGCGCTCGAGGAAATAACCAGACTTCTTCTATGAAGAGACAACGCGTTGATTCCCTGGATTTTAATCCAATTTTGCCTTCAACGACATATGAGTCTTCATCTGAAGTATGCCAAGATCATGTGCTCCCCGATCACGAGGAATTATCCCGGACGGTTACTTCTCCATCTCTTGAGTACCTTCAAGAAAATCTCAGCGCCGATTTGGTACCAAAAGTACGCGTTCCGCCTGCCAAAACTTCTCGGTCTGTTCCACCTCTCGGTGTGATCAGATCCGCTGACGAAAATCAACGCGTTGGAAGTGTTGCTGGGGAAGATCAGTCTGAGTGTTCGACCGGCAAATTGTCAAGTAGAATTAAGGGTATCAAGGCAATTTCAGGTGGAAGATTGACAAAAGCAATTCCCAGAAGCAAATCGGCTCCACGATCACGACCGAATACAAAAACAGATTCCTGCTTCGAACACGAGCCCGATACTTCCTCAACAGGGAGAGCTCTCGATTCAACCACCATTAGTCTGAATTCAGACATCGAAAAAGAGAATGCTCTGACTTCTGGTACGGGATCAGATGACCATTCGTCAGAGTATTCACCAGAAGTGAAGCCGACGGTAGCCAAGCCGTCAATTACCGCAAAGGCATTCAAGAAGTCGTCCATTCGCAACTATTTCCAAGCCTTGCCACCGCCATCCTCAAGCCCTTCTGCGAATCGATCTGTCATATTTTCCGACGAAGTCCCACAACGAACACCATCTCCTCCATCGTCCCCGCCTTCGCTATCAAACACCAGACCTCCCATAGATTCTAAGATACAAAAGGTACGACGGCGCCTTAGCACCAAACCGCAGCTTCCCAGCATCTATAAAAGGGACTCGTCCACTGATGCAAGTGAGGGTTTAAATCTTGACGACAGTGCTGGAGACGTCAATCATCCAACTAGAATTCCTGTGATGGAACATTTCCTTGATCGCGAGGACCGTAAATCGCCCACTAGTAAGCATGCTGAGCAGAACCAGGGCATGAGTCGATCGAATGCTTCTAGCATGGTAGTTGACTCTGAATCTCGAGGATCTGATCCCTCGTCTTCCGATTCCTGTAGTGATCCCGCCCACATCACCAGATCCGAAATATCTCAGCATGATCCAACGAGACCAGAAAACTATCGGTCCACACGCCATCAGTATCCCTCTTCCTCTAATCTCAACTCAACCGTCCTGGAAAGACCCCCTCTAAAACACACCCCAATAAACATCCCCGGCGCCGAAGAACGCAAACTCAAACCCAAACCTCCCCCCTCCAAAGGCCTCATCCAACAACTCCTCGACCTCGGCCAAACCCCGCACACCGAATGCAAAGAATGCGGCATGCACTTCACTATGGCAATCCCATCAGAGCGACGCACCCACGACGCCTACCACAAGCTCTTCTCCAAAGGGTGTCTCAAAAAAATGAACATGACATCCATCCTCATCTCCGAAAAAGTCGACGTCGACACCTCGCACAAAATTTTCATGGTCGACTACAAATCCGCGCTCAAGTTCCGCGACCTCGCGGAATCCATCCTGGAAAATTCGTTGGCGGATATGGACGGTGCGGTTCCGGGGTCAAGGCAGTTGTGGTCGGTGATTGAAGATGGGGCGGAGGAGGGGAAGTCGGAACCGAGGTTTAAATTTTTCTTTTATACGGTGGCGGAGACGCCGGTGGGGATTTTGTTGGCGGAGAGGGTGGGGAGTGCGAGGCCATATGAGAGGGTGGAAGGTGGGTTGGGGGAGGAGGATGGGGGTGCGGATGGTGCATCTGCGAGTGCAGAGGAAATGGAGGTTTATATGGCGGTGGATAGGATTTGGGTGCATAAGGATTGGAGGTTGAAAGGCATTGCGAGACGATTGGTTGATGTCGCGAGGGAGAAGTTTATTGGGGGAATGGTGGTGGAGAAGGATAAAGTTGCGGTTAGTCATCCAACGGCGGCGGGGAGGGTGTTTGCGCGTAGATATTTCGACGGTGTGTTTGGGCATGTGGCGGAGTTTCTGGTTTGTTAGGTGGGGTTGTGGGTGGCTGTGGAGGACGATGTTTGGGCGTAGGGGTGATTTGATACAACGGCATGGATAGAGGATAGCTGCGAAGCTTATGTTTTGATGACTATGATTTGTTGGGAAGAATACGATGCGGAGTATGAGCGACGGAATGATACCCAGCGATGCGCATAAGCAGATGCCAGAATTTATATATACCCACTTACGCATATGTATCCTACAAAACTTCTCCACTCCATGACACCAGAAAACAGAGTTGCAAATGACTCCAAGAAACAGGATTCTTAAGTGTCTTTTCACAAGTCTGTGTGCTATCAACAAACAGAGCAGTACTCCTTTTCACATGTATCGTCTATCGCACCTCGTCTATATTCGCTTGCGCCTTGTCTTCCGAATCAAAGAAACTCATTCACTGCCTCCTCACTCCTCTCTTATCTCCACATCTGCCCTCCGCTCACATGGCTGCCACGGTTTAAGAGTTGACACCACTAGAAGAAAATAATTTGGCAGACGCGGTATCGTACACACTTGACGATTCATTGAGGTAGAGAACAGCCTCCTGCCATGAAGTGTAGTTACACAAGGTTAGCAAGTCCCGCTCCGTACATTCTTCTTGAAGACATGCACGTTTCCGATCCTCCGATGACTTTTCTAGCCTTCCCATCTTCCATTCTGGTCATCCGCCAAAATCTCAATATCACTAAAGCTCTACTCTACATCTATAACGCTTTGGACCGCCGAAATCGATGCAATACTATCCCTAAAATAGGTTGTCAATCAAGCTAGGAAAAGCATATTCGTCCATCCACGACTCCGGAAGAGAAGCAATAAAGAATCTCAAGCTCCAAAGAAACCAAGCAAACACCCACAGAAATCCAACTCCTTTAGTGAGGGCTATGGCCACGACAGTTAGCTCAACCACGGTATCCTCTACCTGCAACCAGGAGAAGCCACACTCACCACTTTCCCTCCATCCCACTCGCGCACCATACCAAATCACCAAATCCTCCCACATAATCCCCACCGGCTGGATCAAAAAGAACCAAGCTTGATGATATCCGCCATCGTCAAATTTCCCAGTGATAGCCCCCAGATGGTGGAACGTCGCACTCACCACAAAAGCCACCCAAAGCTGCGTGTACTTGCTTGCGAAACTACCTTTCTCGAACCTAAGATATTTGGTGAGTGCAATCCCCGCCTGGCTGCACGGTCGCCGTAGCATTTGATGCCAGCAGGTTCCCCAGATCTGGCGGATTGTGAACCCGTTATGGATAAACGAGCCGGTGAGATCGGGCCAGTCTGAGGGCTGGGAGATACCGAGGGCAACGCAGGGAATGGATAGGAAGAGGTGGCAGAATTCGAGACCTACGTATGTGTGTATTGCGGCGACGGAGACGAAGAGGAGTTGTGAGGGGAGGGGAATGGTTAAGAATTCACGGCCATCAAGGGACTGGATGAGGTGTCGAAAGACTACTTGTCCAATGTCTACAGCGAGGTAGAGTCGAATGATACGGATACTGTTGGTGTAAAGATAAGATGACTTTGTAGTGTCTTTGGTAGGAGTACAAGGAACTTTCGCATTGACGAAGTTGTATCCGACACCCCTTTCAGATACATGTCAGCGAAACTTTACATAATAAGTGAACCCATAGAACACTGTATAAAACATACCTAATAGCAACCCACGCTCCAAAAAACCATTTTACTCTCGCCCAAGCTGTCTCTGGGGCATGAACTTCCGCTTTCGAGCCAGGTTTACCCTCCACTTCTTCCACCCGCCAAATATCCCTCTCAGGGCTATGGGCGGCAACGAGGTCAAACCAACGACACATAGTAAGAGCCGTGAAACCACTAATAGAATACGCCATCTGTGTCTGCGCGGACGACCAGAAGATGATAGAATAGGCACAAAAGATGAGGACGATGCCGAAGCTCAGTCGTTGGATGCCTCTCGGTAAGAGAACGCTCAGTATACATAGTACCTATGCCATGGTAAGCTGCGTATGTGCGGCTACGCTCGAGAGGTCTTTTACATTTAGAGCGAGAAGCCACCACTGGGATGGTGGGTGCTGAGGATAATTATCTGGGGTAGGTGAGGCTGGTGTCATTCTGAACTCTGGCGGCGGATGACTGAAAGATCTTCTCATTCACGTACGTAGTCAAATTTTTGTCTTTTGATTGCGCGAAGTATATTGGGAGCAGATTCGACGATCGCGAAAGAAGAAATGGTCCTAGATGAAGCGGCGGTCACGAACACAATTTGTGTAAGGTTACACTTGCAGATGAATCCATGCAAGCACCCAGATCGAGTTTGGTGGAAGGGACGTTTCACATTTCAGCAAATCTGGTGATTTCGTGTATAGATGCCTGACTATCAAGATCGCTCACTTGTTATTTTTTGGTTCATAGCGGCAGCGGAACGCATCCACAACTCAGGGCGTACCACGCGGGGGCTGTATCCATTACTATCCAACATTTGCGTCGTACTCGTGTTCTTCGACCCAAACAGTCCTTCTAATGTACAGTAAAATACAATGAATAAGAAGTAGATGCTTAAATTTGGACAAGTTGTCGTCACTGAGCAACGGTCAATGCGGTCAGCGACTAGCCTTCCAGTTGAAAATTGCCGAAGTGGGCTTCAACTGGCGTTGAGTCAATGTACAAAATCTGGTTAGGCTGATGCCGAAGGTCATTCTAATCGACAAGGCTTGATCTGTGGCGTTGTGTTACATGGAAGGAGTGCTTGGCTTCTCAGTCACCGAGATCGTAACATTCTGCTTTTTCGAATCAAAGCTTTCAGAAAATGGGAGCAGAGGAGCAGTAGATTCCTATATGATGAGTGTTAGACAGCTGCTTCTATCGATAACCGCGGAAAACTCTACTTACAAGAGAAATTTTGTCGGCGAAAGCCAATACCTGCCCAGTTCCATCATCTTTCCGACGATAAGCATACGTTATGTTCTTCAACTGGCTCGATTTCAACTTCTCATTTCCCGTTGACTGCTTAATCATGGCAAGCTGCCAGCTCAGAAGATCTGTTGGGACATAAGAGAGTTCATCCTCGGACTCCTTGTCGCGACCAAACTTGTAGCTAGCGAAAGCATATAGGTCTATGACCGCGACCGCCAAGAATGCAGCAACGAGGACAAACAACATGATGTAAACTGCCAAATCGACGACAGTTCCCTCATTAAGACACCCATAGTTTGGATCTTGTCCTGGTTGAAGCTGTATGTTCCATCCATTCCCACTTCCTGATACCATGGACATTGTGTTGAGAGTCTGCTCAAGCATGTATCCGTATGATGATGCGTTTTGAAGACGACTCTGTCCATACAAGTACTGGGCCCAGTTAGTTATTACGGTGGTTGGCATTATCGGTGGTATCCATTCTTGAGAAGCACTTTTAACGATCGAGCATTCGAAATTGCTTGTGGCGAGCGACTGGTTATTGTTTGTTTGATTAAGCCCATTGATCATGCTGGCCCTGACATTCCACTGCTTCCTTTCATTAGAATATGCGTTCGCAGACCAATACACGAAACTTTGAAGAGTAGAGCTACCTGGCCAGGTACCGCCTGCCATGGTCTTGTTTTGAGGGTATAGGAAGTGGGCCTTATCCAAGGCCGTTTTCGCTGCGGCTAGAGAATCCCAATCCAGGCGGTTGATATTAGTCCCAGTCTTCTGTGTACAATTCCATGCTCCAAGAACATCGCTCTTTTGTGGCTTGAACCCGTCGTACGCTCTCAAGTAAGGGACTTTGGCGTATATCCCAACCTCACCATGGTTGTAAGCCGCCCAAGTGAGGGCGGTGGAGACCATTCGGGTTGCGTACCATTCAGACATTGGCGTAAGTGCAGTGTTGGGTTCCAATGCCAATGTGTTGACTCCAGTTGCATACGTGCATTGTGTTGGATAGGTAGCGGAGTTAATAAAGGCGCTCACAAAGTATTGCTGTGTTAGTGTTAGTAGTCTGGTGAGCAATGATGTCCAAGGATGTCGATTCTGTTCGGGATGTTCACTTGAAAACTTGAACATAACAAGAATCCTGCACGCGCGCAGGGATTCTTAAAATTCCGAGGAATGGGATGAGAGAATAACTCACATGAGCCAAGCTGAAGACTGCAGTTCCGCACATCAATACTCCGTATATTCCTCCCGGTAGCTTCCTGACACGAAAGATATACATCCAGAAATCGCCAAAAGATAGCCATGGGTTAAGATGGTTGACTGGCACTGGGGAGACTTTTCCTTTCGAATCTTTCTTCTGCAATGTGAGTTGGCGCTGAACACGACGACGAAGAAGGCGAGAGCCTAGCAATGATATGGCGAAGTTAAGCACGACGAATATAGTAGTGAAGCCAACACGAGTAGAACTGGCGTCGACATCGATCGGCGTGTTAATGCTAGACATCCTGATAAAGAGGGGCGCGAAATCCTATGGTCGAGTGTTTTATGTTGAAGTCAATAGGTTTCTAGCTCTGTTATGCCTTTTCGAAGCCATAACAGAATGAATGTTTTGAGGAGTAAAGAATATATACAACGGAAGGGCATCCAAAGGCTATCAACGAATCTTCTCATTGCGGTAGGTTCCTAACATAATCATGCGGCATGCGGCTGAAAACATCATGTTCCCGGATTATAGCGATGATCTTTAATCTAAGTCGCATGAAAAAAGGGCAGGCAGCGAGGCACGACACATCCAATCACCAACACATCTAAGGGGCTCCTAGGATCTCACTGCTACGACTCTGACATTAAGCCGGATATATCTCAGTAGCGGCGCAAGATTCTTTTCCCCAAGGTAGGATTATTAAGAATAATCGTCCTCCGTGGTGGAGATTTGTTCCATGGGAGCCATGCTGAGTAGGGGGCCGAAAACTCGTTTGCGCCCCCATGAATCAGGGAATGACCGATTTTACCGGATTGGAGACGAGCTTTGCAGCAAACAAATCAAAATAAAGAGTGAGGCAGGACCGTTAATTGGTCGTTGACAGTCGACGGTGATTTGCTGACATTTCCACGCCTCCTATGTGTGTGGCATATGTGTGGTGCTGACGCCAAATTTGAAAAGGGTGGCGCACCTCCGGACCACGGTCGTGGTCTCGCAGAAGCCTATAACAAGATGAATTTCGTGTGGCGATTCTTAACTTGCAGCCCCTATTGAGTCCTTGAGCTGATCTTCGACATATAGTGTATCAATTGAAATATACGTGTCCAGCTGTATTTGCCGGGAACATTGATTGATATATGGTATGAAGTAAAAGTGTGGTTGTTGTTTAGGTCGAGAAGTGCCGTAAAAAGAAATGATTAGGCCCCACCGCAGTGTGACTGTAAATGGCGTTGAACGCTAAAGTTAACTTTAAAGCCTAAGCAGCTTAAGCTATGACGATGCGCAACAAAACCACGACCAGCATAACTTAAGCCTTCAAACTGTTGGAAGAGTAAAACACCAGATAATGGCTGACTAAGTAACGACTTGCATTTCAATGACAATACCGTACCACAAATCATCCTCTCTGTAAAAATTAGATCTATGTTTCCCACGACGAACGACGATTAAGACTACTAGTCATTCCAAATCCTCCCCGTCTCATTAATACGCAACCCCGACGAAGCATCAGTCACAGATCCTACTGTCCCAGTCCCCGCTGTCAACGGACCCCCCCTAATTGCTGAATGAAAGAACTAACTGTCAACAAAAGTCTCAATAAACTTCGACAGCTTCTTTTGTTGCGTCTATATGCTAGGAGGAATGTATCATTCGACTACTCCGGTATTGGGGGAACTGCGCTGCGTCTACATATACTGCAACATTCGCAATGTACGGTATCATGTCCACCATGTATGAGATACCAGTAAATACTACCCCCTCGTTCTCATCATAGGCTTCGTTTCAGAATATAAGGATTCTACGACTGTAGAAATGCTCAGACTGGTCTCATCGCATCAACAGAGTCAGCTGAAATATATGGAATGCATAATGATGAGGCTCAACAGAACAGGGACGGAACGAGGACTCGCGAGCTGGATCATGATTGGGGAGGTGGTAACTTGCCGGCCAGACCGGGAGCTAGACCTACTACTCTGTGGAGATTGGATGATCAGGGATAACTAGCTATTTCGTTCCTCGTTCAGACATCCAGCTGTATTTGCAGAAACGAACATGAAGTTAAAGACAGAGAGCTCCTATAAATAGACAGTTTTTGATGCAAGAGGAAAGCAAAAGCCGCTGGGCAAAGGATGACAAAAAGGGAGGGGAAGAAGCGCAGATCACTACGTCATTACTTGTGGGTAGCGGGAGATACGCTCTTGCTAAAAATCAACCTTAATTCAAAATTCAACCTCAACTTACACCTCCAAGCCGTTGAGTCTATGCGAAAAGATGGGAAAGTATTTTCGCGATGTCCAGTATAAAACTCCCCCAATGAACAAAACGACGCTAGACATGCCACGCGACTATTCGGTCTCAACAACTAGCAATTCCTACGCTCTGACGGCGTCAATCATTATTTGATATCTCCATGTACCAAAACTCTCCAACACATCTTCCCTCCAGCTTCCCATCTATCCCAAAGCCGCACCCGCACCCCAGCAGCCCCTCTACCACGCCCTCCTCCGCCTCGCACCACCCCCTCCCCTCCCAACCCTAAAAAGCTCATCTAACGCAATCCAAAACCAGAACTTCTTCATCAACGCCCACCCCTCCCTCTTCACACTCTCCGGCGTAACCGACCAACCCACGCCCCAAAGCGCCGCAATAACCAAACTCACAATACCTCTCCTAAGATTCTCCGACCCGGCCCACTCCGCCACCAACAACGCACCCACTTCAATCAGCGCATATTGTACGTATTTACTGGGATCATAAATCCAGACCACATCGCCAGTCGATTGCACGATGTTGCCATTCTGAATCCTAGTTCTGCTCCCGGTCGGCAGACAGATCGCAATAGGGTATGATTGACACGCGATTTGCCATTGGAAGTACAGCGCGGAGAAGAGGAGCGCGCCGGCAAGGAGCCGGTCGAGGAGGAACGAGCCTTCGAGTTCGGAGGTGAGCCAGGCGATGGGGCTGAAAGGGGTGGCGGCGGTGTAGAGGAGGATGATGAGGAGGAAGGCGGAGAATTGGCGGAAGCCTTTGGATTTGAGGAAATTGTTTGAGGGCGCCATCGTGGGCATGCTGGGCATGGGTGCGCTTTGGGGTTCGGCTTGTTTGACCATTTTGGCGGCTTGCTTACTTGAATTGCTTTGATGGCTTTGATCGGGATTCGCGATGGAATTGTCTTGAGACTCGTCTGGCGGCTGCTGACCTTTTATCATTTCCTTTCGACACGGTGAAAATTCACTCAAGGCGCATTGCTGCCTCGCCGCGGATCCATCATCCTACTGCTAGTGGCGCAGTTGCCTTTCTGAAGCAACCTTTTACGGCGTAGTTTTCTGTGATATCCAATAGGTCATCTCGCTTCATCCGAAAGATGCTTTCCCCCTGACATTACGCCGCCGCTTGGAAAGGCAGAAACGCGTTTTGATACGAGGGGTGAGCCGTCTTCACGAAATAGAACTGCACCGTCATTGGTGAGGGTAACTCATATGTTACGTTTATTATGTATCGGGCTTCGCTAAGTTATCACGTACTTGCAGAAATTGGATATATTGATGAGGAAAGAGAACCCGGAGATGTTTAGGCTCGGAGCTTGGCAGTGGATTACTTCTAGGCAGCGAGGGGCCCGGCCCCCAAACTTAAGAAATCACTGAAATGAGAGTGGGTCACGTCCCGATAACTTCGGCATCTCGCGCCGGATAAATGTGCACGAGCTCTCAGAAGTGGTAATCGTTGCGTGATGAAGAATTGTGGTCGTTTTGGTTGAAGCGTGTCGCAACGGAAGTATACGCAATTGACGCGCCAGTTCATACTGCTTGTGACACGATTTTGAATGATTTGACGCGTCGCACGCTGATATGATCGGCAGGCATCAGAATTAGGACTATGAGAGGTGTCTTCTGATATTGACAGCTTCTCAAAGATGCTATATTAGGACGGATGTTATATATACTGACATGTTATATCATTTAGACAAATAGGTGAATATCGTGGTCCAATCACGTTCTATAGCAAAGCCTGCCATTTCCAAAGTTTTCCAGAGCAAATGCTATTCCTACTCTCCCACAACTTTGCCCTCCCTAGACCTAGTCGGAAGCATTGTTTTCCATGTGGTAGGAGGTATTATTGACGTGAATTTAGACGCCGGCAGGAGCAGCTCGTCCTGATCCCCAATCTTCGTTCCCTGCGAAAAGTCATCCAGCCGCCTCCAATCCACCAATCCCACAACTATTTTCTCTTCATTGCCACGCGAAATATTCAACCGTATCTCTTTCGTAGTCTGGTTACAGGTTATACTCGTGACACGGAATTTAGCTCCTCCACCCGTGCCGTTTTCTGCACCATCCGCTTCTTCCGCCTCCATCATTATCTCGTCCCATTTCGCAAACGTCGCGCTATCCCATACCCCTTCCCGCATTGGTTCACCGTTAGATGATCTGTGAGCACGCATGAGTTCGATTGCACGACGACGAAGTGCGCGATCTTGACACCATTTTGCAGTGGTATGGAGCGGCATAATAATTCCAAACTCAAATTTGTAGTCTCCATGCTCCTGACCATCGTTCATAAGCTGTATTATCTGCTCGCACGTAGCTACTATCATTCGGAACTGCGGAAGGTACTTTTCGTAGGATGCTAGATCTTGCGACAGACAGTTTCCAACCATAACCTCGAGCACTTTGCTCCTCGCTAGTAGAAAATATGCTGGCGAATTAGGAAAACCCATTGCTTCGGGCTTTCCTTCAGCGAAACGACCAAATGCAGCCGTCCAACGCTCTATATTGTCCAAGAGAACCCCTCTGAGAAATTGGACTCTTCTCAGCCTGAAGTTGATTGATTCCTGGTCCTGGTCTAGGTCCCTGAATGGATCTGGTTCAACACTGAATTTAAATCCCCCAACTAGCAAACATCCAAAGTGCGCTGCTCGCCTTTCGATCACTTCGAGGTACATTCGAGCTTCAAAATTGCTCGAGAACATATTAGGAATGCCAGCAACTGTATCATGGGTCTCTTCGATGACACTCTCGTGCTCTTCGTCGTCTCGCGTGCCCCGGAATGTTGTAACTTGTTCATCGATCCGCAAATATGCTTGCACTATTTCTGATTCGATTACCAAAGGTGCCGGAGAAGTGATCCCTGCTTTGTGATGGTTGCTCCCATGCTTCTTGAGCCATTTGCGCATCACCTTGTTGCCGCTTTCTGCATGCTTGAGTGACGCGAATGTGTTGCCTAAAAGCCCCTCGAAACAACATATCAATAAACAGGCTATTAGCGCTTTTCTCGTCCCCTCTTCATAAGCCAGTTCCGACAGTCTCAGGTTCATTTCTCGAACTGCCTCTCCATATCTTTGCAAGGCAAACTGCTTCATTTTGGCACCCTCGGCAGCGTTTCCAATGTGCTGGAGTTCTCGAGAGACGGTAAATGCACCAATGGCAACTATCAATTCCCGTAGACCATACTCATCGTGGGCAGCCTGCATGATTATGCGAGTCCATAACGACATGTGCTATGCATCACATCGTCCCCACGAAACGGAAATGGCCGTTTTCGTGAGGTATGCTCGAAAGTATCGCTCTTCGGCTTCATTTTTGAAGAACAACTTCACAGAGGGGCTCAAATACGGTGACTCCCAAACGTCTTCTTTAGGAAGCAACTGCCATGTTTGGATTATCCTTTTTCCCTTTCGAGCTCTTTTGGGGATATAAGCCTGGTATCCCTCACAAGTAATGCCGAGTCTTGCGCAGGAACGGCACTCCGGCTTTGCCTCGTCACATTTAACTCTCCTATGCCTGCAGAATCGCAATGTAAGCAAATTGGGAATGATTGAGTTTCATCATCGGTTATGTACTCACTTGCAAGTGATGCAACCTGTTCGAGCTTTGGGCTTACTAGCCCTGGTCCTTGGCCTAATCCCTTGCTCAAGCCTATCGTTCTCAGCAGATGGACCCGTCATCGTAACTGACTAGTCTTCCAATTCACGTTGTTACGAACATCCAACAGCAGTATTGGATCAGAACTGAGAGAGAGAAGGGGGGGGTGCCACGTCTGCCTTGGTTTATATCTGGAAACGTCCTACAAGCAGCTTATGGAAGCAACCAACAAATTGTGGGGCCCGCTGAACAATAATCCTGTTCTCGGTATGATTCGCGGAATACCGATGTGATCGAAGCGGCACAGCACAGATCCCACCTCACTAAACGCATCAAATTCACTTCCGGCAGCCTTATACAGTAAGGCTCATGCAGGTCCCCACTCTTCGATTCAACGGTCGACGAGCTCGAAGCAGCTCGGCTTACTGCCGATATTTAATTTAAGGAAACGATTGCAGGGACGTTAATCAACCATAGGTCACTAGCAAACCAAATGCCGTAGATTGAGGACTGCAGCCGGTGCAAGTAAGTCTCTCATTTGAGTTCCTGGACGAGATGGATTATTGCCCGGGCTCTTTCGAGTGCGCTATTTATATATATGAATACGACGTTTCTACCTGAGTGGAGTTGCGTGGAGTCCAGGAAGCGCGAATTGACAGTCCGACTCAATTGCTGCACCAGTCACAGTCATTGCGGTGTGCTTGCGCTATATCAATCGTATGGTCGTCCGTCTTGGAAACGTTTTAGGTATCTGTTCCCACACTTTGGCCTCTAGTTCGTGTTCTCGCTCTTTTATCGTGGCGCTCCACGTAAACTCACCCCGCCTTTCTGCCCCCTTCGCCTCCGAAAAGCTGGTCAAAGCCCTTTCTGCATAACGTGCAGACTTCGTAAGAATCATTGCCCCAATCCGCCGATACTCGTTTTCGTGATGTCCAGTCGACTCAACCACAAGAAATCCAAGGGTACCACTGATGAGAAATTCATCAGAGTTGGTGACAAGACCTTCAGTATGTACGAGTAGAAAAGCGCCGAATGTCTGATTGGGGTGGGCGACATGTTGTTGTTCGAATTCAAAACTGTCAGCGTTGCCACCATTGATTCTTTCCTGTATGCACTCTTGCAAAGCGGGCCATGTGCCAGTGTACAGTGACAGACGTTCTTCGAGCTGTTGCAAGTACTGGGGATGAGAAATTGCTGGTTTACGCCACCGCCAATAATTCTCCTCAATATTGTGTATTGGAAAAAGACAGCCTTTCATGACCAGTGCACTACCAGGCAGTAGTTTTCCGAATGGGCTATGGCCAACTGTATGAAAGTCGATATTAATTATAGCAGCCATGCTGCGCGATGGCGCATCGACAACTGTGTATATAGGTAGCGTCACCCGACCGGCATTTAAGCTCGCCCAGGACCACGATGGTGCTTTGTACTCCTCTGGCTTCTTCCAATCAATATGGGAGAACCAGTCAACATCAATCGGAAATTCCTTCTTGGGCTTGAGTAAACTCTGCCTCCACCATAATAAACTTACAAGCATGTATGTTTTCCACATACCAGCACAGTAAGTATCTCTAGTGATGAGGGCAAATTCTTGGGCAATTCCAGATAAGGCGGGTAAGATATCTGTCGCGACAGTGAACTTGCGCACGGAGAACTCTTCAACGATGTCACACCACCTTAGATAGGGATCCATACCCCATTCGTCCTGCATATTCACCCCCGCATATGCGAGAGTGCTAGGAGGGAAGCCGAACCTGGCTCTCTGGTTTTGAAGTTCTGCCATGAACATGAACCATTGAACCGAGAATAACTGAGAGATTCGACTAGTCTTAGTACGTCTGCTTTTCCGTAACTTATGCAGCAGATCCTTGCTGCCATATTTCTGTTCCAAGAGATTGATGTGCCCGCTTTCGTCCTGGGTATGATGGGCGCATTCCCAAACTAACTGATCTCTACCATAAGATAGCGTTCGTGGTGACAATAAACCCTCCTGAAATGTCCACCCTCGAGTGAACCAAGGACTGGAATTCGCAACACGCTGAGAAATGTGAGAGGCCGGGCGAAGCAGAACGGTTTCCTCACACGACCAAGCTAGCTGACACTGTCCATTGCTATCGGTCTCCAAAGGACGTTCTGCATGAATTCCTGCTGCTGTTGATAAGGAATTTGCAGCAACAATAGTTATTGCAGCACCAGCATAGACATCACGCATACGGCCAGCTTCAGCGTTCCAATCATCTTCACTGTCCTGAAATATGCACAGCGCATCGATCCAAATATACTGCAGCCCGAGCTCTCTGGTTATCAAGATAGCATCTCGAAGTGTTGATGGGAAGTCTCCCACAGGAATACCAGATTTAAGTCGGGCAAATGTCTCTGCTTTCAACTTCAGTTCATCAGAGCCACCCCATTGATAGCTCAGCGCCGCCCACATGCAGTGATCTCGAGGAGCATCAACGTCAAGGAAAGGATGCTTAGATGATGCTTGGGATCCAACATTAATGATACGTGTGGGGCTTGGTAAAGCAGTGAGAGGCCCGCAATCTTTGTGATTGTGCATGCAGTCCTGGAGCCACTCGTTAGCCAAAGCGTAACACTCTGCTGTGTCAGAGCGCGAGGATATAGATCTTCCTAGATATGTGCATTCTCGGCGGGCATTGGCATCTGCAGGCAATTTTGTTAGCACTCACAACCATTCCATCAAATAACAGTAAGCTGACCTGTGTGTGTAAATGCCTCAAAGTTACAGAGAATTCTTGGGGTATCATTTGTGGGCCTTTGAGAAACCATGATATGTGGACTCTCTCGTTTCGCAACGCTGCAGCTTCCAGTCCCGACATATATTTGACCTTGATTGTTTTCATCAAGCCAGTCATCTACACGCGGATCTTGCTCTTTCTGATGTCGCGTCTGTAAAATGAGACAACAAAATTCACATTTCAAAGCTGCGGCTGCTCTAAGCGCAGCAAGAGTACTATGATGTTTGTAGAAATCTGGTAGTCCTGGTCGTACTTGCAAATCTACCTATATCCAGTAAGGAGGCCTCTAGTTGTTGTTGTCTCCTGAGCGGCTGAATCCAATAAAAGTTTTCGGATGTCGAGCTTTCGACACACTTCACAAAGGTTTGACATCGTGGTAGAGATATGCTATACAGGCACAGGGCCGAAATGCGACGATTGCTGCTTGGTATCGAATAAAACTTCATCGGACAGATAAATTCCACGTTGTCGTGGTCGTGGTCGTGGTTTTGAAGGTGACAAACCTCAACACAAGCTGAGCTTCACTGCTGACAATATTTGGGTCACTGAAACATAAGTGGCTTGCGGTGGCTGGATTGCCAGGATTATGAGATCCTTAGGATATCAGAGGCTTACGTGCACGGCCCGGTCACTCACGTAAAAGCCGATACATTCCAACTCCTCCTAAGATATATGCAAGACGAGGAGTATTTGTCAAGAAAAGGCTAGTTCGCTCAGTACCAGTTGTTTCCATCTTCTCCTCGCCTTTCGTTCCTTGGATTGAGTGATAAAATTCGCTGTCCTGGAAGCGTAACACCAAACTGTGATTCGAAAGTACCTGAGATTGCTCGCCCTTTAATGGAATCAAATGAATCGTAGGCATCGAGGTCTCCATTACAGGCAGACCATTCTGGCGACAGTGGGGAAGTTCCATCGCCCAGGTCGCTCCATCTCGTTACGGTCAAAGCTTGTTTGAACCGATTCACAGGATCTGATTTATCCTCCCGAAATTTGAGTTCAACCAGATATTCGGTTGGGCAACGTGGACACCGACGCATCGGCTGGCATTGGGAGCACTGAGACGCCATTTGACTCTGGTTGATGAGTGATAGTTGTACTTTTGGTCCAGACTGTAATTGAGTAGCCAATCCGACTCGTCTTTTCGGTATATGATTCAATGCGCATTTGCAAATGTTCATGAGCTCCCCATCCCGCCAGTGATCGCATACCGAGAAATACGGAAAGTAGTCCTCGCGAGAATATAAAAGGTTCCGTTGTGCGCTCAATGGGAGATCTGGTTCGGCAAATGTCTGGCTGACGACACGCATAAGAAGATGACCTTTGTCAATGTGAAATCGTGTTTGATGTGACCACGTTCCCTGCGTATCCTTCCAGCGACGTGAGATTGCTTCCAACGAGATCCCATGGCGTGGGGAGTAGCGATCCGCTCTGACTACCAGCTGCACGAAAGCGAATGGGAGAGTATGACCAAAGGCTATTCGTGTTCTTGGAGGTACCTGCGTTAAAGCGTTCGGACACACAAACAACGGATTTAAGACGTGAGTAGCTTTCAAGCGTTCTTCACCTCGTTGTGTCCGCACATGGTACGTCGCACAGGGAAAACAGAGTAAATGGTCGGGCAAATGACGATCCATGGACACCAGGAACTCTATCTTGTATCGATGATTCTCTGGGTGGTCCAAGGCATACCATGAATCTCGACCAACCCGCTGTAGAAGGGTCTTGCTTGAGAGCGCAAGATTTGCTGCATCACATGGTGATAGGTACTCCACGATGCGTCCCCAAAGTCGTGCAGACAGACTGGCTATTATGGGCTCTCCCGGAGGCCTCAATGATTCGTCTGCATGATATGTCTCATTGATCGTGTCGAACGATCCATGGTGTGCGAGGCCGTGCAACAATGCCGTATCGTCGCGTCGCTCTCCGGTCTGTTCATCAACGGCGTAAGAGAACGAATGGTCAAACCCGTGGTCTTGTCGAGCACCAGTAGCTCTTCCTTGTGACCTGGAGCGAGCAGATCCCTGGGGATCACTAGGTGGATCCTTTCTTAATTTTTTCCGAGAAGCCTTTGGTCGCAACGCGTTGAAGAGACGCGATGTAAATGTGGTTGATTTTGGTGCTTCTTCACCGATACTTGACATGTTGATGTAGGAGCGACAACGACTTGAACGATAGAAGGTAACAAGTCACGCCCACGGATGGTCTTGAATTTTATTGTTGATGCAGAATAACTTATATAAGGTTTTAAATGGTTGGTGAAAGTAATTCTCTCTATTCAGTACTATGACGATGCTAGTAGGGGCCGAGGAACCCGCGAGTGGTGCTGAGTAACTCAGGCATAATTTCGACACAAAAACTGCAAAGTAAATATTTACATAAGTGTTACTGTATCCATATCCATAAAATGGCTGTCACCATTCTGTGTTGTTTTTCAATTGACTCTCAACTATCAAGATACGGGTGTCTCTCCTTCTATGGGCAGTAGAGCGATATAGTATAAGCTGTGGTTTCATCTGTGCCCGCGGCCGCCTATGAACAATGGCTAAGTCCTGTATTGTTCTTGCTTGCTATGACGAATGCTGGTAGTGGAAGCTCCAGATGCTGCTATCGTTTCCGCAGCCTTTTCAGACCTCGTCCCTGCTAGATGCAAAGGCAGCAGTGTGGCAGCATTTCTTGACATTGGCAGACTTCTTGTTTTCATCTCCCGTCCGGTTGCGTCTCATGCTCGTCACGAACGGATGGAGGAGGAGGAGGAGGATCAGGATCAAGTATCAATTAAACTTCGTTGTGCACGGACCAAGAAAGCGATAAGAAGCATTTGCATTTGGTCAAACTGTACACGACCGAGCAATCCGACAGCGAAGTAATACGAGTATACACCTCACGCGAGTCGAACATGATGCCATGACAAGTCGTATAACCTCAAATTAACGACACTTGGGTGTAATACTGGATGTCTTAGACAGGACTACCACATAATGTCTGCAGCCTTCTCCTCATCCAATCCTTTTCGGAGGAAAGCTTCCCCGTCCTCGACGACGATCTCACCTCCTCCCAACCCCACCATTCCTAGCTTCTACCAAGAAGAACCATCTGCGACTCCGAAGAACGAATATACCTACATTGAGCGTCAAGATGTGCCAAAGAAAGTACCCAAGAAAGTTCGGGTTCAGTCTCCTCCTCCACGATCTCCCTCGGTCGCAGATTCGGCTTCAACGATCGGAGAAGAATCAATACCATTCAGACACCCTCTGGCCCTACCGTCCGATGAAGATGAAGACCCCTTCGGCAGTGTCACATCTGATCTATCGGAGGACGAGGAGACTAGAAAACCAGCAAGAGCTCCGATACTGAATCCTTTCTCGAAAACATTGGAAACTATGGAACATCCGGAACGCGATGCGTTGGGGATAACAACGACACCAACGACAATCACCACAACCCCTGTCAGAGCATCTATGGATGTCGATGCATTCAAAAGACTGTTGTTGACGGGGAATGCGGGAATAAGCACAGCTCCTACCCCACCTCAAGCCCCTCCGGTTCATCCCATCCATCGCATATCTGGGGATGGAGGTAGCAGCAGCACAGAGACGTCCTCCTTATCACGACAATCAATATTTGAGCCTGTACAGGAACCACTTCCCGAGTCACCACGAACATCACACGAAGTATCAGAGCCGGATGAGGAGCGAAGAGTGTTATCAGAGTCGTCGATACAAGGAAGGAAAAAGCCACCGCCGCCTAGTTCGAGACATGGCAAGCTTATTAAGATGGAATTAAGGGATGGGCCTACGTCTACACCTCCTACCTCGCCACCACAGGCTGTCCCAATACCTACCCAATACTTCCCTACTCTCACCACAACACCAAATCGCTCTTTGACCGATTTGAATAAACCATTGCCGCCTGCACCAACCCGTGCAAGCGGCGAATTAGAACGAGAATCAATATTTGATAGTGCATCTGCTGGACGAGCACCCGAACCACCTTCACCCTCCTCATCAGTACGGAGAAAGACTCCACCTGCGCCTCCTATTACGCGTCGACACAGTCAATTAGTATCAGATCCCAAGCTTGGCAGAAGTAATTCCAGCCGACTTTCACCTAAAGTCGAAGAAGACGATACATCTATCTACTCAATCGAATCAGGGCGACCTCGTTCCAATAGCGGAAAGGCACCACCTCCGCCACCAATCAGAAAACATGCCTTAGTTCGGGCATCATCACATCACGTATCTACCACCTCAACCACACCCTCACCCGCACCACCACCAGCACGCGGCTCCTCACGGCATAATCGTGCCTCTTCCGTCCACAGCATTGAATCTCCCAATCCGTCAACAGCCAACAAGAGAAGCTCTGTCGTCGCACCACCACCACCACCCCGTCATCGACAAACACGCAATAGCACCGACTTAACACCAATCGCCTCCTCCAATCCGAAAAGGCTTAGTGGTGAAAACACCTCTCTTCCCAGTCTCGATCAGTATCGTCGAAGCTCAAATGCATCTTCTCTGTCACAGACATCGCGGCTTGAAGAGAGCACTCCTCCAAACGCCAATCCTCAAAATGGCGATATTGGCAGCGGCAATAAAAACATCTTGGCTGACCTCAGCGCTCTCCAACAAGAGATCGATGCTCTACGAAACCAATCTCAACAGCGACAGAGAAGCGTCACATGAATCTCCACGGCTGCACATAACGAAAACTAGCACTTCTGCATGCATGAACCATGACGGATTGAAAGATTGGCCTCCCAGAACCACACAATTGCATTCTTGAATCGCTGTCGATGGAAAGATAAAAGCTCTCTGACTCGGGTCGCTAATTGCGCTTATTTGCATATATATGTTCATGAGTCTGTGCGGAATCCAAAGGAAGAAGATGCCTTGGATTGCGTCAGATTGAGTGTGGTAGATACCCGGAAGAGGAGGAACTGGGTAGAACTTGAGGCGGTAATTGTCGGAACGGTCTCCTCAACTCAACTGGCTTAACTTGGCTTGGCTTGGCTTATGTCTGGACCGCATTCGAGACGAGGGAGCATGTTTTAACGTCGAGGAGGAAACGAGCCGTGAAGCGGTGTGGGGTAGCGGAAGGGAAGGGAAGGGATAGGGATAGGGATGCATGTACTGTATCTCAAGGAAGAGAGATGCCAGATCGGGGTCAATGCGATTGAAGAACTACTTGCGGGCTATTGTCAATGTGTGCATACCATACCATACCATACCATGTTTTTCTTGTGGATAAGTTGGGACACAATAAGATAGCTAGTTGCTTGCTTGCTTGCACATGTACGTACTGCGTTAGATGTATGTATGTATGTATTATGGTGTTTGTACAAATTTATCTACATCAACTGTTTCTTCGCCTGTTACTCTGCTTTGGGTGCTGGATGTGGTAGCTCTGGACTTGACTTGAGTTCTGGGGGGGTTGAGTGATGTCTATGATACCGAACGGGATTGGAATGAAGTAAAGAGAGGTGAAAGTTGGTTCACA
The DNA here is from genome assembly GCA_002946385.1 of Rutstroemia sp. NJR-2017a WRK4. Lineage (NCBI taxonomy): Eukaryota > Fungi > Ascomycota > Leotiomycetes > Helotiales > Rutstroemiaceae > Rutstroemia > Rutstroemia sp. NJR-2017a WRK4. The sequence continues at coordinate 489,820 of NJPR01000140.1, read as the reverse complement.
TCCATCCTACCTAAAGCAAGAAATCGAATCCCCGGTGCTCAGCAACGTCTCGAGGAGCAAGCAACCAAGCATACCAGACCGGGTCAATTTGCACGGATGAGAGAACAAGGAAGTGGTTTAAGTTTACTTCCTGCAATTACACAACTGGTAGGTAAGAGTGTCCATTTTCCATTCTTCCATTTTCGAAGGTAGCTGGAAGCGGTATCATATTCCTCTTTTCCCTTCTCTCCTCCTCTGTTCTATTCTATTCTCTTTCCCTCTCCATCGCCATCCTTGATTTATTGTATTCTTTGCCTTCCCTTCCCTGCACTACACAGCACAGCCTCCCTCCAAACACGCAATCTATGAGCGTTCGATTCTGGGATTGGGTTTCAAGGAGCTGAGCCAAGCGGTGTGTGTCTTGCATTTTGTCTTTTGAGTTTTACGTTACCAAGTATTACGACGGAAGTTTTACGTCGCCAAGTATTACAACTGGGTTAATAGTATGGTGCGAAGTGTATAGTACGAAGAGGATAGAGTCATGAGCTGAGACGTGGGTGCTATTCTTGAGTCGTTCGGGACTCGGGGCGGGGGGAGGGATATTCCTTGTTGGGGAGGAGAGGGGGGAGTGCGGGAGATCGGAAGATCGGATGGTGAGTGGAGATGGAGGAGGAAGAGAGGCTGGTTTGTGGTGGGTAGATGGATGGATACGGACTGGGGCAGGGACAAGCATTGCGGGTTTTGGACCGGGAGTGTTTGGCCATGGGCGCTTGGATATGGTGTTGGGAGGAGGTGGAGATGGGACCAGGGATGAGGTTGGGGGCTGGGCTTTTGGGTAGTGGATGAGATGGGTCTTGGGGGGGGAGGATATTTTGTGCTCAGGTGGGGAGGAACGGAGGAGGAGCTGGAGGGGAGAGGAAGGAAGGATAGAACTGCACCAAGCAAGAACATAACAGTAAGGACGAGACAGAATAGGCTGGGGGAATCATTCTCTTCCAGGCATACGAACCATCTAACTAGTAGGATCATAAGCACACAAAGAAACTCAAGACACACCAGCTTCGACACCTGCGCGTATATCCCGAAGTAATCAGATCACAAGCCCAGCCTATCCTATCCTATCCTATCCTATCCTATCCTATCCTATCCTATCCTATCCTATCCTATCCTATCCTATCCTATCCTATCCTATCCTATCCTATCCTATCCTATCCTATCCTATCCTCCATCACCAGATCGACGACATGGAAACGCAGAACATTCATACGGAATACGCAAAGCGGAGCCCGCGGAGAGCAACAATCGAGATCGGGGACCAAGCATCTATGCACCAGAAGTATGTTTCGCAGGCAGAGTGGGGGACAACGCTGCAAGTACCGGGATACAAACCGGAGCATGACTAGAATTGGATTATGTGCATTTTCCGGATCCGGAAGGCGAAGGGCACGAGGGGAGATTTTCTGCCATATACGGTACGCTGTGCTGCATACGAGGAAGAACGGGCAAGCAGCTGAGCAGAGTGGTTGGGTGTGGGAGATGGAAAGTCAGGAAGGAGAGTGGAGATGGGTTCGGGTCACAGCCCGCGCAGTATAGCCAGGTTCTGCATCCGAGCGGACTAAGACCAAACCAATAGAAACAGATTGAAGATATTTTTATGCATCCATACAGACCTCGGTTGGTGTTTGGGGTTAGTGTGCGGCTTGTAGAGAGGGAGGGTTGATTCAGTATACGAAATATCTGTCTCCATGAATCTCCGCGCGCAGATGTGTGACTCCACATGAGCTGTACCGCACGCACGCACGCACATGCACGGAAGAAATACTTCCATAGTAAGTGAAGCAAGAGTAGGAAAGTGGGGTTGGGTTGTGCAAAGTGGGAATAAGTAAGGAAGTTAGAAACAGCGATTAACCCCGACATGATCGCTTGTGCATACACTTGCTTGGGTGCGGTTGATCGGCGAAGGGATGGGAAAGGGAATGGGAATGGGTTGGAAAGATAGGGTTTGGAGCTATTTTAGCTCAGGTGGGGTGAGAGGTGTCGGTGAAGGAGGGGTTGTTTGGGGAGCATGGGCGGGTCAACTTCGGGGTTTGTGTTTGTATGGATGGGTGCGTGGGTGATGGGAGAAGTTGTGTAGATGGAGGGGTTACGTCGACTAGAGCACCAAGGCGGTATGCGTTAGCAGCGAAGAAGCATGGAACATGATGGAAGGAAACATTTTGGCTGAACTCCACGGTGCGAGCACTGCACTGCACTGCACCGACGACAGTTGCATTAGTGAGCAGGTAGATCTGTACGATTACATTACTCGAAATTAGGGATGATATAACCGTGCTGCGTTAGCATGTATGTTGTTTCAGCCCCGACAGGCTGCTCAATGACGTGATGAGGCAGATGCAATTAGTTGGATATGGATACTCAATCATGTTGTGCTGTTCCAGAAACGGGGACAGTTTGGGGGGGTTTTCGTGGCAAGGCTGGTTTGGTTTGGGTCCGGTGGAGAGCCAGGAAGCAGAGATGGGATTTGTAAATGCTATTATGGAAATGTACCAGGCGTGTGTGGGTCGAGACATTGGTTTGAGTCAAGTGGACACCACCAAACTCAATGTCGGTAGTGACTTGGAGGAACTTTTCAATTGAAGTCGAAGATTGGAAATTTTTTGATATTTTGTACAGCAGATGCGTGCATGCATGCATTTCTTCATGCGTATCTGCATGCATCTGAGTGGGGACGAGAATTGATACGTGGGTGCCCTGAGCGTGGTGGATTTCGTACTTCTCCGCCTAGTGGAACTTGTGGAAGTACAGTTGAATCACCTCTGCATGAGTATGTCCCTCTGCATGTGTATGTCAGCATTTATATCGAACTATCTTGGCTACTCGATATCGAGAGATTATACCTACGATCGGAAGTCTTTCCATGCTCTCGGTCAAATTGAAATCTCATCTCGTCGTGTAGTCCCGTGAATGGACCGAGTCACTGCCCAACGAAACTACGGTGAGTAGTTCCTTGGAATTGAGAAGCTATCACTCGCACGAGGTCGACGTTGGCGTTGAAGGAAAGAGGAAGTGTGTTATGGAAGACCTGGCATACAGCTAGATGGCAGTACACCACCAGCCATCTTCAATATTGCTTTGGAATACTCGAGGTTCGAGTAGATGCATGCAATGCAGGCATATCCTAAATCGATCCTCTTCTCTGTTTGGAAAAACTCGGCCTTCACCTAGACTATCAAAATACTAAACTAGTATTTCGAATATTGGAAAACCAGCAAGATCTCTACAGTACGCAGGCATACCCCAAGCGGTCTCTAACACGTAATGAGCTTTGACCGTAAACTTGAATCTACCAAACTATCGGGTTTATCAAGCGGCATGTTCAGAGATATTCAAGGAATATTCGGAATATGCAAGCATATCCCAGTCTGATTCTCTCATGGTACTGGCATTGAACTTTCACGATCTTTCACATCTACGAGCCGCAGGCATACCCCGAAATCCCATCTTGCACTCCCATCCAACGACCTACGAAACTATCGAGCCGCCAAACTAGTTTGCAAAGCGATGGATTGCCATCAGCCTGTAAACCAAGTATGCTTGAACTGCCTCATTCTGACGCGCATCCAACGATATGCATGGAACCAAGATATGTACGTTCTCCATTGTGGAGCCGCCAGAAACAGAACAAGTATTTCGGGAAATGCAAGGAATACTCATCCTCCTAGCTGACTAGCTAGATGGATATAACAGTTTTATCAGATGCCTAAGATATAGACTAGAAGAAACAGAATAAACATCAACTCCACATTCATCATCTACAATGCCCTCATCCCCTGGCAGCTTTACTTCCACCTCGAGTTTTGTTGCTCATCTTCAAGACCTGCATATGTATACCTGCATATAATTGCATATAATTGCAAGGAAGGGATACTTCTCTCGCAGGGAGAGCGGAGACCAACGCAGCGGAGAGTGATGGAAGCAGCGGGGCTATTTGATGTCATGTGTAGCGAGTAGGACAGAACAGTGAAGGGAGCAGAAAACATGACATGAAAGCCTCACAACGACACAGTAAAGCCCAATCGGCAAGCCCGTGTCTAGGCAGACTATGAACAGAACTTGTGCAATGCATAGCATCATCCCTACTCAAGCAAGCTCCCTTAACCTCTGCATACCATCACACCTAGTCAAGCAAGCTTCCTTCCACTCCAGCAAGCTGAGAAATCAATCCGATCACTTGATCGCACCCGGTACGCACCCACTTAACGGCCCATCATGACAACGCAAGAACCGATACAGCCGAGACCATGCCAGATACTCCAGCTACCTGGAAATACCAACCCTATATCAACGCCAACCCCATAGTACCCACCGAACTCTCCCAGCACAGCCCCTCACTAGCTCTCCAACCAAAAACCACACACCGTGTATAAACGACAAAATTTTCACCTACCTACTTCACGTCCACGTATCGAATGACAACCACCCAATCCCGCCACCTCAAACACATGACCGAAATCGAACCCGAATCTCTGGCACACTAACCCATCCATCTATCTTGGCATCTGCATTTCGAGGGTTAGTATGTGTCCTGACTGGCTTTTGTGTCAGTACGGCGTGCGGTGAGAGGAATTGAGAGCTGTTGATTTGTGAAAACGAGAAAAGTAACTTAAAGTTTTGCATGTGAAGTTAGGTGAAGGAAGTGGGGTTGTGCGGTGTTAGTCGAGCGAGTCAGAGGTGGAGTTTTTGGCGGTTTAGGGCTGATGATTGATGACGATGAAGCTTCCTCTGTGAGAATTGCTTCTTTTCCCTTTTGCCCTTCGTGTGCATTATTGGGGTGAACTTACTTACCTACAACACGGCACATAAAGCCAAGCAGGTCACTGACCACAGTACTGACTAACTGCTCTAGCTACAGTAGTTTGAAACACATCACTTCTACCTCTTTCCCTCCACAGCTAGAGGAGTCTTGACATACAAGGGAGGAAAGGAAACTTTTATCCGCTCGGGTTACATCGGTCTTGTCTGTGGTACATCTCACGATAGTTTTTCCCTACTGCCGGCGCTCACTCCCTTTTTTGCCTGCTCGTTCATTTATATCCAGTCATCAACCAAGTGGAAAGGCACTAAGCGCCTCATCACAAACATGAAATATGATATGATGTGAACTAAAACTGTAGTCCGTGATAGAGGCGTAGAGTCATACATATAGTAATATTCCGTAAAGCCAAAGTTATAGGAACAATGAACCAGAGCATCACTTACCCATTCAAGGCAGGTAGAGAGACAACATGAGATGTGACAGAGACTAGCCTCCTCACCACAGTTCATAAGTGAATAAGCAAGTAGTCGTTGCACAAACGTAGTCTTTACGTATACCCGATCATTCCCATTCCTAAGCAATCCGAGTACAATCCCTCCGTACGGCGCGACTGACAGCGGAAAGAAAGCGCTGACGGAAAGTAAGCCCGACTCCACGCCACGATCCGAACATGCAGCCTACTCATGTTCATGTAACCCCCATATGTAAGTACGTAAGTGAGTAAGCATGCCTCCCATGCCATCAGGCAACACGAGAATAAGAACCTAACCAAGAAGCCGGGTCGGGAAACACAACGAGAAAGGACGGCGCGAAAGTGAGCTTTGAAGGCGGCAAGGGTTGATCGGTGAGATATAAGGCAGAAGACGAGAAAGAGACGAGCAAAAAGGAATGAAGGGGTCCTTTCCACTAGGTAGTTTGCAGAAGAGAAAGGCGAGGTGTGGTGAGATTGATTATTTGAGATGAGACATTTAGGATCTTCGTCGCTCTAGATGTGGCCGAATTGGGGGAATAAGTTTTGGCATTTTCCTTGGTGGTGTTTTCGGGTTCGTATCTTGAGTTGTTGGTTTGGGGGTTTGGGCTGACTGTGATATGGTACGATAGTTATTTAGGTGGAGAGTTGGGACGAGAGTTGGGACGAGAAGTCAAGAAGAGGCGAAGGGAAAGCCGAAAAGAGGCACTGGTTGTTAGGGTTGTATCATTTGATCGTTCCACATGATTACTGTTAATTAGTATGGGGTGAGTAGTATCCATCTAGGCGGCAAGTAAAGCTATGGATGGGAAGGATGGAAGTAGATGGCATCCAAACCCATCTCATCACCTCAGCTTCTCAGCGCCAGAGACATACCACTTGTTCGTCCCATCCTATTGCAGCGCACTGTGAATCTTCAACTTCCAGTTCCACGCAAGCTCAACGGGTAAATATCACTCCACAGAAGACAGAACACCTACCAATCAATACATAACCAGCTCCAGCTCTAGACCAAATCCAATACCACCCACCTCTCCGGACCAGCCGCATCACAGCGCAATGATCTTCAGCACGGCATTGAAAAGGAAAACGGAATCCATCAACCACTTACCATCCACCGCCCAATAATCCCAAAACCAATGACACAATCTCCATGTAAGTCATACCAAAACGGTCGGTATGCATCCATTAGCAAGCCACCCCCCAGCCGCATGTAGTGCATTTCCCATCTCTGCCGTGCGAGCCATCCATCAATCTCCAAGCCGGTCCTATTCCCTCCCATCTCTCATGGCAAAAAGCAAATCATGGAAATCAGGTACCGATTCGGCAGCCTTTCTTTCCCTAGCGCGATCCGAATTGTTTGGATAATATCTGTGGCACAGCAGGTTGGAAAATGATCTACCCTAGCTTATCACCGTCTACCCTGTAGATATGTAACTTACTGTATCTGTACTAAGAATATACCTGGGCAGCAGGGAAATGGTAATATCGAACGGCTTCTTAGCACTGCAACTTCAGAGTAACGACGGTTTAAGTTGCAGAATATCATATGCAAATTCTCGGCCCTAGGTGCAAGTCCCGAAAATGGTGCACCAACAAACCAAACCGGATCGCATAATATACTTTCTATCCTCGCCGAATAGCAAAAGGTAAATGTGATAACTGAGCTATCATATCCATAGTGCTAGAATCCCGGGGAGGATGCTTCCTGTGCAGACAAGACATATAGGCACTTTCTTTGCGTCCCATGTGGCTGTGACTTGTAAAGGCAAAAAACACACATGGAGAGTGACAAAGACAATGACGAAACATCTCGAGTTTGCGTATGTGTTTCATCTTCCTCTGTCTCGACTCGTGAACTATTGATTGATCTCGTGGTCATTTCAAATCCGAGGGTAGAGTAAGCAGAGGGAGGGATGAAGGGGGTTTACTAGCCTTTCTGGTGTACGTTTTGCTGGGGTTTGACAGGAGAGACTGAATGATGTCTAGGGTTATCGAAGAAATTGTACTACTTGTGATTAGATGGCTCGATACGAACGAACCTAAGGTAGCTGCGTATGTGTGCTAAAGACCTTCTAGTTGGTAAAAAACAAGATGTGATTACTTGGCATGTACGTATCTCCCTCCAGGCGTCGCCCACATATCCTGTGCCAGCTGCATCTTCATCCCATATCGAACTCCAGCTCCAGCTGTATGCGATCCGAATCCCATGCCATGCCATCCCATCCCATCCAATTCCACAGAAAAGCGAACCGAGCACATCAATACAGTCCCAACGATCCGCTACTCCCATCGTACAATCAAATACCCCATCCCCATCCGTCGTTCCCAAGAAATGGCTATGTGACACAAGAAAAATCCTACTATAATTATTCCCTGTCCTAGCATGCTCAGTCTTCTTATCCACCCTATCGCCTTATCCAAGCACGCCGGGGGCCATTGTAACACAAACACACAAACACTGCAACCTAGCACTTTTCTACGCCACAACCCCGCATCGTGTCACATTCCCCATATCACACATGTCGCCAAAGAAAATCCTCCGTACCGACCGTACCGTTCCGTACCAGAAACACAACTCTACTTGCAACTCACGCTATATGTTTGTACAACAGTACACGCCATGCGTTATCTAGAAAGACAAGAACGCCTCCATAATGTTTTCTAGGCAAGCAGAGTGGGGGATTTAACTACCAGCCAGTTGGTTAGCTGAAAGGAAAGGTGGCTCAAACCCAATCTACTCCGCTAAACGTTAGTGTCGCCAAAAGGGTGCAGATGTCGCTGCAAACTAACCGACCCTTTCTCCCTTTCTCTCCCTTTGCTCTGATCTTTCTTGGCCCTAATCTGTAATTTCATTTCGTCATGGTAATCACCAATGCCAATACTAATGCCAATCCCGCTACCCTTCATCGTCCCTACTAAAATTTCCCTGAATCTCACATCCCATCCATCGTTCCCTGAATCTTTCCCTGCATACACCTAGCATCTTAACTCCCCAGCATCTTAACTCCCAGCAGCCGGTTATCAAACTCCGCCCGTTCTCTGATAAGTAAGCACTTAACCCATCTTGTGCGAACCCAATTTCCTGTGCAACACGGGACACGGGACACGGGACCCCCAGACCCAAACACACGGGAACGAAAGAAAAGCGAGGAAGGGAAGGAAGAACAGGGCCGAGAAATTAACCAACTTATGGGGATGGAAGGATGACAAAAGTCCGAGAAGGCCAGAAACGAGCAAACACAAAAAAAAAAGCGGTAGAAACCCGAAGCCGTCCCTCCGTAATTAGAAGCAGTAACCGTAACCTTATTCGGGGGTAAATGAAAGCCGAATAGGGAATGCGTATATGTGCTTAAAACCCAAAGCAGGAGTACGGTACGGTACGGTACGGTAGGATAGCCTCCTTTTCATCCATCAAAAATCCTATTCAGCTGAGAATAGAAGCAGTTTCTCTGTCTGATCTGAGGAAGAAGCCGAGTCGTGCAAGCCGAAGCCGAGCCGACCGAGAGTGAGGACAAAACGAAGGAGCGGCGGTCCGATTCCGATATTGGATGGAACTGACAGGACTCCCTTGGCGGTACGGTATGCTGAATCATACGTAAATGGAGAAGGATGATCTCTCTGGGATTCTAGACTGTGTCTTGGGGACGGAGGCCTGGAATACAATACCAGTACATACATATTTAGAATTATGCGGTACAGATTAGTTAGGGGAGAGTCGAGATTTGGTAAGCAAATAAAAGTAGAGACAGTTTGGCTTGGCTGGGGAGGGGGTTAAGTTAGATTAGGTCAAGGTAGAGTACTGGACTGCGGGTGGGTCTTGGATGCCCTCTCTATATGTGAGACAGCGCAGTCAGTGAGCTGAACGAGAACGAACGAAACGAAACGAACGTCTGTCTTGTCTCATCGTCATCGTTGTTCTGGATTGTGATGGTGGTTTGAGATGAGATGGGGGATTTACGAGCTGAAGGAAGCCGGTTTGACATCTGAACACTGACTGCTGCGGAGTAACTATTTTCCCGCAATGTCTCTGCGTATCCGACGTTTTCCGTGCGACAGCACCACCACCACCACCACAGCCACTATCACGGGAGGGAGCGACGATTAAAGTCCATGACTTTTACATATCTCGTCTCGGGGACCGTCTCCGTCCGTCGTGTCGTTCAGTTCAGCTCAAGCGTGGGTGGAGAACATTTTATGTATGTACCACTTATCACAGTAAGGTTGCAATTGGTCAGCATACGCTTTAACAGCCCCATCTCCCTCCCCTGCCGAATTTAATAACGAGCATATCGATCAGCAGCTCGATAGAAGATTAGTTCTGGGCGCCCCCTGTCCTTTCAGCGGTTATTGGTGTGACACAAGATCCGAATCCGATTTGGCCCCCAAGAACGTGTGTCCATCTCGCGAAACTGCATCGTTCTGGATGTGTTCCCCGAAGTCACTCAATATCTGCTGTGGACGAGCGTCCGCTCGCTTAGGAGACCTATGAGGATGCGAACACCGGGCTTATTTGGAATCATGCACAGACGGCGCGCTAGATGGGAGGATTGGAATGAGCTGCGCCGTGTTCCGCCATTTTTGTATTACTGTAGATTTGTGGAGTAAGAGACGGACGGGCAGGGACGGAGATCACGGTAAGTCCCTTTCTACAGCAACGCTGTCATTATGCATACAGAGGACGGACTGATAGGGGCGCATCTTGCTATATGACTCGGGTATTATTTCCTATCCTACCTGATTAGTGCAGTGGAGTTCTGAAATGCCCCATCATCCTTTCGTTTCTCTGCTCCTTCAAGCCTTCACTTCACCCTTATCTCTTGTCGTTCGTGAGATTGTCTGATTGCCCACGGAACAAAAGCAGAGTATAGACTTAAAGTTTTCTTAAATACGGGAGTGCGGAATTGTATCTGAATAGAGTTCGAGGAATATGCTTGCTGAATAACACAGCTAACGTTCGGGAGGGCGTGCTGAATAGCCTCTCGGGCGTAAGATTACCGCGTGAGGGACTTTTAGAGGACGATCGTAGGCTAGCGACCTGTCAAGTCTAGGACGAGGGGAGTGTTATGTGGACAAAGCGTTTTAGAGGCGTGAAGATCGGACAGGAATAGCGGCACCAAAGAATCTCGTACCGCAGTACGTACTTCCGAACAAAGTCCAGAGATTGCATTTCCCAACGTTTGTTAGGAGTCAGAAAATTGGAGGTTGATGGTGTGGGAAAGGATCGCCGTTGGGTGATGTTGTCGTCATAGTCGGTGATAATACCGCGTGTTACACTAGACGGAGCAGATCTCGGCAGTTGTCGTCTGTCGGGCACATTATTTTTTGAGGTGGTACGACAGATGTTTTCCCTTTCAAACAACCGAGATACCTTGAGGATAATTGATTGCTGCAACCGCGCAGAATACCACGCTTTCGTTCCTGGAACCTTGAAAGACTGGGTGTTGTATCCATGAGATACGGTTATCATTTCCAATGATAGCTAGGAACTTTTGTTGGAAGGCCCTACCAGGCCCTTCGCTACTGGAGGATCAGTAATCGTTTGGTGATTCAGATCGTGTAGAGGTAAATGGTGGCCTAGGTGCGGTATCAACAAGGTACAAGGCAGTTATTGAATGCGCCGGGGACGACAGCAAATGAAGGATTGGGAAAGAAAACTGGAGATCTGCCTTCGGGTTTCGGCTGGAACGTAACCTTAGGCCTAGCTTGGGCAGAGTCCTGAAGAAGGAAGAACTCGTTCCTATTTCTACGAGAATTGTTCCCCAAGTGATTTGGGAATAGCATGAGCTCGCATAGCCTTCGAGGAGCCTTTCCTCAACCAGTGCGTTGCTAACTAGCTTGAGTACAGCTAGGTCTGAGATGCTGTGCCATTAGTAAGGCCAGAGAGATGAAAGGGCACAGAAAGTGGAGTCATTGGAGCGAGAGAGGTGAGGAGAAAATCGGCTGGGTAAGGGTAAGTCAGTTTGTTTGTCTGTACTACTAAGACTCACTGACGATCCTTGGTTGTCGCTGTTGTTTGACAAGAAAGGAAATTGATAAAATTCTCAGGAAGTCTTTACCGTGTTCTCGATGAGATGGACTGATGAGTCTGGCTTAATGCTGGTCTTTTCTATGCGTGTGATGTATGATGCGTTGACTACAATGTACTAAGCTATCCTAGCTGGGGGTAATCTTGACAACGGTGAGGTGAGTCGTGATATGTGAGTCGTGATATCGTCAATCGCTGGTAGTGAGTCGTGGATGGTAAGAAACTAGATGAGTAGTAGGTTTGTAAGCCTACTTGGCCGGAATAATCATGCCTTGGATAAATATCGGGACTCTGCAAACGGATGCTCAACTACCTCATAGGCACCATGGTTTGAAGCCCTCCCACGAGGTTGTACCTGAAACTCCTTTCTATCATCTGATGAATAGATCTCACGCATTTCGGGACTAAAACTGGCTGGGATAAAGTCGATTAGTTCTATCTACTATGTATAGGTGCCGTACAGTTGATCTCAAACAAGGATATATGACATTTAGATGTTAGAACCATTGGTCAATGAGCCGTTATATCAGTAGAGTATTAAGCCCTCAGGAGTAAGCTCCGTGATTGAACAGATGAATGAATGACTTTGGTTGGTGACTTATTGAGATCTTCAGGACTCTTTCGGCTTGAACAGTCACACCAAAATAGCCCTGGCGGGTTACCGAATCGGGAACCATGGCATTCCAGATACCCAGTTGGTTGGATTGTTGGAGAAGAATTAAACGAACGAAAATTCTGGTTCCCCTTCGAGGAATTGTTCTAGTTTGGGTCATCGTACTTCGTGATCTTTTCTGGATGATACTAGAATTAGTTAACCACTAGGCTAAAAACCAATACCTCGGGAGTTTCAATAGTGAGGGAGTGATTCGCACTTCATACTTTCCACCAGTGGGTTATGTTGCGAATTCCCGCTGTCTCTCTCCAGTCCGTTGCTCCATGACAGATTGAGTCGAAGAGGGGGACAAAAGGGCCGCTCCGCTGCCGCAACTCTGATTGTTGCTCTGTGCTTCCTCTGTACAGAGCACGCTCTCTCGACTTTCATCTAATGCTCTCGGACCTTTTATCAAAAGTTAGTTTTATTAAGACTAGGGGGGTTATATTTCCAAGTAGTTTTCCTGGTTTCTGGTGGGTACTTTATTCCCGAATGCCCCGGTTGATCTTTTGCTGCGATTGTTCCCCATCTAAACGCATAGGCATCTCGCGACGTACTCTCTAAGTGGTAGGTATACAGCGAATTGTTGATGAAACGTCCACAAGGGTATCCTGGACCATTATATAAGGATCATTAGAGAAATCGCTGAACAATGGTGCTTCGTTCATTATATATACAGATTTGTCAATGGTATGATACGAGGCACTGTTGTACCGGTATGGGGTGCCCTTCACGACTAGAATAACTTATGGCTGTCCTTATTTCGTAGTTATACATCGTACATAAGGGTGCTGTACATATAGTAGGTGATAGCTAGCTAGGTGCAGGGTCTTTCCTTAGAGAAGGGGTCATTCTAGATGATCAACATAGATCGGATACTTGCTCGGAAGATACATAATGCATGATGCATCTGGCTGGAAGGAGTTGTCAAAATCGTCATATTAAACATCGACCAGCCAGTCAACGAAGCTAATTGATGTCCGATAAGTGTAATTAGAGGAGTCCACAGATCCAGTACATCTACCTGGAATCACTAGATAGAAAGAGGATATAGTAGAGAAGTGGTAGACTGTAGCTGGCCGAGGACGATGCATCTGCGCCTGATTTGAAGATTCGTGAAGGGTACTTTGGGGCACTTACAGATCCCGTAGTATGAAGTCCTTAGTACGTAAACAAGGTACCAGGTTCAACAGTTGCAGGCTCATTTAGCCACTGGGTCTGCTTGACCTCAAAGTAGCCTCTCGGCTTTCTACGGTTGTATTAGTAGATTCGATCAGGAAGCAAATGGTCTATGCTTCTAAGGGTAATATTCTTCCAAGTAACAGCCTTCCTTCCATAAGAGGGCATTGTTGGTGTTGTCGCACGCAGAACATCCCTCCACGCCTAGGCCTAAATTGAATCGACTAAGTCTGTACGACCACAACGCACCTAGATAAGTACGGTACGAAGAGTCAAATAGCATCATCGACACACATGAGCCTTTACCATATTTGTTAAAACTTCAATTGCTACCGCTCCCTAGGCACACCACACTTCTGCCATGAAAGGCTGTGCTCCACATTCCATCGAGAAGAGGAATGAAGGAGTTCCCCACCATCTCGCATCTTGCATCGTGGATGTCTCTACCGTTTTTTGAGCTCCTTGAATGATGCTGGCCACCTGAGAAGTTACCCAAGTAGGTAAGGGAAGGTATGGTAATGACAATATGGGATGGAATAGCTACGGGACAACACGGTAGAGCACGGTACGACCATATAATATTCTAGTAGATATTGCCATTTCCAAGGTTTGGACCAGACCTCCCATCGTAGCCTAACTCATTGGAGGTAGTCTAAGCCTTAAGTCTTCCAGATATATGCACGATTCAGGGACAGGATGATTGTAAATGGTCTTCTGAAGTTGTCCTAAGTGGACGTCTGCGATGATTTCGATCTGGGTTCCATGCATTATTTACATAACTCTCCAATTTCGTACTCCCAACCATTCAGGTTCTGTTGCAGCTCTCCTCCAGGTGTTATATATCCCGTAGTCCATTATTTTCGAATTCATCTGAGCTGAATCATGAAATCATTCATATAAATCGAGAAGATCCCTACTTCCCATCTCATATTTGGCCATCTAGTTTCCCCCTTCTTTATATTTATATCAGATCACGGACCCGATCATCATCCTAACATCAGTCAAAGGCAGTGAGCAGTCAATCTGGCAATTAATCAATCAATAATCGTCGAGAAAGCGAGAAACAACAAACAGCACCTAACGGAATCGAGGGAAGAGTTGCTTCAGTCCATAGACTCCATACAAGTACGACGCGACCCCAAGAGCTAGAGCTAGAACTAAGGCATCTGTTGCTGCGCTGCATCATCACGGAACGAATTGCGCCCCTGTTCCCTTTCCCTTTATTTGCTCCTCTTTTATACTTGCACAGTGCAACCGTACTACAGTTCTTACTGCAGACTGCAGACTGCAGCAGACTACCTCCTTCTCGTTCGCTTAGAGGCCTGTCCTTGACTTTCCGTACATGAGAGCGGAGAAGTAGCAAGCCCCCCCCTGGAGACATCGACGAAGCTACGCAGAAGTACGACCATCGACCATCGACCATCACCGACCTCTCTTTTCTCCATTATTATTACTTGGACAGCCTTTTCCCGCATTCGGCCTTGGCTGGTGCTCTTTAGTACATGTACATAAATCGTACCGTACAAGGTCACGAAGTACAGAAAGTACAGAAAGTCACACATATCCCCAAACGTTGCCATATTTATCTTTTATTCGCTCCCATCTCCCTTGTGTTATTGCTACCTATAAGGTTACGGGAGATAGTCAGTCGGTCAGTCCTACTCGAGCTCATCGACCATCCATCTTCGAGTACGCACAAATCCCAAAATCTTCACTGTTCCTATTTATTTTTTTCTTCTGAATCTAAAGGGTCCTTCCTGTCGATCGATTGTGAAAATCAAGCCAGAAAGCGGAGAGCGTCGAGACAATAGCGAAAGACAGTTATTACACGGGAGACGGACAATTGAAACAAGACACACGGAAAAGCCACGATTTGAAGCATTAGCAGCAGCAGCAGCAGCAGCAGCAGCAACGACGCCAGCAAGCAGACGGAGTAAGGAAAAAGAGGGAAACATAGCAAAAGTGTAGGGCTCCCCGGCTTGAATTGCATTCTGAGTGCACGGCCATTTTCTATTTTGTATCTCTTCACCTACCCTCGACCCCCTCGACCCCTTCGACCCTCACTTATCCTCACGCATCTTAACAACCCTTCCACAACCCACATTCGCTCCACCCACATTCTCACACCTCAACCCTCGTCTTCACCTGCCCTCACACCTCACACCTCACACCTCACATATTATACCTCACACCTCCACCTCACACCTACACCTACACCTACACCTCACACCACTTCCCAATTCACGCTTCACGCATTACGCTACCCGTCTGCTACCTTCCACTACTACCTTACCCACCACCATTCATTCCTTACCTTACCCCAACGACCTTCTGGGTCTGCCATCATCTTCAAAATACCCTGGCCTTAATTAACATTTAACCTTGCAGGCCCGTCTGAAGCGAATCTTTCTACCCCCCCGAATCCTAGACAATCGCTCGTTTTCGGTGAGAGACAGAGAAAACAGGTGTGCGGTACGCTGCGGTGCAGTGCATAGGCGTTGTCTTCCCGAGAACCCATTTATTATTACGGAGTATAGTAATATACATACTACCTACCATCGTGAACTTCCTTCATCGCTTCTTTTATTCCTCGTCAAAAGCTGCCACCCGACTCTTCAATTCGGCACTCGACGATCAATCACCCCAAGTTCGAGTGCTCCGTACTACGTCTCAACAACTACAAAGTCGTCGATAACTACTATTATTACACGGATCTTATTATCATCAGTTGCGAATGGTCTGATTGCGGTCAGCAGATGTGGTGTTGAGTTGCTGCGTATATTGGTAGTGGTGAAGTTCTTCGGTTCAGCTCCCCTCACCTAGAGGCGTACACATCGCGGAATCACACATCCAAACTCTGCCGTGTCAAGGTGGATATGGATATGCACTTTAGCCCTTTGTCATCAGAGGAGGCAATCTTCCAATGGTCGGATCATTCTACTAGCCCAGACAGAGACGAAGTCGAAGAAATCATTCGACAAACCCAAAGTGCGATTCGAGCAGGATCAAGACAATTACCACGAATTATTCGAGCTCCAACCAAACGACGAGTACGAATTGACGAAAGCTTTGCAATCAATCTGCAAGCATTTAAACCAAATAGATTCGAAGTGAGAGCTGGAAGTATGGATGGTTCCGAGGGTTCGAGTTCATCATCAATCACAGTGATCACATCGGCTGCCTCATCGTGTGGTGATCCTTGGAGTGCATCGGTGGGCTTCGTGGAGGAGGAGGAAGATCATGAACATGAGCATAACCACGAACATCACAAGGACGGGTCGGAATCGTGGGAAGGGGATCGTGAGCAGGATCAAGATGTTGAGATGATGTTGGTACCGAAGTTGGAGCCTTTGGAGGATGAATTGAATTTGTCGGAAGTGAAGGAAGCACAGCCGCCTCGCACGCCATCTGCGATAAGGTCGCCTATGCAAGCGAAACGACCGCGAGGACGCCCGCGTAAGCATCCGGTGCAGACTCCCGAGAGTTTAAACAAAATTTCAAAGGGTCGGTCGAAGACAGGATGTATAACTTGCAGGAAGAGGAAGAAGAAGTGTGATGAGGCGAAACCAAGGTGTACGTCTTGCTGCTCCCTTCTTAATGTTTGCATTTGGGCTTTTCTCTAGTAGCTCTGGGTACTAATACTTCGTTGATGTATAGGTATGAACTGCGAGAAGAACGCTGTTATCTGCGAGGGTTACCAAGATAGGCAACTATGGAAAAGTGGTAAAGAAAAAGCAGAAGAAGGTACGGCATTATGGAAGCGTCGACAAAGTGCGGAAGAACTGATCATATCGACAGCCGCCCGTTTGCGGAGGGTTAGCTTGCCCACTATCACACTTGCACCTGTGATACATGGTGTGGAAACAAGCGGAGACAAGGTTTTCTTTGAACATTACATCTACAGATTAAGCTCGATTTTCACTGTCGAAGGCGAGCGCAATAATGCTTTCAAGGATATGTTACTGCCCATGGCTGTTCAGCATCTTGGACTGATGCACTCAATTCTCGCCCTCTCCAGCAAGCATATCGATTACGAATCCAGTTACGGCGTTAAGCTCCTACAGGAACACCCAGATGTCAACCAGGATATTTTGGAAGAGCGATCTCAGTACCATCAGACGGAAGCTATGAAAGAACTCCACAATGATATGGAGAGACAAAACCGAGGCGAGAACGCAAACGGCAACGTCATCATCTCTGCTCGATATGGTCAGATGCTGTGTCTCGTGCTTCAAACTCTTGCCGACCCCAGTCCCACCGGCGAACATCGTGTTCACCTGGCAGCTTACCAAAGGCTCATTCAGCAATCACCACCTGAAGACGGACCGTTCTTGGAGTTCATTCGTGAATTCTTTCAATATCACATCATCCTTGATGAACTAATCTCCTTGCCGCAGAATGATCCTCAAGGTCGGGCACGACTTGGTGCAGTCTACGATGATTGGAATTTACCAACCAACATCATCCAACCTGATGCAGTCCGTCTGCTCGGAGTCAACGATGGTCTGTTCATGTACATGTCCAAGATCACCAACATTCGAAATTTGATTCGCGAGAACATGGCCAAAGGCGTCGATACTGTGGTAGATTACACGTCGTTATACCGAGCTGCTGAAATCGATGCCGGGATCCGGGACTGGAAACCAGCATGGCCTGCGGGAGACTCGCGTGATCTTGCCGGTCTACTCTACAAACAAATGATGTGGGTTTACCTCTGGCGTACAATCTACCCACCGAAAACCACCAGCTGGCGACCGGATCCTCGGATTACGAAGGCAGTTGATGACGGAATTGTATTGTTGGAAAAGGTTCCTCCGCGTGATCCCGCTCAGACTCTCATTCTCGCACCAGCATTCATCATTGGATGTGCAGCATTCGAAGAAAGGCAACGAGATCCCATCCGCAAAGCCATTGGAGTTGTCAAAGCATACATGCAATATCGGAACTCAGATGCCGCACTAAAGGTTTTGGAAGAGGTGTGGAGATTGATGGATGCAAAAGATGAGCGAAGTTGGGATTGGCAGAGTCTTGCACACGGATTGGGCATGGACTTTTTAGCCACTTGAAATTCTTTAGCATACAGTACCGGAATTTTTTGCTCAGCTAACACCATCACCAAACTCAACACCGACAGCGGTTCCGACCGAGAATGCGGAAATGCCTTCCGACACGTCCATGCATTCAAAGTAGGTAACCCAGCATGATCTGATGCTACCTTCTGGGGGATTACATCCCGGGGTCAACCTGGAACAATCGGCTTATGATGACACGCAAATGGGAATTATGACAGACGGGCCGATATTCGGCACGCTGTTGAGCATGATGTCCGAATTCCTTGTGCTGGGCTACGGACCACGACCTTTTTTGTGGCGATCTGGGCTTTACGTATTACGAGTTTCCTACATTTTTGCACACGGCTTGTGTCACCTATACTACCTTTTATCCGTTTACACCATTACACCATCACACATCTTATCCACGAGTAATACGAATGCGCCACGACCTCTTTTTATCCTGCCTCCTTGCCTCACAATCGATCGACTTATGGTTTCGCCAAATTTATCAACCACTCCACTCTAACTTATTTCGTGTCCGCCATCATTTCAATCGCCCAATTCGATTATCTAACGGGACACAAAAAATTTTTTTTTTTTTTTCGGATCTATCAATATCCTTTACACTTCTTACATATACTTACATTTCGTACGTTTTACACCACATTTTTTAAGCATGGACTGGAGCATTTTCAAACGTGGTTGGGACGGAAACCAGGGCATATCATCATCATTATCATCATCATATCATATCAAGGGGTCAAGGGGAAAAAATGTCTTTATTTTTCATTTGAAAGATCAGCAAAGAGAAACCAGTTTCTTTCCCCTTTTTATTATTTTCGGTCTCGGCTTCCAAAAAACGGGGTTTCGGGAGAAGGGGGAAAGGGTTTCTGGATGGGATGGGTCAGGATGGGATGGGATGGGATGGGAATATTGGATTGGGACAGTTTTTTGGTTGGTGTATTTAGGCCAACTACATCTTTTTGATTTACATCGGGCGAGACTATATCTTTTATGCTTTGATTCGGATTGCGCTTCTTTGCAGGCGATTGGATTGGGATGGGTGTGGCTTTTTGAATACTTATCTTTATTGTTTATACATTTGCAGGCGAGTCCTTTTTTGGCAAAGTACAGATGGGATGTGGGAGATGGTTGTGGATAAGATGTCTTGGAAGAAGAAGAAATGAATTGGATTTTGTATAAAGTCGAGGAATGGGTGATGTGCATAAAGGGACAACAGGGAGAGGATAGGATATGAGATCTGCCTGGGCGGATATGCACTGGGAGGGAATGAAAGATAGCTAGTTTAGGCAAGACAAAGAAAGTGAAGCAAAGCAAAGATGGTTTTATCTTTCTTGATCAAAAACTGGTGTATGTATGGGTGTGAGATGTGTGTTGTGTGGTGTGTTACTTCGGGGTGCTGGTACAGCTGTGGTGAGATGCGGTTCCTGCTGACGGGATTGCTTGCTGACTGGTTGGTTGGTTGGTGGTTGGTTGGTTGGTAGTCAACCTTCCTTTGCGGTCGGGAGCGAGTGGCCGCTCTCATAGCATCCCGGAACTATCATGTCGGAATCCAGAGCTGAGGAAATGTAATACAAGTAGTACTTTTTCCCGGTAGAGTATGTACAGGCAAGCTACTAGGGTTGCTAGGCGATAGGGGGAGAGCGATATCGTGTGTGTGTGTGTGTGTGTGTGTGTGTGTGTGTGTGTGTGTGTGTGTGTGTGTGTGTGTGTGTGTGTGTGTGTTGGGTGGGTGACGGGCGGCGGGAGAGCTGGCGTGAAAGGGGGTTGAAGGGGTTTTTTGGAGAGGGTGGGGTGCTGGGGGCGCGGTTTGAGGCGGGGGATGGGAAGGGAGGGGAGGGGGTTATGGGGTGGTGGAGGAGGCGGTTTGCGGAGGGAGGTGCTACTGCGGAGAGAGGAATGTGGAGGGAGGAATGGTACTTGGTTGGGTGTGCTATATGGGGGGTTAATCGATATCTGCCTGGCTGGCTGGATGGGTGGAAGATAGGAGAAGTGAGCTGCATGTAGATTCTAGAACAACCGAATGCCCTTCTTTCTCTGGATAGGAGAGGGAGAAGGGGACAGAGAGAGAGAGAGATAATCGATTGGTTGGGTTATGTAGGAGCCGAGGAGGAAAAGGGGAGTAGATAGATAGATGCACTCTCCCTTACCTGCCCTTACCTACTACTTACTGTATCTAGTATCCCCATTCCTCTACCTCCCCCAATTCAAAAGTAAGCTCTTACCAACTTATCAAACCATGTGCCCTCCCCGGCCATACAGTTTCCAATTGCCTATTTCAGAAACGCACTATCTTAACTCATATTTGTGATTTCCTCTTTCGTCTTACTTACCCTCCTTCTCCCTATCATCTCCAGCAGGGACAGTACTGTACCGTCTCGGGACTAGACTTCGACTTAACTCCACTCGCGCATCCAATCGTATCTAGTACTTCCCTTCCTTAGCCATACATATAGAGAATCCCATCCAATCTCATCCATCCCATCGCGTAATTTTTCAGCACCAGAGAACGGCATTTGTGGATGCGCGTGCGCGGATGCAGCAAGGTCTCGCGGATGAGCGAGCTACAGAGCCGTGGGTGGGTTGGGGTTTTCGTTTGCTATGTGTGCTGGACTGGTGGTGTTTACAAGTACATGAGTCAATCGATGGATTAGTGACACTTAGCAATGAGTGCAACAAGACGAATCAAGCACACAGCTGAGAACAAATAAACCTAAAACACCAAATCGGAACCTACCATAGAAGCTCTCTCCACAGTGACGTCCAAAAGAATCTGCGGATATAGATCCGGTGCCAATCCAGCAGCGCTTTCTATCTTATTCCCGGATCTTATTCCCGAATAGCATCACACATTGACAAATCAGAAACATATGGCGTGTCCTTTGATGCCAAGAGACGTAATCAGAAACCATTAAGTCAAGTCAGGTTACTCTTATGACATGACATGACAAGACAAGAGAGTCGATTTTTGACTATGACAGTACGGTATTACGAAACAGGCACACACACACACACACACACATGGCCGGGGAATCGGACGGCTGATCCCGCGGGTTGCAGGCTGGAATGCAAAACGCGTATGCAGATGGATGGATGGATGGGTGCGCGCGAGAGAAAGAATGCCTCGGATGGGGATGGGGGGATGGATGGAAATTGCCATGGATGGATGGGATGTGGATGGGGATGCGAATGGGGAGAATCGCATTGAGGATTGGCGCAAGCATGGCGGAGAAGAGTCCTTCGAGGGAGTAGATTGGTGGAATTGGATTGGGTATGTAGGACCAATGTAGGTAGATAACTAAGGTGGTTGAAATTGGATATGTAGGCAGGTGAAATTGGGCGTAGGTAGAGATCTGTTCCTCCAGTTCAGTCCCTCGCATGACAAGTATGGTCGGTACTAGATCTCAGGCGAAAGCGTTGGTTGGTGATAAGGTATAGAGTAGATCCACAGATGGTTATTTGATATCCCATTCAAGAATATATGAATCGATACGTATAACTTATTGTTCAACAAGATCTATCAATCAATCAACACGCGCCGGAGCAAAGAAGTAAGGCAGCCAGCTATAAAAACCTTCATACGTGATAAACATACCTTTCGTAGACGGGAGTAAGCGACCCCCGCAACCACCAGCCAAAGTGTTATGCATAATATCCATTCTTCCTTCTTCTTCTATTCCATCTTCACACAACAGCAGCCGCAACAAAAAGAAAAAACAATAATCCGAATCAATAGGAAGAAACGGTTAAATCTCAACCAACGCTCGCTGGCTCCCATACCCACGCGATCTGTGTCTACCCGATCGAGGAGCATCAGGTCAGGGACCACGATTTATCGATCTCAGAACGTGTGGTTGTATGGGGCGGGGATACACTCGAGATAGGTATATCTCCGCGAGGAGAAGAGAAACCGAACGTCATGGATAATTTATAAGCTTCATCTCCCAGCAAATCGCTGCTTGGAGTTTGGGTTTGCCCATGCACACACGCAGCCCTTGTCTGCGAGGCGAAGCGCAGCTCAGCTGCAATCACAACAGACGGACATACGAAGTACAGTACTATACTGTAAATACAGCTACAAATGGTTAGATTCGGCGATTTGAAGACTGGCGAGCGTTTTCTTTTCACCGAGAGGAGAGCTGCGGTTCTGTACTGTGCTGGATATAGAATATAAGAAATTGATCCCATTCATGGGAGGCAGAATGTTGTGGTAATTCATGCATAACGCACTCCTATCTCGTAATACCATCATCAGCCTGTTTGATGGATCGGCCCGTCCAGAGTACGCTGATCAGGATGACAACCCGGTAAGCAGGATGGTTCAGGCAAACTGCCGAAAGTTTTGGCGAAAGAGCGCTGCGAATGAAAAGCAGGATTTGGGCTGGTCGTGCGACTTCGCGTCTGGGGTAGGTCGGTTGTGGCATTATAGATTATCCGTGCTCATGCTTTTTGCCTTGGGGGTTGATGCATACATACATGGAGAAAAGTAGTATACCTTTTGACGTATACGTTGTGTAATGTTGTTTTTCAGAATGACTTGCTGCGGCATGGACGAGAAAGCACATGTGATGACTTCTTGGCTGATGCGATGCGGAGAGGTGTTGGTCTCACTCATATGATATGATATTCGGTACTTGATGGTTATTGCTCTTTCATGCATACTTATGGCTGAATGTCCGTACCGCATATTTCTGATCGTGATCAGTAGGGGAATAAGCTCGGAGCGCATCACAGAATAGGTAAGCCGTTCACAACCCCCAGGTACAGTATCATCTGCCATCCGTCGAACAAGATACTGTAAGGAGAAAGTACCCTGGACATCGGAGTTACGCATATGAATACGCTACCCGACGGGGTTATATAGCAGCGCATCCAAAAAGAAATACTCAAGAACCATGAACGTGCCTCCAGGGAGCATAAATTCTCCGATTGGATGTGAGGATTATCCGCTCTGGTTCATGGTAATCTATCAGACTCGCCCCTCTGGCAGCGAATGATATATTTCGGTAGTTGCCTAAAGGTGTTTGTTGAGCACAAGTCGATGCAAGTCGATATTGTACTCTAATTCCCAGTCTGTATCCCGATGCGACCTCGGCCAATCCACCCATCCACCCCCATCCGAACGAGCATCAAGTCTGGAACCCTCTCGGGTTCGGGTTGATTGCGCTGAGGGAGCGCAGCGCAGCGCACACCGAAAACGATACGATACGACTGCAACTCCGGGTACAGCTGCTGTCCTGCATGTTTGGCCGCTGGGATGCGAATCCGTCAGATGCATATCTGATTGGGGTTTCCCGCATCTCACCGGTGTTTTCCCCTGCCACAGGAGCGTTGGCTGGGGTAGGGTAGGCGAGGCCAGCGTATCGGTATCACCATAGTGGACGCTTTCGGTAAGCCGGGGCGAAGGTCAGGTTTTCGCATGCTGTAGACTGGAGTATACTCATACTTCAGCTGCAGTGAGATTTGCTGTGCCTGAATCCGCCAACGGTTGGTGGATGCGAAAGTATAACTGGTGATGTCCGCTCGCCAAGATAGTACATCAATGTTGTTGTTGGGAATTGGATACTTGGTGTAGGTTTAAGGGGATAATGACGAATTGTTGCTGAGAAGTACTGATGATGTTGTCGTTGGGGATGGCGGTGGTGTTAATTGAAACATTTTAAGCGTAGCCATTAACCTTAAGGTCTTAAGGTTAACCTTAGTGGGTAGACAGTACCTGAGTACCTGGGGCTGGGCCTGGTTGGAGTGAACCCGCCGAAGAACTTCACTCTTCATGAAATTGTAAGTAAGGTTACTGTGTGAAACATCAATAAATCAAAACATCGAGAGGCAGGTACTTTCGTTGTATACCTACATTTGGAATTAATTCTATATCCGAATCTCAAAGCTCCAATTTACTCCGTACTCCTAAACAAACTCAAAGATTACCTTGCACCGTCTTTTTGGGAGGTTAACCTTAATCACCCGCCGTCGCTCTCTAGCACAAGGTAACCTTATGTCTTCCATCAACTCGGCATCTTCACCACCAGCACAACAAAACCAAGTAATCGTAATCGTCACCGTACTCTCTACCTTACAAATCAACAAGAAATCCCTCAATCCCACCTCATATACCCAAACACCAGGTAGCACATCCCAACCAATTTCTGTCCTCGTGCTTCCTGTGCTCTGACCCAAAAGTCTTATATTCTGCGCGGCGATGACTAACCTGCATCTAGCTTGGTAGGTAGCTATGTAACTTACCCTTCAAGTAACATGAGGGGGGTATTGCTTTGCATTTGCTGATAAGGATTTGGGCATAAGGGCATGTGCCACGCATTTCTTTTCTTTCTTTTGTGAAGTTAAAGTTATTTGCTATTTTTATTGTAGTGGAATATTCTCATTCGCGCATCTGCGACTGTCGTGTATTTCTTTTGTGTTTCCAGTACAGTACAGGACACTTCCTTCGTACCACGCATAACATGCCCAAAATATTCATGTAAGTCGCACAGTCGCACGACATTTCAGTGAACCTTATATTAGCAGCTCAGTGAGCACAAACAGAATTCTGGAACACTGTCTAATGCATCCACAGAGTCGGAGCCACAGGCCATATCGGTGGAGCGGTGCTGGAATTGCTATATCGAAAATATCCACATGTGAAGATTAGAGCCTTGGTTCGGGATGAGGCGAAGGGAGAGAGGTTGCGTGAGAGGTACCAGGGCATAGAGACGGTGTTG
Source organism: Rutstroemia sp. NJR-2017a WRK4 (assembly GCA_002946385.1). Lineage (NCBI taxonomy): Eukaryota > Fungi > Ascomycota > Leotiomycetes > Helotiales > Rutstroemiaceae > Rutstroemia > Rutstroemia sp. NJR-2017a WRK4. Next base: position 464,903 of record NJPR01000140.1, on the reverse strand, counting down.
GGGGATAATTCGGCGTTGGATGTGCTGGAAAGGGAGGCGCGGGAGGCGGATGTGGTTTTGAGTAAGTGATGCAAGAAATATATCTGTATAGTTACATATATTATTTATTTTCATGGGCGAGGAGGAGCTTGATAGAAGGATGTTGCAAGTGTAAACCCTTATACGGGCACTGTATCATTATAGCAGGACATTCATTACAAGTGTAAAGTCCTCTATAGGCACTGTCCATCTTCTTCTTCCAAAGTCTCGGAAACTATTCCAACCCTCCAGCCTTCCCCATATCATCTCGTACACAACTACTGACACACCCCAGACGCCGGCCCGACGTTCGTCAAGAACCAGCAATCTCCGCCCTCCTCCGCGGTCTCTCCAACCGCACCCCCAAACCCTACTACATCCATACCTCGGGCGGCGGTCTCATCTGGGACGAACCCAACGGAGAACCAACGGACAAGATCTGGGATGATGTAGACGACATCCAAGAAATGCAATCCCTCCCTTCATCCTACATCCACGCTACCCCGGACGCTGTACGTTCCCCTTCCAGCCCATCCATCCGTTTCTCCCCAACCCACTAACCCGCCTTTTCCAGCTCGTATTCTCCCACTCCCCCACAATCCACACCGCCATCGTCTCCCCCACCATTGTCTACGGCCTCTCCCCCTCGCACGACCACCCCACCCCCGTCACCCTCCCCATGGCGCTTAATCAGATCCGTCGTCTCGGACAGGGCTTCACTGTTGGTCCTGGCGATAATATACAAGCTTATGTCCATACAGTTGATATGGCGCGTTTGTATTTACTCCTTGTCGAACAGGCTTTATCCCCTTCACCATCTAACCCTGACCCCTCTCTCCCCATCTTCGGACCCCAAGCCTACTACTTCGCCGCTAGCGAGGAACTCCCTGCGCGGGAATACATGACTTCACTTATCGACGCACTCACCCATCATCAAACACCTTCCCTCACCCTCAAATCATCCGAGATCGTAAAGTTGGATCCCCCGGAGATAAGCAGATCGAAACTAACGAAAGATCCGGATGTGAATGCGAAAGTGCTGTTTGGGATGAATATGCGGGTGAGGAGTACGCGGGCGAAGAGGGTGTTGGGGTGGAGGCCGGTAGAGGGGGGGGTTTTGGAGGGGTTGAGGGAGGTGGTAGGGGTTTGGGGCGAGGGGGAGAGGAGTAGAGGGGGGGAGAAGGGGAAGCTGTAGAGGGTGAGAGAGTGGAGGTAGTGGATTTGCTGTTTCTTGGAAATGCATGAGATCGCGGAGAGAGATATAGGTGTATATATGATAGGTTCTGGTGGTGGGTTGGCCGTGGTGGGTTTGCAAGCTTGGGGGTGATGTGAGGTATAGAGTTATTGTATTTGGTATTTACTTTAGCTATTTATCTTCTTAATTTTGATTTGAGGTGCTGAAGCTCTTATCTTGACCTTAAGTTAGCAGGTGAGTTCTGGGGGGAACATACAAATTCAGACGGAAAGAAAATTCGTCAGCTGACACCGAAAAAGAAATACAGCAGCCAAAATCTCAATCTCACGACTGGCAACCTTCTCATCCTCACACAATCTTCATGAATTCCCAAGGCGAACCAGATGGGTACGAAGACTCGGATCCCGGCTCCGATGACGCCGAGCGCGAACTTTTACATTCGCATGTCGAGAATCTAGACATCGAAGAAAATGCTCCGACCACGAGCCCTCGCTTCTTGGAAGGAACGTCGCGTTCTTGCTACAGACGCGTGATTTCATGGATTACCGGACCACAACCACCGCGCGTCCAGAAGATCAAACCGCTGTTTCCGGGCTTTCAAGAAGCTCCGATTGATCTTATAGATCGATGGTGTCCGACTTACAAACTCAAGGCAGTCCTGTTCGTTGTAGTTTCCATCGCATGGTTATCGGGTTTCATTGTCCTACTTCTTAACAATCGATTACCAGAAAAAGTTGAAGGTTACGGTGATGTGTTCTCGTTGGGATGCACAGATACATTCTGGAAAAGGTCAAACCACTGTGGGCTAGATGGGATTGATTGCCGACCGTTCAACGACACCAGTTTGGCCTTTAGATGTCCTGCTCATTGCGCGTCTGTCAAGGTGCTGAACCCGCATGCGGTGGGAGATCAGGAGATCAATTATAGACCATTCGTCATAGGCGGTCCTATTTATCGTGGTGATTCAGTCATTTGTGGTTCCGCGATACATGCGGGTATCATTAATGATGCCGACGGTGGCTGTGGCATTGTTTCGAAGATTGGTCAACAGCGAGACTTTCCCAGTACTGAGCACAATGGGATTACCAGCGTAGAATTTGATTCATACTTCCCACTTTCATTTACCTTTGAGAAGAGTGAAGGATGCAAAGCAAAGGATCGACGTTGGCCAAGCTTGGTACTGTCTCTAATATTCACCACACTCATCTCGCTATTTACCACATCAGCTCCGTTGTTCTTCGCTAGTGCATTCATTATGGTATTCTGTCAGGTCGGACTAGTCTCCAATCCACCATCAATCTCTCAACTTCCAGAGCTTATATCAATCTTTGCTGCAAGACTCCTTCCAGCAGCATTCTGTGCCCTCGTTTGCTACAAGTTTTACGCACGACGATCACTGCAGGGCATGACAGCTCAATACGAGAAAACAGTACTCTATCTCGGTGGATGCTGGTTTGGTGCACTATCCAATTACACTTTCTCCTGGCTACCTATCCAACGCCTGACGCCTCATGATATTCAACAGGAACCTGGTGCCAAACTAGCTCTGGCCATCGTAGTTGTTCTTATCATATTCATCGCTATCCAACAGATCATCTATCTCCGCCTTGAAGGCCGCCTTCCTCAATATCTCCTACTATACAGTATATTTGCATTTTCCATGTTCGTCCTGGCATCTCTTCCTGCTTTGCATCTACGAATCCATCACTATGTCATTGCAATATTGTTGATCCCCGGCACCAGTATGCAAACTCGACCTTCATTGCTCTACCAAGGCCTACTTCTCGGCCTGTTCATCAATGGTATTGCCCGCTGGGGATTTGATTCCATCTTACAAACAAACGCAGCACTGAGGGAAGATGCGCAGTTCGGTTCACTGCTACCACTTATCACCGAACCAATCATCTCGCTTGGAGACAACACATCGAGTATATCGTTTGAATGGACATATCCTCCTATACAAGACTCCGAGGACCAGAAATGGGGAATTGACGGCATCAGTATATTGGTTAATGACGTGGAAAGATATAGACGATATAGAGATCAATTGCTACCAGTTGCGCATCTTTTTTTGTGGGAAAGAGAGGAGCACGAGAAGGAGTATTTCAGATTTGGATATATGCATGGAGGTAAAAGTTTGGATTACACGAAAGCTGGGATTTGGGATAAGGATGGGACGTGGATCGATTTTGAGGAGGGTGCTAGTAGATGATTACATTCGCGAGATCTAGGGACCAGAGAGCGAGCTTCTCTCCACTGAGTTGGACAATCAGTCTTTGCTCCAAAAATAGATCCCCTTATTCTCGTACTCTTCACACTCGTTTCCTTTGTTACCCAGCCATCATCAGCAAGAAAGTGGCAGCTAATTGGTCTCCTTAACAAACAATTCTTTATGCATGAGATTCTCCCTCTTTCACTGTTCATATATACCTACGAACAATTCTTTCATTCTTTGTTCGACAAACGAATTATGTTATAAAACCCTCTTTCCTCCCATCTTTTCCTTCTTCCTCTACCATATCAGAAAAAAAATCTACAAGTCTTTTTCATTTCAATTACGCTGCCATACAAGCAAAAGCATACGAACTGAAGATCAAAAGACAAACACCCAAAAACACAACCAAGTCAAGAAACCCAGAAGAAACAACCAAAATGGCTTACCCCCAACGCCTCTCCACAGACGCCATCCACACCCTCCTCCCCACCCTCGCCAAGATCCAACTCAATCCCACCACCCTCCTTACATCCACCAAAAGCACCACCATCCCCAACCCAACCAGTACATCACACTCCCTCCTCACCACTTCCTCCTCCACCTCCTCCCCCTCCTCCCACCCCACCGGCGCCATCGTCATCCCCAGCTCCACCACCACCGGCAGCAGCCACCCCATCATCTACATCGTAATCCTCTTCCTCATCATCCTCGGCAGCGTCGCTTTATGCATCATCCGCTGTTACGGCTGGTGTCGGGGGGGCAAGAACAAGCGCAAGGCGAAGAAGGAAAGTGATGAAGAGCGCGCGAAGATGAAGACGCAGCAGGAAGAGGTTGCGAATGGAAGACCTGGGTTCGCTGCTCCTGCTGATGGATTTGCCATGCAGCCTATGTATGGATATGGATACGCGCCGCAAGCGGCGCACCAAAATGTAGCTGCTTATCCGGTGAGGACTGGAGGGAGAGCTATGTCGAGGGAGGAGGGCCCGAGATGGGGAGGTAGGGATATTAGGGAGCAGAGGGGGCGGGAGGGGGCGGTTAGACCGGGGTGGGAGGGGAGACCTTTGTAGAGGTGAGTAAGCAAGCTGAAGCAAGCAAGCCAAGGTAAGGTATGGTAAGTAAGTTTCTTTTCTTCTTTGTCCGTTTTTGTAATATCTTGCGTTTTCTTTATAAGCAAGAGCAAGAATAAATAAGGTAGGATAGGTATAGTAAGGATTGGATGCAGGACATCCTAGAGAGGAAGGTAAGATATGAATACAAGAAAGGTACAGGACAAATAAAGATAAGTAAAAATAAGAAACAAATATCTCTAAGCTATAGAAGAAGAACTAATGCTTCCTCCGTGTGAAATACAAGTGAAATCCCCGCAGTAGCAAGCTAACATAACAATACCAATGAAGAGGATATGAAAGTTCGATCGGTGATATATGTACCTAGATTCTGGACACATCGATAGCACATACCGAGTGTTCTCTACTCTGAGCAAGGAGAGAGAAAAAATATACTTACACATCACATCCAGACTGTCTTGTATACGCGGATTCAATGACACACTCACTGTACTGTGATTCTGAGCCTAGAGTGGCAGAGAGACAACCCCAGATTCATACTTCCCATCTATGCTCCCCACCTTCTCAAGAACATCGATATCCCCCATTCATCCCACAAACCGCACTTTGCCCAACCCCGCAATTTCCATCCCCATCATCATAAACACCCAAATCAAGAGACCAAATTCAGGAGAAGAGCAACAGACCAAGAGGTAGAGACAGAGGCAGAGGAAAATATATATACAATTAAATAAATATATACAGCAAGAAGGAATACTAAACTAATATAAACATCAATACAGCCAGATATATACATCGAACCCCTCTCCTCATCGCCTGCTCTCCCCCACCCTCTTTCCCCCCTCTCCCCTCCCTTTCCTCCTCCCCTCCTCCTCACTCCGCCACTACCTCCCCCACCAACCCCCCCAATACACCTCCTCCCTCGTAACCTTCGTATTCCTACTCCCCATAACCTTCTTCCCCCACGCCATATCCTCTTTCGTCTTCTCCCCCTCCTTAACATTCGCCTTCCCCCTCCCAGCACAACACCTCAGCATCAAGATCAACAATCCATATAATATTGCCAACACGACCCCAAACGCAGCTATACTACCCCAGAAATTGGCTTGTGCGAAATTGAACCCTGCGTTGGTGGTGCCGTCGCTGGGGACCGCGTAGGTGTATTCGGTGGAGGAGGATGATTCCGTGGTGGAAGAGGAGGAGTCCCGGGGAAGGAGGGAGGAGAGGTGCGGGATGTACATTTTGGTGGGTTTGAGAGGTGATGTGGATATGTGTTGTGTGTATATATATACTGGACAGAGAGCGATGTATATATAACCGAGTGCAGTCCCTGTGAGATGGGATGAAGAGTCCGATATATAGTCAATGAACAGACGGATAGACTTCAAGCGTAGCCCAGTCGACGAGAGTATTCGACGTGATGTAGAGCGATCGAGGATAGTAGTTGTGCCTTGTCCTTCGAGTATGTTTCCCGAGAACTGGGTATTCGATGTATAGTCCTGCTCGAGATCCCCCTTTTCAGTCGTTTCCACCTGAGTTCGACGAGTATTGCGTGCGTGTAGGTATCCGACGTCGATATGATATCTTTCCAGCAGACACCAACCAATCCAAGGTAACGACTATTTGATTTCCAGATCGACAATGAACGTATGTATATCCCCAACTCAAGTTCCCAAAACAACGACACAACTTCAGTCGTGTGTATGTATTTGTTTCCCAGACAATCCAAATCTCGAATACCCTTTTCTCAAAAAATTCAATCAATCCCTTGACTCGCAAAAGCTTCTCGATCAACAAGAAACCCAATCGGTCATGCGACGACTATATACCCTCTTTCACTTTCTTTCTTTTCTTCGAATTCCCACTTCCACTCCACTAACAATCCACAATCCCTTTATCCCCAATCCGGAATCCCGTTCCGAGTCAAAGAGAATTCAAAGTCCAAACTAAAAAGATCCACTCCGCCGTCGTTCGCCTTCGTCATCCACCTCGAGCGACTCAGATATTTTTGGAACCAAACGAAACGAAACGAAATTGGCGAGTCAAGTCCAAGCTTGAGCGATGATAGTCAAAGAATGAATGAACGAATGAATGAGAATGAATGTACAAATAAATAGATAAATGCCTCTTCAAAGAAAGAAAGTAAACCTCGCCTCTCAAATCCCAAAAGGAAGAGGCTCAGAATATATATTTGTACACAAAAAAAGAGTAAAGGAACAAAACAAGCCCAGCTTCTTTCCCCTCCTACTCGTACCACCAAACCAAGCAACGTAAAAGTTAGGCGTAAGGTATAATAGAGTGTTTCTAAGGTACCGAGAAACGCATACAGAAACAAAGGAAAGACGTGAGGAATACGTGAAGATATTCATCAAATCAATCATCATCAGCCAAGTCAGCACAACCCCTCCATCAATCAAAGCAAGTCCGTCCGTACGATCTTTCGCCCCCTGAGCTCACTCACTCAATCAATCAATCTAGAACTCCCGAGAGTCCCCAACCCAGCTCACGATCCAAGCAACAACTTCAACTCCCATTCAGTTCTACCCTCCGGCTTGGTAGCGTACCCCTCCCCACTACCGTCCGGCAGCTCCCTACCAATCGAGCGCCTCAATTTCGGTTTTTGCTTGCGCAAAGATGGAAATTTCCACCAAAGGTCTGGGCGCACTATGCGGATTCAGGCGTGGCGTGGCGATTGAAACAAACGAACGAAACTTCTTCTTCTGCGGTGAGGTTGTGTGCGTACAGGTACTGACAGTGTAGGTAGGGACTGTACTGTAGTTGGTGCATTGCATCCAAGCAATTACCTCAACTTACGCAAATATGTCATCTCATCTGTTCTCCTCTCCCTCTCCTCACCAAAGAAAAAAAAACCCCCCTTCTCAGCAAGCAAAAAACCAAGACCAATCCACCCACAGTAACTTCTTTCCAAGTTTCACAATTCTCTTGGCAGCGAGAGTGGATGGGAATTTCCCTTCTATTCTGCCAAGCCCGAAGCGGGGTTTCGAGTACGAGACACACAGCTGAAAAAGGGAATTCTGCGCCGGGGGCCCGGATATCATCATGTGCAGATGTGATATATGCAAAACATTTCTTCAATATATATGAAGATGAAGATGATCGGAGAATAAGCATAAAGGTTAAGGTAAATCTACTTCGTACTCAGCATGTCGTGATCTGGGGGATGGAGTCTAGATGAAGGTATATGATTCGATTGATTGATTACTCTTCGACCTCTCTTCGTTCCTGCAGCTCCGTTCTGTTCCGTCCACTTCACTCCACATCCACCTCCTATATCTAAATGATCTATAACACAACAGCCAAGCAATCCAAGAAATATTAAACCGACAATGAAAAAGAAAGCAAGCAATCAAGAACTCAATATATAAATAAGGTATATATCTGTATATATATATTCGCGCCCTGCGCACAATCTAAATAACCTGTCCGTCCGTCTGTCATATCTCATTCACTATCCATACCATACATAAACGGCGCCCCTTTTTGAATCGAACGTGTAGAAGGCAGAAAGCAAGGGAAGGGAAGAGCAATAAGTGCTATGCATGTCGAACAAGAAGTACTGTAATATGTATGTAAAGTAAAAAGCAAGCGAGCCCACCCCTTCGATGTTCGTAGATTAGAAATTTTCTTTGCCCCAGCAGAAATTGAATCCTGATTGATCGTTAGTATGATGATAGCTAAAGGCATGATGAGATTTCACCAAAAGAGATAACTTACCAGGCTCACTGTACATATTACATTTGATATGCAACACACTACCCAAAACCTTCGGACCACAGAAGAAGACACCCGCCTCACTTGGAGTATGGATCTTCCTGACACTCTTAAAGATCATATCCCAGTTGGGTCTGCCAAAGTTGGTTGGTGCTCTTAATCCGGTGATCGCGTCACGATCCGCATTGGCATCGTTAATCATAATATTCGTGGCATCGTCGACCTTGATCTTGGCTGTAAGGTACGTGTGAATTTCGATGTGGTTGTCCATATCTTGGGCTTCGATAGCGAGTAAGAGCGAACGGAACCATTCGAAGGAGCCGAAATCACGACAAATCCAGAAGAAGTAAACCTTGCGGAGACGAGTCTTCTTTTGGGGGTAGTTCATGCGATACCAGATGGATTTCAGGATGGATGCGAATGGAGTAACACCAATACCGGCACCACAAAGCATAGCAACCTCGAACTTGAACACATCCTCAGAAGCGGAGCCGAAGGGTCCATCAACATAGACACGAGGTAAGATACGTCGAATAGCAGGGTCAACTCCATCTGCTCCTGGCCCATTCTGATTGACACCAACAACCTGAGATGATGCCCCCTTTTCGCCTTTTGGTTTATCGAACTCGCAACCGAGGGCTTTTCCGACGGCTCTTGTGAAGTCGCCAACCATTCTGATGTGGATAGAAATATAGTCCTCTTCAGGTGCCGACGTGAGCGTGAAAGGGTGATATTGGTAGACGGAGACCTCGGGACAGCAGAAGAAAATGTATTGGCCAGCTCGCGTCTTCGTGTTCTCCTTCTTGATTTGAATCTCGCAAACGTTGCTAGGATGCTGAACGACCTTGGAGACATATGTCTTGTGCTTACCACGAATCTCACGTGCAATACGTTCGAAGAGGTAAATGTATCCACCATACATCCAGTATTGCCAGAAAACACCAATGGCCGAAGACCCAATACCAATACAATAAGGAGCGACATCGGGTTGAATCATACAGAAAGCTCCATGAACGGACCAGAACACGAAGAAGATGACGAAGAAGTGGTGTGTATACCAGAAACGTTCGAAGTTGGCGCGACGATACTTCTCGTACGAGGTGATAGCCATGGCCATAAGAGCGACCAACATAACATATCCCGTCCATCCAGGGCCACTAACGAAGTTCGCAAGAAGGAATCCACCAATACCCAGGTTGTTCTTTGCCGAGATCTGAGCGAAGTTGTTCCAATGCGCAATGGTGTGCACCCAAGAGAAGAAGACGATCGACCAAGCTGTCAACATGTGGAAGGTGATGTTCTTATCGAATTGGATGATCCCGTTCAATGGGGTTTGACGTGCTAACGAAATCAACGTGCGGCAAACTGGGAACAGAATCATAGCTACATCGAAATGCAGTGTCAGAGCCGCTGATCTGGCAATTGCATAAGTTACTGAAAAGGTACTCCGGGCAGTTCCAAAACTATCCTTGAGCTGGTAATTCAGGAAACCGAATGTGAAAACCATAACGTGAAGCATTCCAAAGACGAAGACAAAGCTGCATCTAATGTTAGCATTCCCTCTTCCCCCACCCATAGGCGTTACAAAACCTACAATCTTCGATATCCTTCATTGACCATCCACCTGTCAAATTTCTCCCTCATAGTCAACTCCCTCGGCATCTCAGCGCTCATCTCTCCCGACATCAACATTCTCGTCAATGGCGGCCATCTTGATCTCTCCGAAACCTTCACCGAACCCACACTACTTCTTTCAAAGCCCTTCTCCATCCTTCAGAATGTGCGACCCGAAGTCGTCGTTGAAGCTTCCCTTTCTATCTGCTGCGTCGTAATTTCCTTCCGAATTATTCTTGGGGGTATCGTTATATTTATCGTATGGTATATGAATTAAAAGAACGGTAATTGATTCAGGACCCGCTGAATTGCCAGAAAGTTCCCAAAAGAAGGCGTGTCGAGAAGAGAATGTATTATGAAATAGAATGAATGTAGGAGTGCTGGAAGCCTGCCTAGAAAGATGAGACACGACGATGGTCAGCGAACGACAGTCCCAGTCTGCGACATATTCAAGAACAACACGGGAGAGGTAAGAAGCAAATGAACGCAGGTATATTTTGCGGCGGAGAAAGGGAACCAAAAAACACACACAGACACATACCTATACTCAATGCCTGCACCGGTGGCTGTCTCCAAAATCAGCAATTAGTAGAGAAAGGTTGAGTGTGACGTGCAGATGCAAGATGAGAGAAGAAGAGGGGACGGGCAGTACAACAGGAGGAGGAGGAGAAGAAGAAACGAACAAGAAGTGTGCCAAGCAGGTTAGGAAGGAAGAGGCGTAGAAAGTGGTATGGGGTCACATTTTTCATTCTCTTGGGTAGTATCACGTTTAATGCAACTGGGGGGCAAGAGGATGTGAATGGCCTGACAAAGATTCGTACTGAGTGTCTGAGCATAGAAGATAGAACAACTCCGGTCTCATGGGAACTAGCGCGAGTAGCACCAGAAACCAGCGCCTCTTCCGTTAGCATGTGTGGTCAGAGAGGTTCTTCGAAACAAGTTCCTGGGCCGCCATGATGGAAGCTGGGATTAGCAAAGTCCGTCCAGCCTCGCACCCTCGTCAGCATATTGACAGTGGTTCGGTGTTCGATGGCACAGCAGAGAAAACGGAACCCTTGAACATGGCAGCATAATTGATTCTCCACTCCATAAGGAATTTGCTGATAGAAAGCGCTGAGTGGTGGTGAAGCGCAGTGAGGAGTAAAAGGCGAGAGGTGAGAGGTTGGAAGGGGTCTAGTCAAAAGCAGGGGCACATTGCACATTTGCATGTTGCGTTCGCGATTCGGCAGGGACCAAATTTGGCGTGGAGAAAGCTTAATTGGAACTCACCAGTAACATACAATGTCTATCTCTGTGAACTGCGCAAAGTAGATACGAGCCAGAAGGATTCAAACATACGAGAGTACTCATCGCCTCGCAACTTTTACTATGAGAAACATTCATTCGACGCACGCACGCGCACAAACAATAGCTATCGATAACGGAACAAACGGTTGTAAGTTGTAAGTTGTTGATAGTTCCTTGCGCCCAAGGCCCCAACACTCCAACAACACAGGGCCATGCCCGCTCTAACCACCACCATCTATCTATCCCTCCTCCCTTAGTCCAACTGCCCTGTCTCCATCTCCATCTCCATCTCTGCGTCCGTGTCTGTTTGATCCAAGACCAATCCGACACCCACCCGTCTCCTAACAGTTTGAGAGACCCCTGCCCGAAACCCGCCCAGAGAAACCCGAAACCGCGCCACCAGAAGCGTTACTATAAGTGGAGCGCGCAACCAACCAATCAGAGTGCGCACCCGGTTACAAAGTTGCCTCTTTTCTATTCAGGACCAAATGTTTGATGCACGGCTGAGGCAGGAAGACCGAATTGTGACCTGATATTTTCGAGCTCGGCGGTAAGCCTTGTGGACAGAGAAGATGTTCTTGGTGCTTTCGCGCGTCGGATTCGAATTTGGTTTAGATGGGCTTATTTGCGGGTAAGGTTAACGGCACATGATCGATTTATTTGCAGTCTGAGTTGAGTCTACTGGTTGAATGGATACGCAGCCCGAGCGGCTATTGTGGTGTTGTGCATCAAATTAGTTCTGTAGTTGGAAACAACCTCGACCGAGGACTGGTTCAATTCTACTCTGGGTACTGTACAGTAACCTTACATAGCATCAACCCAACTCTCTCTCCCGTCGCTCACTCACCAAGTCACATTCGCATTCCCCCTCCCCTCCCCCTACCACAAACCCAATCTCCCATCACGCACAAAATCCTCCGATGCCACTTCTCACTTCTCACTTCCTTACCCCAACCAGAAACGGGTAGTCTTACACTCACCTCAGCGCATCCCAGCCGTCGATCCCGTTCTCCTGCTTTACCATAAACGAGAGCGACCTATCCCATCCCATACCAAGTACACGCATACCAAGCCCAGACTCTTACTTTTCCCTTCCTTTCCCTTCACTATACGGAAAAATACAACACAATACCATACATCCTCCTACACACACATACGTCAACATCACCCCACGTCGTCGTTATCCCTCTGGGGATCAAACACCATCGATGACTTAAATTTCCGATATGCATATCCCAAAATACACTGGTGTTCAATCTGATCTTATCTCGTCCCATCTTTATACTCTTCTCCTACTGTACACATGCATCTGGCAGCTTGTCTGATGCCCCCACGCAGATGGACAGACAAGTTACCTGCATAGCTCATATGAACCGATACCATATCACACCAAATAGCAACTATACCCGCCCTCATCCATACCTTTCCTGCAGCCCTGTCTCTTACTTACCCATCCCTCCTCGGCATATATACCTTCTCGCGGACTCCCCTTACTCTTTCATCACCATCCCAAGCCGCCAAGCGTATCGCAATCGTACGATAGATCTGCCATCTCCAACACCCATAACTTCTCCCTCACCCCCACCCTCCCTCTTTATCACCATCACCAACCACACACAAAGCCCAAGTAATCATACGATAGATCTGCCATCTCTAACCCCTAACCATCTCTCCTCTACCCATCTCTAACTACCTATAAGCCTCTCCCTCACCTCAGACACTACACAAACACCACACAACACTCCCCAAGAGCCCAAGCCAGCCCAGCCAAGTCCTGATATCATCCAATCTTTCCCCTCCCTCCACCTCAACTCAACTTAGCTTAGCACTTGCCTTACTCTCCTTCATCAGGCCAATTTCAACGTCAACATAACCGTAAAGTAGACGTGACGGTCAAATAGAGATAAAAGGAAGGGTGTCATTCTACTGTACAATCACATACCATGATTCTAACAACGGAAAGGAGAGGAGAGCAGAAGAAGAGAAAAAGAAAAGAAGAGATCTAGTGTATAGATAGGGGAGAAGTAATCTCTAACCGAAACAAATCGGATACAGCAAGGCTAAAAAGGGATCACGTTTCCTACCAGACCTCATTCCTCATATCATATAAACCTGCGTCCCCATCAACCACATCACAGTCTGGACCATCAAGAAACCTCAACTCACGTATTCCCTCCTTCCTCGCTCACTCACATCACCAGCACAATTAGACCATAAGACGATATCCACACTATGGGAAAAAAGCTCCGAGTAATGCTATGGACCTGAATATCAACAAATAGGAGTAAGAAAATTAGCAGACGACCCAACCCATCCATCGATCCATCAATCATATCATGTTTCATTTCCCAATGCCATTCATCCCTGTGCCATCAACCATCACATCATCACTTTCTTTGTAAAAAGCTCTTGGTCACTAAATCCCCCCTCCCACACATCAACATCTCCGGATGGTGATGCTCAAGCTAAAGCCCTTCCCATCATTCCATAGCCCAACTCGTGAGCTTCCAATTCCACCTTGCCATGTGTTTCTGATAAGTTTCGATTGTGTAAAAAAGAAGACCCAGACCAAAAGTTTGTTTCAGTTCATTTGATGATCGACGCCGCCAGCAAATCCTTTACGCGAGGGATAGAGAGACAGAAGAACAGGTAGTAGAGAAATCACGATGGGTTGATGCCGAACTTTCTGGTCCATTCTCTAGCTGTGGCCTCGTATCTGGCGCGGTCGGTCTTGTAAACGTGTGCGATTTCTGGGACGAGTGGATCATCGGGGTTGGGGTCGGTAAGCATGGAGCAGATGGACAAAAGGACTATAAAGAGATCAGTTTGTGGGTAGACAGTAGTATAGAGACTGGTACATACCCTTTGATATTGTCAACGCCGGGGACCATTGGTCTCGAAGGATATCTAAGCAAATGCTTCCATTTGAGTTGATATTGGGGTGATAAATTCTGGTTGTGAAGTTGACCTTCGGTGGCTTGAATGGGTAGTCGGTTGGGAAATGGATCTTAAGGAAGAAGACACCTCCAGCATATGGTGAGTCGCTCTGAAGCAAAATTAGTATCTTGAAAAGAAGACTTGATGACGCAGACAAAGAGTCGATGGGGGGGTGCCACCACCCCAGATAAGTGACGTTGGAGTGAAGATAAGGCCAAACTTACAGGTCCCATAATAGTTGCTTGCCACTGGAACTATATGCATTAAATCCATCAGTATTTCTTCTTCAATAAGTTCTCGAAGTGAAACCAGAGCCGCCCGCGTGTGCCGCTACACACCGAGTTTGTTCGTGCTTCCAACAGCAAACATCCTTCGAATCAAAGATAACATACCAAATCGTCTCCTATGGGTCCGGCCGAACATGACGACGGGGGGTCACTAGAGAAATAACAGTCAGCTCAAGCCCTGAATATCCTCATAATAGATATCGTCGTCGCTGTGAAGATTTTGATGATTCAACGGAAGACCCCGCTTGGAAGCGCAGCCCCACCAAGATCTTTCACGTCTGCGTGGCGGTGACAACAGAAAGGAGAAACAACGTACCGTCCCAAATCTGTGAGTTCCTTGTTGATTCTCTTCAAAGCCATTTTGAAGTGTGTATTATGTGTATGAAAGGTGAAAGCCGCAAAAGGGAGGAATCGATTATTTCGTCGATGAGATTCTTGGAGGCGCAGTTGTATGGAGGAGAGTGGGCTGGAGATTTCTGGGTACAACGTTTTCTGTTAGCAAACACTAAGAAAAACAGGCGAATGGGTGTACCGAAGATGACGGAAGGCTATGGATATTACAATAGGACGTTCCTTGCGGAAATGATTCTGAGGATATACTTACCAGGAAATCTGTGTTGTTGTTGAGAGGATTGAAAGTGAGAGATGTGAAAGTTGCGAAAGACGTGGGGATGGATTGTTAAAGGGAAGAAGTCGCAAGTCAAGTTAAGTTTAAGTCAAGTCGGGAGTGGAATTTCGGGTTTTGTTTGGGTCGCAAGAAGCGGCGAAGATTTGTCGGTGCTGATTAGGCGATGCAGGCGTTGGTGTAGAAGAATGACTGATACGTGGTTCAGCCTTTGGTGATCCGTGTGTGCAGTCAAGCCAACTTGAGAAAAAGGATTAGATCATTCAGGTGCCTTCTCTTCTTCTTGTGAGTGGCTGTCAACTTCGTTCACCTTTCTAGACAGGCGATTCTTTCCGTCGAGTCGAGACTCTCTCCAATGTTACGGAACGGAGAAGATTCAGCTGGATGCAACAGGATGTTATTTTGTTGCTTACAAAGAGTCACATCTCTGATTTATATTTGCCATCCATCCGCTACATCGTTCATTCACGAAACAGCCAACAGAAGCATTCTTGCTTTTTCAGGTGAATTCCAATCACAACATCCATCTACTGGATGCAGCCGTCGACTCCTGACTCAAATGTTTCCCACTTTCGGATGACGTCTTGCGAATCACTTGAGCAACTGCCAAATCAATCTTTCTCGCACAACGAACTTAATTATATGGAGTCGATTCAATAATTTACAGCAAAGACTGCCTGCGGAGTGCCAAATGTAGATTTTGCATGTGCATCTTTTACGGAAGGGGTGTCTCTACTTCATATCAATTATGCTATTGGCGAACTATCTGGTGTTTTGATGATACATGCGTCACCTCGTACAAACCTTCGCTCATACTCGTATCTCTACAAGAGTTCCATAACCATAAAGCCTCACAGCTAACACCTTTGCATCCGTCCATCACGCAAATCTTAACGATGTTATTTTGAGGTGAATGCCTGTATGCCAGTAATGGCTCGTCCAAGAATCAGAGCTTGAGGTGAATCGTTAGTATACGAGAACATCATTCACGTAGGATGTACGGAAAACTCACCATGAATATCACTTTGCCCCTCATATGTTTGTGTAACAAACAAATTCGCAACATGTCTTCCAATAGCGTACTCATCACTTGCAGCATTACCACCAAATACTTCTTGTAGTGTCCTCGCATTTCGTAGCGCCATGTCACAGTTCTGTCTCTTGATCATACTGATCATTTCTGGCGCCGCTTCTCCCTTGTCCTTCAGACGTCCGACCTGAATAGCAGCTAGTGTGCCATAAGCAGCATCTGTAGCAGCATCCGCTAGCTTCTTCTGAACAAGCTGGTACCTAGCAAGAGGATTCCTGAACTGACTCCTTTCGATAGCATACGCACGGGTTTTCGCAATACAGTCTTCCAACGCACCCGTCATTCCCCACGCGATTCCGTATCTGGCGCTATTCAAGCAGGTGAATGGACCACGAAGACCCTCAACATCCTTAAACATATTTGCTTCAGCAACCGGACATTCGTCAAGCTGGATCATGCCAGTGAGGGAAGCTCGAAGGCCGGTCTTGTTCTTGATAGCCGGTGTCTCTAAAGTCCCTGGAGGACATTCCGACCGATCAACCAAAAAACCTCTAATCTTGCCCGTTTCTTGAAGCTTGGCCCAAACTAAGAATATATCCGCAATGGGGGAATTCGTGATCCAAGTTTTGCTGCCTGATAATGAAAGATATCCTTTCTTGGTGGGATGCGGTTTCGCTGTTGTTTCCATAGAACCAGGGTCACTTCCATGATTTGGCTCTGTCAAGCCAAAAGCCCCAAGCAGTTTTCCCTTGGCCAGTTTTGGCAGGTATTTGTCTTTCTGTTCTTGTGTGCCAAACTCATCGATACCGGTCATAACTAGCGAAGACTGTACTGACATCCCCGATCGGTAGCCACTGTCGACTCGTTCCACTGCCTTCGTAATAAGTCCGGAGGCGACATTCGACACACCAGCGCAATCGTATCCTTTGATTGTGGCACCCAGTAAACCAATCTCGCCCATTTCCTCGAGGATCTTTCGGTCATAATGTTCGTCTCGATACGCCTCTGTTTACAGCAACATCTTAGCTGAAGTCAATCAATTGAAGTCGGCAGACTCACGAAGAACTCTGGGTGCCATTCGCTCTTGACAATATTTCTCTGCCATTTCTGCTATGTCTATTTCCTCTTCAGTCAAGAGGTGCTTAGCCCCCAAAGGGTCCTGCCAGTCGAATGGCTGCGGGGTAGCATGAGCGGCGAAAGCTCTCGTAGCTGTAGGTGCGGGGCGAGAAATCGCCAATCGCCTCGCGGTACTTCGTAATAGAGGTTTATACATCTTGAATTTCGAATAACCGCAGTACAGTCGAGTTCAAATGGTGTTCGAGTCCTGCAAGCCAAGAATCAAAAGGGTCGCGGGGGATATAAATCGTAAGTTACCCCGGACGAACTAAACTTATGGACTAAATCGGCTCCAATTCATCTTTCTTTGATGCTCCGAGGTATGTTCGGATGCTGGTCCGGCATTTTGGTTCGCATATTGGTGCATTGTGCTATCCAGGAGGTACCTGCGAGCAGATGTAAAAGTAATTTGGGTGAAGATGTGATGTAACAGATATGGTGATGATGTGGAATTCACCCAACGGTTTGAAAGGCCGTTCCTGGCTGTCGTCTTTCCAAAGACTGAAAAGGTTGACTTGTTTAAGTGACTTTTTAGAGACCGAGGAAGTTTATGCCTGAATCCGATAAGCTAGATAAGGCTGCTGCCTAAGCCAAACCACTCAACGCGAGATCGCGCTTTTTCTCATGCACGTCACCCGCGTCAACTTCATAAATTCGATCTGCGAAAAGGCATCTCCTCATCAGCTCTCACTACACCTGCAATTAAAACCCAAACAACACCGCAATCATGGGTATTAAGCAATTGATGTCCATCATCAAGGATGAAGCACCTGATGCTGTCAAAGAAGGAGAAATCAAAAACCAATTCGGCAGGAAAGTAGCTATCGTAAGTAGAGTTGAACGAGGTACTTATCATCATATGCGCAATTGGCTAACTTCAGATATAGGATGCGTATGTCTTCTTACCACCTACGAAACCTTGCCCAGTACTAAAATGAATATAGTTCCATGAGCATCTACAGTTTCCTCATCGCCGTTCGCTCAGGCGGAGAAATGCTCACAAACGAAGACGGCGAAACCACCTCCCACTTGATGGGAATGTTCTACCGCACCCTCCGCATCGTCGATAACGGCATCAAACCCGTCTACGTATTCGATGGCGCACCGCCTAAGCTAAAATCTGGCGAACTGGCCAAACGATTCCAGCGCAAAGCCACTGCCACCGAAGGTCTAGAAGAAGCCAAGGAAACGGGTACCGCAGAAGAAGTTGAGAAGTTCTCGAGAAGAACCGTCAGAGTTACTCGAGAGCATAATGCGGAATGTCAGAAGCTGCTAAAGTTGATGGGTATTCCATATATAATTGCTCCCACAGAAGCAGAAGCTCAATGTGCAGTTTTGGCGCGAGCAGGGAAGGTCTATGCAGCGGCTAGTGAGGATATGGATACATTGTGTTTCGATTCTCCTATCCTGTTAAGACATCTCACATTTAGTGAGCAGCGCAAGGAGCCTATTCAAGAAGTAATTTTGGAGAAAGTCCTTACCGGTCTTAACATGGACCGCAAGCAGGTTAGTCACTCTTACTCGCCGCCCCAAAACACCACCGTCCAAGCTAACAACCAGCCATTAGTTCGTCGACCTCTGCATCCTCCTGGGCTGCGACTACCTCGACCCCATCCCCAAAATTGGCCCCCACACAGCCCTCAAACTAATCCGCGAACACGGCACACTAGAAAACCTCGTCGAGTGGATCAAATCCGACAAAAAGGAGCGCTACACCATCCCTGAAGACTGGCCATACCAAGACGCACGCGAGTTATTCTTCAAACCCGATGTACGACCCGCCGATCACGAAGACTGCGATTTCAAATGGGAGGCGCCCGACATCGAAGGGCTGGTCAAATTCCTTGTCGTCGAGAAAGGCTTCAGCGAAGACCGGGTCCGCAGCGCGGCGACGAAGTTGACAAAGAATCTAAAGAGCAGCCAGCAAGCGCGATTAGAGGGCTTCTTCAAGCCGATCCCGAAGACGGATGATGAGCGGGCGGCACTGAAGAGGAAGAGAGATGAGCAGATTGAGGAGAAGAAGAAGAAGGCTAAGGATGAGAAGAAGGAGAAGGCGAAGAGTAAGGCGAAGCCGAGGGGTACTGCTTAGATGGGCTTGGGATGGGGGCTGCGGGGTGTATATTAGTTGAGGAGCGGGATTTGCTTTTCTTCCTCCCGTTGATATTGGGGGTTTTTCTCAGGGCCCGAGCGATAAAGGTTCAATTTGGCGTTTACCGGCGGCGTTTACTGAGGCGAGGAGAAACTCGGGTTTATTTTATGCTGTTGCATCATATCAATCTCATGAATTGCAATCGGTACGAGCGAGTAGCATCGAGAATGAATGAGCAGGGACAGTTTAGCTATTTAGCTTGATAGCTATCAATATATATACACACGAAGAAACCAACATTTGTCAGTCCATCACAAGAACCACCCTAACCATTCCATCCTACTTCTCCTTGTATAGTCAGTCTTACGTCTATTCGTCTTTATGTATAGTTAGTTAACCTTTGACTTGCTTTGCTCTCCAGGGTCACTAATGTAAATCAATCAATATCGACACCGACATCTCTTACGCGTGCCTCAATAAACTGACTTCTCTTTACCACATTATTTATATTCCCTTTCCCCGCATATATAGACGTACACTAGTTGGACAGACAGGTAAAGCTTTACATGGAGACCAGCGTATATAATATCTTCATGTTGATCTTCATTGCTATTGCTGTTGCTATTGCTACTGCTAATGTGCTGCGCTCTGCTACGCTGTACGTCTAACATCTATCATGCTGTGTATAAACCTATTCCTGCTTGATACCCATCTTCTACCCCCAACAACAAATCCATCTCTATTCGCCAAATAAACACCCGTTCGTCCCATAATCCTCCCATTCCATTACAAACACCATCCAGCTCGCAAGTTTTCTCATATAGATATCGATACTGATATCAAAACCTATAACCATATCCACGTATAACGATACCCCTAATCCATTCACAATCATCCCCATCGCATTCACTCCATCTCCATCCATCCCATCCATCACCCCTCACCATTCACCCCCCAACAACATCCTAATCCTGCCTCCACAAAATCGCATCCCCAATCCAACCCCAAAACCCTATACCCCTACCCCCCGCAGCCCCCGCACCGGGTCGTTCCTCCCAGAACCTCACTGGACTGTGGTCTCTTACTCTTATAGTCCTTTCTCTGCTGTAATCTCTTCCTCTCCATTCCCTGTCGTCATATTTTCCTCTCCATTTCCCGTCGCCATCTCTTCCTTTCATTTCGCAGCTTGTGTCTATTCCTTCCATTTGCTTGCTTATGTCTATTCTCCGGACTTTATCATTTACCTTTGCTGCTGACTTGCTTTCGTGATGACTGCGTTCGGCCTTCTTGCTAGTTTGAGATACGTTTGCGTTTTGGTTATCGTGCTCGCTGCGTTCGAACTTCTCGTGGGTTTTGTATATGTTTGCGTTTGCATTTGCGTCTTCGTCGTCATCGCTGTTCGCACCAATAACCTCACGGTCCTTAGTCCAGTCGCCAGTTGCCCTCTCTTTTCCCTTTCCCTTCTTAGTCCACTTATCCGTTGCTCTTTCTTCTGCTTTTCCTTTTCTATCCCTGCGATTAACTCTTTCTTCGCTGTAGCCGCTGTTTGCCCTGCGGCCTTCGGGCTGCTTGTCTCCATCATCGCGCTCACCCAATTCATCCGTTGGCCTTTCTTTTCCCTTTTTCTCCAGAGTCCACTTGTGCGTTGCTCTTTCTTTTCCCTTTCCAATGCTATCCCCGCGATTAACTCTTTCTTCGCTGTAGCCACTGTTCGCTCTGCGGCTTTCGGCCTTCTTGTCTCCATCATCGCGCTCAGTCAATTTGTCCGTTGCTCTTTCGTTTCCCCTTTTCTGCTTAGCCCAGTTATTCGTTACTGTTTCTTTCCTTTCTCCCCTCTTATCCCTATGATCGTCCCTTTCTTCGCTGTCGTTGCTTTCCCCACTACCATTCTTGTCCTTTTTGTCTCCGTCCTTATTCTCAGTCGGCTTGTCCGTCGCCCTGTCTTTTCCGTTTCTGTTCTTGGACCCGTCATCCGTCTCTTTTTCTTTTTCTTTTTCTTTTCCTTCTCCCCTCCTATCCGACTTTCTAGCCATTTTTTCATTGTTGTCGCTGTCCCCACTACTAGTCTCATCCCGTCCGTCTCCATCATCGTTCTGAGCGCACTTATCTTTGGCTTTTCCTTTTCCCTTTTCCTTTTTATCCTTGCGATTGACCCTTTTCTCGTTGTCGTCGCTGTTCGTACCGGCTGTGTCCTGCCTGTCTCCATCACTATCCACAGGCTGTTCATCTGTTGCTCTTTCTTTCCCCTTTGCCTTCTTAGTGGAACTACGAACGCTTTCCCCCGCACTACTATCCCTTTTTCTTTCTCTGCCTCTTGTCTCCTCTTCTTCCTGCTCGCTTCCACTCTCTTCCTCCATCACTTCACTTTCTTCACTTTCTCCCATTTTCTCCACCCCTGTTTCATTCCCTTTTCCTTTATCCCTCTTCCCCTTATCCCCACTTCCACTTCCACCTCCCCTCATCCTCTCCTTTCCCTTTCCCTTATTAACCTCTTGCTTCGTCTCCTTATTTTGCTTCTCAACCCCCCTTCTGATCTCCTTCAATTCCCTCTCAACCCCCCTTCTCATCTCCTCTAACTCCCTCTCATACTCCCATTCCATCTGCCTCACCCCATCCTTCAACCACCTATTCTCCCCCTCCAACCTTCTAATCCTCCCCAACAAATCCAACTCCCTCATCTCCCTCCTAACCATTTGGCCCATAAAATTTACCGCCTTCATCTCCTGACCAATAGTTTGGATATACGATCTGAGCTGCGTCGCTACTTGCATATCCCTTTCCATCGTCTTTCGGTTTCTCTCTGCTGATAATGCTTCGTCTTCGCTAGTTGTCGTTTCATTTTCCTGCTTTTCATCTTCGTCGTTTTCTTCTCTTGACTCCGCTTGTTCATCCATGTTCTTGTCTTCGTCTTGAACTTCCACCTCAACCATCTTCTCTTTTCCCTTCCATTTCTTTTTGCCCTGTCTCTCTCCTTTTCCTTTTGCCTGCCCATCTCCACCTACTTTCAATATCCCACCCCCTGAGCCCGACCCCTCGGCCTCCACCTCCGTGTCTCTTTTCTTCTTCACCACAAACTCGTCCTCGTCATCCCCAACGTCCTTTCCCCCAAGCCTCTCCACCCCAAAAATCTGCTCATCACTCTCCCTCTCCAGCACATCCGAAAACCTCACCGACTTGCGTCTTTCAATCTCTTTCCCCTTTCCCTTTCCACCAACTTCTGCCTTTCCCGTATCCACACTGCTTCGTCTCCTTTCTTTCACTGTATTAACTTCCCCTTCGCCTGGTTGTTCTTCTCCCAATTCATCTGGTTTTTCTTCGCCTTGTTGTTTTTTATCATCCCCGTCTCCTGTAAATTTAATTGGTCTCGTTTTCGCCAATTCAATACTCGATATCCACCTCTCTTCCTTGCTAGTTTCGGAATTCTCGATAGTTTCTTTTTCTCGATCTTCCGTTGCAGCTTCTTCTTCTTCCTCTTCTTCTTGCACCTCCACAATCGTTTCAATCGTCCTCCACTGATTAAACTCCGCTTTCGTATCCGTAGCGACAGCCGTATCAGTCTTCACTCTCTCCACAATCCTGTTCATCCACACTTCATTCCCGCCCTGCATCCACTCCTCCGCTAATTTCAACAATCCCAATTTCCTGAAATCTCTTTTCTTTCCACCTTCCACCACCCCCTCTTCATCCTCTGAATCCTCAACCCCAAACACACCCTCTTTAAGCTCTCCCACCATTCTTTTCAACCCCCTCACCTCCCTAACAAACTCGCATCTCTCCACCTCCCCAATCTCCATCATCTTTCTAATCCCACTCAACTCCTTTTTCATATCCGTCATCTCTTTTCGCAAATCCATCTTCATCTCATAAGCCTCCTTTCTTAGATGGATATTGCCATTGACTTCCTTCTTATCTTCCAATCCGCCATTCTTTCCCCCATTAACTTCCAACCCCGCCCCCATCCCAAAAAGATCCTGACTTGCCACGGATCCTTTAATCGGGCTACCCGCTTGCACCTGCGCTACCGGCAACAACGATCTTTTTTGTAACTTCTTCTTCGGCGACCAAAGCCCCTTATGCAACTTCAATTTCGATTTCCGTTCCGTGTCTGTTGTTGGAGACTGTGATCCGTCCAGAAGGGATGGTGATTCGTCTGCTGCTTGTTCATTTCATTAGACATCCATCACAATATCCAAACCGTTCAAGCAAAACAACAAGAATGAAAAGAAAGAAAACATACCATCAATCACCTCAACCTGCTTACCCGCTCCTCTAGCCGCAGCAGTCGAAACGGAACTCCCAACCCCATCACTTCCATCCTCCAATTTCTCCCCATCAATAAACTTCATCCAACTCTTTTCAGCCGGAATATAATCCATCTCCTCCGCACCAGCCATATCCAGCTCTGATAAAACAAGCGACTCATCCTCATTCTCACCTGCAGATCCAGCATTCTCTTGCATACTGATGCTTGCGTTCCTCGAAGTAATTCCAGGTTGAACCGCACCCAAAGAGAAACTAGAGATCCTCATCCTCTCATTCAAGGGCTCAACCTCTTCTACTGCCTCAGCACTACTAACTCCCTGCGACTTTCTGGCGATCATGATATCTTTCACTGTTATGAGAGGTAGATAAACCGTGTTTTCATCTCTGTTCTTGAGAAATAGGAACTCGCCCAGTGCTGACGATGACGATGATATTGTGCTTTCGGAGGCAAAAGAATCGTTTTCTGCCCTGTCTTTAGTCGGAACGATATCTCGATCTGCCTCGCCTCGAGTTGTCTTCCCTCCCGTCGCCACCAGCACACCCTTAATATCCTCCCCCAACTCCGGCATCGCTCTCTCCATCTCCCTGGCCAAAATATCTCTAAAACTCGCAAACGCCTCAGTGACCAGACCATCCATACCCGCATCTCCCACCTGTTTCTTAGGTTCGGTTTCCGTCGTGTGATGCTGGATTGATTTCTTTAGACCAATCTGAGATTCGGCCTGTAAATCCTCTCCGACCACTTCGGAAGTAGCATTACCAGCAGTGGACATCTCTCCTCTTTTCTCCCCTCTCTTAATCCCACCAGCCATACCACCAAACGTAATCTTCTCTTCCCTCTTGCTCTCATCTTCCCTTCTCATCTCATGACTTGAACCGAGCTCCACAGAATCGACCACTAAGTCTCTCATCGCAGCTAACTCTTCTTGATTCGTGCTTGCAACTTCACTACCTCCCCTTGGGTTTCTCTTCCCATGAATCGTACTTTTCGTTTGTTCAGTCGCTTTCACAATATTCCCTTGGCTGCTAGGTTCATCGCTTCCTCGATGATGAATTGTTGGAATACCGGTGGCAAGCCCATTTATGCGGTCTTCATCCGACCCGTCGCTATTCCGGTGTTTGTTTTCCTCGAAGTGTTTCCTTTCGACCAGCTTATCCTTCTCGACCCCATTTTCTTCGACAACGTATTTCTTGACGGTATCCTTCGAGCCATCTGTGTCATCGTAATCTCTATTCTCTTCATAATCCAAACTCTTTTCCTTTCCTTTTCCCTTGTTTTTTCCCATTGCCATTCCGTTAACCGCCTCCCCACCCATCAGCACCGCAATCTCCCCTTCAGCATCCACACCCCCATCCAACCCGTCAATAACCGCTCCTCCATCAACATCTCCGTCTATGTCGATACTTGCATTCGAACCCCCCCTCCTCCTTTTATCACCCTCCATTCCCTCTCCACTCAGAGAAGTCAACGCCGTCAATGTGTTCCCCAACCCCAATACCCCCTTCTTAATTGGCGATCTCGATCTGCGTCGAATCGTATCTCTCCCTACCTGTCCCTGAGATTCCGAAGAGACCGAGCCTGAGCGCGATCGAGAGCCGCCGAAGATGTGCATTTTAGTGGTTGTTTTTTATTTTTTGGGACGATGTTGGATGGGAAATGGGAAGTGGTGATACGAAGTGGTAAAGTGGTTAGTGAGGATGTGAAGTGGTGAGTGGTGATATGCAAGATGAGATGAGACGGTCGAGTTGAGGATATAATGCTGAGTTACGGAGACAGGAGCGTTAGTGTGTAAGGTGAGATATAGTCGAGAGTGCGGTAGCGTAATATAGTGTGAACAGACAGCAGAGATGCCCAAGGACGGTATATTGTTGAGTATAGTCGACCAGAGTGCGGTGTGTGAGACGAAAGGTATAGTCGAGCAGAATTCGGTAGAGCGAAGACAATGTGGACGTACAACAGATGATATCCGACGACGATGTAATGCCGAGTATAGTCGAGCAGAGTCCCACAAAACACCTAAAGTAAGCTGTATCCTCACTCAAGTCCAGTGTATCGTACCACCTTATCCTCCAGCAGCGATCCTCTCTCCAGCAAACCCAGAAACAAAACAAACAGAACAAGAACAAGGCCAGTATACTCTCGTAATTCAGAAGTCCTCCAGCAGCAATAAGAAACGTACCAAGTAGCGTTAATAACAAAACCAAGTCGATATAACAAATTCACACCGAAAGTAAACACGAACAACTAATCTCCAAGTTCCTAGACCCAGAGAAACAGTTACTTACTCGAATAACCTCGTCTCCGAGTAGGCGCGACAAGCCCACACCTTTCGCACCTATGCTTAGTTCCTTCCCCAACTTGTATTTCCTCTTCCTCCAGATTCTGATCTCAACGAAGATCCCTTCCCACCCGATTTATAATACACGTCCCTAAAGTGTTCAATAGCGTCCGTGTCCTTGAGCAGTAGTTTCAGAAATTCGTGATCTTCCCGCTCTTTTCGTTCCCGCTTGTAGGTATTGTATGTAAAGACCAGAGACTGTACGATGATGAGGAGATAGAGCCACCGAGGAATGGTGAGGAGGCAGAAGAGGGTGCAGAGGAGGGTGTGCATTGCTGGTTGAGCCTGCTTGACTTGGGTGCGACGTTGAGTGAGAGTTTGACTCGGTCGAGGCTTTGATACGAAGTTGGTTGA
Source organism: Rutstroemia sp. NJR-2017a WRK4 (assembly GCA_002946385.1). NCBI lineage: Eukaryota > Fungi > Ascomycota > Leotiomycetes > Helotiales > Rutstroemiaceae > Rutstroemia > Rutstroemia sp. NJR-2017a WRK4. Next base: position 438,735 of record NJPR01000140.1, on the reverse strand, counting down.
GTTTGACTTGGTTGAGAATTGAGCCTCCGAGTTAGGTGCGCGAATTTGGCGTGTGAGTTGAGCGTCCGAATTCGGGATGCAAGTAGAATAAATCGCCTCCAAGTTATCTGTCTGCTGTACTCAACGACAAACGTACCGTATCGTATAACCAGACGACAGAATAAGAAAAGTCAAGACATACACTCAGAATCTATCCATCGATTCCCCTCCAGTACCTCCCCCTCTCCCCACCCTCTCAAGACAAACTTCCGATCCTATATCCCATCCCAATATCCAACTCCAATCGGGAACGAAGCAAGGAAGGAAGGAAGGAGGGAGATCTAGATAGAGTCTTCGAGCGCCCTCCATCAAAGATAGCAAGAAGCGCAAAGGGGAAAGAACCACCTTACAAACAAACAAACATCAAACAAACGCACACCAAGCAAACAACCGCCCCAACAACCACACAGCTGAAGCGAGAAAGAGTGAGAAAGAAACAAGAAAATGAATAGATTCCAAACCATGGGAACAGCCTCTTTATATAGTTAAAAAGGACCGAAATATTCGTACCACATTCACTTGCACTTCCACTTACAGTAGTGAAAACTCTGCACAATAATCCGAAGAATGTCTGTCAGTTATTACTTCGTTCTTATCTTCATTCATTAATTTACTTACATCAAGTAAATGACCTAAGCCACGCCTCCCCTCCCCAACCACTTCCCCCTCCTCCCATCCAATCCCCTCTCCTACTTTCCCTGGCTCCTACCTCTCCACTCCCTTATCTCCCAAGCCCCTCTCTCCCTTCCCTCCCCGCTCCATTCCTTCTTTCCATTTCAGAAGACTTCCTCTTAGATTGAAGAAGTTCTTCCCATCAGCAAACCACATAACACAGCACACAAGCGGAATTCTCCTTAAATATAAATATAAACTTAGATTTCATTTATCTTCTCTATCTACCCTCTTTATCTGCTATTCTTCTTCTTCTTTCCAGCCAACCAACTAACCACCATCCTCCTATCTACCATCTTGCCCCTCACTCCCCATCACATTCACTCACCCCCCCTTTCCCCCTCCCCTAGTCTTCTCCGCCCTCACCATGCAACCCCCCATGCAACCCCAAGACAAAAGAAAAAGTATGTATGCATAGCGCGCCAGTAGTCAATCGATGACATATGTTAACAACAAAAAAGTAGTAGTTTTCAAGTTTTCTCTTTTTGATGAGTGTGTGTAAGAAAGCAAAAAGAAAAGACAAAGAAGGAAAGACAAAAAAAGTTTGTGTGTGCATCGCTAGATGGTATCATGGTATCTTTAACCCCTCTCCCGGACTCGACTCAACTCAACTACATCTATTAAAACCCCCGCTATTGTTCCCCATCCCATCACATACACAGCTCGCTCACCTCTTATCCCATCCCTCCTTCCCCCCCAACTCAATCCTCAATCTCAATATCCCCTCCCCCCTCTAAAACCCCAACCTCCCACCCCTCCCCACCCTCTCCTTCTCCCCCTGCACCGCCTTCCCATTCTGCGGCAACGGCGGTAAATCCTTCTCCAAACTACTCCTACTAATCATCTTCCTCAACCCCCCTGACCTCACACTCCCATTCAAACTCGGCGCATAATCCTTCGCCGGCGTAGCCGGCCTCCTCTCATCATCATTCGCGCTTCTCCCCCCGGTACTGGACGCCTCGCCCATTTCCTCCACAACCGGCAGAATCTGGCCTTGCAGACCATTTGTCCTTTCCGCCGACGGGCTACGAACCGTGGAAACTGTTCTCGGCTCCACAGTTTCGTGTCTGCCGTGTTTTTCGCTCTTGAGAGCTTCGTTTTCGTTGCGCTGGATGGTGGTGTTGTTGGTCATGGTGCGGTGCATATGTGCGCTGTTGGAGCGACGGCGGCCGGTCTCCGTGGAGACGTTGCGGTCGGAGATGGGGAGGGAGTTGGTGTGAGGGATACCGTTGGGACATTGTTCTTCTCGAGCAGCTTCTTCGGCGGATTTGGTAATTCCTTCGATGAATTGGATGAAACGATTACCATATGACTCTGGCGCAATTGGCGAGATTTGCTTCTTATCATGGCTTAAGCCCTCTGTTTTGTTGTTAGCATTCTCCAAAGTTTACAAAAAACCAATACTACTTACTCCACATATGTTCGAACTTCTTCAGTGTGCCATAATGAGTCAGACAGTCGATAATCGACAAGAAGAAGATCTCCTCGCCAGGACTGTTGTCCTCATGCGTAGCCCTAAATCCACCATCATCGCTGTAGAAAATCATGTCCCTTTTCGCCGACTCCTCATCCAATTGATCCGGCATTCGTGAGCTACTTTGACCCATTGGAATTGGTTTCTCTTGTTTGATGATATTCCGCAGCTCCCTTGCCTTTCTAGCACTCTCCAATTTACTAGGTGTTCTCATCAATGGTCCAGGGTCATCCAATGGACTATCTCCTCCAGGCTGGAAGACTTGCAAGGTCTTGTCTCTCAGGTTCTCCTCGTTGCCCTTTTGTAGATCATGAATTCCCACCAACATACTGTAATCCATAATCTTCAGCTTCTGCAATAAAGCCACATCCTTTTCCATCTGCTCGAAGAATATTCTCCTCTTCTCCGGTCCAAATTCGAGATGTAGGTTCCGTCTAAGCCAGTTCAGGTCCTTGAGTGTCGCCCGAGGGTTCTTCTCCAGATTCTCTTCCTTGTAGTCTCGTCCGACAGTAGAGCCTTTCAAGTCGAAAGTCTGGTGGATGTCCCGGTGTGGTGGAAAGAGATTGTTCATAACCACGAAATGGATCTTCCTCCCATATGGAATCTTTACTCGGTGAAGGCCGTAGAACTGCGACAACAAAGTATTGGGATTCTCCTCCACATGGTGGTAATACTCCTTCAATATCTTCCGCAGAAACTTATGCTCAGCATGATGAATCGTCTTGATGATGTACTTGTAATCCCTCGAGAAGTAAAAGAAACTGCCACTCTTTCCCGGCGAACCCAACTCAGATAGAATATATTTGCTCGTCAAGGACATAAGATAATCGGCGGGATCCAGCTTGAACTTCGCTCGTAAAGATCGGAAAACCCATGGCGCATAATCCTTAAACTTGAAATCATACTTCGCAGATGGTGTCAATTCGTTTCCAGTACTATCAAAAGTCAGTTAAATCACACCAGCACGCAAAACCAGTAAAGCCTTACATATCAAAAGAAAACTTGTGTCGAGCCTCAAAATCCGCATCGGTCAGTGGGCGTTCTAGTTTGGCGTTTGTTCTCGAAACAGTAAATCGAATACCAGTCAACATATTGTATGCCGTAACCCAATTGACGTGATTCTGGTCAACCTTCGTTCCTACAACAACTCGCTCGTCATCTTCCTCATCCTTCTTTCTACGTTTGCTCGCTCGCTTCTGCCGCATAGCCTCGGCCCACCGCATCGCGTCCTCATCCGGTGGAATCTCCTCATGAGGCATATTCGAATGTATCGACTGCGTGTTCCTTCTATTAATGCTCAAGGAGCCGCGTCTGGGGCCGGTTGCTACCGAGGTTGGGGAAAATCTTCCACTGGCAAAGACCGCGTCATTCCCGTCTCTCGAGTTTCGATTCGGTCCAACTTTGGGCACTTCTAAGGTATGTCTGTGTTTTAATTGTGTTGCTCCGGGATGTTGTGCTGTGCTCGACGAGGGCGAAGCCGGCGGAGGTGGATATGACGGAGGAGAGGAAAATCGATGTGGTGAAGTATTTGTCGAACGAGACGGGGTATCTGGTACAGGAAGGGACTGGCTAGCAGGTACAGGCGTGGAAGGTAATAGAGGCGGTTGATAAGCCGAAGGGCCGGTAGTTTGAGGGTTTGTGAGTGTAGGTTGCGGACTTGCAGCTCGCGGAGGTTGATTGTCACCATTAGTGGTCGGTCGTGGAGCATTGTCTATGGTGTAGGTCGAGACAGTTCCATTCGTCGACGCGAAAGAATTCCTATCGCCGGGAGCGCCGTTGGATAATCGTGAAAAGCCATTCTGAGGTCCTGGGCTCCTCCTTCCATTTTCAGCCGGACCATTCGCAACCGCATTGACCGAATATGCACTGCCATTCATTGACGACCTGGACCGATAATCCCAACTGCTCGCGCTGGATCTGCCGTTTGGGAGGGAGTTTAAGGTTGCGTCATTGTGTGTATCTCCATTCATTTGATGTCTGCCAGCCACGCCATTTGCACCACCATCGATATGGAGATCCGAACCATTTTCCACGCCGTTTCTCATTGGAGTGTACGAAGGGGATCGACCGTTTACTCCGTTTACCCCGTTGATTCCATTGACTCCGTTAACAGACAGTTTATCGTGGGATGATCGCAAATGGCTGGGAAGGTCAAAGGGCGGACGGGTCGACGAATACGTAGGGCCAGTATCGTCATTTAAGACCGATGGCATCTCGACGAAGTGTGGCATTCGTGATAGTGTTAATGGGGGTATCACCAGTTAATCGCGATCGGAATTCGGATTGTTGTAACGAGTGAAGCCGAGGGAAGGTTGATTGACAGAGAAATGGGATTAAAAAGGAGATTGGGTGTATTTTCGGGATATGGATGATTTTGGTGCTAATGGTGGGTTCTCCAAGGACCAAGGCAAGGTTAGATGGGATTGACTTAGAGCTGTCTGTACTGTACACGCACGGGGAAAAGAAAGAAAGAAATTCGGTAGGATTAGGAGCTGGAAGCTGGATGTGCCGTGCGTGCACTATGGAAATGGAATAAATGAATAAAGAGTCTCAAAGAAGGAAAAGACGTTGGAGTGCAATTGAAAAAGAATATATCCGCATATCTTTCTGGATTGGATTTTCAAGGGAAAAGGGAGAGGAAGAAGTTGTTCATTTGGGGCGGAATTATGAGCAGAGAGCGATGAGTGAATGATGAGTTGTGTGAGTTGTGTGAGTTGTGGTGAGGTTTGAGTGAGATTATTAAGTGTGTGCGCTATGCAATACAGTGGTCTAGCTGGGCTGGCATGGCTGGACAGGCAATTGATTAGCCGGAGTAGTAGCAAAGCTATCCATTCATCAGCCACAGAAGAACAAAGAAATTCTTCCAAGACTTCTTCAGTTCCCCATTCACATGTTCACAATGCATCTAGTCACTAGTGGTATGAATATATTAACAGCTTTCCCATCCAGGAAACTCACTCCGAATACTATCCAAAACCGTCCGCCAGTCCATAGTAATTGAACCTCCTCTCCTCTCCTCTTCTCTCCTCCCTCTCCCTCTCTATCCTACCCTCGTATCTGTACGCCGTGCAACCTAACCCAACCCACAGCCCATCCGCACTTGTTCCCCAAAAGGGCTGATCTGCCACTACCACCGCCAGTGCAGAAAGAAGACTTGCAGAACGAATCATTACTTCTCTCTCCTCGCAAATAATCTCACCTCGTTCTCCATATTATATAAATAGCCCCAGCCCAGCAGCAGCTCCAACCCCTACCCCTACCCACCATCCGTCTCACAGTTCCGCCGTCCCGGCATTAAGAATCTCACTTTCCCACCAGACATCCGTATTCCAGGAGATGAAAGACAAAGGTGACTGAATTGGCTCAAATTTCCATTGGATCCGGAGTAGGGTTGCAGTTGTATTTTTCAGCTCTGCCTTTCTTTTCGGGGTTATATGTAATGATTGATGGATGCCAAAGTACAAGTAGATAGATGAAAAATGTTTCTCATAGATTTATATCAGTGGATTAGTTGATGAAGGAAGCTTACAAAGGGAAGCAGAGGTGCGACAGGATGGGATTTGTGTCTTCGGATAGGAAATAACTAAGTGATTGATATATGAGTAAGTAAGATGTTCATACAGTTATGCTGTACTGTCGATCCATCTATTTCCATCACTCATTGTCTTCTTGTCAATCTATCCAAAGACTTCTTCCCTTCCCTTCCCTTTCCTTGGAAAAAGTACCCAAAAAGGTGATATCATCACCATCCCATCCCATCCTCCCTCCAAAATCCAAACCAAACCAAAAACCCAACGATCGTCCGTCCACCCACCCCAACCTGTGCCGTCTGCCCATCCGGCTGTCCGCCTTCAGAATTAATGCCTGTCCACCACGTTTCCGTTTCCGTTTTTCCCGTTTTCCGCGCGCGGTGAAGATATTGATTCAAGCACGTCAAGGTAGGCACAGAATAAGTTTATCGCTCCCATGTATATCTCGAAATCAGATTCCATATCTTCCAAATCAAGGCGAATCCCACATCCCGTACCTACAGCACAACGCAATGCATCAAAGAAAAATCATACGCACAGCGCACAACAGAAAAATTCCCGGCAATGGGGCTGAGTCCCCCCCCCCCCGCCCGCATAACACACAATAATGAAAGGGGTCTGTCTCTCCATCCGTCTGCTACCCAAATAAATCTGCCGGCATTCCAATCCCAAAGTTCCAGAAGACCAACGCACAACGTTCCAAAGGGCTGCTTACTATACTCGATGGATAAAGAAAGAAAGAAAGAAATAAATAAATAAAACAGCTGGCTGCTGACGGCATTTGTGGATAGATGGATGATGGATCAGATGGAATCAATTGAGTAGTGAGTCAAACAAGATCTCAAATCACTGAAACCCGACTCTGGAGGAGATCTAAAGAAAGAAAGAAAGATCAAAAAGGCAAGACAGTTCTATCTACCAAGTAAAACCTTAGATTATCCGTTTGTATTTCCATCCACGAGAGAGAAAACGATGTGATGTGATGCAATAATGTACTTTCGTCATGTGCTCATTCGCTCGCTCAGAGAGGGACGGAGAGGAAATGAGGGAGGAAGAGAGGGGGAAACGCGCCGCGCGCTGGGAAAAGAGAAGTGGGAACGGAACCCCGTCTGAGAACCACAAAAACAACAACAACAAATGCGACGTGGAGACGCGTCATGATGCGACAGTTGCAAAACGTAAAGCAAGAGCAAAAAGAACACATGATCAACAACTAGCAAAACGCAATATTTTCGGAATTCTTTTTCATTCATCGTCTTCACTCTCGCTTCATTGATATCTGTACAAGTACATCCATCCCACCCATCCACCCGTCCCCATTCAGCAGCAGTAAGAGTTCCTTCCATAAACTCAAATCCGATAAAATCCCAACCCAAACCCCCCGACCCGTTCCCGTACACACGCCTCATCGCCAGCCTGCCCAAAAGACAAGACGAGAAAAGAACCCAAGGAAAAGCCCGAGTCCCCAGCCCCATCTAGACTTAACGCTGACAACCGATAATAGTTCCCGTACATCCATCCATCTCAGTACTTGTGATAGTAGTAGTAGCAGTAAATTTGTTTTTGTAGGTAGTATCAAAGACAATGACCTGTTCAATAGCCCTACAGCCAGAGCGTAAAAAAGATCCGTAAATAGTAAAACCGAAAACGAGAGAGCAATCAATAACAACAAAAACGCGGTGATTTAGCAGCCGTCACGCGATATTCCCTTGCCTGCCAAACGCCAATATGAACAATCAAAAAAAGCTCAGGTTCGTAGCACAACTGTTTATGCAGATGCGGCTTCGGCCTTCTTTGGTGTGGCCTTCTTGGGTGCGGCAGCCTTCTTAGGGGCAGCTGCTTTCTTTGGCGCGGCAGCCTTCTTGGCTGCTGCTGGCTTGCTTTCGGTCTTGTTCTTGGTGACACGACCAGACTTGGTCTTGCTCAACACTGTTGTCTTCTCCTCGACGGCCTGTAACATGATTAGCTGAGGTATGGACGGATGATGGCATTGGCTACTTACATCACCCTTGGGGGCGGCCTTCTTCTTTGGCTTAGCAGCAGCAGGCTTCTTCTCCTTTGGCTCCTGAGGAGCAGCAGCCTTAGCCTTAGCTGGGGCCGCCTTTGCCTTGGGGGCCTTTGGCTTTTCGGCAGCCTTTGGCTTGTCGGCAGCAGCTTTCTTTGTGGTGGTGGCCTTCTTGGCAGCGGCGGCCTTTGGCTTGTCGGCAGCCTTCTTGTCGGTGGCGGCCTTCTTCTCAAGGTTCTTCTTCTCTAGAGGGGCGAGCTTGGTGGGACCGGATGGACCTGTAAAATGAGGGGTTAGACATGGCATAATCGCACGCAAGGGGAAAGGAGACATACCCTTTGCTTGAGCGAAAACACCCTTTTGGACACCTGCCTTCAAGGCGCGGTTGAAAAGAGAATCGAACATGGAATCGGCGGCGGAGATGTTGTTGTTGGCGCGAACGTACTTCTTGATCTTCATACGGCTATGCCGAAGTTAGTTTTGAAACTGAAGAACGAAGAGAAACGCGTTGAAATTTGTTCCAAAAGTCTTGCGATATATAGGGACTTGAGCATACCTGGATCCATTGCGCTGCAGGAGAAACGTTAGCATGTGTTATGGTTAGGACGTGGAGGGGAAAGTAGACATACCTCTTTCAGGTTGACGATAGCGTCAGTAATCATAGCTGAAACGACGCGTCAGTAAGTGTCATGTACAAAACCGAAGCTTTTGATTCAATCGCCCAATGGTATGCGACCAGGGATATGTATACATGATGTATATGCGACGTGTTGTTGTAGAATAGGAAGCTATTCCTTACCTTGGTAGCTGGCATGCTCAGGTGCAGCAGACTTAGCTTTTGGGGCGGCGGCTTTTGGAGGCATCTTGATAGATTGATGGAAAGTTGGGATTTTGTGAGGTTATTGAGAAATGAATTCGATTTGATGAACGGAGAGATGGATTTGGTATCTGATTTGATTTTAATTCAGTGGTTGAGCGTTGGTGTGGAAGAAGACGAAAGAGGTTCCGAAAGGTCGTGTTTTTGAAAGCGGGGGGTCGATTGTTTATGTAGAGGCGAGGGAAGGTCTTGGTGATCTTCCCACACTTCCCGCCAGAGTTCGAGAGTTGACACAGCTAGTCCCAATTGAGCTATAAATATGAAAAGAAGTGCAAACGGAAGGGAATTTAAATTTAAATCCTGTGCGTTTTATTGGTCTAGAGGAAGAGGAAAGTTGTTGGATTTACCTTTAGTCGTCTGTACCGACATATTCTTCGCTCCCCTTGATCATGCGACCCGACCCTCAACTCAGGTTTTGCCCTCCTCCCACCTCCCCCTCTCTCCTCTCCCTCATCCACTTCACTTCTCTCTCATTTTGCTTTTGGGAAAAAGGTACCACACCTTTTCTTTGATGATGCTTTGCTTGAACAACGCATTCATCGATAGTGTCATGAATCATCCCATTCAATATCATCAGATTTCTCGGCCAATGCAAGCGGATGAAGGCAGACTCGGGTACACTTTTTGAAGCGATATCGATATAATTTTCTGTCTGGAAGATGATGTGTACCGACATGTATTGTTTTGCTAGTAACTTTGAAGACCTCAACGCGTTTCATAATGAGTTTCTAGTATATCTCAGTAGTTCTCTGAAATCCAAAGATTCATTTAAATCCATTATCTATTCAAATTTCGCGTTGTGAGTGCAAGTGCAGCAGGTTGTTGTGCATTAAAGCGCATTGAAGTTTTTGAAGCCATCACGATCTTTTCTAGGCGTCATACGTCTACGCTCAACACCCGACCACATCAACATCAATTGCTTTGATTTCTACATGAAAAGATGCGCAATTGAGACATTAAGAACCTTCAACATTTGAATTTCATCCCTGGAGTTTGGTTGTTGTATTTTGTGGACCTGAACGAAAGTTGGCTTTCTTTGACTCGCGATGTCGAACGTGCGACCGAGAGGCATTTCCTTTGCCACAACAATGCCCTTTTATTTCCATTGAATTATAAGACTGAACGAGGCTGGCATCAGCTACATACTTCTGGGATGTGTGAGTCACTTTCCAAAACCAATATTCAGCTTATTGGGGGATCTACACAGAAAGGCGGAAATTTCACAATTTTCGCTAGGCTCCAGTCGCGACACCGACGAAGTGAGGGAGCCTTATCCCCTACCACAGCATTCATTTACTCCATTTCCTTCCCAGAAAGGCTCCCGCTATTGCGAAGGTTCACTATGTTGACATCCCTTTTACATCGAGATGGCTGCGTTTCGATACCCACGCAACTGAAGAGTTGAGCGAAGCGACCGAGAAAGTGTGGCAACTTCAACACTCTACTATTCATCGTCTCACTACCACAAACAAGATTCCTCTATCCCATATTACATCCAAATAACGCCTATAATACATTCCATAATGGAAGAACGTCCTTGATCTGTTGCATCGGACTCATGAATACTCAAAAGATTTGAATGCGCTCTTGTGGTGTTCGTCATGCCACATCCCACTTCGCCAACTCATCATCAGATCCCGGGGTCTGTTTCGTAACACCATCCATTCTCCAGACTATTTCACTCCCTCCGTTCCTGTCTATTCTAGAGAACATAACCACACTATCACTTTCAGGTACAAGCGCCTTCGTGTCGATGCCACGTGGATCGTTCAGTCTCCACCCACACCAGGAACGGTTATGACGATCATGATGCGATCTAAAAAGAGACCTCTCTTTTTCAATCGCCAATCTCGCTGCAAAGATTAATCCGCGATATTCGACGTCTCTCGGGATGTATTGAGGGATTTTGTTTATATACCGAAGTTAGGACCGTCTGACTGTCGCATGAACAGTGAGCAAGTCATTCATCCCAGTATTGATGCGCGGGTTCGGTTCGAGCTCCGGTGTTTCATGTTCCCAGGGGTACAGTTGCGCTGTCATTTGTCATCTGGGAGTGTTGATGTTTTCTCACGTGCGTCTCCTCCAGCCAGGTCTTGCGGCAACGACCGTGGCGTACCGTACGGGTGGTCGACTAACCGCCGGACCGATTCATGTACCGGCCCATGAACCAACTTTGCGCTAACCGTCAGCATGCAGCCTTATATCGATCGAGTTGAAATACTGTTTGCAAATTTTCGATAGCTTGATGGACGACCACCATCCATTGTCCATAGATTATGGACTCAGAGAACTTGTGTTGTTCCCCTCTACTCAGTCACACCTGAGTTTTAATTAAAGTTCAACGCTGGGTAAATGTAGGTATGTCTCTAACATCTTATCTGTCAAAGATTTGAAGAGAGCGGAAGATATCTCTTCATTATAAGCCCTCACACTATGCTGCGATGGCGTGAATGTGGCCGAAAAGCGACGTTTCCAAAGAGGACGCGGACTGGGATCAAAGCAAGAAAGTACCTTTACAGAATGATAATAATCCGGTAATCATAATAACATATCTCTTATTGTCTTGATATCAATCTTCCAGCTAGATAATTACTCAAACTTTAAGAGAATTACATCTTGTAGGGGCCCTCTGGTACGAGTTTCTACTAAGCTTGCCATTTTCTTCACCTTCAAAACACAGCATTTCCACAACCACTTACCCCACCTCATTTCTCAATCAACTTCACCTTACTTAAATTTATTCATTCCTCATCGTTGACCAGTTTTTCTTCACTATATATAAATTTTGACTTGGGGAATCAGACGGGGGCAGTCCCTGCTCCATCGCGAAGATATTGATTTCCAAGCTGTGAACCTTCTCAGTTACCTTCTCAATAACATTCTATCGACTTAACTTTCACTATCCATCCAACACTATGCCGCAAATCCCACATCTTACAGACACCTCGACTCATGAGCTTCATCACGAAAATGAAGAGAAATGCGTTCAAAATGTGCATCAAAACGATGAAATGACCTTGGCGAACATGACGACCGAGCAACCTGTGAGCGAAAAAGAAGAAGACGATGACAGCGAGGATAGTGACGAGGATGAGGAGGACGAGGAAGAAGAAAGCGACATCGACGGAGAACCCGAGAATGACGATATGATGGACCATATTTTCGACAGCGAAGATTATGACGACTTTGATGAACCACCCACCACCCTCCTGGACCGTCCAGCCACCGGTCTGAAACGTGAAAACCACGACGTAAAGCTCAAAGTCTCCATGGCGCCCCACCCCGAGAGCGAGTATGCAGCGAGCATCTGGGCAGAATGCATTGAAGACGACCAAAGAATCGGCAGTGTCCATGGTCTGCTACTAGCTCCGTATATCTGGGAGCCTGACTTTTACGAATTCATGGATCCGATAAGTCGCGACTGCGCGGACCTTGCCATCAATCTCTTCGACCAAATCGGGCGACTGAAAGAGAAATGGATCTCGGACCCTGAGACCAAAGGTTCGGGCATCTGGGACCATCGCCTAGATGACCAATGCCAATTCATGGTGATCGAGATTGCCGACGTCCAAGTAGCGCATCGCCGGGAAGGACTGGGAAGATGCATGGTCGACGCTCTGTTGGAGGTGGGCTGTGGTGCGGCATTTATGTTTGTTTGGTCGACGCAGCTTAATTGCGCCGAGGACGCAGCGCGATCTGGGGATGCGGATTATGCGGCGAAATGGGACGCGAATAAAGCACGAGCGGATGCTTTCTGGAGAGCGATGGGGTTCAGACGTGTAGGGGCTTCGCATTGGTTCTGTCGGGCAATGGATGAACATGATCCTTCTCGTGCGCTGGCTGCAGAGGATGATTTCGATCCGGAGCTGGGGAAGGAGCCGGAATCGATTCCGTCGGATCTTCTGACTGTGTTCTTGGTGGAGCAAGGTGGTTTGAGACGTGGAGAGTTCTAATGTTTTCGAGGCGATGCTTAACGCATGTTTAAAGTAATTCTCGGTGTTCGATATTTCTACAGTTCGTCGTGGAATATGGCTTGGCTTGGCGCTCCAATTTCCTTTTTACGATCTGCAGTCGAGGTTGATTTATAGCTAGTTTTCATCGAGCCGGTGGTCTGTTGCAAAGCAAGCGCTCGTTCTTCATTGTTCTCCAGAAGTTTGAGTAGAGCTAGCAGACGCTGTCTATTTACCTCTTTTCTCTCTACAACAGCACCTTCCAAATCTAATGTATTAGCACCCAATCCAATAACAACTACACACTGCCTACAAGTTACAAATTTACATACTGTAACTGACAGTGGATGATATCCTCGTGCTATTGAATCTTACTCCGCTTCCAGTAACAACGGTAATTCACCTACTTACTATCAGCTCTACTCTTACTCTCCTTACGTCCCCAGACCGCAACTCAAAGGATTCATACCCATTACAACCCTACCACAAGATACCGATAACTTAGCGTCCAACCAGACTCTATTAAGCTAGAATCTACAAACCCAGAGAAATATAAAATGCCAGCTTAGAAACAAGACTTCTTCCCACCACTTCCACACCTCCCAATCACGTGCACCACTAACCCCGCTTTCGCACACGAACATGCTACTTTTCCACGCCCTTCAAGTACAAGATTTCCTGTATACTTGCATCATCAGCGGAGTCTGATGTCCGAATTTCCTCTTGCATTGTTCTTCTCAGAAATGCAATTGCCGGCATAACTTCACATCCAAGAATAATACGAACACGAATCCACCCCTGGCAGCAAAGGAGAACTGACGACGTGTGAGTCAGAATCGTGATAACCAACCATAATCAACCTCAAACTTCCCAAGTGGGATAAGTCTGAACGTGGAAAGGAATTGGGGTTGGTGGTATAAATAGTTGGAGGTTCTTTGGGGTTGAGGAGATACAATCATACAAAGCTTCAATTCATCAAGTCTTTCTCATATTGAGTCATTGGGTCATCTGGACTGAACCTTCACTTCGCACGAGCGAGCAATACACATACGAAATATCCATTTCATCCCACCCATCTCATCGTCTCCATCCCCCATACCCCCCCACAACCACTCAAAATGAAAATCCCCTTCACCACCCTCGACGTCTTCACCTCCACCCGCTACCGCGGCAACGCCCTCGCCATCGTCCTCCCTCCGACCCCCTCCACCCTAACACAATCCCAAAAACAGTCCATCGCCAATGAATTCGATCTCTCCGAGACCGTGGTTATGCATCTCCCTTCCAGCACCTCCTCATCCACCACCCCTCCCACCGAAATCACAATCGACATCTTCACCTCCCACATCGAGATCCCCTTCGCCGGGCACCCCACCATCGGCTCCGCATTCTTCGTATTAAATTACCTGAACTTGAACAGCGTCACCGCGCTCATCACAAAGGCGGGCCGGATTCCGATTTCCCGCGTCGGGGGAAGGGTTAGAGCGGAGGTGCCGTTTGATGTACATGTTCATGCTGTTGAAACACCTTGCTCTTTACAAACTTCAGGAGAAAGCAATCCCACCGTCTCCATCGTAAACGGCATGGCATTCACATACGTGCAGCTCCCGGACCTAGCCGCCCTCGCCCGCGCCCAGGAATTAGGGAATCTGCATAGAGATACGTATAGCACAGACGCATTAGACGAAGGGTGGAGAAGGGGCTTGGTGGGGACGATGTATTATGTGTTTGTTGGGGAAGACACAGATGGGGAAGGAAAGAAAGTAAAGAAATATCGCACGAGGATGTTTGCTACAGAAGAGGATCCAGGGACCGGAAGCGCAAGCTCGGGGTTGGGGGTTTGGTTGGCGGGGGAGGAGGAGGGGGAGGGGGATGGAGGGGAATATAGGTATGGGTTTGAGCAGGGGGTGGAGATGGGGAGGAGGAATGAGATTTGGGTGGATGTCGAAACCGGAGGAGAGGGGGTGACGGGTTTAAAGAGGGGGATAAAGAAGGTTTGGTTGAGTGGGGAGGCGGTTAGGGTTATGGAGGGGGAGTTGGAGATTTGATCAAAATGAAATGTGTGATTGTAGGCTGAGCGATGTTCAACTCATCGTATTCCAAGCAAGCAAGCAAGCAAGCAGGGGACGTATTCTTGTTGTTTATTATTTCCCTAAACCTCTTAAAAGTCAAATCAATCTTACTCAAAAGTCAAGCCAATCTTACTCAAAAGTTCATCCTGCTTCCAAGTCACTATGGCATGAACTAAAAAACGGTCCTGCACCCTCAACCCAAAACATCTCAACTCCGGAGCTCCCTCATCCCACATCGACCGATGCTCGTACCACCTCAGTTTCTGAGAATTCATCCAACCAATTGTAAACGCTACAAAAAGTTTTGTTGCAGATCGCGATTTTCTTTACACGGCTGCTGCAGAAATTCTGGGCATGGATGCTAGGGGTTGTGGTTACGGGACGGGACGAAGGACGTTGGGTGTTGGTTGTTGGTTGTTTGAGTGGGAGATATTTTTGGGAGGGGATGAGTAAGAAGGTTAGTAATTGGGAGGGATTGATTGATTGATTGATTTCATTGATCGATGGATTGGTGAACGAAACGAACGAACGACAAAATGCTGTGTATGACTGAAAACCAATCCATCAACCCATAATCTTCCACAGCAAACCTCACCTACCTACCAGCAGTATCGTAGAACCCAAGCAAAAGAACCCCTCCAACACCCACGCCATCAGAACACCGAAAAAACACATGACGTACCCTTCCCGAGCACAATTCCAACTGTTGCACGTCTCAAATTTTGGCTATTTGAGATTTTCGTCGGTAAAAAAGCTTGTTGGAACTTGGGGGGTGATGCTTACGGTAAGGTAAGCAAGCGGATATACGGTTTTTGGTTGTTGGGATGGTGTGGGCAGGGGGAGGAGGTAGGCGTTGTTTCGTTTGGGTTTGCGTGTTCGGGTGTGTTGATGGAAAATTTAGAGTTATACGGCGGAGGAGAGGGGAGAGGGGAGGGATTAGATGTAGAGGGAATTTACTTCATGATCATGATGGTGTTGATTTTGAACGGTGGATGGGAAGAGAAAGGAGAGGAGGGAAAGGTATCCAAGTGATCATGTGATCGCGAAGATCGGAATCGCGAGATCATTCTTCACTGATATTGCTTGCCCCTTGACGCAAGTCACACTCATTTTAGTCCTCCAGCAATATAGACGAGCAGCTTACCGTCTGTTCGTTCGTTTCCTCGAGAGATATACATATTACATATCACGTGCTCCACACATCGGGGACCTCCGATGGCTTGTTTCCCCGGCCAGCCCAGGGGCTTCAACGTCTGCTTGTGGGAGGTGGGATAATGCGGGGAATGTGATAGATAGATTGACGGGATCATCATCATCATCATCAACGCTAAGACGGGTGAATAGGTGAGTGAAGTTCTGGCAAAAAGATTGGTTTCTGCGGCTTGACGGGAAAAGGGTGAGAAGGTGCCGGATATGGCAGCTAGGTCCGCAATAGAGAGGACGTCGAACGAACGAACGAACGGATGGGCAACTTGCTCGATGCATCGCAGTTGGGTGTCTTGAGTCAGGTAATGTGTATATTCTTTTCTCGATGCCGTTGTATCGCCGGTAGATAGACGGTGGATGTATCGGGAGAGTCCGAGAATGACAGATATTCCACGGGATCGGACCTTTGAAGTTCTATCCGTCCATATTGCCTCTGTCCAAAGCCAGCGAGCATTTCCCGACGAGCAGACATCCAGCGATCGCAATGACGTTTCCTTCACAGAAAGAGAAGAAAAAAGCTAGCCCGAACACGAATCAACTATGATAGCGTGCATTCTGGATTTCAAAGCAAAAGCAAGTTTTGACTCGACTCGACTTGAGAGAAAAAAACATTCTCCGGCAAAACAGAAAGGGAATGAGTTTTGAAGGAAAGGAATAATTATCGAGTAATTGTTATCGAGTAATTATCGAGTAAAAGATTCATACAAGTATGCATTGAGTTTGGAAGCGGTAGCGTAGCGGGAAGTTGGGAGAAGGGAGGGAGGTGGTACCTTGACGCTAGGGCCAGATTGGTTGGGTTGTGAGTTAGACTTTGGCTTCAAGCTTTTCCTCCGATGGACCCGATTTCGCTCTGACGTACGAGGAGAGTGAGGTTTTACTCTTGGACAGTCAGCAAGCAGCAGAATTATCCGTCGTCTCGTCAGCTGTACGATATCGCTGCAGCAGTATCTTCGTAGGCTATCATGTCTTACTCTCTGTCGCGCCAAATCACCTACCTAATGGACAAACATCAGCGACGACGACCACTTTATCTCTGCACACTGCACACTGCACACTGCACAGCCGCAGCTTCTCGAAGAGTCACCGAGTGGAAACGCTCCACCATACTATAAAGAAATGTCGCACCACGCCCACGAAGCCGAAATTGTCCGATAAGTATTCCCTCGATTCTAGAACTATTCCCTTCTAGGCGCTCTGGCCTTCCTCACTAAGCAGCTGGTGTTTACTCGATGGAAACACATCATACGCTTATTTGGGGGGTGCGTGAGCTGGGATAGGCTAGCTTGGACCCTGAACTAGCGGAAATTCACCAATTTTGCAGGTACAACACGAACCATCTCTGCTGCGATGGGTCCATTCCTGCCAAGCCAGCCAATGGCTTTTCGGCGCTGCGTCGTTATTGGTGCTTGGGACGAAAGATAAGGGGATAAGGGATAAGGGATAAGGGCGTTCGTTGGTGTTGGCCGATAAGCATGTTTGGGTGGGAAAGCCCTCATAGCCCACAGCCCACAGCCCACAGCCCACAACCCACAACGAGGAATCGCGGAAACTCACTCTCAGACTCAGACTCAGATTCAGACTCTCAGACTGCCTTAACCTAGATGGATACTAAACTCTCACACTATAGCTATGGAGATGAGCAGAAAAGAAGGTGTGAAATGCACTCCATAGCACAGTAAGCCTATCGTGGTTGGTATGATTCATGACTGATGATGGTTGCTTTGTTCTTATTATTGCCTCCATTTCCTCTTACTCGATGGAAATGGTCCCTTTCTTCCGTCTCCCCCGTCTTTTCCCTCGCTCCTCTGCTTAAATAGTCAAGTCGACCAAACAAAGGAATTCCTTCTCTGCTGCTCACCCCCCATTTTTCCTTATCAGGAGCTGCTGTCTGACTTTATCCCCCAATCCTTCCTTATCTATCCCACCAATTCCCCCCCGCGATAAGAGCATTTCAGCGGTGAATTTCCCTCTTCACACCCCAGAATCCCTTCTTTCTCTCTTGCTCTTCTCTATCTCCATCATTGTCCAGCGTTATCTTTCTGTCTTTCTCGAGTCCACCAAACCGCTCTCAAAATGTCCACCATCAACGCCTCTCCCGCATCTTCCTACCCGCCTACTCCGGCTGCTACACCACCCCATGATACAGACACCCCACTTACCGTTCTCGTATCCTCGAGAGCTGCTATCTTCGATCTTGAAGATAATCTTATCATCTCACCTGCAACCATCACCATTTCCCCCGCCTCAGGCAAAATCATATCAATCCTCCCTACCGTTCTCCCGCCCTCGAGTTTCCCTCCAAATACAGTCTATGTGAACCACACACCCCATTTGATTCTCCCCGGTCTGGTCGACGCTCATGTACATCTCAATGAGCCGGGAAGGACAGAATGGGAAGGCTTCAGTACCGGCACCAAAGCTGCGGCCTCGGGTGGTGTCACAACGGTTATTGATATGCCGCTGAATGCTATCCCGCCGACGACCACAGTACAGGGATTGGAGGAGAAGATAAAGGCTGCTCAAGGTCAATGTTATGTTGATGTTGGCTTCTATGGTGGAATCATACCTGGGAATGCCCATGAGCTGCTCCCGCTTGTTGAGCGTGGTGTCAGGGGTTTCAAGGGCTTCCTTATCGAGAGTGGTGTATGAGCCCCTTCCTCCTTCTACCTACTTCATTCACCGTACTGACATTTCGCAACCAGGTCGATGAATTCCCCGCCGTCTCTTCCTCCGACGTATCACTCGCTCTCCAAACCCTCTCCAACACCCCCACCACCCTCATGTTCCACGCCGAAATGATCCCCCCCATCACCTCCTCCGTCGGCGACGACGTGCAGATCTCCCTCCCCCCACTCGCCCCCTCCGGCCCCCTAACCACCTACTCCACCTTCCTCTCCTCGCGCCCCCCCTCCTTCGAAACCTACGCCATCTCCGAAATCCTCTCCCTCGCACACCTCGCCCCCCTTCTCCACCTGCACATCGTGCACCTCTCCGCCATCGAAGCCATCCCCCTGCTCCGCGCAGCCCGCCAATCCGGCACCAACATCACCGCCGAAACCTGCTTCCACTATCTCTCTCTCGCCTCCGAAGACGTCGCTGAAGGCGACACGAGACATAAATGCTGTCCGCCTATTCGCTCTGCGCTCAATCGCGACGGTCTTTGGGACGAGCTCGCGCGCAGCGATTCGGTTATTAAGACCATCGTCAGCGATCACAGTCCCTGCACCCCGGAGCTGAAATTACTTCCGGAACATCTCTCGCATGGCTGTGGCGCGATGCGCGATGATGCGGTGGGTGTTAATGGGAAATTACTTAAAGAGCAAGAGGAGAAAGAAAAAGGCGACTTCTTCGCCTCCTGGGGCGGGATCTCATCTGTGGGGCTGGGGCTTCCGATTCTGTGGACTGAAGCGACTGCGCGCTCTTCTTCGAACTCGGCTTCTACAGTCGGGATTTTGGATATTGTAAGGCTGTGCGCAATCAATACGGCGAAACAGGTAGGACTCCAGCATCGCAAGGGAGCACTGAGACCGGGGATGGATGCGGATGTGTGTGTTTTTGAGGATGAGACGAGGTGGGTGGTGGGGAGGGAGGAGTTGTTGTTTAGGAATAAGGTTAGTCCGTATACTGGACGCGAGATGAGGGGGAGGGTGAGGGAGACGTGGGTTAGGGGTGTGAAGGTGTTTGAGAGGGGGACGGAGGGGGATGGGGTGGTGAGGAGGAAGGAGGGGCCGGTGGGGAGGTTGTTGTTGGAGAGGAGGGTTGTTTAGGGAGGAGATGAGGATGAGGATGAGGAAATCGGGAAAGGAGGGATGAATAGTGGGGTGCGGGGTAAGGGGCGAGGTTGAGAGTCGCTTGCGTTATGGAGGATGGTTATGACGTTATGGCTGTGGAGCGTGGAACGTGATTTGCATGTGACGTGATGGATGGAAAGGAAAATAATTTGTGTTCTGCATAGGTTGCGATGGATGGAGGGATGGATGGGCATGGGATTGCATTAGGGAAATCGAACTTAACTGGAATGACTAAATTCATGGATAAATCAATAAATCAATAAATAAATGAACAAACATATAAAAATACGCAGAAAGTCCTAAGCCGCCGCTAAGCTTACCTTTGCGCGTGAGTGAGGGGTTATATCACGTGGTTCAACTCCTCTCGTCCTTTTCCTCCTCCGCTAGGGTTGTACTATGTAGTGGAATCTCTGCCTTGGTGTGCCTTAACTTGTATATCTCAACTTGTGTATGTATAGATATTCTATTCACCAACCTTACAAGTTTTTGTGCGTATATAGAAGAGTGCATGTCTTATTGCTATCACTTACTTACTCGCTGGTAGACCGAATCTCTATCACTTTTCTCTACGCGAGGGAGGTGCTAGGGTAGGTGGGATGTAAGGTATAGGTATATGAACTCTCCTCAATTCGAAACTTCTTTTAAGATATATTCCCAACCATATCCCGCTTTCCCTTCCTCCCCCCCCCCAATAGTAAAATAAGAGTATTCTTCCCTCTCGCAACCAGTACTTCTCATCCGCGTATTGTATGATCTCTATCACTAGACGATATCGACACTGTAGGAAAGAGTGAGGTGCTTAGCTAGAAGACAAAACATACATACAAACAACCAGCCAGCCTGTACCTCTCGTTACAGCAGCGCATCCGTAGCCCTCAACCAAGCTCCCTCCTCGGCTTCATTCTCCTCTTTCTCAACAAGCCACCATGCTACGCGCGTGCGCCCGGACTCGAAGCGGAGCATTAGTTCGTCGAGTTTGAGCCAGAGTGCTTGGCCGGCGACTTTGCCGCCGCGGGTGTTGTGGAAGTCGTTGCGTTTCCATTTGTACTACGGAGGGAGGGGTTAGTTGAGTTGTTGGGAAAAGGGAAGGGGGATAAGAGGGAAAGGGGATGAAGAGGAGGGCAGGATAGGTGGGAAGGATAGGGGGAGGTATGAAATAGGATGAGATGCGTTGTAAACCCCCTCGTTCATCAACCCAAGAACATGCCACTTGGCAAACAAAGTAATCCGCCCACGCAAACCTAGCAAAACCATCCCGACCACCCCATCCCTCAAACTCCCCAAACCCACAAAAGAAAACAAAACAAAAACTCCACCTACAATATGTTCCACAATTCCATTCCACAAATTCGTACTCGCCGTCTTCATCACCACCAACTCCAACCCCTTCGCCTCCCCCTCCCCGCCATCCACCCCCTCAAACCCCCTCACCACCATCCGCATCTCCATCTCCACAAACTCCAGCGCTTCGCACGCAGCCGCCAGTTCGGCTATCTTCTGCATTTCTATCTTCCCTCCTGTTTCTTTGACTTTCCCCGTCGTATTATACCTCGACTTCGGTCCGTAGAATACGGAGTATGCGGAGCGGAATTTATCATCTTGCCCAGCAACTGGAGCAGTGGCTCCCGCAACACTAACAACAAGCGTCCCCGGATTCCCGACGAAATCCCCCAAATACACGTGCTTGAGGCGGGTGACGTGTAATCGAGGCTCATAGTACAAAAGGCGGGAAATGACGCGGTCTTCGTGGAGGTAGAGTTCTGTGTCGTTGTAGAGGTCGAATTTCCGGGGGTGCAGGATTACGGTCTCGGAGGTGTAGGTTGTGGAGGGGAGGGAGGATTTGAGGGTCGGGGGAGGGGCGTAGGGGTCGGTGTCCGAGGGGGAGGTGATGAGGGAGGGGTGCGGGACGGTGTAGGAGAGGGTGGGGTCGTTGGACATGGTGGGATGGAATGGGATGTGGGTTGGAGATGGATTTATTGTTGAGGGGATAATGGGTGAGATGGTGTGTATGTACGAAGGTATAATATGATCGATTCGAGTTGGAGCAGATCACCTGTTAATTGAAGAGGAATATATATTTGAAGTCAGCACGATCGGCCGATAATGCGGGTCTTGTTTCCGCTTGCACTAAGCTCTTTTAAGAATTCAGCATCAAAGAAGCCAGCGACATCAATCTCGATATCAAACAAATTGGAATCGCAAATTCATATATCCAGTAACTATTCTCTTTTTTATTCGTATATATCTATCTTTTTCTTTCCGTGCCATCCCGGCTCTTTAACTTTGTTTTCTCTTAACCGCTACCTCCACCGAGCAATACCACCCAACACCTCTGCTATATAATTCCTAATATTCCATTTCATTCCGTCCAAGAACCCTCTGCCTTGACTGTGGCGAGCCTGAGTGGTTAGGAAACTGGACTCAGTGATCTCCGACGAGATCTTTGACTAGGACTTCTGGTACAGTCGCATGGATCATGCGACTCTGAATATGGGCCCTTACGGGTCTTAGAACATTTGCCTCCAGATATTGGACACCAAATAAAAGATGTAGCTGAGAGGACGCTCTCGGTGAACTTTTTGGAGTTTTTCTTTTTTTGATGATTTTGGGATTGAGAGATTTAGACGAACGAAGGGAGGAGGAAGCGAGATTAGATGTGGAACTGTACGGAAGTTGTTCGGGACTTGGGTGAGGAGAGGAAGGGGACGTGCGTGCGTTTTTGTGCTGGGATGGGATAGGAGGTTGAGGGTGAATGATGAGGATGAAGGAGGTAGGCGAGAAGAAAAGGGGATGTGCGGGGACTTTTTGTATTGGGAGGGTTGGCAGTGAGTTGTGAGGAAGCGAGGTGAGTTGAAAAGAGACTCACTCTTAAAAGACATTGATACAAATATCTGTTCGTCGAGGTTATCGAGACTACTCACCTAACTAACTTCGCTATTAAGAAGTTATCCCATCTGAAAAGAGGAGTATTATCTCTGCAGCGGCGGGAATAGCTTCACCCTTTCAACTGACTTGGTCATTTTCTGCAAGGTTGCAAACTTCCTCTAGATCCACGTTTTCCTTTGCTTCACTCGATGACCCCGAAACGAGATAGCAAGTGAAAAGACTAGATGAGGGAGAATATCTCCGCGTTGTGTTGCAGTTATTCGAAACCTCTGATGCGGATATGATTGCTGTTTGACTCAGATATTGGAAGAGGGGTGGGAAGGGAGGAGGGAAGTGCAAGGCGAGAGTGAGGTGGCAGTGGGAAGGGGGAGATTGTGAGGAATGGATGGATAAGTGTGGTTTGGGTTAGTTTAGGTTGTTGGAGTTGGAGAGGGTGTAGATATAGGTGTGAATTGGACCTTGAGGTGAGATGCTTGCGTGGAATTGATAGTGAATCTATAAGACATTCTTGGAGAATAGGGGGGTGCCATGATGGCTATCGTTATCCTTCGTCCTTACTGAAGCAGACTGTAGGATATCCTGAGGTTCAGGCAGCACTTGCTCTGGGGTGAGGAATATGTTTTCTTGTTGTGTGATTTTGTTCGGTGAAGATTGATTGTTGGAGATTGGTTGTTAGAGAGATTACTGCTGATGAGCCTCGATGGAGCCGGGATATAGTTAGCTGAGCTGATCAGAAGGTCGACGGGGAGAAGGAAGAAGAATAGAGTCAGCGTATCTAGATTCATTCTGCGTTGACTTCTCGAGCGTTTACAGCATCGAATGGAACATAGTATGATAGCAGGTGTTGAACCAAAAATCGGCGTTATTCTCTACTAACCTGAGTCTTCGAGCGTGTGCGAATCGAATCGGCAACTAGGCGAGGGGGTTCGAGTGTAATCGTGGCCGAGAACGTCGTGAAACGTTGAACTAGAGCAATGATTGATTGATTGGACCCCTTCCACCATCATTGGATATATGTCCTAGCATGCTCCAACTTCAAAAAAATGCGAGGTGATAAGCATGCAGGAATATGTGGCGG
This sequence comes from Rutstroemia sp. NJR-2017a WRK4, assembly GCA_002946385.1. Taxonomy (NCBI): domain Eukaryota; kingdom Fungi; phylum Ascomycota; class Leotiomycetes; order Helotiales; family Rutstroemiaceae; genus Rutstroemia; species Rutstroemia sp. NJR-2017a WRK4. Next base: position 415,155 of record NJPR01000140.1, on the reverse strand, counting down.
CCGCGACGGCGTATATAACTCGGTAGGCGAGGGAGGTTCAAATATACAGGATAAGATATCGATCGACAATTGTTGAATTGATATACCGTTTGGTTGATTGATTGACTGAGCCCAAGAGTGACTAGCAGCAAGATTGATTCGATCTCTCGTCAGTAATTGGATATATCATTCGTCCAAAGCTGTCCCAATCTCAAAACCATGCAAAATGTAGGTAGGCAGTAAGTAAGCTTCCAGGACAAGTGGCTGCGGCTGCGGCGGCGGCGGCGGCGGCGGGGGGAGTAAGACAGGCAGCGTATTGGCTTGCTCTCCCTTCCCCGGAAACTTTTATAATTCGCTCACAGCATCTGTAAGGCAAGCAAACCGTACGTTGTGTCTATGTTTGTAAACATAAAATCTGACAGTCGCGAACTGTGGGGAATTTAGGTTCGGACGAACGAGCGGGGCCGGCGGCATGAACCTAATCTAATGTTTAGGTGCAGGTAGTTCTGGTCTAGCGACAGCAAGAGTGTTTTAGGTGGGATTTATGGATGATGCTCGGGAAAGTGGTTCATGAGATATGGAACCTCGCCGAAAATGTAAAGACGAGTGAAGTGGTTCATGAAATGCTTTGCATTATTTTCTGTACAAAGCTATTGAACCTGGCCCGACAATACAAAGACAAGTGAGCTTTGATCATTTTGTACAAAGCTATTAGAACCTCCCCAAATTAAAAACAATGAATTATGTGACAATTTTTTGTAATTTGTGCATAATCGCTCGCCCGCCCGCTCAATTTTGATCATAAACAGAAGCGACATCATTATCCCCGCTCGTAGAACGCCATATCCAAACCCGATTTTCGTTTCCCATATTGCAAGTTGTGACATGCAAGAAGAGCACCGTTTACTTGTGTTTGCGTGCCTTGTGTGATTTCTTGGCCGGCTTCTTCTCTTTCGAGGGATCGGTCGCAGGCTGGGCTAGGCGGTAGGCGAGGGACTTCTGGTTATCGTCGTACCACGCTTCGAGGGTTGTCGGACCGTTGATTTCGGTGGGGAATTGAGACATCGAATGCTGTGGGTGATAACCGTTTGCCGAAGAGACCGAGTGATCGGCTTGCGGATTATAGTCGATGAATTCTTGCTCCGAGGTGGATGGGGTCGGGCAATACCCCGACACTTGCGAGACGGAAGCACTGGTGGGGTGGGGACGATTGTTTTGGATCGAGGTGTTTGAATCCCCATACGAACCAGCGACAGAATATGTGCCAGCAGTAGAAGGACCGGCAAATGTGGTGGTCAAACGGCCGCGGCCATGGCCAAATGGCTCATCGCTGCCCACGATCGTATGGTGGGGTAGACCGTCGAAGGAACCATCTCCAGGCAAGCTGCCATCGGCGTCCGCGGTAAAATTACCGTATTCATCATCCACGATATATGTTTTGCCTTGAAATTCGAAAGCATACTGGGCAATCGGTCTGCCAGAAATGCCGGTATACTCGAAAGGAGAAGTTTGGTTGCTGGAGGCGGACATGATGAGTTACTGACTGTTTAGGCAGACAAGTCAACCTCTGCGGACCACAAATCATGGTTTGGTAGCTTGACTTACATTCAGGCAACGCTGAGCGTAGAATCGAGCGTATTTCTCGTAATGATTAAGGAAATACCTGAAAGTAGTGGTAATGATATTCAATCGAAACAAACCTCCAGACGACAATGTAATTTGAGGGGGAGAAGCGTTGGGAATGGACGCAAAGAAAGAAAAGTAAAGTAGACTTCACTCGAGATTCGCTTGGAATTGGGTGTGGTCGGGTGCAGTAGAAGGGTAAGGGAAGCAAGAGAAAGCGCAGGGTAGCTTGAGCGTTGATTCACTCACTCACTGGACGCGGACACACGCATCCCACCACTTACCTCAGGACCTCAGGTATCCTCGATCAATCGCATGCAATCGCATGATTGGTCGAGTCACGAGTATTTCCCGTGCCATACTAATAATATCTCATAGCCATAATGATTCGATGACAATGGCCTTGGACCGAGTAACGACTGATTGAACCAGTACTGATGTACCGTCCCCGCTTTTCCGTGTCTGTATGTCTGGATACATCTTTATCATTGCCTAGCTTGAAATCTTCGATGCGTGCTCCAAAGCGAGAGGTGTGCCGGCCAATCAGAGCGCGTGGATTGGAGGGAATCCTTCTGATGATTCTGATGCGAGGTGATTGGGTGAAGGCTGCATAAGCAGATCGAGTTCGCAATCCGAGGTCATCCGGAGCTGCAGAATCAGACAAGGCAGAACCGAGCTTTGACTCTTGAGCAACAAAATGAGCCTCAAGAATCATGAAAAGAATAGTTGAGGGAACGGTATATATATGGAGTCTTTCTCTTCCCGGTCGCACTTGCGGAACGCAAGGGTAGAGAGGCTCGCAGGGGGCGCGCCGATTCTAATTCGACATGAGCACTCGAAACCAACTTCGTATGACAGTTTAGCAAGTGACGAAAAGTGGGCGCAGCCGCATAAAGCGTCAGAAATCTGACTATTACTTCAGGCTTCGCATAAAAGGACAATCCTATGACGATCCAACGAATCGCATCCCGACTCTTGATCATCTTGCCGTAGGTTGACAGCCATCATGCATACGAGAAGGAATTATGCCGGCTTCCTATGCCCGTGTGCCGCGGACGACTCATATCATAAAGATGGCCGCTGAACCATGTATCATCACGAAAAATCCGTCACATCTGATCCTTAAACAGTCACCTCGACTCTAGGATGTGGATGCCCATCACCAACGCGTATTCGTTGTGTGCAATATTGTGCTGCCAATAAGTTTGCGGTTGACGTTACAGTATTGATATTTTCCAAGATGATTCGGCTGAAAGTTTTCGTGGTTGCCGACGCAGTCGCCGATAATTCTGCGGACGTCCGGAAATTACACGTACCATTTAACACGTGAGAGAAGCCGTTTCCCAACGCGACAGACTTGAAGTCTTACAGCATTGGAGGCCAGGCTTCGCCAGCGTAGCTTATGGGTTGTTGATTTGTCGCTTCCTGGAGGTCTCAGAAAGAGATTGGGCTTTGTGCTTTAACCTGCCATAAAGCATGCAGCCATAAAGCCGAAAACCTCGAGCTCTTCTCAATCACCTACAAAATGACGAGTCCAATTGCATTCCTCCGCCTTGGCGAGTGGCCTTCATTTTAGTACTCAAGAGTCAAGAGTCAAGACTCAAGACACGGTAGTCACTGAATACACGTGATGGGGTTCCGGACAATCTTTGCCCTCCAACCAGATGGCTCAGATCCAAGTCTAAGTTTCTCCAGGTCCCGCACCAAATTCCCGATTGTGGGGTAGGGGGCAACTCGTTTTTCTTTAAGTCCGTCCAAATTGCACTGAAGAGTCCGGGCATAATTTCCTAGAGATGAAGTATCATTCGTGGGATATCTCGACTCGTCAGTGCTTTGCTGGGCGCCGGTACTTCGCCGGTCTAGATTCTCTGGCCCGTGTGGAAACCTTCCTTTTTCGGTGATGGGCAATTCACCAATATCTGCTTGGAACGCGCCTCCTGCCTTCGGGACAGATCTGTGACCCAAAGAATAGGAATCTGCAAGTCATCAGTGGAGGATCTTCTCAGGGCCCAATATCAAGCTCATATTGCATCGCGGGGAAATCTGGGGCAATAGTTCTTCCGAGTGGCAAGATCTCCAATGTTCTTGCCCAAAAAACCCCGGAAACGAAGTCCTGTCCTGCTAATTTCCCCTCCAAAGTCTATCCCCAAATATGTCTTGGCTTTATCTTAGACATGGGGCCTCCAAGACTTCATAAGACGGTGATGGCCTCTGGTGGTTGATTGAGTTGTCAAGTTCATTCCAGCAACCATCTCTCAATATGCACTTCAACCACCGCACCACTGGCCTCCTGGCTATTGCCTGTGCAACTTCTTGTACCGCACAAACTTACACTACCACTCCCACATCATGCACGGCTACTGCATACTCCCAGATTGCACCAGCTGTAGCAGCATGCACTTCAATTACCTTGAGGGACATCTATGCACCTTCCAATAGTAGCATCAATCTCTCAAAGGTTAAAGCTGGCACCACGATTACTTTTGCTGGAACAACCACATTTGGTTTTACAAACGATAGCAACTTCGACCCTATTATCTTAGGAGGAAAGGGCGTCAGAGTAACTGCATCTGCTGGCTCGGTGATCGATGGAAATGGCCAAGCCTACTGGGATGGACTTGGATCCAATGGAGGAGTACCAAAGTGTGTATCCCTAGAAATTATAATTGAAAAACTGTCTAACAAATGACGCAGGCCAAACCACTTTATTGTGGTCTCAAAGATGACGGGCGGCTCAATAATCGAGAACTTAAACATTCGAAACTGGCCTGTGCATCTCTTCAGTATCTCTGGCAGCGATCAGTTGATACTAAGAAACATGTACCTTAACAATACTGCTGGAGATGTGCCAAATTCTCGAAGTGGTACTTTGGCTGCAGGCCATAACTCGGATGGTTTCGATCTGAGTTCTACCACCAACACACTTCTTCAGAACACCATTGTCTACAACCAGGATGACTGTGTAGCTATTACAAGTGGCAACAACATCACTGTTGAGAACATGTACTGTTCTGGAGGGCATGGTATCAGCATTGGCTCCGTAGGTGGAAAGAGCAACAACAATGTAACCAACATTACTGTGAGTCTCCCTTTAACCACTGGGTGTAATATGCACTAACACAATCCTTTAGTTCCGTAACAGTAAAGTCATTAACTCTACCAATGGCCCTCGCATAAAGTCAAATTATAATACCACTGGTTTCATCTCCAACATCACCTACAGCAACATTCAACTTACCAACATTGAAACTTATGGAATTGACGTTCAGCAAGACTACCTCAACGGAGGACCCACCGGTGATCCATCAAACGGCGTCATCATCTCAAACGTGCTGTTCCAAAATGTCTACGGAACCGCGACATCGGACGCGCGAAACTATTATGTCCTATGTGGTAGTGGAAGTTGCAGTAATATCACATTCTCTGGAACAAAGATCACAGGTGGTGGTGTAGCAAGTTCTTGTAATTATCCAGCGACAGGCTGTCCTGCTTGATTGAAGTCACCTAAAAGGATGACTCGGAGCAGATATACCTGGCATGCGGAGGAAAGCCGAATGAGGACTGCCGAGGTGACATACTCGACGATAATAAAAATACATGTAGTTTACGATAAATAGAAACATACATGATATATGCAGATCGGATGCCAGTGCAAAGCTTGTCCTCCGCCAACGCATATGCAAGACCGTTTACTCCCTGACTGAAATACCCCCGAGACCCTGTTTGACTTTGTGACCCTTCGGAGAAGACTGTCAGCAGCGGAATGGATCGACTTCAACTAGCACTTCGCTGAAGTTAGATGGGATACGAGCTCCGGCCTACGTCTTGCGTTGCGTGACGGCATGGAGTCGTCTCCACCGAGTGCTCTTGAGTTCACGGCAAAAGTGGAAGGGGACTAGTTGATGAAGTATACCCGTGATGTTGATCGCCCTACATGACTCTGATGGTCTAAATGAAGCATCAATCGGATAGAGCCGAGCGAAGCGGTGTACAGTTTCAGTGCCCTTCGGCCCTAAATGAGGGGCATCTGCTGGATGCGATTTCTATCCGATCGGTGGATGACTCCACTTACTGGTATATGGGGAAATATCCCCGCGATGGACCCCCTTTTCGCATGAATTTTTAGAAGCATTAGGCATCCCCGACAAGGAAAACATGATTTTCTCTCCGAGGCACGACACACAACGTACAACGCTGCTATCCTTTCCCGCCCTTATCGTTAAGCCTTCAATATCAAATCGCCCGTAAGTTAAGCCGGTCCTGATGAACAACTCGTGTCGCGTAACCTTCCGCCATGTCAGTCTGTGAATTACGCCCGAGAGACAAAGTTAATGAAGATGACCGAGAAGTTACACAAATTAACCCTCGGCCTTAAGAAATGCTGCATACATGACTTGACGTATTGAAGACCAAGAGCAAGCACCCCTCAACAATCGCAATTGCGGCCGCATGCGGTAATTCCGTACCGAACTGCCTGTTCATACGAAATCCTCACAAATTACCCGAATTCCGTGCGCCACCCAATCACCTGGCGTCAAACTCTTAAGCTCTTCCGAGCAAACCGTCGCAAATGCATCTCCTTTCGGATCTCCTCCGATGAGATGTCTACAACACAAAACACTGAAAAGCGAGTTGTATGCAAAGATTCCCGTCAAGGCTGGGAAAAACCTAGATATGGATGACCTTAGGGTCGGAGAGGGGTCTCGAATAGGCAATACGACCATTTCGGTGAGGCGCCAATATGCTTGCCTCGGCTCAAGCGACTTTCTCTTTTGGTGATCAACACGGCGAACCTCTGAACGTTTTACTCATCAGATACAACGGACCGTCGGACAACATACGCAAGTAAGGCAAGAGCGCCAGCATTTTGTGGATTTTGAGCGACATACTTAGGTTTCGGAGGCAGGCTGACTTTTGCTGCGACACTACTTCGATTATCATACACATCCCTTCCTCTCGATTACATTGGCTTCCTGCTTGGTGCCCGTTGCAAGCGTCGCATCACATCACGTCAGGTTCCCTTGATTAGAATCGGAGGAGACACGGATTTGTCAATCTGAGCCGTGGCCGCAAAATATAAGAAGGGAAGCACCGCGAGCATTCAAGATGGAGGGCAAGATATCTCGACCAAGAAACATCATGGCTCAATCTACCTATACATCTGTGGTGTTGGCCAAGCGCCCAGCGGCTGAAATCGTCCCCGGTGAGACGTTTGCGAAGAAGGAGAACCCAATGCCTTCGGAGAAGGATCTTAAAGATGATCAAGTCTTGATTGAGAATTTGTATCTTTCGCTGGACCCAGCTATGCGAGGCTGGCTCAACGGTTTGTCTCTCTGCCTTATCATACACTGGTATCTCATGGGGGTCAAGTTTACCCCGCCTTCTAGAAGAATCTTGGCTAATTGCGGTACAAATCACTACAGACAAAAGATCATATATCCCTCCCGTGCAGATCGGTGAGATCATGCGTGGTATGGCTATCGGCAGAGTGGTTGCGTCCAAGTCGCCAAAATACAAGGTTGGAGATTATGTCACAGCCACCTCGGGATGGACAGAAGTGGCCATTGTCCCGGCCAAGGAAGTGACGCCACTCGAGGTCCCAGCCAATGGTAAAGTTACCGACGCGCTTGGTGTTCTCGGCTTGACGGGTCTTACTGCATACTTCGGAATCCTGGAAATCGGTCAAATTAAGGAAGGTGACTTTGTCGTTGTATCTGGTGCAGCTGGCGCTACAGGAAGTGTCGTTTGCCAGATTGCGAAGCTGAAGGGAGCTAAGGTTTTGGGTCTTGCGGGAACTGATGATAAGGTTCAATGGTTGAAGGAGTTGGGCTGTGATGCCGCTTTGAACTACAAGGATCCAGAATTCGCGTCGAAGTTCAGAGAAAGCACCAAAGATTTGATCGATGTCTTCTTTGACAATGTTGGAGGTGATATCCTTGATATGGCGTTGAGCAGAGCCAAACCTTTCTCTAGATTCGTGATGTGTGGTGGTAAGTTCAGCCCATTCAATATCCATTTGAAAATGCTAATAATTATACAGCAATCAGTCAGTACAATTCCGCCGCACCGGTGGGACCAAAGGTATGTTCATCTTCCCCACTCAAAGAGTAAGCCCTAACCAAAGTAGAACTTCGCCATGATCATCTCCATGAGAATTAAGTAAGCAACCTCCCTCAAGATTACAAGTACTCATAGAACACACGACTAACATTCACCCAGGCTCCAAGGTTTCATCGTCTTTGACTTCGCAGCAAAATATGCCGAAGCCCGCAAGGAACTATCTCAATGGCTCGCTGAAGGGAAGATCCAGCGAAAGGAAACCATCATCAAGGGAGGTTTGAACGCAGCCGAGCAGGCTCTGCTGGACTTGTACAGGGGAGTGAATACTGGTGAGTACTTGTTGATTGAAGCCGGATTCTATTACCGAATCAATACTAACGGTTGGCAGGAAAACTACTGGTTGAAGTCAAGCCTGAAGAAAGTGGTGTTGGATCTCGTCTATAGATGTTAGATTATATAAGAATGAATAAATAATGTGATATGACTCTCTCTGAATTACACCGACAACATGCAATCATCAGTCTTACCAAGTCCCAGCCCAATGCAATACAAGCCTAACTCTATCCTTAGACTGACATTGCATCACGTGAATCTCCCATCCATCCACTCCCATTTCGGAAGTTTCAAGCAACATCCATCCACACCCCCAACACGGTCCAGACCCAAAGGAAGCACAATCCCAATCCATCTCCTATAGCAGACGTGATTTATATAGGTATAATAAGTAATACCACAGAATCCTATCCTCATAAAATCAACTACCCACCCCACCCCACAAAATTACACGAAACACCAACACTTTCCCCCCATTTTTCATGCGGGGGGCGAGGGGTCGGCGGTAATGACGCATCCTTTGGACTGTTTCTACAGATTTGTGTACGATTGATTGGGGGTTGTTCTAACTTTGTTTGTTATACGGTGGTAGATTAAGCTTTTGTATGTTTGGTATGTATGGAGAGTTTTTGGGATGGAGATGATTGGACGTTCTTGGAGGAAAGTGGTGATATACGAGGTGTGAGATATCGTAAGAATCACATACCTTAATCAACCACCAAATACACCCAGTATACAACCTCTCCTCTGGCACAAACAGATCATTACCGCGCGACGCACGTTGGATTCGCAATCGGCCGGGCCGGGGTTGGGCGCAGCGCGGTGTTCTTCGGATATGTTGGGTTGGGTTGAGCATCTCGGGGCCGGATCCTGCGTGTTGTGTTGTGGTGCGGCCCAATAGTTTGGGATGAGATAGGAATATAGATATCTATTTATCTGCGTGGGTTGCAGGGTGAGTGAGATTGATTCTTTGGGTATTGCATGCATTTTTCTGATTTTTTTCTTGGCCTGCGAGATTTTTAATTTGTTTGTTTTTCTCTGAATTGAGTCGGATATTGAGTTGGACGAAGAATCAAGATGTTGACATACGCCAACTGCGATAAAGTCTCGGAGCAATGTCCAGTCTCGGATACGGTATTTGGATATAAACCATCGCTACCTATTAATGCCACGCTGTTAGCGCTGTTCTGTCTGGTTGTTGTTGCGCAGGTGGTGAAGGGGACGTATTATCGGACTTGGACTTTTATGACGGCTATGTTACTTGGGAGTGCTTGTCTGGTTGTAGGTGAGTTGGATCGATCTTTATGTGCTGGTGTAGAGCGCTGGGCTGACTGTGGGATAGGATATTCGGGGAGAGTTATGATGGCGCAGAATGCTTGGAGTCATGGGGGGTAAGGGTCTTGATGAATTGAGATTGTATGATTACTTACTCAGGTTCCCTAGATTCGTACTTCAGCACTTCGGCTTGACAGTCGGTCCAGCTTTCTTCGCGGATAGTATGTACCTAACCTTCGTGGACATGTAAGCCATCTATCCATCCCCCTTATTCCCTCACCATCCGATTCTAACCCTCCCTCCCTCTAGAGCCGAAACATACACCCCCTCCGCCGCACGCATCAACCCCCGCATCTACCCCACCATCTCCTCCACCTGCACCTTTCTCGCGCTCTTCCTGCAAACCATCGGCTCCCTCATGTCTAGCACCTCCATCGTGAACATCCTCTCCTCATCCGCGCTGCGCGCCGGCACAACCGTCACTCTCGTCGGGCTAGTGCTGCAGCTGCTCACTATGCTATTTTTCGGGCTCATGTGCATCGACTACCACTACCGCGTGCGTCGCGCCCCGCAAGATTGGAACGCGTATGCGGCGCCCACGAGGGAGTCGCAGCGGTTTGTACTGTTTGCTTGGACCAGTCAGGCGTTTTATTGGTTGGTGGGTGCGAGCGTAGTTTATAGGATTGCGATGTTGGCGCAGGGGTGGGATGGCGGGATTGTGAAGAATGAGGCGGCGTTTGTGTGTTTGCAGGGAGTGTAAGTTCTGTTCCTTTTCTGATGATGAAATGTTGTGTTTGATGAGTACTGATTTTAAGTAGAACTGTTTTGCTCGCGGGATACTGCTTCTCGGCTTTGCATCCGGGATACGTCTTTCCCAAAGGAACGGATTATGTGACTCAAAGGGCGGCGCTGAAAGTGATTGATGAGAAGTTGGAGGAAGCGGAAGCTTAAGCTTGATTTGGTGATTGTGGGTATGGAAAATTGGTCTTGGGGAATGGAGTCATGGCTGCTAGATATTGGTATGAGACTGGAGTGTGATTTCGGTCTTTTTTATTCTTTGATTTGGTTGCAAACTTGCAATGGTTGACCGTTTGCTGCTTCGACATTAGATAGGTGCTTGAAATCAGGTAGACGGACATATTAGATACCCATTATACATTACTACAGTATCATTGCCTTTCCAACGGTATTTCATCTAATCCATTGGCTGATCGAGCATGGACAACAAGGTCGTATTTTCTACCTGACGCCTCCATTTGGCAGTTTGATTGCTTGCCGGATGTAACTCTAGATGCCCTCGTATGTTAATTGGCTGGCTCTTCTCCTCCTAATTCCACAATTCTTTCGAACCAGGACCTTCAACAAACATATCCACTGCTGTTACCGTATGGCTGTGTTGGGGAACGTCTTCCATGCCAGATAGAATCAACGTACTAGGCCATTCGGAATGAAGTGCTTAATACAAAAACTCGCTCGTTCAGAGCCTTGAGAAAGTCCCCACCGATCTTGAGGTTAGATTTAATATGGAGATGATTTCTCAATCCTCCGCCGAACAATTTGCTTGGTCCCTGAATTTGCACGAGCCACACTCCTGCTTGGAAACTTCATCGCAATGAATTGATCTTCTCACAACTAACATCATCTCCGCTCATCTGTTGTTATGAAATGGTTTGCAATGAAATCTGCATCCGAGACTTGGATTTGTAATACTGCGCGAATGCTGCAGGTGATTGAAAAGGGGAGCATTTACGACCCTGTCATCAAATGCATGTCAACTAACTGCAACCCAAGAGCGAGAGCCCTTTGGAACAACGAGCACAATATTGATAGGATGGGTGATTGCGACAACGAAGCTTTCCCGATTCACACAAGCTCAGCATGCTGTGATTGTATGCGGTCGATCAATGAAAAGTGTCTGGCACTACGAGGTGATATCTAAGACAGCAGGATCATGCACGTAAATGGTGGGATCCTCCAATCTACTCGGTGCGACGCGCGAACTTAGATTCGTGCCAGAAGGAACAGGTTCTCATGACGAGGAGTCTAATTCCAGTATTGATAGAGAAAATGACTCGGCCCTTGAAAGCGAGAAAAAACTCATGTTGAGTTGCGGAGAGATTCGGGAAGAAACAGTAAGGATACTCACTTCTCACTTCTCACTTCTCACTTCTCACTTCTCACTTCTCACTTCTCACTTCTCACTTCTGATAGTAGCGCGTCGATCACCGGATTAAGTAGATACCGCGCTGTAAGCTGCACCTAATCCACCCTGCATACTTCGTACCGGTAGTGATTGAAGTAGCGTGCGCTACAGGGGTTTTAGGCTGATAACCTTAAAAGTCGCCGAACCGAGAGCGAAGATCGTCAGCACGTAATAATTTACCACTCGACAGCTGCACTTTCCCTTTTTTTCCACACCGCGATGGTCCGGATCATTGGCTTCCGAATATGTGCGGGGACGACCAAGACGTAGCATTGCTTTCCCTGAAATTGAACGCCATTCTAGCCAGCCAGCTCGTTCAATGGGGTGCGAAAGCACATAAGTACATCCAGCTCCGTCCATTGTGACAATGGCCCGCCAACTGCAGCAGAAAGAGAGAGAGAGAGATCTACTTGACGGATAGTATCACACAAGCCTCATCATGTCTCTCCAACGATTGACTGCTGCAATTTGCGCTGCATTTGCTCTCACATCTACTGCCGCGTCTCTGCCACTTTCCACCCTGTCGTCTACCCTTACAAACGTTGATTTTGGGAACCTCAGCCCCGCAGCACACGCCCAGCTTCAGAATATAGAAGACAATTTTACCAACTATGACCATTGTGAACTTGCTGTAAACACTCTTACAAACCAGCTCATCATGTCCATCTGCTAACTCATTATCTGCTAGTGCTCTCTCCTATCGATCTTCCTACCTCAGCAATTTACATCCCCTCACTTAGCCGACTATACCCCTCTCCCTTACTGGTCCGTACAACAAGCTCTGGTCGTCCCCGCATGTCGTATCGATGTCGCATCCGCTCAAAACATTTCTACTGTCGTCCAGATATCCAAATTCACACAATGCCCCTTCGCGGTTAAGTCTGGCGGACACGCGGCGGAAGCGGGCACTTCCAGCATCCAGAATGGAATATTGATCAATATGGCTAAGCTTAACATGGTGGCGTTAAGTGAAGATAGGACTACGGCCGCAATTGGCCCAGGTAACACTTGGTACGATGTGTATAAAGTGCTGGATCCATTGGGCGTATCAGTTGTGGGTGGAAGAGAGGCAGGTGTAGGAGTCGGCGGACTTACCCTTGGTGGTATGTGTACCATTTCACATGATGCGGCCAAATACTAAACTGCATATTACACAGGCGGTATATCGTACTTCTCTCCCAGATATGGATGGGCGTGCGATAATATTCGTAGCTACGAGGTCATTCTAGCAGACGGAAGCATCGTGAACGCGACACCACAATCACATGCTGACTTATACTGGGCATTAAGGGGAGGATCAGGTACTAATTTTGGAATTGTCTCTAGATTCGATGCTGTAGCATTTGAGCAAGGTTTATTATGGGGAGGAAGCAGATTCTATACTCCCGATGTGAATGCCTCGCTGATAGAAGCATATTCGAAATTTATCGTCGACGCCCCGTCGGATGATGATGCCAGTCTCTACATAGCTGGCGGTTATGAGGCTTCTTTGGGAGGCTATGTCTTAGTTAGTGGGCCGGCGTACGCAAAGCCAATTGCGAATGCTTCTATTTTCAACAACTTAAATGCCATACCGAGTCTTGGAGATACAACTGGAATTGGCAACATGGCTGACTTCTCAGTCGCTCTCAACCAAACGGCATTTCTCAGGTGAGATCATCCAAACTTTAGAAAGGAAGTTGACTAACCAACTGGACAGAGAAGCGTATGTTTTAACCCATCCAAAAGACCTATCCCTTCTTTCGATCACGAGTCTTGTGGGCTAGGGCGATTGAGAATATCGGAGAGGTGTTTTTTATCCTTGATTTACTAACAAAATGACATGCAGATGGAAGACTGTAACTTTCAAGAACGACGCGAACTTGTTCAAGGCAGTATGGGCGATATTCGTCGAAGAGACCAAAACCATCCTTGATGTTCCAGGAATAATTCCATTCTGGGCGCTGCAGCCTTTGTCTTTAAACATTTTGGAGCAAATGGCGAAGAATGGAGGAAACGTACTAGGTCTCTCAGCGGCAGATGGGCCACTTTGCAGTAATTGATCCACAATCAAGGTTTCTTTGCAGTGCTGACAGTCGCAGTTATGAATATGAATTGGGGATGGTCAAACGCCGCGGACGACGCAAGGGTCATCGGTGCGCTGGATAGGTTCGTATCGCGGGCCGTTGATCTGGCGACGTCCATGAAGCTGCAGAATCGCTTCATTTACATGAATTATGCGAGCCTTACCCAAGACGTATTTGGGGGCTACGGACCCGAGAATGAGGCAAGATTGCGCAAGGTTCAAGAGAAGTACGATCCCAATGGGGTCTTCAAGACCTTGCAGCCGGGATATTTCAAGCTTTGAAAGGTCGATATGAATTGTACGTCTGGATGGACGGCATCTAGACCACTGGGGACCCGAAAATTTGGTAGGATCGAGATGATATATATTTAATATACCAGTATTGTTAGTCCAAGCCGTCTATTCCAGCAGCTATAGGCCTTCATTGGATCACGAGGTGCCTTGAGCTTTCCAAGGATGTCCTACTAGGAGCTGCGGCAAAGCACCTTCTCAGGTCCCGCGGGGCCACTTTTTGGTCTCGCCTCCAAGCAATTGAATGCACTACCGGTTTCTCGACGATGACTGGAGTAGTTTTTCAACTGGCGTGGGTCGCGCTTCCAAGTTAAAGCTGTCATTTCGCGCGTGTATAGACATGCTAGGAAAATATTTGCGTCTGTTGTTTCATCCACTGGATTTTGTGTTCGCTAATCATTCTCGGAACGGGATTGACCAATCAATTTGCTCGGAGCCAATCGGCAGCGTCTCTTCCATACAAACCATAATTTAACCGCCAGCATCATGTCTGAGCTCCTTGCTATGAGCTACCAATTGATTGGGCATGGAACTCCGACACAGATACTTGATAGATTGTTACAGTGCTTTGTTTATCCCCATGTACACCAGTTGATTGTATGTCCTTTTTTTTTTTCAGGCGTCAAAGAGCCAGTGCTTCGGGTCCATCAGCATGAGGCCTCTGGAAAATCTACCGTATATAGAGCCAAGCTCTTCATTTGGGTAACGGCATGCCAATCTTTTCATACTCATTCTTTCGTTACTTTCCTTACCGTTTTCATCAGTCTTTCCTAGTTCTACTACTACCTTTTCATTACTTTCCAGACTTCCTTGTATTTTTGCTCGTGAATCATCGGCGATAATATCCTTGGTCATACATATAAATACATTTAGCAAAGCTATTCTACGGCCCTACAATCATTTAAAACACAAGGAACTCGATAATATCATGAAGATCTCACAGCCCATTCTAAGTACCCTTTTCTTTGCAAGTTTAAGTACGGCTGGTCCGTTGTGGCGCAATGGAACCTCCAGAAAGTAAGTAGCACTGTCCTTCTGGTACCTTATGCAAACGACAGTACTGACCACGTCTAGTGTCGCAAGGGATCATCACGATAGTTCAGTTGCCACCGGCTCACAGCACACTCCTATCGGTATTACTATTCTGCCAGAAGAGTCCACTACAACTACTTCCAGCAGCTCTACACTCATTAGCTCTACATCAGTTACTCCTACATTAACTAGCTCTGCCTCAGTTAGCTCTACAATAATTGGTCCTTCCTCGGGTACCTTGGAGTTAAGCAGCTCGTCCCTAAGCAGCGCTTCTTCACTCATCAGCTCTTCACTCATTAGCTCTTCACTCATCAGCTCCACACTAAGTAGCTCTTCGTCGAGCGCCACCAACAGTGCATCATCATCTACCAGTACTTCACAAATCTCACGAAGCGCAGACAACCCAAGCCAAACGAGTATATCCAGTAGGACATCCACCGCAAGCACATCTAACGAAAACCAAAAGTCGACAGAGACTTCTAGTCTATCTACTACTATTAAGTCCGAGGCTTCAACACAAGTATCAGCTACCAATACCCAAGCGTCAGGCGCAGCCAGCTCAACCGAATCAAAGTTCACACTCACTATCTCTCCACCTTCAGCTTCCGAAACAACGGTAGTCTCCCCGGGAAATACTCAGAAATCATCAGGAACGAATAATCCTTCTGGCACCGCAGTGTCGTCCGATGCTTCGGGTATACCATCGTCAACTACGTCTTCTCTTGGGGGATCTATTACATCAAGTTCCTCAGCCAGTAAAGGAAGTGCTTCGTCCGATATAACTATTTCTTTGTCGAGCCAGCGTGTCTCTTCGGCAAGTCAGGGATTTCCTCTGCCTACTCAGAGCGGGGCCTCGTCTAGCAGAAGTTCTTTAGCGGCTAGTCAGGGGTTTTCCTTACCCGGCCAAAGTTTCTCGTTGAGTTCGGCTTCCTCTTCCGCTCAGGTGTCATCATCCACGCTGGTAGTCTCTCCGTTCAATACCATAAACTCGAATGCCACTGCAGGAAGTGCCCAGAGTAGTGGAGGATCGGGTCCAAAATTCCAGCCTACGATCACTGCCGAAACAACGACACCATTATCTTCAACAGCCAAGGCAACCAAAACTTCATCGACCGAGACACTCAGTTCAACTGGGAGCGCTGATTCTGTAACGATAGAGACTGCCTCTGTAACGAGCATTTCCGCCACTGCGAAGCAAACCGAGGTGTCATCAACTGAGAAAAGCCGTACAACCGAGACTACAGACTCCGCCACTACTGAATCCTCATCTGCCGTCTCTTCCACACAAGAAGTGAAATCGACCCAGCGATCAAGTGCCACTAGCTCCGAAACAACACAGATTTCTGTGATCCCATTTACCACACAAGAATCGAAGACGAGCGAATCCGCCACGTCGACAAGGTCGACCTCAAAGCAAGAAAGTGTTACCATTCAAACAGCTGCTTCACCATCAAGCACGACTGACGATAGTGGACCGATTGTTACTGTTGTTACAGTTACGGCAAATGTACCGCTATCCACTTCGTTTCCTCCACTTCCAACCACTTCATCCTCTTCACTTTCAACCACTTCGACTCAAAAGAAATCCACTTCATCTCCCTCATCCACTACGCAAAAACCCACTACCCAAATTATACAAACTACACAAACCACAAAGACCGCACAACCAGTAATAACATCCAGCCTCTCAAACCCCGACTCCAACCAACAAAACGGCGCACCCACGGTCCTGACTATCATCCCCGTCACTGTTGGAAATGGTGGGGGTGGACATAAAAATGGTGGGTCGAGTAGTACTTTATCGTCTGTAACTTTGGTGCAAACGCAGGCACAAGCATTCACTACCGCATCAGTGTTAGAGCCGATTACGTCTACGAGCTCGGCTCAGGGGGTTAGTGTGACGGTGTTGAGTATTGCGCCGCCGAAGGGGACGGCGGTTGGGGGCGGAGGAGATGGGTGCACGCCGGTGACGGTGACGGAGACGAAGACGGTGGTGGCGAGGGAGACGGTTACGGTTAGGGGGTAGGAGGGGAGGAGAGGGGAGGGGATGGGAGGGATGTGGGGTGGGATGGGGTAAATTGATTAGAAGCAGTATTGCATGGTTTGGAGTTTGCGGTGGGAGAATGAGAGATCTGGGAAGGGGAGGTAATGTGGGAGAATTGTGGTAAGGATGGTGCACTTTTAATAGATTGGAGAATTGCGATAGGTGGTGTGAGGGATTATGATGATGGGCTATTAGAGAAGAAAAATTAATATTTACATCGTTGAAGTAGTGCTACTGGTTACTGGATTGGATAGTATATACTGCTGGTTGATTATTATCGTGAAGTTCGTTCATAGGCGACAACTATACACGTGAGCATATCATTTTCTGGCGAGTGGCCTTTCAACATCTGATTTTTATGCAATCGTTTGTTTGAGTGGTCTCTTCACTTGACTTGCAGCGTTTCCACATTCCTAGTGGTACGGCTGCGATCGACAGATATGGAAGTCGGAGGAATGTGGGGACACACAAAGACTGAGCTCATGTATATGCCCTATATCTCACAATCTAAGACCTCTTGATTTACCACATCTGACATACAAGTACTTTCTGGTCTACTGATAAAATTCGGAAACATCGAAGATAACCATCATCATGAGTCGCCGCCCAATCTCTAATGCCGTCAGCAGTATCATCGGCTTTGGAACCGATGCCTACGCTAGCTATAAAAACAAGAAAGATCAATCTCGGGCAGATAATCAGGATGCTTTGAAAGATGGAGCGGCAACTGGACTATCACCCCAGCATCCTGATCCCGAAAACTTTGAATACGAAAGTTACGACGAGGACGACGAGGGAGATTGGCTGCGCGACGAAACGCAATGCGAACTTTCGAGTTACAAGGAAGAAGACGAGACGAATATGAATCAAATAACTGAAAACATGACTAAATCCCAAGCGGAAGTACCTACAGCGAGCCCAGGACCATTGCATGCTCTCCCCGTCCCGGTAATCATACCAGAGCGTAGACCCGGTTCGAAACATAGGGGGTTTGTGAGAGCTTATGCGCCTATTTTGAATGATTGCGGGATTGATCAAACGACGTTTATTGAGTTCTTGAAGGGATTTGAGGGGGCGATTAAGGTCTGCGCTTTTTGTTCCTTGGAATATGCATGCGGCGGCGTGGAACTGACACTTCTTTCTAGGCTTCCCCATACTTCAACGTGGTAAACATAGCAGCTGCACTCAGCACCCTCGCATCTGTTGGTGCCGCTGCTGTCCCCAGCGCAATCATCCACGTCGCCGCCATCGCAGTCCACGTCAGCATCGAAGCCGGCCGAAGAGCATACATGTCCAACGCGTAAGTATACCCCCCCTTCTCACAAACACAATCTCACCCCCACAGCCAAAACAAATACCTCGACACAATGAACACCACGCTCTTCAAACCGCACGGTCTCTACGCCATGCTCATGACCTGGAAACCCGAATCTTCATCCTCGCACCCCTCACCACTAATCTCAACCCTCGATCTCAACGCCCAACTCCTCTCCGCCGTCGCAGCGCGCGAAACGCATCAGCGGAGTAATCTGCGTGCCACGAGTGGGAAAACGGTTGGGCAGGCGCAGATGCCTGAGAGCGCGGAGCTGGTGTTTCCGCTGCTGGAGAGCGCGGGGGAGGAGGAGAAAGCGAACGCGATGAAGAGGGCGGGGCATTGGGTTAGTGAGTGGAGGGATAGGAGGACGAGGGGGGAGTTTGTAAGTTGTAGGGAGGGGAATTGATAGGAGAAGAGCTAATATTTTCGGGATATAGGCGCATGAAAATCCGGACTCGACGCTAGCGAAAGAGGATGGGAAGACGGAGGACTACTCGTCGAGATGGAATGATCCAGCGCATGCGGTGAATCAAGGGAGCGGCATCATTGGGGTTTTGTCGGGAGGACATCTAGGGCGGACGGCGAGGAAAGAGAGAAGACGGGAGAGATTGGGTCGGCCTAAGGTGGAGGGTAAGGAGACGAAGAGGACGGGGCCGTTGAGGAGTGCGAAGAGGAAGTTACATGAGGTGAGTCTGTTAATTTGGATGTATTTATTGGAAAGTAGTGTGGCTAACGAGATGTTTGTAGAATGTGCTGTATTTGATGGTTGTGAATATGCCTAGTGAGGAGGAATTGCAGCTAGTTGCTGCATTGTTGAAGGATAAGAAAGCTTAGGCCCGTTGAGTACGGGAACCTAGGCAGGGGGCGGGAGGACTCGTGTAATTTGACATCAACTGTGCGGACAATTATATCGATTAGAAGATTCATTGCAGTAAAATGCACCGTTTGATTGGGCCTTTCGTATTTGCTTGCATATTTCCATGGAATTCGTACGAAAAACGTAAAATCCCATGTCGTCCATTCCATTAGGACGACAGAAGCCCCATCGTTGGTTCTTAGGATTGCCGGCAGAGTGGTTCGGGCGTGGGCTGTGCCGCAGTTGGTAAATTGCCACTCGTCTGACGAGTTGAAAGAGGGCTGGGGATTATAGCTAATAGTAGCATGTTAGATGGATAGTAATGCGTAGAGACTATTCAAGAAATCACAGACTTTGATATTCCTAGAGCAAAGATAATCTCATCATTAACGAATGAATAAGCACCTAAATGTGAAGCAGCACCCCTAATTCATAGGTTTTTGTCTCCTGTGCCCACCCCCACTTTCATTTATCCCGAGACAGCGGGGAGTGGGGGATGCGACGTCCAGGACCCGCTTGGATACCACGCCGCAAACGGTTGGAGACCAGAGCCGTGTTAAGGATACCATGCAACATGTAGATCATTGAGGCACATACAAGATATAAAGGTAAGCATTTTCCAAGCAACTAATCGCATAAGACTCTTGTCCCGCGCTGCAACTTCAGATCCCCATATTTTTTGCTGCTATTCGGGCACGATTGTTCTGATATCATGGCGACCGAGACTTCTGATCCCATGGTCACTGTCCCGCGTAGCAAGGAGTACGCATGGTGGCTTGACAATATCGACCATAGGATCACTCCTGAGGTGAGTACTGGGCTGGTCCAAACATTGCTCACTATTTAACAAGTACTTGTGCTACGGCAGTTTCGAAAACTTCTAGAGAATTACAGTAAAATACCCCCAGAAGACGTCCGCCAACATATTTACGACATCGTAGGTTCATCTCAACTCAACTCAACTCAACCCCCACCATCTCGTACGAATAATAAGCTTACCAATACATATAGCGTGAGAAAGCATGGAACATCCGCCAATATCCCTGCACCGGAATGGCACGATTCCTCGATAATCTCGTGACGCGATCTCCCGCCTACAGCACCGTCATCTCCCGCCTCCAGAACGGAGACTCATTCGTAGATATCGGGTGTTTCCTAGGCCAGGAACTGCGCCAAATAGTTGCAGACGGCGCCCCCACCGACCATCTCCATGCGGTCGACGTCGTCAACCACTGGGACCTCGGATACGAATTCTTCCGCGACGCGGATAGATTCAAGATCGACTTGATTGAAGAAGACATGATGCATCCCGGCCCGGGGCTACAAGCTTTACAGGGGAAAATGGACATCATTCTTGTGAATCAGGTTTTCCATCAATGGGTTTTGGAGGTGCAGACGGATGCTGCGGTGGAGTTGGTCAAGCTTTCGAGGCCGGGGAGTCTGATACTTGGGTATCAGGCTGGTGTGAAGGTCCCGCGAGAGTTGCTCGGCCCGAAGGGATCGCAGTATAAAGCTTTCTTGCAGTCGCCGGAGACGTGGAAGAAGATGTGGGATGAGGTGGGGGAGAGGACGGGGATGGTGTTTAAGACGGAGGCGAAATTGCTGACTTGGGAAGAGCTAGGTCATGATCCGGAGGAAACGGCATATATGGGGAGAGATGTGCTGATGATGGAGTTTGTTATCACTAGGGAGAAGTAGAGATACGCCTCGATACGCCAGACTGCTCGTTTGCGAGACTTATATATATGAGTGATGAATGAAATCACTTAACTAACATTTGTCCAAGCGGCAAATGAGACCTTTCATTTTAAATTAGAGATCATTTCCAGTCCGGAGAAAATTCAATTGTGATTTATAAACGAGGAAACTTGGATTTACATTTATACACCATCGAAACTCCAAACATTTCCTAAACTTTTACTCCAATACCTCTCCGATTCGCAATCTGTCCCTCAGCTGAAAAGGCTACCCTGACCATATGTATGTCTAAAACCACACAATCCAAGAAAATAATCCAAACCCAATACCCCGATAGAAAAAGATCAAATATATACTAAAAAAGCAAAAAAGCTACCGTCCCCAAACTCAACCCCCAACCCCCAAAGAGTCAAAAATCAACATAATCCTTCCACCCTGCCAAAGGACTCCTCAGCTTTCTCCTCACAGCAGCCGAACTATCAGATGCTCCTGAATTAAGACACTGATAAGCCGGGACTCTGATACCGTTCGTCAAGGCCGCCATTCCAGCGGGTAATAAATCATCTGGAGGACCCTCTGGAACCGTTCCTACGTATGCGTTGAAGTTGTAATTTCCACACCCGCAGGTGTTGGTAACGTCTCTTTTGCTTACGGCTGATTGGAAGATTTTATTGTTTCTCAATAGGGCGAATTGTTGCTTTCCTACACTCATCGGTACTGTGAAGGTGGAGACGCCTGCAGGTGCACTATAATGGTATGCAGAACTACCGGACAGGACGCTGATATCTGCCGGGGAGGTAAGAAGTGTAGTGACGAAGACAGAGTCCGAGACGGTTTCCCAGCCGTTGGGTTTTCCGTTGTAGTAGTTTCCGGAGGAGTTATCTGCAGGGAGCATGGTTGTATCGGTGGCGTCGCAATCGAGGGAGAGGGGGTTAGGCCGGTACCAGTAGATGAGCTGGTCTGTGGAAATGGCTGGGGAGGGTTTGGAGTCGTGGAAGGCTTTGATGAAGGGAATTGCTAGTTGGAGCCAGCCGCCATGAGGCCTGGATTGTGTTAGGACATTGGCGATATTAGGGGTGGAGGGGGGGGAGGCTTACATGTTCTTTGTCCATTTGGAGTTCCCGTCGTCGACGTGTGGTGATGCGAGAGGACCTACATAGTGACTCTCGCCTGGCGATGTCAGCAAGAGCTTCATGTTTTCAGTAAATAGGGAAACTTACCATAATCATTCCACGTAACAATCTCCACAAACCTTGGTCCCAACGTCAAAATCTCCTGCCACCTCTGGGCGTACAACCCCTCAGATGGAAAGATCCAATTCTTGCTATACGGAACCTCCGCTCCATAATGAGTATTAAACCACGGACTGACTGGCGCAATATAGTCTTTTCCTCGCAGGGCACTAATATACGCTTGATCTCCATCCGCCACAGAGAAGTTTGCGCCGGCAGATGGAGCTCTATTCGCGCCATTATTCGGCCAACCCACCCAATTGAACGCGCCATCCAGTCCGGCAAAACTCCCCGGGCCACCCGGCGTAAAGTTCGGAGCGAAAAAGATTGGGGTTTTCGATGTAGTTCGCACAACTTCTACATCTACGCCAGTTCCAACAAAGCTCGAGACAAAGACTTTTCCATCGACTCTCAATTGACCAGGATGAGATGCATACTTTGCGACTTTTGCTCCAACATCAGCAGCGGCGCTGGTGCTCCAGAAGTTGAAGTCGAATGAGATGAAGACTTTGAAATTGTTGGACGCAGCTGAGGCATAAGCGTAGGATAGTTGAGTATCAGTGGAATCTTCAGTGCCAATGTTGAGCGCGAACGCATCAATTCCGGCACTTTTTGCGAGTTTTATGTCATTGTCATAGTCAGAGGCGTTGGCTCGATTGCCGACGATTCCCATCTAGGATTGTGTCAGCTAGTAGTAATCAATGGGGCGGAGGATATTTACTATGAAATGGGCGAAGACATAACGGTTTTGTCCCCCAAGTCCAGCCTGACTAAGGACGCTGGCCACAGGGTTTTGCGCCGCTGCGGCTAGTGGGACAAATGAGAAGGCGAGGAGCCATGTGATGATATCGACGAAATGAAGATCTACAAGCATCATGTTGAGGTTTATGAACGCAATCAGAACGCAATCATATAAATGCAATGACAGTTTGAAGAAAGATGAAGACCTCAGTAAGAACTTCGGGGTGGTAGGAAAGTCCCCAGTTACAGTCACAAAGATCATACAGTGCCTAAAGTAACAAAGATCATGTAGTGCCTAAAGTGACAAAGAGTGTTATGGATCGCTCCATGTCTTTGAAGAGCTATTACTCGTGGACTTAATATGAATTCTTTGTTTGTTTCTATTTGAGGTGCTCGTCCAGAGTCAGTTATTCTTAAAATAGATTTGAAACAATATCATCCATCTCGGCGACAAACTGTGAGTTGGCGGTTGCTGTTGGGTGTTGACATCCCTCTGGATAGGAAGTGACCATGGACAGATAGGATCTTCCATACTCTTCCTGGCGCGCTTGCGGCAACGTTGAACCCAAAAATATGATGGCAACCATGACCTGAAAAGTCCGCCATAGACACCAGATGGACCTGAAAGACTAGTCACTTATAATAACCCTCAAAGAATTCGTGATTCCAAATAGGGTAGAGTAATTGTTCTAGAGCTTACAGGATCAACTCTGTCACTAGAGAAGCATGGCATTTAGCAACCCTATGCTAAGATCATGCATCCGAGGTCCGCAACGACACTCAAACGTGCTTACTCTTCCGAATTATGTCCAAGCGTGCACATTACTCAATTTTCGCAGCGAGGACACCAAACCGGGAAGGGGCACCCCGTACAATGGGAGGCGAACCTCAAGCACCTGAAAATTCCATTGCCGATCAACCCATCACAAACCAAGTCCAAACCCCGTACCATTAACGACCGAACATCAACTACCCCAATCAGCTCACCACCATGGACAAACTCCACCCTATAATCACCTTGATCCCCCAAAAGCTTGAATCCGTCAACGTCATTGTCGCAAAAGGAAAATCCATGTCCTACTTCGACACAATCAGACTAGCCAAACGAAGTAGTAGTCTCTGCAGCACGATAAACCTCGCCATTGCAGCCTATGAGGTCTGTCTTTCAGATCGAACAAGGAAGGAAAAATAACTAACAAAATGCAAGCAGGGATTTACGCCAAATGAAGTAGAAGGGCAGATTCTTCTCGAGGAGATGATGAAAATGATTGAGCTTACTGAGCGTCAACTTGCGTTGATGGTTGAGACGAAGCCGGTTTTTGAGAAGTTGTGGGTCGTTGGTATGTGAGACGAGACGAGACGAGACGATGCATATCCCATTGAATGCATGTGTATGAAGATGACGCTAAAATTGAACAGGATACGTGAAGAAAGATATCGCGAAGTTGAAAGACGCCAGCGCACAATTAGCCAAGACTATGGTGGCTGTATCCCCGGAGCATTTGAAAGCGCAGGGCGAGGAATGGGAGGATAGACGAAGAAAAGCTTTTGACGAAGCAATGACTGCTTATGGAGTTGGCGCATGATACAATGGGGATAGTGGGCATTCCACGAAAAACGAGTCTTGACATGGATGCGGATTGCAGATGATAACCAAGGGCATAAGATTATCTTTGAATTCTTCATACAAGTGTTTCTATATACGCCGAGTCGTGAATTTATGCGTGAACCCTTTCGAAATGGAATTCGAATTCTTTCTCATCGCACTTCACTTGGAATTCTTCTTTGATCCCAGGTCCACAGGCCGCAGATCCGACTCCTGCCGCTTCGGCATCCAATCTCCAAAGCACCTCGTCCTCTTTCACCAAATCTCTTGGATGTCTAGCATTTTCTAGCGCAAAAGGTGAATGCCTTCCGGCGGCCCATTGAAACACCTTAGGATTTCCTGTAGATGTAGCTTGAATACCGACCCCAGAGACACCTGTCATCTTGACCCACCTAGTATCCATTCGATTTCCATTCTCTTGAGGAACATCGTAAGGAGTGTGTAACTGATCGACGCTAGCCGAATAAATGCCAAGCTTCTGCGAAGATCGTTTGTCCGCATAAGACTCTCCAGGACCTATTCCAAACCATTCTGCATTTTCAAGACTGTTGCAGAGACGTATATCAAGCCCTACTCTAGGTAAAGTATTTGGCATTGAACCAGATGGTTTGAGATTGACTTTAATGCTCAGCGTCCCTGACGATGAGATGGTATACATAGATGTAGTCTCCAAGCCCCAGTTCAGGATTGGGGGCGACAAAAACGTGATACATGTAATTTTGATGTTGTCGCTAGTTGTGTTTACGTCGAACGATCGAAGCTGAGAAGTCATCGCATCTAAACCGAATCGTCGATAGTAAATGAGATCACGAGGAACATCATTATCGGTGGGTGCGCGCCAAACTCCGGGTAATATTGAGGATATTAGAACTTGGTTTGGTGCAGAATTAGTCGAGCCAGTGGACTTCCACTGCGTTAAGCATCCCCTAGTACGATCGAATACAAATGAGAAGTCTGATCCGTTCACGACGAGTTGAGTCTGAGAAGTGGTTACATCAAGATGCGATGTATTAGACGAGAGCATGGAAGGAATAGCAGCCTGACTCGAAGCCGGAAGTGCAAATTGCATCCACGCTAACTCATGACCAGCATCAGCCCATGCGGTTGAGGTTTTCAAATGAAAGGTGACAGTAAGAAATCGCTCGCTTTGGTTGTGGGTCTGAGCGGGCAAGTTTGGCAGCTTTAGGGCGCGCTTCTCGCCCGGTGCAACTTCCAAAAGATTCAGCTCCCCTGAACGAAGCAGAGTTGAACTTCAACGCGTTAGTCGTGTGATTCACTAGTAAGAACAAATTGGACGTACCTAGACGCGAAAGCCTCAATCTTATAGTTCGCAGCGACATGACTGAGGTCTATAAAGTCATAGCCGTTTTCAACAATTAGTTCGTCACCCTCAACCCAAGCTCGAATTGGCGCAATAACCTTCTTCAGTTCCGTCAGTCCGGGTGTGGGGCGGTGATTGCTAAAACACAATCCATCCATGACAAAAGTATTGTCATTCGGAAAGTCGCCAAAATCTCCACCGTAAGCATAAAAGCCATCCTTTCCAGGTTCTTCTTTCCAAATTCCATGATTCGCCCATTCCCAAATCCATCCACCTTGAAGGCGTTCATGTTCTCGAAAAGCAGCTTGGTAGTCCTCTAACCCACCGGGTCCGTTTCCCATCGCATGGCCATACTCACACAAAACAATCGGCTTTTCAAACGAGCCGTCAGAAATCCCAACATTGTTGGCATGTTTGATCAATAGATCGACTGGCGGATACATATAAGAAAACATGTCTGCAGACTCCGCGTTGACATCCCCTTCATAGTGAATCAGCCTACTTGGGTCAACCTCTTTAGCATACTCGTACATTGCTTTATGGTTTCGACCATAAAAAGCCTCGTTACCTAAAGACCATATAATGACCGAGGGGTGATTCTTGTCTCGCTGCACAAGCTGAGTCATACGATCAATGTATGCAGCTTGCCAAGTCTCGTTATCCGACGTGAATTTAGCAGCTTGAGGAAATGTCAACTTCTTCCGCTCTTCATAGTCCATGGATTCAGGGATGTCGAGGGGGTATGCGACAGCATCATAGAAACCATGGCATTCCAAGTCCGCTTCATCCACAACCCATAGTCCGAGCTCGTCACAAAGATCGTAAATGCCTGGATGGGACGGATAGTGTGAGCAACGTAGCGCGTTCACGTTGTGCTGTTTCATCAAGAGTATATCTTTCTTAATAAAAGATAATGGAACTGCGCGTCCTAGATGAGGATGGTGGTCATGGCGATTGACGCCGCGGAATAAGATCGGTTTTCCATTGACACTGATAAGGCCATTTTTGAGTTCGACAGATCGGAAGCCCACCCTTTGGTTGATGGTATGTATAGGTGAGCTTTTGTTATTTTGATCACTGGCAGATGATCGAAGCGTCATCTCAAGCTGATACAAGTAAGGAGTTTCAGCGGTCCACTTGTTTGGCTCTCGTACTGACAGGCTCAGAGCAAGTTTGCCAGTTTTCTCCACCTTTCGAGTATCTGAAGCCTTGATATCATTGTCTGAAGGATCGCGAAGTGTGAGGGTTACTTCGACAGGCGATGTCACAAAAAGATCCAAAACAACATCCAGAGTAGCATTTAGATACTGATCATCGAACTTGGGAGTAATGAAATAATCATCTATTCTGGCTGAAGCAGGGAAAGATATGAGGTGAACATCTCTGAAGATTCCTAAAATGAGAGATATTAGAGAAGTCCGCCCTGATTTACTTGAACTGGAGTATGTATTTACCACTTAACCACCACTGGTCCTGATCTTCAATGTAAGTCCCATCACTCCACTGATATACGCGTACCCAGACTTCATTAGCAGTTCCTCTATCTACCAATTCCGAAACGTCAAATTCTGCTGGATTTCTTGACCCTTGAGAATAGCCAACAAATTGGCCATTTAACCAGACATGGTAAGCACTGTCGACACCATCGAATCTTAGCCTTAATTGTGAAGATGTGTCCCAAGACGTAGGAACATGAAATGTCCGGCGATAAGTTCCAGTAGGATTCTCTGTCGGAACATGAGGAGGACAGACGGGAATAGGAAAAATCGTGTTTGTGTATTGAGGCCGTCCATGACCCTGGAGCTGCCAATGTCCCGGAACTATTATATTTCCCCACTCAACATCATCTTCAGACAACGATTGTATGTTCCTGTCTGCCACTGCCGGGACAGAGACATAGCCTTCTCGATAACTCGTTTCGGATGTAGGTGTGTTCGTTCCTTGGGGCGTGGGCGCATGTTGAATGGTTGGTGCGTAGTTGAAATCCCACGTTCCGTTGAGCAGAAGAGATGTGGAAGGGATATGGTATGAACGCGTCGGAAGTCGGTTTCTTTCGAAGATCTTCTCGTCACAGATATCTGAAAGTGAACCCATGGCGAACTGAAGGAGATAGCCTGCGTGGAATGAGCAGAAAACTTGCTGCTGGAAAGTAGCAGTTCGCAAGCTTCATTTATTGACAAATCCCATTCTGCAGCTCGGGGGGAATAGGTTAAGACGCGTGGATCTTGCTTGATTGGATATCAAGGTGCATCGTAGCTATGCTCACACATAATGGTCGCCATTTTGCACGAGAGTTGAAGAGTCGCTATCTCTCTGCATGCTCGCACCCAAAGAGGAGTGAAGCTCGGGGATATCTGCTCCGGATGATTGTCTTATTGGTAGAGGGGTGGATGGCACTAGACCCCGCATGTGCACTATATGTTATTATTGCCTGATAAAACAGGCGGTCAGCCTAAAATACAGCTCGGCTCCGCCATCCCCGAAATCCTTGCACATTTCTCCACCCCCAACATCGGCCACATTTTTCCGCACCAACCAACGACCATTTAGTCCACCATTCCCAGACTTTTCCTCACCCGTCATGTTCGTTTGCTCAGACCTTGTCGTCCCCACGATGCAAATCTGGGGTAAGCTCGATGCGCATGGTCCCCAAGGAGCTAAGTTATGCTCAGTAGCGAACCGCGGTTATGGTCATGCAATGCAAGCTCCGATGTTGGATTCGGTCTTCGAAGCTCATACGAGCAATATTGGCAAGAATCCTGATATGGTTCGGTGAGGATGAGGAAGTATATAATATCCCCTCTTTTCCCTTGAAGATTTAGAAATGCAACCTTCTATATCTGTTCCCAGTGTCTTCTTGTGCCGATTCCCTTCTCCCTCCTTGATTTATCTTCATATTGCATGACATTCCAAGCCACGATGGCTGAGAAGACCGAGGTTGAGTTGCACGAAACCAAATCCGACGGCGGTATAGGCGAGGCAGTCCAACTCGCCCATGATGTCGAAGACGCAAAGCCAAGCCCGTTTACTGCGAGCATGGTTCGCCTGTACGGCTGTCTTCTCGTTGCTTATCTTTGCGGATGCTTGAACGGATATGATGGCTCTCTAATGGGCGGGCTCAATGCCATGGTCTCTTATCAGCATTACTTTCACATGTAGGGTTTCCAAACACGCATGCAAGAATTTACTTGGTCAAGATAGCTAATTCCACCTAAGGTCCGCAGCTGGCTCCTCCACCGGTCTCGTGTTCGCCATGTACAACATCGGTTCGATTCCAGCTGTTTTCGTTACTGGTCCTGTAAATGACACCTGGGGCCGAAGGGCAGGAATGTTCACCGGAGCAGTTATTGTGATTATCGGCACGTGTATTCAAGCGCCATCAACCAGTCACGGAATGTTTCTAGCTGGCAGATTTATTTTGGGCTTCGGGGTTAGCTTCTGCTGCGTGAGCGCACCTTGCTATGTTAGTGAGATGGCCGTAAGTTGATCCTTCGTCCGTGATGGTGATTCCTGCTAACATAGTTTCAGCACCCTAGTTGGCGAGGGACACTCACAGGGCTTTACAATTGCACATGGTAGGGAATTGAATCAAGGTCAAAGCTCCCACTTGCTAATCATTTGTAGGTATATCGGTTCCATTGTAGCCAGCTGGGTTGTCTATGGATGCCGTACTTTAGATGGCAACGCGGCATGGAGAATTCCAATTTGGTGCCAGCTCATTTCTTCTGGCTTTGTCGCGATCTTCGTATGGTGGCTACCAGAGTCGCCTCGATGGCTAATGGCACAGGATAATGCTGATGAAGCTGTAAAAGTGTTGGCTCGGTATCACGGGGAGGGATCTAGCGATCATCCGTTAGTTTTGCTTCAACTGAAAGAGATGCAGCAACAGATAGGCCACAATGACTCTGACAAGCGTTGGTGGGACTACTCTGAGCTTGTCAATACTCATTCTGCGCGCCACCGCCTCATATGCGTTCTTGGAATGGCTACATTTGGGCAGTTGAGCGGAAACTCGGTTACGAGCTATTATCTGCCGGAAATGCTACTCAACGCGGGAATTGTTTCCGAACAGAGACAGCTTCTCATGAATGGTATCTACTCTCCAATCTGCTTCGTCGGTGCCATTGCCGGGGCACGAGCCACAGATCAAATTGGCCGCCGCCCTCTTCTTCTCTATTCGATAGTTTTCTGCTCTATATGCTTTGCTATTATTACCGGAACATCCAAGATTGCGACACAGAACATCAACAATATCTCCGCGGCTAATACCACCATCGCATTTATCTACATATTTGGATTTGTGTTCTCCTTTGGCTGGACAGCTCTACAATCCATGTATATCGCGGAAACGCTCCCAAGCTCAACAAGGGCAAAAGGAACTGCCGTCGGAAACTTCTCTTCTTCCGTTGCGAGCACAATTATTCAATACAGCTCGGGACCAGCTTTTCAGAACATTCATTACTACTTCTATCTTGTCTTCGTTTTCTGGGATCTCGTCGAAGCTGCGGTTATCTATTTCTATTGGCCGGAAACCAAGGGCAGAACATTGGAGGAATTGGCCGAGGTATTTGAGGCGAAGAATCCAGTCAAGAGGAGTCTTCAAAAACGGGACGCGACTACCGTCCTTAGGACTCTCAAGGTTGAGGGGGATGATCGTGATCTGGATGATGTTAAAGTGTGATTATATGAGTTTCGACATCAGCCGATAGGGACGCGTAGGAATAATTAGGAATAAGACGAGGAATAATGCATTTAATATTAAGAGACTGTGATCGTCATTAATACAAACACAGATAACAGTTGTTGATTACCGTTTGCTTTATTGGTGCACGACTTGACGAATAACATGCCTGAAACGGTTCGCCTTGGGAACCTGCAGGTCCTAATATTCTCATTTTGTATGCTAGCATACGGCACTGTTTAGGCTGCATTTGTACATTCGTAGATGCACCCCACATCGTCAGGTAATTGGCCAATTGGCCCCACTTGTGTTTCCCCCGCATTGTTTGTTCTGCTTCGTACAACAACCCTTTTCCGGACGCGCGCGACGCAGTCATCCATAGCAGTTGGAAAAACCTGGAATTGAAGTTCATTTCCTACGTCTCCATTTATATTCGCACGAATGCCCTGATCACTTGCAGATAGAATCGTCGCAGCCTCCAAGGCATGTCGGCTAGTGACCCATTCCCCACTCGCTCTCGGCGCCGAGCAGCACATGCAGTAAGAAGAACAACTTCATAAGTTCTCTTTCCGCTTAGATTACGTTCCTAACAACAATCATAGTGCGATGTATGCAGGTTGCGAAAGATAAGGTTAGCTTTCGTTATGTTCCTGCGTTTGCTACTGCGCTAAATTTGTTGCGTTGATGTAGATGCGATGGACATGCTCCCTGTTCATCATGCAACGCAACGGACCAGAACTGCTCTTATGGAGTTGATGTCAACCCGTAAGTTGTTCAATCTTGCGACACATGATCGGGACTGACTTCTCTACAATTCAGACGTGGTAAGACCGACGTGATCTTGGAAGGGGTTTTGCGGATTGAAAAATATCTGCAGGACATGAACTCTATGATTGTAAGCTCATGCGATTCTGCAGATCTTACACAGGCCCAATAATAACTCTTACATTCTTACCAGGCATCGTCTACTGGGTTATTTAATCCTCCACCACCGACTGATCATAGCTCCCATTCACCACAGACAGTACACTCAAACAATGGAGTGAACATAGTGTCGCAAGCCCCACGAACGGACTTTTTACCCTCCATCGAAGACCGAAACGTTCACAATGCCGTACTATCTTCTCATCATACCTCAGCTACAGAATCAGTGCTTTCTTGGCAATTGTTCGACATCTTTCCTTCCATCAGGCAGAACTACACGTCTATCTTCCGTCTTGAGCAATCACGAGAGTCACTGATTAGCAGGTCGTCTACGATGTACCCCTATGTGGGAAGTCCAGAGCTTGACCACATTATTGAATCCTTTCAGGCCAATGTCAACTTCTGGTATCCTGTCATGTCAAGTATTAAGAGAAACAGTCTTCGAGACTACATACTTTCGCAGAACATCGAACGTAGCACGACTGTATCGGTGCTATCATTGCTCATGATGTCGTTAGGCTGTGCCAGTCAATCTATCGTCAATGTCGCGCTTCCACGTGATTTAACCCCTGAGGAAAGCGAGTACCAAAAAGCCAGGAAACTGATGGCGGATATGTATTTTGATGGTGTACTGAAGAAGCTGTACATCGTTCACACAGAAATGAGTTCCACGGCCGTTCAGTGCCTGTTCTACACAGCGTGAGTGCACAATGCCCCGACAGTATTATGCAGAGCTTTAATGAATACAGACTCTACTTTGCTTTTACCCAAAGGCCTCTCCAAGCTTGGGAATATATCAATGCAACTGCTGCCAAATGCAGACTTCTTCTATCTTACCATTCTCCCGGCGAGTCATATGAAGATATAGAATGTCTACGGCGCATCTTCTGGTCATGCTACATACTCGAGAGGTATCTACGCACCCACTGCCAGCCTAAAGTTTCAACTGACAACTTCTAGCGACTACCTCGCCGAGCTCTCCGGTCTCCCCGAATCGGGTCTCGCATCAATCGAGTCTTCAATCCCACTCCCTGGCGACTACAAGACCCATGACTCATCCATAGATGAAGAACACTCCTCCCTCTACTTCCTCGCCTGTATATCCATGCGTCGTCTCCTAAATCGCGTTCACAATCTTCTCTACGCCAAAGAAACAGGTGCCAGTCTCGATGACGCCAAATTTCCATACATAGTAGAAGAACTCGACCACCAGCTCGAAGAATGGCGCGACTTCCTTCCTCCCGCCTTGCAGTTCGTCGTCGATACACAGCCTGTGCCAAGCCAACACGGGAGTTTTCTACGACAGAGGTACTTGACGTGCAGAAGTGTGATATACAGACCGTATCTCACATGGGTCCTGTCAAACCATTCTCAGGATGCTGTGGTGCCGCAAAATTTGCTGGAGAAATGCCAGAATTGTTTGGATGCATGTTTATTACACATTATTAATCTGAGAGGGTTTGCACATACAGTGTTTGTGGATACGTGGATTTGTTCGCTGTCGTACGTTGATTTTTACTTTGAATATTAAGAATGAACTTGGAAAAAGACAGACTAACCAAATCGCAGAATGACGGCAGGAATGCTTATCCTTCTGGCGGCTTCTCGACTACCGTATCTTCGAGACTTGATAAGCGCCGATGTGTTGACGATAGGTGCACATCTTCAGACTTTGATCAAGAGATGGGTGTATATTCCTGGCGAACATCTTTCGCCTAGTATTGAACAGAGTCTAAGGATGATCAGCGAGATCGATGTTTTCCTACATCAGGAGTTTCTAGTGGATAAGGATGATCAAGTATAGTGGTTATGGGGTGAAGCAACGCTTTCCGTACGGCGGCACCATAATGCCGACGATTACTCTTCTTTGGGTTCTCCTGCCTGCCTATATTTATAATTTTCTGCTTTACATCTCATGCACAGGGCCCTTGACTCGCTATATCGAAATCATATAGCGTTGTAAGCGGTCTGAAGCTGAAGCCTGACCACGTTGAAGAATTGAGATTTGTTACATGAAATTTGAGCAAAATCTATTCCTTAGAGCAATTAAGACGCAGCATCTCCCTTCTCCCATCGATCACATGCTTATCATCCATCGAACTCCCACTAGCCCTACCCTTCTCTGCGTCGACCATTTGTTTATCCTCCACTGAACTCCCACCAATTATTAATATAGTTGAAGGTATTCGAATATAGCCGAGCTTTTTTTTATATTAAATAGATTGAATAGTGATCAGGCTATAGTCAACAATGTACAGAACCAGCTCGCACGAATTTTCGCCAATCGCCGAAATCAAACAACTCACATTCAGCATCAGCCCTAAATGATAGTAATATCTTGCACCTTGGCGCCCTTAAAGAACTGAAGCCTAAGATCCTGAATATATCCGATACGTGTATACGTCGCATCCCTATCCTCCACTGGAACAAGCGCCAGCCCAAGGCCACGCAACCCCTCATCCTCCTTTACACGTTGAGAGTTTGTGGTGAACAAGAATACACACGATACAATCTTCAACGTCTGCCGTTCTGCATGGATATCGAAAAACATATCCCCAAGCACTTTTTGATCACTGAAATCTTTCAACTGTATAATATTCCCCATATTATTCCATGACGCATCATATCCAAAAATTGCACGGATGACGGGTGTCGATACCTTCAGACACCCTGTGGAGAGTGGTCCATAAAGATTAGGCCCAGCGAGTTCGATATTGTGACTAGTTATGGAAAGGCTTCCTTTTTGATGAGTGTCAATGATCCGAGGAACTCGCTCACCAATTGAGCTTGTCTGGCCCTTGATTGCATCGAAAGAAATGGGCCCATCTACTGATGCCCATGACCAGCTTGGAGCGATATATGTATCATGTCTCTTCGCGGGTCGCATACCCCGTGTTGTAGTTGAAAAAACTCCCCAGGCTAAGGACCGGAGGAAATCTTCTTCCCATATACCTGCGATGTATTCGCCTGGGATATGTTTCTTGAACAGGCGAGCCAGGTTTCCCAAAACAGCATATGTTTCACCGGGGCTCGAGCCCGCCCTGTATGTGTACCTGGTCACAGCTTCATTCCAAAGATCAAAGGCATTGCTCTTCCCTAGATTTTCGAGCGTGTTTAAAATCCTGGGAGCTGTGTCTGGCCACTCATTACGGGAAACCGCGTTTTTAGTAGGCCAACCTTCTGTTGATTTGACGGTACGACATTCCCACAGTACTTCAAAAGCCGTAAAGTGGAGTACTCGAGGCGAGAGTTCTCGTTCATGAAGCGCCCTTACTGTCTTGTTCAAAGGGCTGTTCTCATACATACTCTGCCAACTTTGCTGACATGGCATCGCTCGAATTTTGCGAGTTTCGCCCGTTTTCGAAGAGGTGCATTCGAATTCCACTGAGTCATTTTTTTCAACGTCGAGTGTTCGGAATAATCCTTCTTGGTCATTGGCAGATGCTGAGTCTGCGATAGTAAAGTAGGAATTCATGAAAATGTCGTTGATGGAGGATAATTCCTGGTCTTCTTCTGAATCTTGGATTATGCAAAGTTGGTTGATCCAAAGATATTGCATACCAAGTTTTTTAACAACCTTTATTGCGTGAATAAAAGTCAAAGGCAGATCATTTAACGCTATCGAGGTGTACCGAGATTGAAGAGAAGCTTGTGTCGTAATTACTGATTCCATAGCAGAACTTCCATGGTTATGGCTCAGAGTGACATATAGTGCTTTCTCCTCCGGCGGTAGATCACTGGTATTGATCAACTGGACAACGTTCTGCTCGTCAGACAAGCTAAGATCGATCAATCTTGGGGGAAGAAAATTCGATTCTGAAGCCATTCGGCATATTTCGTGATCTGAATCGCAGGTTTGTAACCAAGAGGAAACTTGATCGAAAGTTTCCGAGGACGAGGTGTCGCCCGGTAACGGTTTCCGTTTCCCTGACGGCGTTGTCAACCTTGAGCAGTAGAAAATAGACCGTTGTACTTACCTTCGAAAGGCTCAACGCTGAAGTCAAAGCCTGTAAGGAGCTCTCGGGGACACTCGATGTCTTTAGGGTAGGGCTCGGTAATCTGAGTTTGCATATATCCCTCCCTACTCATGCCTGAGTATAGAGGTACAACCGATGGCTGCGGCAAGGTGATTTCTTTGATACCGAGCCGTTTCCAAAAGAATACGCCAAACGGGCAACCACTCTGAGCAGAACGCTGTAGAGCGATAAGCGACGGATGCAAATCAAATCTGCTATGTCTGAACATCCTTCCTGGCTCAAATAAGTCAAGAGGTATTTTTGAGCATGCCATGCACAAAGACTGGTCATCGTTAATTGGGACATCTGACACTATCTCCCATTCTGTTTCCAGGGCGGCGGCTTCTGCAGCTACTTCTTCTCTTCTGGCCTGCAGCAACTTCAAAACATTCTCTTTGCCACCCTTCTCAGCTGCTTGTAGTACTGTTTCGCCCTCATAAGTTTTCGCATTTACATCAGCACCAGCCTCCAGTAGGATTTGAACCATTTCGAAAGTTCCTTTCTCTGCTGCTGTATGCAATGCTGATTGAATTTTGCCTTCGTAGGTATTGACCTGTGCTCCTGCTGAAAGAAGTAAGTCAACCAGGTCAATGCGTCCATTCGCCACGGCGATTTGCAATGGTGTCTCGGTACGCCCAGGGATACGAGTTGCATCCGCATCAGCTTTTGCGCCTATGAGTAGCCTCACAATCTCAACGTTACCACTTCTGACTGCTAGCTCCAGAAGTGAGGGGCTATAGCGCTCTTTGTTCTGGATAGCTGGGGTGTTTGCTTCGAGTAGTGCTCTGACAATTTTTAGATGGCCTTTCTCGGCTGCTTTTTGGAGAGCGTCGACGCGAATGGAGATAATTTCGTTTGCATCCTGGGCATTCATATGCTCGAGAAGTTTCTGGAAAACAGCCAAATGCCCTTCCTGCGAAGCTAATACAAGTGCTGGAACTGTGCCATAAGCAACTTTGGTCTCGGTTTGAGCACCCGCTTCCAACAGAAAATTAAGCATTTCAAGATTTCCACCAAAAGCGGCGGCCTGAAGAGCTGTTCGTCCACCTTCTGGGACTGGCTCGTTGACACTTGCGCCAGCAACCAATAGTCTCTTTACCACATCAATGGAACCACTCTCAGCGGCAGCTTGGACGGCCATGCGTCCATAATCTGACGCGAGGACATTCACGTCTGCACCTGCCTCCAATAGCATGTCCACTATCTGCAGGTGGCCTCCTCGAGCAGCTTCTTGTAATGCTGTGAGTTGGCCTTGGCCCATTCGAGGAGTTGGGTCATTGTTCCGTCGGGCGTATTTCTTGTCTCCATCAACTGGTGCTCCAGCATCTAGAAGCCTTCGTACAATTTCTGCGTGGCCCGCACCAGCAGCTCTATGTAAGGGTTTAGTTTCGTCAATCGCGGCTCCCACTTCTAGAAGTTTATTCACCACGGTGATATGTCCTCCCTCTGCTGCCGCACGAAGTGGGGACTTTTTGGGAGTCATGCCATGCTTCCCTCCTGAGAGATCCGCTCCAAGCTGCAAGAGGTATTCCACCATGTCCAAATTCCCCGCTCCTGCAGCATTAGTAAGTGCAGAATGACGTTGTACATCTGTATCTGTGTCGTTAACAGCGGCGCCACTCTCAACCAGCAGCTTCCCGATTCGCATGTCCTTAACGCCAGCTGCGACTTTCAGAGCTTTGCACTTATTGTCCGCGACGTAATCTAGCATCTTCTTAGCTTTCCGGAGCCTTTCTACCTCTTTATGCTGCCCGCTCTCCACGGCCGCTTCCATGGCAGATAGACTGTAATATCCATCAACTGAGGTGATCGCGCTTTCGGCTTCCAACAATCTCTTTACTACGTCAAAATGGCCAGCTCCTGCCGCTTCTTCTAACGCAGAAGGATCGAAACAGCATGCCCCTGGGGTAATAACATCTGCGTTTGCTCTTAGGAGACGGTCGACAACGACCATATCACCATCTTTTGCGGCAACATTGAGAGATCTGGCATAGCCCCAAGCACGGAGACCCTCAAATTTTTCATTTTCAAGCTGTACAAGTTTTGCGATTGCTTCAATATCGTTTCCTTTTCTTGCGAGTTTGAGAGCGGAGTTGCCTTCTGGGTCCTTCAGCAACGCCGGAAGTGAGGGATCATCTGATATAGGCCAGTTACTGAGGGAGATCTCCATCTTTTATTCTAATGGCAAATCGCGATGTTGGTACGGGAAAGGCAAACTTGGTCTATTTATCTGAAAAGGACGCAGATAGTTTGACATGAGAAGAGATCGATTTCCCCAAGTACAAAGAGAAATCAAGATCCCTGCATTGTTTCCAGGCAGCAGTTACCCCGCAAGGTGATAGAGAACTTATATTATTACTAAGATAACCAAGCTATTAAAGATATTATAACTTTATATAATAATCTTCAACCACTTTACCGCAAGGTTACAGCTGAGCCAAGCACGATCATTATTGTTTTCTTCGACTTCGATTCATCATCAAGGTTGCCAACCGCGGAAATCTACTTATTAAATTGTTATTACGCATTCAACGAGCACCTACGCATGCTGACAATGCTGCATGCCGGACGAAATCAACGGACTTTTCAAGCTCGAAATTACTCATGTCTCACAACATCTATCCAATTATTGAGTGCATTCCGGGTACCACGACTGAACAACATTTCTTCCTCAATTACTCAGAGTACAGCTGCCGCCATCGGAACTCTGCAGTTCGTGTGACACAACCTCAATAAATTATTGGATTTAGGAGGTAGCACCACAGCGAGTACGACCCAATACTTTTACCGGTACATCTGCATGATTCGGACTGCTCGAAACTCTTCTCGAAGCTCACAGAAGCCTGCGGACGATTCCTCTCGTGGAACTTAATTCTCATTATTCCCGACTCTGGTAGCACTGCACTTGACTCTAGAGCTCCGAGAAGTATGCTCATGAAGCAGCTAGGCGTGCAACAGATTGGTCATCACTATTGTGGGTATATATTTACATATTATCCGTATATACATTATCATCATATTCCTAACTTATGCAACAACAACCTCATTACCCAATTGTTCGATCCTATCCGAGCTTCCAAACCACCTATTTCAACATTAATTTGTTCTTGCAAGGACAACATGGTCTTCCGTGTGTATTCCAAACTTCCGGTTTCTTTTAAATGTTTCAGTGCTAGCTGTTTGTGCTCTGGCGAGAGGCCGCGACCATCTCGTCGTTCATGTAAGATGGCGCGCAGCTGAAGATTGTTCTTGTTCGATTTAAGTGCATGGATCAGTGGATAGGAATACTTTCCTTCGTCTAGATCCTCGCAGAAACCTTTTTGACTTGTATACTGGCAGGAAGAATTAGTTGTCGAACTTAGGATTCGCTAATGCGAGGGAATCGTTTATTCATACCTCTGCTGATGCTAGGTTTTCGTAATCGTCTCGAATCTGGAAGTATTTGCCAGTCAAGCTCACGAAATTGTCTAGTTCGGATTGTTCTAGTTGCGTTTGGTGTGCGAGCAGCAACCTAGCGAGTAGTCTAAATAGACCTCCGGTTTCTGAATGCGTGGGTAAGCATACATCTTTGAGAGCTATGGTGTACATCAAACGCTTACTATTGTCAACCATCTCGAGGTATTCCTCTTCACTCGGACATTCCATACTGCGTGTCCAATAGAGATCATAGCTTTGTCCGATGTGGAGATTCTTCATTTCCTCTGCGCAGTCATGTAAGCAGAATATTCGGGTCGAGATATCATCCTTACATACCAATGAATATTGACACAGAGTTCGGGCTGTCTAATTTGTACACCTCATCAAGGGCTTGTATTATGACGAAGTTCGCTGAGTTAATTGTTTGCGGGGTGCCGAAAACTGTATGGGTCGCTGGCATCCCTCTCCTGAGGTCTGAAGAATCTTCGATGTCGTCGAGCCTGTACAATGTACATGATTAGTGAACGGTGCTATAATGCCGAGCTCCTGCCACTCTTCTAGGCAGGAGCCAACTTCCACTTACATTAAGGATGCGTTGTGAAGAAGATTTCCGATGGATTTAATACGGTTAGTAACACCTTCTTGGATAGCCAGCCACACATTGAGCGCATCGATGAAAGCATCTCGGACTTTCTTCGAAGGTAGCGAATTGATATACTCGAAGGGCGCGAGCACATGCTGACGAGTAGTGTTAGTACGTATACCACAGAACGTGAAGGACAGTGTTAACAAATACATACCTCGGTGTTGAGAGCTCTGCAGACTTCTTCCTCTAAAGCTTCTACCACGCTTCCTTTCCGACTGTCTGAAAATGTGGATGATATAGGAGAATTCAAGCCTGAAGATTCATTGTCGGTTGTAGTAGATGAGATATCTGCAGTGCTCAAATCGGATTCTGAGGAACTTCGGCTGAGTCGGTCGGATACTGCTGGAGATAAGGCCCGCCTCTGATTTTCTTCTTTCTGCAACCTGTGAATATGATCCAAGACTGGTTGGACTTCAAGGAGGTTTGTTCTCCACTCCAAATACTCTTCGTAACCATAATTTGCGTCGTAACGATTTGCAGGATGATAGCGGGGACAGGTCAAACTCCAGACGAAGTTGCCTGGAATCTGGTAGCCTAACGCCGTCAAATATGTTTCGAGATGGGGCGATTTTCTATTCCTTTGACTCTGGATGAATTCTTCACGTAGTCGTAGGAATTCCGCTTCATAATGAGTGGTAACCTGTTTGACTCTTTCTTTGGCTTCTTCCACACCGATATCCTCCCACTGCATGTACTGCCATACTGCATTTGTCATGGTCGATGCTCCTGACTCTTTGAACTCTGCATATTCAACGTCAAATGAGACATAGTCATTTGCCAGACCTAATGCTGCAAAGCAGGGTCTGGCGATGGGCTCCATCAGATCTCTTTCTTCCTTCGTCAAACTCAGCCCCATGCCGAACAGCATCATGGCATCGACAAATCTGCGTAAATTAGACATGTGATAGTTGATAGTTGGAAGGGAAGTAAAAACTCACGGAGCGCCGGTATCAATAATCCTATACGAGACGTACTCCTCGAGGTTCTCGAACGATTTCGTCTTGTCTCGCTTAGCAGTTGTCGAGACCATTGTCTTCCATACATCGATCACATTCTCTGCTCTTTCGCGGTCTAGATTGAGAAGATCAAGAATCATTTTTGACTGAATCTGTTTTGTTCCTGTTACGGACCGTACAGTTTTGTAGTCGGTTTCTGAAAGAACCAAGTGGTCGCTCTCTTTATCAAGCTATTTGATGTCAGTCAGCAAGTCTTCCTACAAGAGCTAGGAGAGATGGTTTACGTACAGAGGCTTTCGCCGCCGATTCTAGCACGTTGTCATACAAGAAAGCATCTTCGCAGTGTCAGCATAGAATCATTGTGCCATGGAGAGTTTCCAGGGATCCTACATTCTAGAATATATGAGACGATCCTCAGTCTTTCCGGCTTGCACATGGGAAGAACCAGAGACGAAAAATGCCCACTGAAGGGATTGCACCCCCCGAATTGGTCGATAGGACCTATATATCTCATCCAGTCTACGCGAGCTTCGTGAGATCCGATGTTGGCTTCGTTTTCATGAAGATGCCTTCGAAGGACATAGTCTTTGCAAAAGCCTAAGGTATCGTATGATGAAGTAGGGATAACTACAGAGGTCTCGTCTGCGTCGGGGCTGTGATTTGGAGAAGCCATTATGATGATTAAGAAGATATCGGGAACGATGAAGTATGGGAATATGAGTTTACAGCGAGCATCTCGCGGCTTTAAATATTGCTTTAGAAGTAGGTTACGATATCATCATGGCTCTTTTCCGCGAACATGTCCACAGCTGGACCTTAGAATGACGTTGAAGATATTCCAGCAACGGGAGATAGCTTTCGACGTGCTTTACATCATTTCTCTACCTTGCGTATGTCGGCGACATCCATTTTAGAATCAGCCTCGCATTTTAGTAGATGAAGAAATCTCGATCATCTAGATAAGCTCTTTTCGGATCTTCCCAAGTGACGTATTTGGACAGTAAAATACCCAATTCGGTATCCGCAGTCTTCCAAGCGACTGGGAAATTCACGGGCATACTTACTGCTATTGGCTCGTACCGTGCATGATCTCCAATGCCGATTCTTGAAGTGGATCCCCTGATTTTTACCGATCCAAGAAGGCGATCAGTGAAGATCTACTCCACCAGTGCGTGCACTAACTCATGCAGCAGTCGAGCCGCAACGAAATTGACGGCTCAACAATTTGATAAATCGAAATACCATAAGTCTTGAAAACAATTTATCATTGATATCAGAGTAAAAAACTACTTATTCAATTCCCAAATTTATATCTCGAAAATAGGGTTCTAACAGATATCTAAAAGTGCTCAATGATTTAATACCCCACCGGCGCTCCTCCGCCGTCTGATTATGCTGCATGCATGCCGATCACTTCCAATCATAGTTCGACATCTTACCAAAACCATGGCACGCATGTAACTCTGAGCATAAGAAGGTTTAGCTTCGCCTTAAACATACAGTAAGCTTTCCTTGCCGTTACATCAAAGGTCTCACTCAGGAGTAAGATTACCATGCATGGCATTCCCTCAAAATCCGACCCATCCGCCATCGTTCATTCCCAACCGTTTCTGTGTCACGAACCACCAATTTTCGAAATGAGTAACGAGGAGAGAGTGCCAACTCTCCACAACATTGCTTATCGTTCTCAAAATATTGAATCGCACCTAGATGAGGAAAAAGCTGCTGCCTTCCAGGTATTCAAGCAGAGATGCATAGAAGAGGGTCTCCTCGATATACTGCCTGGTCTGGGCAAGAATGATGTCGGCGACGGCATTACAGATGACTGTACACTTCTGTAAGTATCTCTTCACTCACACTGGTAGCGGTTATGAGATCAAAACCCCCAAGCTAACAATCCCCAGTCGATTTCTCCGCGCACGGCAATACAACCCCGAAGAAGCATTCAAGCAATTCAGCACCGCACGTGCTACACAGAATGCGGACGAGCTCATATCAGCATACGATCGTTTATCAGTCGAAGATTTCGAGCGTTGCCGACAGATGGTATGTTTTATGTTTCTAGAACACTGTCTCGTTCGCCATCTCAGCAATACTAACCATCCCTCAATCTCCAGTACCCTGGCTGGACAGGTCGCCGCGATAAGAGCGGTCTACCAGTGTATTGTTTCGAAGTATCAAAGCTGGATGCCAAGTATCTAGCAGAGTACAAAAAGTCCCAGGGATCGAGGAAAAGTGACTCGGTAGTTCCCGGAGCCTCGCCGTCGGATCTGGTGCCACTGCTTGTCTACTTTGAGAATATGACTCGTTTTGTACTACCACTGTGTTCGGCTGTTCAAAAGAAAATTGAAGAGAATGTACCGGTCACCAGCTGTCTTTATCTTGTTGATATTTCGGCGCTTAGCATGAAACAAGCCTGGAGTCTAAGAGAGTATATTCAGGATGTCAGCAGTATATTGGCGAATAATTACCCTGAAGTAATCGACAAGGTATATGTGAGTATTTCAGGTCATCTATCTAGTCAATATATGATCTTTCTAACATCAAATCATCAGATCATTGGTGCTCCCTTCTATTTCTCCAAGATTTGGGCATTTGTAAAAGGCTGGGTCGAACCAAACACAGCTGCAAAACTGGTCTTTCTGTCGGAAAAGGAGGTCTTGCCTACGCTATATGACCGCATAGATTTGGAAAATGTTCCCAAGATGTTTGGAGGAAGTCAGGATTTCACGCCGGGGATGTTGCCGGACTTAGATCCTGAGATAAAGAAGTCGCTGAATTGGAAGACGCCCTCACAGGAATTACCGGCGGGATCTGTTAAGTGGACGTTGAATGAAGAGGGAAAGGCCGAAGCTGTGGCGGTTGGGACTATGAAAGATGGGAATGAGCGATTGAAATCACTAGCGGCGCTCGAGTTGAGTTAATTAAGGTTTTATAGATACTTTTCTTCTGTTCTTGGTAATGGTTGAGTTTAGATTGTTGGTTAGATAGATGGCCATGAATTAGGCTACAGTCCAATGTTATATATAGAAGAGCTAGTATAACGATACTAGTCACTACTTTCATAATCTATACTTTCATAATCTACTCAATCTACAGTCTAGACGCGAACCACATTTTAAGATAGGATTCTACTACCCCCAAGCCCAACGACCACTTTCTCTTCAATGGAAGTAATTCGAAACAACCCCCTTCGTCGTCTCCCACGCCTTATCCAAAGCCTGCACCACATCCTCCGGCAACGGCCCCTTCTCCAAATCCTCCAAATTCTCCCTCAAATGCT
Organism: Rutstroemia sp. NJR-2017a WRK4; assembly: GCA_002946385.1. Lineage (NCBI taxonomy): Eukaryota > Fungi > Ascomycota > Leotiomycetes > Helotiales > Rutstroemiaceae > Rutstroemia > Rutstroemia sp. NJR-2017a WRK4. The sequence continues at coordinate 371,558 of NJPR01000140.1, read as the reverse complement.
TCTCACTACTCGCCCCAATAATAATCTTATCACCCCTGTCCTCCTCCAACAACGAATGATGCGTCATCCACCTCAACGCACACTCCGACTCTCTCAACCCATGTTTACCCGCAGCTTCCCGAATGATATCTAGTGCATCGAACATCGTATCGTTGAAGTATCTTTTCCGATACGCTTGACCTTGCATCGTCTTCTTATCGAACCGCGACGTGGCCTCGACTTCTTGCTCGACGGTCTCTCGGTGGTAGCGCGAAGTGAGATATCCGCCTGCAATGGGGTTGAAGGCGTAGAAGCCCATGTTGTAGTGTCGGAGACAGGGGAACAACTCGCTTTCGACGCTGCGGTGGATGGCGTTGTATACGCCTTGGTAGACGGATGGGCGGATCCACTGTTGTCTGTTAATGCAAAATCTCCATGTTAAAGGAAGGGTAAATGACTTACCCCATTCTTGATGCAGATTTCCTGGATATAAGCAACTTCCCACGCCATATAGTTACTCAAACCTAACCTGTCGAACTTCCCCTCCTTGTGCAGAACGTCACACATAGCAAAAGTCTCCTCATAAGGAGTGCTGCGATCCGGTCCATGGAGGTAGAACATATCGACCTTGTCGACCTTCAAAGCTTGCAAGCTCAGACCTAGATGCTTTCTAAGATCGTCGGCTGTGTGTGTGATCTTAATCCCGGTCATGGAACCAGGGTAGAGCTTCGTATCCATAACAACCCCGCGTTCGGTGTATGAGGGTTGGAGTTGGCCGAGGTATTCTTCTGAAGAACCCATGCCGTATACTCGGGCTGTGTCGATTTCATTGTGGCCGTATTCTAGGAAGATACCGACCATTTTGGACGCATCGTTGATGTCGTGGACGCGGGCTTGCTCAACGCCTAGGAAACTTAGTCACCTGACCAGCCCCGATGGAATAATGATACATACCGGCACGTCCAAACGTCATCGCCCCGAACACAATTGGGACATTCGTTTTGGATTTCGCTGCTATAACCATTATGATGATTGAGTGGTAGTCAATTGAACTGGTAGAAGTGGTGGGGTTGAGGGTGTTTATCTGATATCAAGAAGACGAGCCCGAGAGAACAACTGTAGCAAGAGTGAATAGACATTTCTCCTGATTCTCTTGGCTCAAGATATATATATTCGATCTGCATCATAACTCAACCTAGGCGATAGCGGAGTTTAGCATCATCGTCGGAAGTAAGCATCCAGCGTGGGGTCAATTGAATTGGTTGTTTCGGCCGAAAGCTAAACCACATCCAGTACACAATTCGAAAAATAGGGTATCTTAGTTGCTCCATCGCCATCGCATTATGAATGCTAGATTATATCTGACAATGTTACTGCGGATTTTGACATCCGTTAAGTCCGCGTCAGGATGGTTATATATGACGCTGTAATGTGATAGGCTCGACATCATGTTGGTCTGATTTTAGAAAATCATACGCCAACGACAATCTCGTGCAAAACCTTCATTTGTAGTCACTATGAGAGGTGAAGTGGCATGGCGGTCAATGTTAGCCTTCATTGACGATTCCATGGCCGGCAAATTCTTTCCGGTGGATGGTGGGGGTGGCCCATTCCGGGGATGGTCTCATATCCCAGAGCCGTCGAACGACGAAGCATGAGTTAGCACAAGCTGAAGAATGATCAACGCGCCCCTCGAAGAAGATGAAAGTTATTGAAATTATCCCTCAATCATGGCCCTTGGGTATTCGAGCCACTCATCCCACCTTGGACCAAGATACTCTCGAATCATACCGAATATACACTTTCCCGAGTTCCCAACCTGCCACATGGCCCTCCCATGATGCAACAGCAATGCATAATAACTCAATACAACTAAAGACTCAGGTCTCTTAGTTGTCAGCAGCTGTGTGAATTTCGGCGGCGCTAGAAATGTCCATGGGAATATCATCTGGTGACGATTACCCAGCTCCTCCGTTTCCGCGAAAATCGCATCAAATCCAACCTGTAAGTAGTTGATTGCCAACCGACAAGCGTCTTTCTGATCCATGGTCAGATCCGTCGTGCTTTCTATGAGCTTCGAAACTCCTTCACAGTGCTTCCCCGTCGGCGTCCGCGATGTGAATGCTGCGCTCAAGGATAGAACCTGCTGCAGCCCTGTCTCCATCAGGAGGGGCCATGCCGAGAGGGTAATGGTGTAAATACCCCTCTGCACTTCAACGGCCTGCACATAGTGAGCTACGAAGTCATCGAGCCTAGAATCGACGCTTTTGGTGAGCAAGTCGGCGAGGAGGTGGTGTCCTAGTATCACTGAGAAAAGTAATACCGGAACGCAATTGGACTGATCGACGTCAGTGCAAGCAGCGTTGAACATGGACACCGCTTGAGTTTGCAGAGAAAATGCCTGGCGCGAGTAAAAATCAGAACGTCCTGGGTGAATAAATGCTAAGTGGCAGGCGGAGAAGGCGAGCATTTGGTGCAGAAGATATGGAAATTTAAGTCCAATTTGAAGACCTTGGGAGATTTGGGATGAGTATTCTCCGACGGAAGCACTCAGGTTGAGGATTTCTTTCTCAAGCATCAAATGCATTACTAGCTCGATGTGCTCGGGATTGACAGTGTTTTCTAGGGTCGGATTCTTCACGTCCGCGGGTCGATGATTCGGTAGTGGTTGAAGATTGGTTGAAGGGTTCGGGGTGACTGGGGAGCTCCTTGACGTAGTGATCATACCCTGGTCAGAAGTTCCGTCTGAGATTGTGGAGTTTAGTTGGTAGGATGCATTTAAAGATGCATTTAAGCTAAATATGTATTTTGATGGGACTGTCGACGCGAAACCGCAGTCTCTTCCAGACATTGTGCATTGGATACACACGGGTCGAGCTTCATCGCACTAGTAATTCGATTGCCTAGAAGTTAGCAATGATAAGGCTTTCCCCCTAAGAGTGTTCATTACCTTAACGTGGCGTTTCTTACTATTCAGTGGAGGTTAATAAACTATTGATCAAACAGCAACCGACTGGGAGATAATTTTTGGGTGAATCAGGTACTACTTACCACTGCGTACAACCTCCTCGTGATTTCTTGTGCCGACGTCGAAGCATGTTTCCCAAGAATGAAAACCTAAACTCTTTATGTAGCAAGAAGTATCAAAACACAGACTCGGCGCCATAGAATACAGCGATATCGAATGAACGTCGAGCAATATAATATGTCTAAAGGAAGTAAATGGCTGTTGAACCGTTCGTCCCAAAAGATGCCACTAAATTCTGACCATAGCCCCTGACGGTTTTGGTCTTGCTTAGCTAACACGCGTGTACTGGGATGCTCGGTTGCTTCCGATCCCAGTTCGATGAAGCTTTGACATCAATTGCGGGTTTTGATTGGTGATGGAGTATATACTTGGCGATGCCTATGTGCAGGGCGGTGATCATCGTTGGTATTTGGGGGTGGGAAATAAAGCAATGGGCTGTAGAATGATATTGGTATATATAAGATAATGAAGTTACTCTCATGTAGAACTCGTCCGCCAGTTCATTCTTTATTGCTGTTCTTCATCCGCTTCCAAATTTATTACTGCCTACTTCTTCGCCCAATTTGTCGACCTCGCTGAAATACAAGTCTTTCATCCAAAAGTCCTCGACGACTGGAGACTGCTTATGATAACTGCTGTTTGAGTAAAGTGCCAGATATGGAGACCGGACAACCAGGTATCACCGACCAAAACCCAGCTACCTGCGTTGAAACTAACAAAGTGCACAAGTCCCAGGAAGTCTTTTCGTCTATGCACCCAACAAAGCAGCTCCCATCTTCTTCGCCATTGCATATGCTACTTCAGCAGTTGGCCATATATGGCAATGCTAGTAAGTGCTTCGCGGATAATGTTACAAGTTCTAAAAACCGACAAAACTAGTCGCTACAAATCCACAAAACTCATCGGACTGCACCCACTCTGCGCAGTAATGTTCGCCATCGGGTACTCCCTGCGCGAATACGGGACTTTCAACTACATGTACAGCATCCCGAATCTGATCGTTTATATCCTCAGCCAAGTCTTCATATACATCTGTCCGTAAGCAACTCACTCACCCTCCAAGTATACAGACATACAGAGTCGACTAACTCCGCGTCTAATATTACACAGACCCCTCCTCGAGCTCGCAAACTACAAGATTCTCGGCCGCCTCTTCTACTACATCCCCTACTACGCTCCCGTACCACCAGGTAAAGTGATGCGTATATTCGGGGGTCTAATGATACTAGTCGAGACATTGAACTCTCTCGGCATAAGCCTAGCATCCAATCCCTCATCATCTCAAACCCAACAACACCTAGGAAATCATCTGATCCTCGCCGCCCTCTCAATCCAACTCATCGTCATAATCATCTTCCTCCTCCTCGCAGCCATCTTCCACACCCACTGCACAAAATCCAAACCCCACTTCAAAGCAATCTCAACTACTATATGCACACTCTACATTAGTATGGCGTTGATATTCATACGCTGCATATACCGTCTTGTCGAACACTTGGGTGACACGACGGTCGATATTCACAATTCTACCTCCTTGGGTAATCTTAGTCCAATCCTGCGATATGAATGGTTCTTCTATGTTTTCGAAGCTATGCTCATGCTGATGAATTCTGTGGTTTGGAATATTTGGCATCCGGGGAGGTATTTGCCAAGGAGCTACCACGTTTATTTGGCGAAGGATGGGGTTACGGAGGTGGAGATGGGGGAGGAGGTGGATGGGCGTTCTGGGTTGGAGAAGGTGGGGGCAGTGTTGACGTTGGGGGTTTTGTTTGGGAAGAAAGAGGGGAGTCAAATGGTGGAGGCGGAGTTGGGGGATTACGGGGTTTGTGGGAGGGGGAGTTGAGTGGGATAAGCTAGGCGTTTCCCATGTGAGAGAAGAGCTGGAGTCGTCTTGGCTGTTGCTCGATAGATAGACTTCAGGTATAAACAGCCTGAATAAACTTTGAGTAATCTAATGTTACCATGTCGGCTCACCCATTCATCCATCTTCGGCCGCAAGTTCTCATCTCCTATACCTATCCGCCACATATCCTCCTCCAACTTTAAGCCACTCCTTCCCGTCCCAAACCACCTCACAAGGTATCCAACCAACGCAACGCCCCAAAGTCGGACCGACCCCGAACTCAAAAGCAGCGCTAATCTCCTTGGAACAAGCCCTTGGCGTCACGGATATAGCCTATATCCCCAACCCAACATCCACAGAAATATAAAGTAGAACAGGAGGCGGTGAACACTAAAACTCAAATGGTGGATGGGTAAAACGTGGGTAAATAGGAGGAAGGGAAGTGCGGATTGTCTTGGCTGTCTTGGCCCCGCTGCTAGTGTCGGGAGGTATCGTTTGCTCCGCCTTGTGTGTGGAATTGCGCCTGTTTCGTCATTTCTTGGAGTGGAGTCTTGGGGATTTGTGCAAAGTCTGGGGAATGGTTTCAACATTTCGAGTTGCCGCCGGTGAGTCGGTCCGGACATTGGCGACACAGGCCCACGTCTTGATATTTCATTTTATTGTGCTCCCAGCCTACTAACGCCTCATGTTGTACAATGAATACACATTACTGATACCTGCGTGCTTATTTGCATCAGCCGTCTCCCAATAGATCCCATTCCTTTTGCGCCAAGCAGATTCCCTCCTGTCAACTCCTCTCGAAAGAAAGACCTTACATCATCCGCCACTAAGTATTGCTCCCAAGACTTCCATCAAAATTACACAAATGCGGGCGAGAAGTCCGTTCGCCTATCATCATTCAACCTCATCTCCTCCAACCTCCTATCCCGACTCCAAGGCTCTGTAGAAGCATCTCTCTCAAACATTCCCTTCGTGTCAAACAGCTCTACTGCTGGTGACGGCATAATGGGGCTACTTATCGTCTGACTAGCTATCGAAGGCGCTGTTCCACTGTAGCGTAATGATGGTGGGGTCTGTAGAGCGCGGGCATGGTGTATCTGCCGGGTATGGAGAGAACTGCTAGTGGATGCGGTGCGGTGGAGGTGGATTGTGTAGGCTGATTTAGAAGAGGATGTTAGTCAAAGGACACGTCATTGAGTGGCTTTGGACACATTCTGTAGGAGACTTGTTGCTAGAACGTACCGACATAGCCTAATGACCCAACGAAACTCAGCCACTGAATGACTGAGAATGCAACTGCGGCAGTGGAAGCTCGTGCAGCAGAAACGGTCATACTATCCCAGGTGTTGGACCCATCGTATCCTTCAACCGCCCTCCATAGAGGTACTTCGGAAGCGAGTAGTGAGAAAGTGGTAAGGTAAAACAGTGCCAGGGATGCTTCTAGCGCTCTTGGAAGGAGTTAGATTGATGTGATATGGAAAGTATATGATAGTATGACTGACAGATGTATCCAATAGTTGTAAAGACTGGCGAAGCACCGAGGGATGATAACCACCTAGATGACAGATCAGTAGATGGCCATATAGTGAACCAATGATACATACGTAGATGGAGAACAGGATGCACCAAACAAACGCAAACCAGCTCATCCCTTAGTCTTGATAAGCATATATCCATATTGTGTCATCTAAAGTGAATGCTAACCATATCCTGGGAACTGTGATAGACATAGCATTAGTGAAAGGTCAATCATATATATGGATAAATAAAACTTACAAAGTATGTCCCAAACCGAGTGGCAGCAAATGCAGTGAGAACCAAGATTATCAGTGCCAAGAGCTACACGAAAGTTAGTGAAGTTGCTCATGTATGCTTCCTTGGCGATAATATATTACAAGTTGAGATATGCGGACAATCGTGAGCCAGAAGGGAAAGTTCGGAATATGCGAGCGATCACTCATCCCTTGGCGACCACAACCACTTTCTCTTGGAAATTCTTGTGTCATCATGATGTACTGGAGACGCGGATGAGAAGAACAGAAGGTGGGTAGTTCGACGATAACCTCTTGAATTTTCTCCAGGTCTTGTATATGCAGAAAGAAACGATTCTCTGAGGTAGCACGGACGTGGAAGCTTCGAAAGGCTCCTTCATATACAGCCCTAAAGGATCTGCATTTTGGCTCGTGGGAAACGGCGACGATGGTCGGAGTAGGACAAGGCTACGAGGAGCTTCTTGCCTGCCATGGGGTGGGTAAAAAATGCGCAATCTGACATGCTTGCGCTTACAAGCCACCGGTTGTTTGCAGATCGTATATGCTCCCCGAAATGGCGGGACGTCAGACAGCAAAGTAACAATAAGGGTCAAATTTGGTCCTGTAGAGCCCAGGTCCGAGCAGGGGGTGAGGACTTCTACGAACAAATACTGATTGTTCCCCGTGGGAACTGACAATGATTTGTAGGTACTGGCTGGATTGATCGGGGATTTAGGAACAGTAACCCAACGATCCCTTAAGGCAACTTCATCATGGTGTACGCTTATGAACCAATGAAAAGACTATCAGTGAGCATAAACAGTCGGCCCCGGGGGGTCTCTTTCCATTCCGGAGTCAGCAGCGGGTGGTAAATGCATCTTGCAGCTTACAGTTACTGGGTAACATTCACTTCAACCCAGCTGTAGAAGCGGCTCCAATCCCTTGAAGTTTGGTAGGGTTGCAATTGGTGCCTTTCAATCCAGCCGTTCCATGTTCAGTCGGTTGTACCGACGTCGTACCATCAGGAATGGCAAGTGAATCGGCGATAGCACGCGAAAACCGTTCGTCTTCGCGTGGAACTTTGCTACCCCTTCTCGCAGAGGTATGGCGCCGATGAACGTGCGACCAAGGCAGCTCTCATTGATGCCTAAGTTGTTGACATGAATGACTTGAGGTTTTATCCACGCCGAGAAACTGTCATGGTACAAGGAAGGCACTCATTTGCACAAGTCTCTCAGCTTGTTCTTGGCGGGGGCAGGAACGGAGGACCAGGAATGTATGCCGTGCCGCCGCGCGCGATCTTCATAATATTGCTCCGATTGCTCCGGGCACTTGATAAAAGCGGAGTTCTGTTACATCAGGAAGTCTGATAAATGGATGCAGTTGATGCAGTTGATGCAGTCGTATCTGGAATATCTGGAGTATCTGGAATCAGAGTCTCCGCAGATGGTCTATTTTGGCTGTTGGAGGGTAACGATTCAGTGTAACCCTAGGGTTACGTGGGGTGGAGGTGCTGAAAGTAAGGGATAGCTTATCCCCCACCTGCCATCGCTCCTCTTAGATCGTACCAGAGACTACAATTCTACCACAAAGCAGATATGCTTGCGAATCATCTGAATAGAATGCTCCCTTTTTCTTTTTCTGCTAATGCTAGAAGTTTCGATAAAACGTCGAACTGTCTCATCTATCACTGGAACGCCAGCAACCCCATGTGCAGCCAAATGTCTGTGCATGGTGCAGATCATCCCAATCGCCCTTTCGTGTAACGGTCCATCTCGAAGACTTTCCGGTTTTTACCCGTTTAAGCATGTCCCGGATTTCCACCCAGAAAAGATAAGCAACTGTATCGATCAAAAGCATCAACCAACTTTCAATAACATGGATACATGCCTACCTCTTCCCGACTCTTGGGCCGCGACAAGCTCATGTTTCGAGACTTATGTGTGCTTTTTAGATATATTGAGTTCATCACAAGGTAGTGCACGAGGTTACAAGTACAGCCAATGGCTTCCACTCTGTCAGATGCCAGACGGGAGGGAGGTACACCGGTTCCGTTTGGACTGAGTTTCTATTGCGACTTGGCTTCTTGGAGGAGCCTTGGAAAACTTCATATCGCTGCGGGCGGAAGATTACAATCCACTTGGGCCGCAAGCTTTTCGTGATGAGTATACATTTTATACTTCCACCAGAGCCATTGTTTCCTCCCTTACAGCCAGCCCACTGATATGCGCGCAGCAGGCAAGTTGAATACCTGAACCCAGAAGTCTGGGCGAAATGATGCTGTCCATAGTACATACCTGCTATCTTATCCCAATCTGACACTGCATTGTAGCAAGTAGTACTTCTGGTGGACATTCCTCGTGCATGACGCGTCAGAAGCCATCTTATCAAGCAGTCAGAGTGATGTATTATGGAGTCTTCGAAAGTCAATCCCCTCCCCAATTGAGTCTATCTCGTCGATCAATACTGCATGCTGTCTTCCGGAGTTTGGAATGTCCTAAAGCATCCCATAAAACCACAAAATAAGGTGTACCAAATGACGTTCGAAGAAGCAAAGCCACATGTCCGTCGCAGCGAAATTATGGGACCGATTCCCCCAGGCCAAATTCTATTTTCACTTGGCGTATCACTCCGCCTCGCTTGGCCAGTCAGAATACTGAGCGACTAGACACAGACTAAACACAACAGACACAACCGAATGCGCAATCCCGACGGACGCTACCCAACTACCATAGCACTATGCCCCCTTAGAGTCAGCCAAGCGCAATTATCTGCGGCTCTCCAGGTGACGATCCCCGAAATGTCTGGGACTAGATCACTATATCTCATATACGACAAGTGTATCGGGGCTTGGTACCGCTTGGTACCGCTTGGCGCCGGCAACATTTCTTTTCCAAAGTTTGTTTCTGCTTGTATCGTGGATTTTTTTTTTCGGGAAGCTATGATACCGGTACCATCACGGGGTACTGGTTAGAAGAGTCTGGGCGCGACGATAGGAAACACTATGTATCACTATGGCTCAGCTTATCACCGTAGCCTCTTTTTCTCCACACTCTCCCACATATATGATGACCACGTACCCAAGACAGTTCATCTTTTAACATTCAGTACTTAGCACTGTTTCACCTCTTATCAGAACTACTTATATTCTTCATCCTTCGACCAAACCAGTGTTTGTATCTATCACGGCTTTCTAGACATTTCTGCTTCTTGAAGCAAAATGACTGGACAATTCACAGTAAAAGATCCAGCGCGGTGTGCTCACTATGCAAGGTTCATGGCCAAGCTTACTGTGACGGAAGCCAATATCATATACTGGTCTTTGTTTCTGTTTGTACTTGCACTTATGTGTACTGCCTCCATACAGCACCACAAGTAAGAACATTTATAGCTTCATCGACGCGACGCACTGCTAACTTTACAACAGATCCAATGCCCTAACCGAAATCGAAAAAAGTCTACCGCCAACAGAAGCGTCCTCAGCCCGTCACCGCCGTCGCAACCGACGCCTTCGAGTCCACTACCTCTCCATCGCATCTCTCTGCTTCATCTTCGCCCTCATCTCCGTGATCTTCGAAGTCTTCGCCGCCTTCCAGATCCAATACTGCGATGGCGAAGATCTCATGCAACTTTACTGGGGCTTCTGGTCTATCCTCCAAGTCGGCTCACTGATCGCCATCCTCGGAGTTATGCTACAATTCTGGATCGTACTGGGCAACGTCACGACACCGAGCTGGGCCGTGGCTCTCGGAACGCCGGTTTTGGTTTTCGCGGCTTTGGGCTGGATCTTTAGACATCTTACGAAGAAGGGACGGGAGAGGTTGAGGGAGATGTATGACCCGGAGGAGGAGGAGACGGATGTGGAGGCTCAGAATGAGAAGGTTGGGAGTGGGAAGAATTTCTTGGAAAGATTGATGAGTTGGACGTAAGTGTCCTGTGCTTGTGCATGAAGTTGACTTGCTAACGAATGTCTAGTCCACGTCGCCAGACTGCGTCAGACAAATTCGAACGCATGCTGACCGCCAGATCTGCCAACACATCTGATCTAGCCTTCACTTCCCGGGTGTAAGTCGCTGGCTCTTCGAATTAGTGACCTCCGTACTGACTTTATCACAGGACAACAATTTCTGCTCCTGCAGTACCCCAACCAGGAGATATTCGACGTTCGTTGACTCTTTAATCCGCGAACTGCACTCATTATTTTCAAAACCGCGACTTTAAAGATATAGGGATTAGCGTAGATACCATGGAGTATAACTGGATTTATGACAGGCGCACCATGGGAGGAATTTGGGACGGAAAAGATATAAACTATTAGATACAGAATCGCAACGATAAAATATTACAGGACCGGAAGCGGGGAGTTGTCGGCGGTATATGTACAGTTAGGATTTTTACAATGATAGGAGAGATTTTGCCTCCAATATCATCTTATAATTTATTCTCCACCGATCTCACGATAAATTTGTGTAATATACACATTTCATTTCCTCCCTTCCTCCTCTTCCTCTGACTACATAAACCCCCCGCTCCTCACATCACCACATTCTGCACCGCCGTCTCCATCCACAACTTCGTATACAACCTATGCGCAAACTCCACATACTCTGGCATCGGTTTCCCTGTCTCCTTCCCCGTGCCCTTATAAAACACGCTCTTCAAAGTAAACACCGCGACGCCCTCATTCCGATCGATCTTCGCGCCCATCTCGAACAGACCATCCGATTCGCGAACCCCCGTCTTCAATGGCGAGTCGCCGCAGCGCACTGTTATCGCTTCTGGGGTCTTCGATACCACTTCAAAGTGATCTGTTATCTGCGTTCCGACGTCGTATGTGGAGGAGAGAAGCTCCGGTCTTTCCCAGAGCTGGTGCGCTGTTGTGCTGTCGTTTTGGTATTTTTTGGAGAGGTAGCGTCGTTGGTATGCGTATCCTGTAAATCATACCCAATAATCAGTAAACCATCCATCTATCCATCCATTTCTTCCTCCCCTATCACACCCCTTCCCTCCAAACAGAAAAAAACGTACCACTCCCACCCCAAACCCCCGCACAAAATGCCTCCACCAACTTCCCCTCCTTCTCCAACAAATGCGGCTTGATCTTCCCCAGCGGCACCTTCCGCACACACAGATCCTGCGTCGCGGGGTTGTTGTTCGGGTTATTGCGCTTGTAGGCGCGTGACGAGAAGATCGGGTCGCTGGCTGATATCGGGACAAACTTCGAGTTGCGCGTCCAGAAGGCCCAGCCGCCAGCGGCGCCCGTGGCGCCGAGGAGCGCGGTGCTGAGGGTGGTGCGGAGGACGCCCATTGTGAGTGAGGTTGAGGGGTGGTGTTGGGGGGATTGGGGATTGATCGTGTGGGTGGGAAACTTGGAAGAGATTGTGTGGAGGGTGATGATGCTTATCGTTATCGGCACGTGAGTAGGGGTCTCGGCTTCGGCTCGAGGGCACGGAGGGGTTGTGCTCGAGACGAGGTTGGATCTTTTGATACGCAATCGATCGTTGAGAATAGATAGGAGCTTAGGGCTTTCTACTGTAGTGCCTTCAATGCACTCTAAAGGCCCTTCACAATGCTAGTGCGTGGTAAGTTTAACTAGTTAGCATGTAGATTTTTACTTTCCAGTCATATGCTCCTCTTTACCTATTTACTAGCTCTCTGATCGCTCTCCAATAGCTCTCAAATAGCACTCTGATAGCCCTTTGGTAGAGATTTATCTGGTATTACTTTATTACAGTAGCTTTTCACCTAGTTGCTTACCATTTCATGACCAAGAAGAATTACTTACCACGCGAATGAGGTACCACGTGAATCAGAAACCGTAATCGAGCATTTTGGGTTCGCCAAGACTTTAGCGTCAACCCCCGCACCAGAACTGAATTGCGAAAACCTCCAACATTACAATTCAGAGATGCGACTGCATGTAATTGCCAGAAACACTTTCCACTCCAAGTCCTTGATGGCGCTTATCCCAAAACCTCTGAACTGAAGCTATTCCCAGATCTGGTTCCCCCCAGTTCGTAAAAAACATGTAATCATGAGGCAAGTTTCATCTCATCCCTTCCCCTCGTTTCAGATTGGCCATTTTTGATTTGATGGCTGCAAGTCTGAAGCAAACCAAACCGTCTGATCATACGAGACGACGTGCTTAGAATTGAGTATATATTTCTTCTCTTTCTCATATCTGTCGACTTCGTCGTTTTCTTCTTACCACCACTTAATATTTGTCTGTCGCTCTAATTTCAGTTGTTCCATCCATAATGGCTCTCCTAAGTCAAGGACCACTGCAGCGCCTAGTAGGCTCCTCATACAGACCTATCATTGGCATTGTTTCCCTCATAATATTTATCATATACATCATCACCCCATCATCGCGCCCCTCAGCCTCCCTAATAATCACCACCACCTCATCATCCGACCTTTCCTGGCTCCCTCCATCCTCCGCCCACCCATACAAAATCCACGCAATCGACACCTCTCGCCCCTACATCTCCCCGAACACCAGCGAAGAGATATTACTCAGTAAATCCCCCACCGCCCTCACAATCCTCACCTTTCTCATCGACAACTACCACACCCTCCCCGAAGTATCCTTCTTCCACCACGACCAACACCAAGCCTGGCACTCAATCTACACCTCCCCCTTCGAAATCCAACACCTACAACTCGAAAACGTCATCAAACACGGCTACGTCTCTCCGCGGTGTCTCCCCGGCTGCGAGAACGTGATTCCAGTTGCAAGTGCACTCGCATCGCCTCTCAACGAACTCAAAGGCAGTCCGCGCGAAGTCCAGATCTCGAGCGTGATCAAAGAATTCAATGTTGAGCACGCACGCGATATTGGGAAGGGGATGGGAAGGGTCCCGAAGAAGATCGCGGCCCCGTGTTGTAGTACGTTTGCGGTTAGTAGGGAGAGGGTGTTGAGGAGGGAGAGGGAGTGGTATGAGGCGTTGAGGAGGTGGGTTTGGGAGACGGAGTTGAGTGGGGTGCAGGCGGGGAAGATTTTGGAGTATACTTGGCATTTGTGGTTTGGAATGGAGGATGTTTTGTAAGTTTGCCTTGTTGATTGTGATTATTGGGTGGGGAAAGAAATCGTGGCTAATGTTCTTTGTAGTTGTCCTTCGGAGGCGCAGTGCTTGTGTGATGTGTATAATATTGGAGTCTGCGACCGAGAACTGTAGGCTGAGGCGCTGGATGTGAGGATTCGAATGATTTAAATGGCGTTGGGGAAACAGCATGGATGCTATCATGAGACCGGAGTCTGGGGTTTGTGATTTGGCTTGGATCAAGCTTGTTGTAAAAGTGATGGAGGAGACGCTGGATAGCATTTCTTACATAGCCTTCGGAATACTTATTCGACATGTCTGAAACACGTCTTCGGTGTAAATATGCATGGCTGTCTTTCTCCGTACCAACAGTGAGTATCCCATATTTAGGTGTGATTCCTTGAATGTCAAGAGATACTTCCTCTCTTGTTTGACTATCAGAAACAATTCTCGAGCAAACTACCTCACCTTGACTACTGAACTTCAACTAGAATCATTATTCGAGTAAAATAAGACCGCAGATTACTCTACCTGAAAGTGCAGACTCTAGTCTTCAACACACACCACAGTCCAACAGTGTGCCATACCAAGTAACTCAAGCCAATCGCTACCAGTCATAAAGGAGAAGAACCTCGTTTAACTCTCTTCTTAAGCTTAACCTCCTTACAAGGACTTTATTCCCCCCTATCTCAACTTCCATTGGGTGCACAAGTGGAAGTGGAGCGGATTCCTCATATCACGTGAAATGGTATCATCGACCTGGCACTCACTAGCGCCAAATTTCCAGCGAGTAGTTCACCAAATATAAGAAAAACGTCTCCCCTCGATGGATTTTCGTCTTTCTTGCTCTATAACACTTCTGACGACCTCAGAAACATATACAAATTTCACCGGCGACTTTCCTGGTTTTTTGCTGCGTTCTGCTCGTCATTTCGCGATGATTGAGAAGAGAAATTCTCGAGGGAAAGGGCTGACCCACTTGTCTGTTCTGCGATTGGTCCTAGTGGTAGCCAATAAGATGGAGAGACTTTACTCAGGTGGTCGGCCTTGGATTCTAGGTTGGTTCGAGCGGTTGTTGAGGTGAGGAGTGGATGGATGAATGACCATGAGATGCGTACATTCCGTAGTCGGAAGCATCGTTATCTTGGACAGGAACATCCTTGATTGTTGGTGGAAGTTTTGAGTTTTCATTATCAATCGTGTTATCTGACGATGCAATCATCTTGCTTGATCGCTCTCGACTTGCAACATGTTGCATGTTCAGCTCCCTCGCCACAGCCATGCTCTGGATGGAGTGATGCAAAGCATTACGGATTTTCTCTTGTCTGCATCTTACTTTCTTTCATTCATGCTGTCCTATCTCTGAAGCATTCAGAAGAAGATTTTCATGAGGGCATTATCTTGTCCCAATTAACATGCGACCAATAGATAACACTTAGTGGACCCGCCGCAACTCGGTACCCCGCTCAGCCACAACATCACCAATAGGAACCTCAGAAACCAAAATCGAATTCGGCGGTGACGGCCAAGGAAATGAAGAACCGTACGAGCTTTTCCCTCAAACACGAGAGGATGAGGGAGTTTTCAGGACAACTTGCCACTAGCTCGGCCTTGGCGAATGGGAGGTCATATAATCGACATATGGATGTGCAGGATAGGGTTGGCTATCAAGGTTCATCTAAACAAAGAAGCGGTCGCAATCCAGAAGACCCTATGGTGGGGATAAACGCGCGTGCACCACGCCAGCGATGGAAGATGTTGGAGATGGGATGTTTCACAGCAAAGTGAATTGAAGGGGGCAAATGAAACAAAAATCCATGGGATCCGGAAAGAGATCGATGCGGATAGCGGTACTTTGGGACACACCGGATAATACGTGGTCTGTGACAACTTTCTGGGGAAGTTTCGACGCACATCTCGACTCAAAATAGGGTTATTATCCTGTTGACTCCCTCCAAGATACCGGCTCGCCCGATGCCGGCCCCTTTTGGATCGTGGATTTGCTGTACTACTGTACCAACAGTTTTTAGGTATTTAATAAAGACAGCGCCAATTTTCTAGCGCTTTCTAATTTTCACTTCATCGTGCTGATTCTCGCATCTGTTCATTTTCTCCCACAACCTCCATTTCAAAATCATCATCATCTCAGTATTTTCCTTGTGATTTCCATCAGAACCCGCAAACATGGCTCCCTCAAGCATCAGAGCTACAGCAACCCGTACTCTACGTACTAAAATCACCACATCGGCCAACAAGCCTACTTTCGCACCCATTCTCATGAACCGTGGTATTACTGGCACGACTAGAAAATCAACCTCGCTGGAATCAAATAATTCTATGCAACAACAACCTCATATCCCTTTCTTACCCAGAGGTACCTTTTCCATCCATCTCTCCGCAAAACCAAACCCGCTTCTAACCGCTCCACCTCCTACAGATTACCCCTCCTCCTATCCCACCACCAAACAAACGCCCACCACCACAACAACCAACCCATTCAACCACCTCCTCACCTCCTTAACAACCCATCTCACTACCTCTCCTCGCCCGTGTATCCCCACCTTAACCCATCTCCTCTCAACCTATAAGTCAAACCCAGAAGATTGGCAAAAATACGCACATCGTAATCCGGAGAAACAGTACACGAGGAATTTGGTCACCGAGGTGGAGGGCGTGTTTAATTTGTTGATGTTGGTTTGGACACCGGGGAAGGAGAGTAAGGTGCATGATCATGCGAGCAGTCATTGTTTGATGAGGGTGTTGGGGGGTGGGGTTAGGGAGGTGAGGTGGGTTGCTCCGGAGGGGGAGGGGGAGGAAATGGAGGTGGAGGGGGTGAGGGATTATAGGATGGGGAAGGTGGCGTATATGTGTGATGAGGTGAGTTGCATTTCTTTTATTCTATTCTATTCTATTCTATCCTTTGTTCGCCAATGTAGAGACTGATTGTGATATATAGATGGGCCTACACTCGATTGCGAATCCGAGTAAGGAGGAGTATGCGGTTACTTTGCATCGTGAGTTCTTCCTTTCCATTCCCTGGACTATATGGTATGTGATTTAGTGCTGGTGCTGATATATGTCAAACAGTCTACACACCTCCCGGTGCTGCGATGCGTGGCTGCCATGTCTTTGATCCGGCGACGGGGGAGAAGACGCATGTTATGCAGGGGAAGTATGATTCTGTGAGGGGGGTGGTGAATGAGGATGCTTAGGTGGGGGGTGGTTTGTGGGTGCTGGATGGGGAGAGATGAGATGATACCCTTTTATTTTATTTCTTTTGTCAAACTTGCTGTTTTATCGGGGAGTTTTGGGGGATCATGGGGATTCGCTTGCGTTTGTGCGCGAATACAGCGTGGGGATGCAAGATGCGGAATACAGTATTGGAAGGCGTGCATTCTTTTGTTTGCTTGGCTTGGTTTGGCTTGGCTTGCTGAACGGCAGGGAGTGATATGGATGCGTAGATGGAGGGATGGATTGATGTTGTTAATCTTTCTTCTTTCCACCATGGAGCGCTTTTGATAATCAAATCAATTTTTGGTACACGTCGCCTTGTTTGGATTTTTGGTGAGATAAGTGAGTGCAGGGAAGGTGGAGAGATGGGGACGTGGTGATGGAGGTTAGGTGGTGTCTTGAGTGCTTCTGAGATTGTCTTATATGTCTAGTTTCTGCTCGTCGCGCCTTGGAGTCTGCAGCTGTTTTCAGTGTCGCTTCTACAGTTTGTTTGTGAGGTAGGTGAGGGAGAGTAAGGTGGAAAGATAGTGAGATGGGTATTTTATGGTGAGGTTTAGGTGGTGTCTAGAGCTTTTCTTCGGTTATCTTTTCCGTGCTCTCTCAGTGATGTTTCTCTTGGGAGTCTCCCCTTGGGGTGTACAGCTGTTTTCTGTGTCGCTTCTACCGTTTCTTCGGTGAGGAAAGTGTCGGTAGTTTTCGAGGTCTGTGAGAGGGTTCTGGGATATCTGGATTCTTCTTTTGCAAATTTTCTAAGTGTCGAAGATGGAAACGTAGGGTAAGTGGGGGGTAGGTAGCCATTGGGTGGGCTGAAAAGCTGGAAGCCTCACCCATGGGTATTCATTTCGCAGTCCTGTCAAGCTTACGATTTGAATCTTTCTGGCTTTCTCCTTGTCGTCGTCGTTCTTCTTAATATGCCTCCTCTGATTCCTCCTCGCTCTCCTTACTTCTCATCCTCGCTCTCCTTACTTCTCCTCGCTCTCCTTACTGCTGACCCTCTCCCTCTTTAAAATATCAATTATATGTTCTTCGAAACGGCCACTCATCAAACACAGCCATGAAGTTAAAATTTGTGGTGGGCAGATAGGATGAGTAGCTATCGCTTAGATGAGATGTTTCCGATCGCCTTAATTTGCCGACTTGGGTCTTCATGTGGTCGCAAGTTGCGACTTCCCTTTTAGGAAAAATGTTCTGGTAGGAAGGGACGGTGAATTTCGAGAAATCCCCGCTTCTGAATTTCGAACACACTTCCTTCTATTTCTATTTCTTTTCATCTCACCTTTCACCTCGACCAAACAACTACACCGTTGAATACTCTTCGGATTGCTCTTCTACTACAATTGAACCAATCATCTGGGCAACGATGCCTCCGACCAGAGAACAACCTCATGGTCCAGGCAACCTGCAAAAAAAGAAAGCACCTTCTTTATTGTAAGTGAACCATTGAAGGTGAAATATTTACCTCATTTTCGTTGACAATGAACAGAAATCCCCAGAATGAGATGGTCACTATCCATGTCACCGACGCAGACGGCAAAGTTTTCAATTTCGTTCTGCATAAGAGCTTCCTCTGCTATGCTTCTCCATTTTTTGATGCAGCTTTCAATGGGAATTTTGTGGAGGGTCAAACACAAAGCATGAAATTGGAGACTTCAGAGCAGGCTTTTGGAATGTTGGTTGATGTGAGTCGGTATCTAATTTAATGCATGATTTTAGCTCCCCGGTGGTCTTGTTACATCAAGACCAAGAAAAGCTGACGAAAGGATATAGTACGTTTATTCTGGCTGCAGCAGATTCTGCCAACGTACAGATGCAGAAAAGAGCGAAGATAATTACAATTCGAGCTGCTGTCCCAACGATGAAGATGGTGACCCACCACCGGAACATGTCAACCATTTAATTGAGTTGTGGATTCTGGCCGACAAAATATTGATGCCGACGCTTCAGAATATGGTCATGGACCAGATCTATACAATCAGCTGGCTTCTATTTGATCAATGTGGGCTTGATGTGCAAGCAATTAATTTCAATCTTGTCTACAACAATACAACCACCGAGAGTCCCCTACGTGCTCTGGTTGTGTCGATATTTAACGTTTGCAGCTATGCTCTAGACCTTGAGTTTATGGCCCATTTACCTCGCGAGATGGTTTTGGAATTGTACATGGACCTTTGGCAGGTTCATGGCAAGGCGCATTTCTATGGGATATCAATGGCTGGGCTTCATGTCTCAACTCAGATTCCAACGCGGGGCGGAGTTAAGACGAAGTGATATTATTGGCTCTCTATCATTTGGATCTACGATCTTCCAGTACTGGGGGTAGCTAACATTCAGCGGCAAGTAGGGAGCTTGGGTTTTTAAGATTTGCTATGCGTTGATTTCGAAGGACATCTAGGAAGTACAGTGGGGCGGAACTTTTAGTCATTCGGATATTATACATTTTAGAATTCCATGGTTGCTCGGGAAAATTATTCTGTTACCGTGTTATATGCCAGATCAGGTGGGCTCCCCTCTGTTCATTCCCTATATGCGATCCACCAACTCTAGAGTTTGCTCCTCTGCTCCACGAGTCTTCCAAGTGAAGATAGTGATAGAAAGACGCGTGTGTATGTAAGAAAGGGGAGTAAGTAGGCAGTATTCTTACAAGATCTCTTTCCATGGCAATGTCGAGTCCTGCAAATGAAAACTCTATCTCCGATTGCATGTGCACCCGCCTTTTAATTTCGGTGTCTCCTGTCCCAGAGATTATTCCCATCATTTATTTCCCAGCACCCACAACTACAATCACAACCACAAGCTACACTCATAATCCCTTACTGCTACTCACTATCCCTCGACATTCATCATCACTCGCCCGTATCCACTGTTATCCTAGCAATATAACTTCACGCCCTACCTAATCATCACGCGTACAATTACATGGGCAACCATGAATGCAAAATAGAGAAACAGAGAGAGGAAGAAGATCGTACTAGCTGCTAAAACAGTTGCTGATCCACTTCTCTCTGAGTTACACCACTTGCTTTTCTATTTCAGATTTCTGGTGTGAAGAGAAGGCATGGAAACGAGAGTCTCAGCACTCGGAAGTCCATGAAACAAGGTTTGATAGGGATTGAAGCCTGTGAAGCGGAAGATAAAAGGGATTGCGACAAAAGCTTATAATGAAAATCCCTGGAGGGGTAAATCTACTCGACCGAGGAATCAACTAAGCCGAGAGATTCACGATGAATTTGGCTGGGAAACGTGGCAGAACGAAGGATCACGATGAGACAGTGAATTCATAGATAATGTGACCGAAATACTGGAAGCGAAAGTAGCCTAGCGAGGCCTGAGAGGTATATAAAAGCCTCGTTTCTTATTCGAAAGACTTCTCTCAGTAAGAAACTCAGAAAGGTGCGATGCTCTCCGGTGGATGTTGGATGGTGTTAAGCGGAAATGTTTATGGGAGATATAGAATGCTCAGAGGTTTTAGATAGTGTAAATCCTGAAACTGGCGGTGTCGGCTTTTATTATCATTGTCGTTTATCTGGCTTTTATTATTGTCATTCTTATGATTTTGCTGTCATTGTGGACCCCGCAACCCTGAGGTGAAGCAAGAGTGTTTGGCAGTAGAACTTAAAGTCTAAGATAACGACATGATAAACGACTGCATGCTTCTAACTTGGCTCCCTCCTATTTCCCAGATCTGGAGACGCTGCAGCAACTAGGACTCTAGAAGAAGAAAGAGAAATCGCGGGTGATCTATAGGGTTTATATACCTCTCACAGATGTACGGGATGGGGTCTGGTTTTGGAATGAAGAATGATGCGGGGAGGGAGAGTGGAGAAGTGGTTTGGAATGAATGGGAGAGTGAATATCCATATTTATCAGGAGTCTAGATAGCTAGGAGAATGATATAGTAATATTTCTAGGTGAATCACAAGCCGTGAATGACAACCAATAGATTGTCAGTGCTGGATGAACATATCTGCTTTGGTGTATAAATACTTCTTCTCGTACTTGATTTGCAAAAATCAGAGCATTCTAGATTGGCTGCGAACCTACCTATGGGTACTCATCGTAGTCTAATTCTAGAACTAAAGAAGGCGGCTGTGATTGTCGGAGAATGTTGTTCCGGAGAAATTAGAGATGAATATTGAACTATTGATTATTAGTGTATATAAAATCCAGGATGTGAAAGCTATTCGAAAGTTTTGATTTGTTGTTGATATCAGGGTTTGCTGTCGATAATCGACTTTCATTGTCATTCCATCGCCAGAGTACATTTTTTCAGATGAATGACGGTGTTCGCATGGAAGTGACAGCAAATATAGATCTCTGCGAAGTCACGAATACCGAAAAGGGTAAGCCGAGATAAGTGTTGGAACCGCTGTAGTGGGGCAGGTGGTGGGGTAGGTGGGCCTATACCCACCACCTTAAACTGAACGTCGTAGTGATCGATTAGGCTTACGAAGCCTATGACTTCAGGCTTGCGAAGCCTGTAGTTCAGGCCTACGACACCCGTGACAAATAGGCCTGGAAGGCCTATAAATATAGCTAGTCCTTCCCACTGTAGATAGCCCATCAGTTCAATCAAGTCAAGTATTCTACCACCTTATTATTAAAGTCCCTTAAGCATTTACCCGCTGTGCCTCTGTACGTGCATGTATAAGAATAAGTAAAACCATCCAATTGGCCTTGGAAAGAACATGGCTAGCGGCATATAAGTTCGCATTCTAAGAATACTCAAAGCCTAGATATTTCGAACATTCTAGTTACCGAGTGAAGAGCAGATGCAGTGAGCCTAACATCGTGTTAAGTTAGAGGGTCCACCAATTAGTGAGTACCATCGAGGAAAAGGGGTCCGGATATACCGAAATAAGGAGAGCCGAGATGGAGAAAGTATAAAGGGCTGAATTGTACGTGATATACGATCATCAGGGTTCGAAATGACTCGTTGCGGGGTATGGATAGGGCCGAGATCTCGGAAGGGTGGCTTGAAGTCTAACTTAATTGGTGTATGCCTTAGGTCGATCTCTCTTTTCTACCGTTGTGGGAAAGAGTAATAACTTTAGTGTTCATGCTGTTGGTGTGAGAGTCTGTTCCGACGACGGTAGGGAAGTTTGCAAAAATGAAAGTCTAAATATTCAGAGGGAATGAACTTTATAGAACCGCCGAGAAGAAGTTCATCTTAGCCAAAGTGTATTATCCAAACCGTAGAGTTTGATCATTACTCATTTGACGATGCTGATGCTGTTGCTGTCCAACTTTGATCCTTGGGACTTGTGCTTTAAATTGATCGGAACGGAGAGCTACTACATATGCGTTACAATTCGTCAAACTTTCCCCATACTCTCTTAGACACTGAGTATTCCCGATCAATGTGCTAGGAATTCTTTCAGGTAGTTCTACTCCAAATATCCGACTGACCCCCCGGCACTCTTACTTCTTACAACGCCTTGTAAACCCCCTGATAACTCATCTGTTTGAAATTGTCCTTCATCTCCTTCGCATCCATGGCCTGCATTGTCAAGGTGAAAACATCACTTCCAGAAACCATGAAACTCCTTCCTCTCCCCATCGCCAACTTCTGCTCCATAGTCCCCAGCGCTAGCCCACTCGCAGGTTTATCATGCTTCGCCAAAGTTCCTTCGTAGATTTTCAAAGCATCCATCCACTCTTTCTCATCACCCCACACTCCCGGTAGTCCCATGCTCGCCCTAGCATCCAGGCTTCCTAACCATACGGAATCGATATGTTCCCCGCATTCGGTAAGAATAGCATCGAGATTGTGAATTCCTTCGAGTGACTCGATTTGGATGACGATTGCGGCTTGATTGTTGAGACTTTCCCAGAGAGTGAGAGATGGATCGAGGGGAGTGTCGGATATTCCGAAGAGGTACCGGGCGGGTGGTGCAGAACGCTT
The DNA here is from genome assembly GCA_002946385.1 of Rutstroemia sp. NJR-2017a WRK4. NCBI lineage: Eukaryota > Fungi > Ascomycota > Leotiomycetes > Helotiales > Rutstroemiaceae > Rutstroemia > Rutstroemia sp. NJR-2017a WRK4. The sequence goes on along the minus strand of NJPR01000140.1, from coordinate 348,781 downwards.
TCCGTTGCGGGAGGCACCGAACTTGGCTGCGGAAACGATATGCTTCGCCTGTTCGACTGTGTCCACTTGCGGAACAACAATTGAAGCTCCAGCATCTAGTGCATAACCAATTGCTGCGTGGTCGTGGCCAGGAACGCTGGGTTTGTGTGAGCATGAGTACAAAGTTGGTGGGGTTATCAAGTTACCGGACAAAGGCCATGGACTTCCCTTCACTGATGAACTGGACATCATGTACCATCTGCGATAGTGTTAGTATGAGACACTCCAGGTAGACAAGGGTGCAAATACCTGTGTCATAGTCTCCACACTCATGGCAGCATGTTCCCAATCAACCCAGACGATGTCGTACCCCAACTGGGCAGCAATCTTCGAGATTGGCGGAGATGCCAAACCACAGAAGAATCCAATCAATGGTGGAATCTTCCCATCATGTGCGTCCCGAAGAGCATCACGTGCTCTATGTGGTTGGAGAAGTGACGGAGCACGGTAGGCTTGCATGCCTTGAGTATGAGAGGATTGTTGACTGTCGCCCATGATTTTGTACCTGAGGAGAATGTAGAAACTGATAAGACTTTATTTGGGTGACGGGGAGACTGATTGAAGAAAGAGCAACTCTTCGTCATCCTAGAAGAGGAATTGACGTGACCTTTTATCCCGATCCATAAAAGCCATATACATCCCCGCTATCTGCATTGTCAACATCTTTGCTTCGAACCCTGCCGTACCACCGGCGATATGTACATTTACGTACATAGAGACCTTCGTACTACGTAAAAATGTCGCCCCACATATTCTTTTTCCTCCCAGATGCTGAGCCGAATAATCTAGTCAGGCTCGTGTTTGTTGTCGAGCCCTATGCTGTGGTGGATGCCTTGAATTGCTTACCAAGCGCTATCTCCGGTTTTACATGAACGAACTATGCAGAATGGAGCAACCCGAGATCATCCCGTCCGGTACGCCGCGTTACTAACTACAGTATTTTTAGAACAACATGTCAAGATTAAGCAACTCTCCGGCGAAAGTCCTTTAAGTCCTAATTCCGCGGGTTTTTCGAGGCATCTATTCTGATCCATACCGGCCCATCACAACATCAATATGGTGTTGTGTTTCTCATCGTATGACCTCTGTTTCTCGGAGAAAATAAATCTGCCGAGCCCGAATACGACTTCGTTGGCGGGTGTGTCCACCGTGTGTGTCCTGGAGATACCCCTCATCGATTGTTCCGACATGTGTAACCAATCGAGAGAGTTTTCATAGCCAGATCGATATTACAAAGTCCATCGAGGTTATCGACCATATCTTGCCAAACGTCGCTTGATACCGCAGCCCGTAAATCCTCCTTATCGTTCACAAGAAATGGAACATGTTGCGGACATCTCATGATCATCAGTCGCTTCTGATGCTCGACAGTATGACCACCGATCTGCCTGCCTAGTAGCGGGCAGCCAAAGCCAAATAATGAAAGTTGGCTATGTCGCAAGCGTCAATTACACCAAATCAGTCTGCGTAATCAGACACGGTACGGCACGACACTTGTATCGTCACCAGAATGCCAACACACATCTGGTCTCGGTACGCGGGTTGGTGAAGCACCAAACATGAAATTCAAGCTGTTTTATGCTCGATTAGTTCGGCTTGCTACATCTCCTGTTCAATGATTACATTTTCCTGAACAATCACTCTGCTGTATCGTGACCCGCGAGTATCCACCTTGGGAAAGTCATCTTTCTTTCGATCTGGGAACCGAAGCCATTTGGGAGGTTCCAGATCGAGAACAAGGAGGTACAAGCTGTAGTCTGCATATCTTCACCAGTTATGTTGGGAAGTGTGACTACATAAGGACTGAGGCAACGTCTCACAGCACTCCTTCAACCAGAGCATGCTACTCAATATATCCCAACTTCGGAGTAATTTATCGCTCAATGCTGTTTCCCCAAGGAAACAATAAATCCTCGTCCAGGGTCACCGAACCACATATCTTAATATGACGAACAATCGTTTTGCTCAGAGGGTATGACTGTGCTCTAGGCGTAGACACATAACTCATAAGTAAATGTGGGAGAAGAAAGATGTGATTGGGAGCTCCATTCTCACGCTGCGACATAAATGAACAGAGCTTGAGGAGGTACTCATAAGTAGGATGAGGGCCGGTTCGGTGCTGAAGTTCGAATTGGCTCCTCTCGAACAGAGTCTTAAGTAGGCTTGCGGGAAGCGTACAAATAAAGTCCCGAAAGAATCTGAACAGTGAAGGTAATGAGTATAAATCTACCTATTAGCTACTACTATAACATATGAAGCCGGCCTAAGCAGAAAGATGTATTAAGGGAAAGATCCCTATGAATTAATATCTCCCTCCACATGACGAATCTCTAGTCACAAATCTAACTGCTTGAAGTGACTACTCAACTTTGGTCGCACTTAACATAGCCTTATCCTAACTGGTTGTCAGCTTGGTGTATGTTGAACTTGTTTTATTGAACGTACCATTAAAGACGTCGGCAGCAGTGTCAGCAACCACACCATAGAAGCAATAGAGCCTCTCCATGTGCGTCCGCTTGCCCCACCTAGAATATCCGAAGCAACCTTGTTTGCAAATTTTGCTGCATCCACTACACATGTTTGTTAGTGATAGTCAATCTAATGGTTTCCTGAAGGCCGCTTCCTGAGTCAACACGTACTTTTTTGGGAAGGGTTTACATCAGCGCCTGTAGCACGAGCCTCAATGGCTTCTGACACCTTGCTGTACAGCGATCCAGGAGGAAGTTTCCAATTGTCTCCATGAGACATGATGTTCGTATCAACGACCCCGCTGACGACTGCGAGGACCTTGACCTGAAACGGAGCCAATTCTAAACGCATCGTTTCCGACTGTGACATCAGAGCAGCCTTCGAAGCACCGTAAAAACCTATGTTGGTCCACAGTATTAGAAGACTCCGCAAGAAGCCATAATATACAGCAATGGTGCTCCAGGACGTCAACTTACTCATCCAGGGAGCATTCACATATCCAGAGATAGAGCAAATATTCACGATAGTTCCTTTCGCGGCGATGACAAGCGGCGCAAAAGCCTGTGTCATGGCGTGGACTCCCCAGAAGTTAACATCGAATAATTTCTTCGCTTCCTCAATATCTGTATCCAAAGCAGGCATGACCATTGATTGGCCTGCATTGTTAACCAGGTAATCTAGTTTTCCGTCCGTCTGAGCATTGACGGCGTCAAGGGCAGCAGCGATGCTCTGGGAACTGGTAACTTCTAGCTCGAGTAACGTGACGTTGGGAAGATCTTTAAGATGCGACATCTTGGAGAGCGTACGTGCCGTGGCAAAGACATGCAATCCACGTTTCTGAAAGACTTCAGCAAGGGCTGATCCGCTGCCTCCGGCACTGCACCCGGTAATAAGGACCGATTTTGCTGTTTTGACTTTCGACATGCTTCAGGGATCTAGTTCGAAAGACTTAGAATATGAGTAAGAAAGAATATGAGTAAAAACTTTAAAATAATATGTTGGGGCTCAAAGTAACTTTGGATTTATTTAAGATGTTGGAGTGTTGGGCACAAATACCAAGGCCCTGCAGATGTGGATCATGCAAGGCGGCGCGCGTATGGATTAATCTACCCGTCGGGTTTTCTATCTATCCGACGACCCAATATATACACTGACTCCTGGACACTGGAGGCACGATTGATTGTATATTCTTTACCTTATGGCTATATGAAATTTGCTTTTAAACTGTCCATTTTATTTGCGAAGCTTATCGTCTTCAAGGTACAAGCTGTACCTTTGATATAGTGGCTTTACTTCAAAGTGAGTAGTCTTGCCTTCGATATCACAGCTTTACCTTCGACGTAGCGGTCTTGCTGATATATAACATGGGTCGTCGGACAGATAGTAAAAACCGTCGGTGTAACGATTTAGGCCGAATTGCATCCATACTAGCACCAAGTGTGCGCAGTGCACCTAATCGCTTAAGGTTACTAGCTCAGGGGTTGAGTCTCTAGAAGACGTTCCTGCGGTTATCTCTGTATGTGATAATTCTAACATATATTTGGGCCTCTTTATTAACGCCCAGTAGAGCGTACCCGTCATAGTTGGATGGATATCAATGCGTTAGGAAGACCTATGATGATCTGAATGCTCTCGAAATTCCCACGCTAGCCCACAGTGAACCACTCTCGCACTCTACGATCAACGGAAAGGAACAGCATTTGCGACGACAGAGCATTTCCAAGCTCTGCTCGAGCTCTGTTGTTCTCACTGTCCTTCCGTTGATATGATGAATCGCGATACCATGGCGAGGATGAAGGATATAACGATATGTGAATCGATCTTGGTCTTGCCTGTGAATCTTCTAGGGATCCATCATTTTTGGAAATATCAACTCGAAATTGATGAAAATGTGTCGTTAATATGTATCCAGAAAATACGACGTTAAATAGTATTCTTCAAAATGATTCTTGCGGCTATCAAATATACAGTTGTCCTCTATCACACAGTTCCGAGAGCACCCAGGTCTCTTTGTCGGACTATGACTGCCTCTTCCATGAACGGACTACGAGCTCTGATCCCCTTGCCCCACTTAATAACCAAAAAGGGAGTAGAAACTAGAATCAACGATATGAATCCAAGAAGTGTACTAGCCCAGTGAAATCCGAGGTTGGTGTACATGGCCGAAGAAGCGAGAGGGAGAAAAGCGATAGATATGTTCTCGAATAAACCAACAGCCGCAAGAGCACTTGCGGCGTACTTGCTGTATGCATCGATGAGATAGTTTGCATTGCTGATTATGACAGCCGCAGTTCCAAATCCTACCATGACTAGGCCAACAGTAACAATTATCCAGTGTATGTAGTGGTAGGCTGCCCAACCATAAACAAACATTCCCTCCGTGACACCAAAAAATCCACCTATTATAGCTGCATAGAGCCGAGCCTCAGGGATGGGCGTACCCCGGACTTCTGTATTTCGCTCAGCAGAGTTATGGTGCCAACGATTGGTATAGAGACAAAAGCCAGTCCCAAGAATCTCGCCAATGACGATAGAGCTTTGGACATATCCTGCTTGGATAGCGTCCCAACCGTAGAGCTCTCCATATACCTGTTCAACGGACTGAGTGAATAGGTAGACTGTTCCGAGGCTGAAAGACGCCCAAATTGTGGCAACGAAGACCACCGACTCCGTGAAGAACATGAAGATTGGTCGTTGTATGCTTTTAATGATGACCTGGTACAAAGGTGCATGATCTGATTCCTCTGCCGTGTATACATTCTTCCCCTCTTTGCGCATTATTTTTGCTTTGGCTCGCAGGATAGCCAAACCGCGAGTTTCATGGAGACCGAGAAAAAGGATAGGGAAAAATGCGGCAGTGAAAATCAATTCGATGTAAGCAATCTAACGCCAATCCAGAAATTGAAGTATCGAGGCACCAATCACTGGACCCAGACTTGTTGCGCAAAGATATACCATAACGTAAAGACACACCGGTACACTCCTGGCTCGATCCCCGTGGAACACATTCGATGTGTTGCTGGCAACAACATCGCTCATGAGTGGGACGCATCCACCCGTAAAGAACCGTACCACGACAAGCGTTGTGAAATTCTTTGCCAGGCCAATTGGAATGAGAAGGCACATGAAGCAAAAATAAGTGCTGAGAACGACGGGTCGGACGCCCCAGTCCTCTATGAGGGGAAGCAGGAAAAGAGGAAAAATTGCAGCTCCGACTCCCCAGGACGTAGTGATCCAATAGGAATTTGGGAAATGCTGATCAGAAATCCCAAATTCATCAGAGATCGACTGGTGAGCAACTGAGAGAATAGTGCCGTTCACAGAACAGATGAAGCTCGCGAGAAGACCAAGTCCCACTGTCCACCATTTCTTTCTCATAGACCAGTTGAATGGATCTTCTGGGTCATCTGGTCCATCCCAAGTGATAAGTATAACGTCTGGTGAGTTGTATGGATCTGTACTGGAATATTAGTCGAAACCAGGTTGAGAACTCCGAGGCACATGCACTTACCTTCAGGGGGCGAATCCGAAGCCGGGTTATCAGTTTTTGTGCAGTCGCCCATTACAGGAAAGATAGTTCCAAGGCGATTGATGAAAGTATTTACTTTTATCACATCATCATGATGCGTACTTTGTGAGCGCGGCACATCGGTGGCCGCTGCGACGATGGAAGTCATGGTAGAGCTCAACCCAACAAGAAGAAAGATGGGGAATGAAGCATGGAAACGGTTATGTGGTTTCCCAGAAACTCACCAGTCTTATATAGAACATGAAGGAATGTGGTGGTGACAGGTACTTCACATGTCCCATTAGACATGGGATATCGAAATCATATGCGTGAATGTATTTTGATTGGTCGGTTGAAATACCCAAACAGGTAATTGTACGGATTAGGCAGGAATCTAAATGTGGTTAGTTAGCGCGGTGATGAACGCAAGGGTCGTTCAGGGGCCGCTGACATCCATTCATAGCTTCTATTTTTCTTCCCAGTGATAGCCTCATTTTGGAAATTTTGGCACATTGACTTTAACACCTAAGTTATGTCTGAAAGACGGCTGACTTGGCAGCCCGGATTCTCCCTGTTAAGGAAACCCGCAAGGAGACGGGTGCCACGCAGGAATAGACGAGAGCGATTCGAGTTCGTCGTGGAGCACACTCAGAGAGCCTGTCGTGAAACACATTTCCGAGAGCATCCTACCACAGTTGACACGGCCAGAGCCTTTCTCCGAAGTGCAGCTGTTCAAGCAAATGAGCCTCTTACTGACCTTTCACTCGGGACCTCGCATGATGAATCATCGATCTGGGGCCAGAGGTCTCTTGAGTTAGAGACGACTGGTGGAACGATCAAGCCCCTCACAAACCCGTGCAATAGCTATGACCAATCTATCTCCTCGCGTTCATCGGAGTCCACCCCTGACGAGCGTGATATTACGGATTTGGGACCCGTTTCCGCAGTCGCTACAGCTTTGAACAACATTGAATTCCCGATTTTTACGTCCCTGCCATCGACTGTGGAGTACAGTAGTCTTACTCAAAGATTCAAGGCGATTCTTAACAGATGTATGAATCTATTCACACATTAGCTTTTCCCAACCCTGACTAACAAAATTTAGATAATAACGAGTTTTGCACGATACCATTAACGTTTCAGCTTCAGATAAACCCCTTTCGCTACCGTCAAGACCTCAACCCAGAACCGACCTTTCTGGTCCACGCGGTAATGGCTCTATCGGGGCATCACGTCAATTCGATGTCAACCCTAAGTCATCGGCATACATCACTTCAACTGCTTCGTCAGAGTCTCAACACATTCAGTAATCCGAAAACTATGTATTCCGTACTTGACACGATCATACTCTTATTTTCGCTAGATGTTAGTCAAACTTTCGCGTGCCGCGGACTAACCTCAGACTGACGGTGAATATTAGGAAGCTCAGTCTATCCTTGGGAATTGGAATACACATCTTATGGGGGCATATGCTCTCTTTGAAGCTTGTGGTGTATCAAGGCCTTGACCATGTCTTCGAGAGTCGAAGCTCAGATAGGAATACTCACTTGGTACGTGAAGCCCACTTTCTGTTTACCTCTGAGTGCTAAGTGACTTTTCAGGTGGGATGCTATTACCAGTCTATTGGCCAGAGAGCATTGTGTGTTCCCTTACGAATACTTCGATGCCGTACTATCGAACCAGGATAACCAAGAGTGGGACTTTTTTGGACTGTGCGGGTGTCCGACGGCTCTTGTAAAGATTGTAATGCAGATAGCACGCCTAAGTTTAAAGAAGAATAGTCTATTCTCGATCCTGGATTCCGCTTCCAATAACCCTACCATCTCTGAGATTCAGCAGTCGCTCGAGTCTTGGTGTCATATCCCCTCCCCCACCGCTTTCAGAGATGAAGAATCCATGCACCAAGACCAAGATGTCATGCATTGCTCCGAGGCATGGAGAAACGGCCTTCTTCTTTATATGTTTAGGGCATTCCTGTGGGAGCCTGGAACAAGCGTCCCAACACATATCCTCTACCGCGCAAGAGTCACGGTCGACCACGTGACTTCATGTCGCGATAAAAGCATGATTGCCAGGCAGGCGTTGCTGCCTCTTTTCTTCGCAGGCTGCGAACTGTGAGATCAGTCAACCCAAAGTGAGATTATAAGACTTTGCTCAGTCTGGGACGAGAAGACAAGGTATCACATGTTCCGCAATGCAATACCACTGCTTGAAGAAGTATGGGCGGGGCAAGACAGGAAGGGGTTTGAGAACGTGTGGTGGGGTCAGGTTGTGGATAATCGGCATACAGAGGATAAGTCTTATCCTCTGACGATGCGAATTTGCTTTGGCTGATTTAGAAAATTAATATATCGTCATCCTATGTGCGGGTTGTCCATTTTTCGCATATTCTTTACGCACTGTACCAGCCCACCCTGATTCCGCGTACTATCCATGTAGTATATCGGGAGAATATCTAGCAATGATCTTTGAAGTAATTCAGTATAAAAATTGCAGTCTAGATATCCTGATGTTCTTGGTTGCTTCACTGCGAGTATTGATGTCCGTATAGTTGCAAGCTAGTGGCTCGTTACTCGTTACCCCTCATTCTCGCTATCCCTCAATCTTGCTACCACTCATACTTGCTTGCTGCACGAGACCACAAATCCGCACATTTACGAGTACATGATCATTGTATAACTTTCCAATGAAAATGGTTTTAAATTGCAGTAGAATGTGCCCAGGAAACATGAATTACTAACCCCTTTCAGCAAGATAAAACAAAGAAGAAACATTTCCCAAATCTCAAAGAACACCCATCACTCGCTATACCATTCCGGCGTGGGGATATCTTTCAGTGCATCCCAGTCAACGTCCAAGTCAGTTCGATCCTGAATTTGCTCCCACTCCATGTTTTCAACTACTTCGATTTTGACACCTCCATTAGCATTCTCATCTCTCTCGCTCTTCTTCCTCTGAGCGATCCTCTCTATCGTTCCTTCCACATACAAAATCCATCCTTCAACCTTCTTCACCGAACTTGGATCTATCCCCCGACACCCCCTAAGGCGTTCCGCAAACTTGCTGTAAAGTCTCAAAGCTGCTCCCCATTGCCCAAGTACCTCGAAGCAAATTCCTAGGGCCTTGCAAGTTATCAGAACATTCGGATGTTGTAACCCGGACAACATAACTGTGCTTTCGAATGATTTCCAGAACCATATCGCGGCTTCTGGAAAATCATTCTTGTCCCATTGAAATTGCCCAATATATTCAAATATATCACGTCTTGTTTTCTCTCCAATACCGGGACTACCGGATAATGAATACAATAAATCCAGAGCCTCAGATAATTTTCCTTGCGCTCGCCAAATTTTCGCCTGCTCAATTTGACACTCTGTATAAAGCACACTTCCAGTACCAAACGCTAATTTAACGCGTTTAGTAATGTAAGTACATAAGCTTTGACCTTCTTCGTATCTCCCGTTTCGAGTGAAATGCCAGAGTAATGAAATTGTATTGTCGTACCAAAGAATAAAGTTAAAATCGGTGACTTGCCCACTGTAAATACTAAGGTAGAACCTACGAATATTTTCACCTGCGACAAAATCCCTTGGTTTAAGATTTTCTGCAATTGAACAATATATGTTCAATGAGCTGACTGTGAACTCATGATATGGTCCCAAATGAGTCAGTGCACACCATATCGCTCGGCGCATAATATTTTCAGCCTTGTTATAATGGCCGAGCCTGTAGAGATAAAATGCTTGTAGGTAAAGTAGTTCAAGCTTTGCAAAATCGTTTGTTTCGTCAGATTTCAATTCGTTTAGATACTCGTGAAAGTGCTTGGCGACTTTTGGAAATTTCGTCCAACGTATATATCGTTCGATTAACTGGAAATACGTCTTCGTAATTCTGCGACGATCACATTTGGTTTCACTTTTCAATACCGTTAAAAGTTCTTCATATGTAGATGAATTGTCTGCGAACATTGAGTCTTCGAGCGAAGCCAGATGATCCAAGGTAGAAATCCTGTCTGTATTGCAGAGACTTGGTGATTGCAATTGGGCTTGTAGTCGTTCCCATTTCATCGGCCACTCCTTATTCACCTTCACCACATAAGTATCCCAAGTTATGCGAGAGGCTTTCTTCGACTGAGTCGGGAAAATTGAGATCTCTGAGTAAGGACTGAAGGTAAGCGTACCAATTTTCCTATTTTGAATTGTTCTTGAAGCTACTCTATGTTGAACCAATTGTTTTTGGTTCGAATAAGATTCTGTATCTGAAGCTCCTGCACGAGGTGGTCCAAGTGGTTGTTGTGGGTCCGTATCCGAATCGGATTCTTCGAGTCCAGCAGGGTTTCTGTAGGGTGTCAAGAGTTGACGGGCGTCTGGAAAACCTAGATTTCCAAGTGCAACGACCAATTCATCAATGCTGACTGTGGTGGCCGCAGACCATTGGTGCGACGTATCCATCTCGTTGAATTGGGGCATGATCTCTTCTACTCCATCGTCACCAAAATGTGTTTGGTCGTCTGGATTAAGGATGTTGGGCAGGTCTTTTTGAGGAAGTTGTCTAGATTGCATCGCCCCTGTTGTGTCTTCGTCCCTGTCAATTTCCGTATCCTCAGGGCCTATGAATATAAATTATCAGATAGTGCAGCGACACACAAAGTTCTCGATAAAAGTCGTTGCTTACAGAAAGAATTGCAGTGCCCAAGCAAGGAACTGCATCCACAATATCGTTTCTGCAGTCGTTTGAGTCTCGCTTCGTCTTTCAGACGGTGGTCACCCCTAAATTTCCGGTGTTTTACTCCTAATTTGAGAAGCTCACTGCGCTCGGTTTTTCGAAGGTTCTTTTTGAGTCCCCAATTGTCGATTTTCTTAGTGAAGGTGCGTCTCCTGTCAGACTATTAGATTAACTACCCAGGGAAACCGGGACGACTGACTCTGGGACTTACGAAAGATAAAAATCATAATCGGACCTGAGTTTGGCTTCAATTTTGAGGAACGTGAGATTCTCTTGGATATAAAGACGGCTAACAATTGGCTGAAGCCATTCCCAATCCTCCTTCGTAATAACCCTTTTGCCTTTCGATGGGACGGTACTTGTGATTTCCACTGTTGGAACGGAAAGCTGCATAGGAGCATCCGTCATGATCACATCTTCACTCTCAGGAGTGAACTGAAGCAGCAACGTCGATGATGAAGCTGGCATGATGAGCTGAACGAGGCTATGACTGCAAGACTCTCGGTTGTGCAATGGTTCTGAGTAGAAAGAGGCCTCCGCCTTTAAGGAGGTGGTACACTAGTATTGAAAACAATGGTGAAAAGCGCTTTGAAAGCTGTAGCCTGTTGGAACGGAGGATCTCTTTGAGAAATAGGATGAAGATTAGCCAAGATGGAAAGTATTCTTGATGAAGTCAAGATCCGAAGTGAAGATGAGAAGTGGAGGGGAGAGAGAAGATATAAAATCCTTGATGCAGGACAAGGCTACTCGGAGCCTTGTCCAGAAGTCCCATGTAGTAAGCTGCATGCATCGTGACTTTCTACTTTGGCTTGCAGAGTTGCATACAAGCCACTAGTGTGTCCAATACGAATGCTGTGTAACCATGCCCAAATTGTTTGACAAGGGTCAGAAGTCCCTCACTTTGAAGGCCAGCCGCAACGATTAAATGCGACGCCGAGTATTGACAAGGTTCAGAAGTCCCTCGCTTTTAGGAAAGAACCAACCACGACTGTTTATCTCGGCTCCAAGTTTTGTCTCTTCTGAAATGGCTTGCATATGCATGCTCTTTTGAGGGTAAGAATATCCTCTGAAGCTCTGCAGCAACGGCCGTCTTTATCCGACAGCCTCATTCAATTCCGAAGAGAGAACGAAAGTCCCCCGCGGAGCAGCGAAGGTCCTTTATTGGATAGTATAGCGAAATCCAATCATAAGCCGCAAGACTGTAACATGCTCATCAGATGTAGCCTTGGGGGCTCTTACTCACGTGACAGCACCAATTTGGGTTGAAAATGTCAGATGATCCAGTAGCATGGAATCTTGATTCTACGGCCCATACAGGCATTAAACTATCTACCTAGTAATAAGCTCTTCACACACCTATTGTACGTATATTTAGACTTTTGTTGCACCTCTAGAGCCGGACGTCATTCTCTTGCACGTGCACCACAGCACCAGAACCTGGATCGGCCCCAGCAGCCTTGTCATCTTGCGTTGAACACTTATTATTTTACGAGCCGGAAAGTCAAGATTCACACCAGGGGCTAGTTTCTAACTGCAAAGGATGAACGATGCTCGCTCGTGAAGAATATATATCGTTACTAAGCAACCACCGAAAGCTGGATAGATTCGACTGTCGGCAATCCACAACGACACTGCTATCAACGTCCCAGTCTTATGCAGCCTGACGGACCACGCAAAAGATTTACTCGATTTCCATGTATTTGTGCAAATCCTACTCCCAATTCTTGGGAATCTACCTTTTAACAGTCACGAAGAAGTTGGTAAGTGAGGCTCGGTTTTGCTCGGTTTCGCAACATATATACGGACCACTGAGTAGACTTCCCCTAACGCCTACATATACTAGTACAAAAGAAGCCTTACCCCAAGATGCGACACTATTCATATCTCCCTCGATGATAAGCTAGAGTATGTCGCTCTTTTATTCACTTCGGAACATCTACTAGCTATGGAAATAATAATTGTTAGGCTGAGCTCAACCCCCATGACAACAAATCTGTATTCCGCTTCCGAGCACCTACGGTGCAGTAATACGGTTAGATATCTCTGATTATATATTCTCTATTAGCTAGGTGGATGAAGACAAAAAGTGCTGGCACATTCAACTTATGACAGAGATCTATCACCGTGCACCTTTTGTAAGTTATAACTATTCGGCTTCGTCCAGCAGACGGCACTAGCGACAACGTCATGGACGTCTTGCGTGAGCTAGGCACAGAAGCCATGCACTTGCGTCATTAGAGTGGTCTGATCTCACAAGAAGACCAAGTGCACACTGGAGAAGTCTGGCTTCTCAGCCCCATTGTTCCGTGACATGAGCAGGCAACGAGTTACTCTAAAAGCTGAAAACCTGGAGACTTAAATCAACTCCTCTATAGTATCACTGGTTCTAATAGAGGTGATTCTCTGTTTTTAGTGAAGCGGTGGAGGGGATGGCTGATCTATTCGTACGTCCATAGTGGGGCCTGACTTGCGTTTTGCAAGAAATATCACTAGTCCGGAAACAGATTCCGCCTGTCGCACCAAACGCCTCAGCAGAAACTGCTGCTTAGCTGCTCTCAATGTATTCGAGGCGTTGAAAGTCTCATTTAAGGAGATGAGGATGAGGAAGCCGTCACAAGGTTTACTTCAGCCGCTCAGGAGTCATTTAATTGGCATCCGATATGTAAGCTTGGGCCTGATCACATCAAGCCTGGTGATGTCATTGCTGTGTTGATTGGTAGTCAGGTCTCATTGGTGCTGCGAAAGAGTGTGGGTGGTGGATAAAAAATTGTTGCTGAGGTGTATGCGGATGAGATCATGAACGGTGAGGCGGTGTTGAGGAGGGAGATTGTTGGGATTCTTGAGTCGATTTGGAATGCAGCAGAATAGATTTCGTTGTTTCGTATCATCACATTCTTTGAGTGAATACAAAAGCAGGCTTTAAGAGGCGTATGGAGAGCATTGCCCTTGAAATTGTCCTTGAGCCTTCAGGTCATTAGGATGGAGGAACGAATAACCGTGAGAGAGGATGTGTATAGGCTCCGGTGTGGGACTATTCTATATATATTTACTATAATTTCTATGTTTGTTTTTACACCATTTTCGGATCTGTATCCTCATATGTGATCTTCACGCCTATATCTACATGAATAAAGCCTTCCTTTTTAGTCTCTTTACTAAGAGATTTGGCTTGCGACGTGGGAAAACCATCTTGACTCTCTGCAAGTACTAAATTGACTTTAACATTATTCTTTTGATCCATCGAGCCTGTTCGGGGACGACTGCTGGTCGACGGGGGTGAATCTTCATCGTGTCGGCCTGTAACTGTGGTGACAGTCGCATGGAGCGGGACATCCGGGCGAAGTTCATCCATGCTTACATTGTCGTTGTAGCCATTTCGGAAAACCTTATTTCGGCTGCTCGCTCGACCATAGAGACCAGAGGGACCTTGAGGCCCGGAGGGACCAATATCGGGTAAATGGGAGGAGTCTTTGTATGATGAGGATTTGCGACCGGTCTTGACCTGGATGACGCGGAGCAAGGGACGAAGGGTTCCGAAGCATGCCGCCACCACTCCAACGCCAACTTCGACGGTCGACCAGAGAGCCAAATCAGTGCTGGTCCCTAGATTTCGATGAAGGCCTCATTAGTATATAAAATCAATCGCAGAAATGCCAATGCATTATATAATAGAACTTACAGAGGAAGTCATCGAAGTTATCGAGTTGATGCACATAGGGAATCCGAATAATAGTAGAAATACTTGCACTAATTATCATCATTTGGTAGTTAGCGATAATCCAGATTAACTAAAGGATCAGATCGGAGAAGAGAAGACTTACATCGCAGCAAAACTTAATAAACCAGTCACAATCGTCTTCATCCGTTTCGACATCTGAAGGTCCTTGACAATAAATACCGGCAAGAGCCCAAAGGTCCAATCCGCAACGGCATTGATACTTGAGGCAGCATAGGTTGCATCCGTGATGATATGTGGGTTTATACAGCCCTTCCGCTCAGGAATCGTCCACCAGCCCGATGTAGGATAACATTGAAGGATAGTAAGGAGTACATAAGCAGTTCCGAGAACACCTGTTCCCACAATGAACATCCAGAGTATCCGAATATGTTGCTTTTGTAGGGTGACACGTAGTAGAAAGAATCCAACGGATATCTTAAGTAAACAAGAGCTGAGGACATAGAAAATTTCACAGAAGAACCAGTACTATTGACGGGAATGCTTAGTCTTGAAGATTATATTATGTAAGAGAAGACTTACCTCTAAAGCCTTTTGTGCGTGCTTAAGTTCCAGATCCCAAACATGGCGACCTGTGCCGTTGGCAAGTCCGCCCAGTTGACATGAGAGATACGCTGTGTAGAAGCCCTTAGGAGTACATGTTAGAGGATCTTGTCTGTCTCTACTCTGCAAGTAGATGGAAAATAGTACCTGTGTCGCCAGCATAAGCCAGTCATCTATGCCCCATGAAGGCCGCAGAAACCCCCTTACGTACACACGTAACAAAACGGCCAGCCATGAAATCGTAAAGAACAAGATGTTCACTGCCAGTATTTGAGGGACTTTAGTCTCCATTCGAATGATATGGTCGTGGCGTCAGTCTAAGCGCGTGTGATGTAATGTGTGTTCTTGACGCTCAAGGGAAAGAATAAACAGCCCTCCTAAATCCAGACTTTGTATATCATAAAAAGACTGCAACTTTGCAAACCTCTTTTACTTCACCAACGAAGGTATGTGGTCGAAAATGAATGCTTAAATGGGACTCCAATCAAGTAACAATATCTACATCTGCTGATAGCAGAGTTGATAGTTAATGAAGTTATCTCAATTACAGCACACAATTGGTGTCGTTAATCTGTATGAAAGGGCCGCTTATTCCTTCCCCCAAGATTGGTTTGTCGAGTTCTCAACTCGACCTTCGAAATTCTTTAGTCGGCTTCCTTTCGTCTCTTCCTAGCGACATTTAGATCAGTACCGATCGTGCATTGTTTTCCCGTATTAATGATCCCGAGCTTAAACCGATAGTAGAGAAATTCAATTGAAGAAGTCTTTTGTAGGTGAGAAAAGAAGAGAAAAGGATGAAAACCCAGAAAACAGGAAAGAGCCCCTTCTACTACTATAATGTGGAGACTTTTCCGCACCTGAATCTCGCCTACAGTCCTGTCCCCACCTCCCGCAATATTCCCCAGCATATGCGGATGATCTGCCTTAAAAGAACTAGGCTGAGGACGCAGAACGGATCCGTTTCGGAGATCGGATGACTCTTTCCGCCTAACCCGGCATATATCCACGGAACACTTACAGAAACTTCGGTCTCCTTAAACTCGGAGCCTGTCTTCTATTTGAGTTCCTAATCTCCTTCTAGATCTCGGAGAATTTATATCAACCTCTAAGAAGGTCGGGATATACTATTTCGACATAATGACGTTAAATCTTAATGCCATCAAACTTCCTGCCACCTAGCTTGAGGTTCGGTCAGTTCCTCGGCGATTTTTGCGTCGATCCGGCCCCTGAAAACACCTGCCATTTTCTAGTCTCCATTCTCGACGCTTACCGCTCACTCTCACTCCTATATCCAACCGAAATATACATAAACGAAGGTATGATCAACAGCGCCCTTGCGCAGATTTCCTACTTCTCACCCATTTCCGCGGCCTTTCAGATATTTTTCTCTTCTTTTTAATTGTTTCTTCTAATTCTTCGTCATGTTCTGCTTCTCCATAGCCTAGATCCAGGCTTGTTTCATTGCCTGTTGTTCCTGTTGACTAATTTCCCAAACTTGTGCTGTGTCTGAAATCCCGAAAATCCTCTGCTGACACTTGCTCCCAGATTCTTCCCCTCGTAGTTCATCTCTTCTGTTGCTGTGTTCATGACTGGTTACTCGGCATCTACTATACAGAACGTTTAATCGTTCGTAGGCCACTGCTTGCCCTACATGACCCACATTGAGAAAGATTTAAAGCGATTAGGCTGTCAGAATACCTGGAAGTTCTCGTCGCCGCAGGGTGTGATACATGGAGAACTGTATTGATTGCAGGTCTCCATAAATCAAAGTTTGATATTACAGAATCGGATTCGTGATTGGCTATGGTAAGCAGGAAGAGGATTACATATACTCCAAAAGCTCCCTAGGCGTCAAGATTAATCATGGAAAGGTATTTGCGATATATTACAGTCTTGAAGTTTCTCCGTTCACTGTAAGGTTTATCACAACATTGCCATGCCAACTTTGACATGAGTCAGAACAGGGGTTTCAGCGGGCCATTAGTGAGCCGCGCCGCCAAGCCCATATTTACCACTCTGAATGCACCACCACTCTTTCCCAATAAACCTGCAGAGCCAAAGACCGGACAATCGACTTCATTGGGCAAGATAATGCGACGACCAGTTGAACAGCATATAGGGATACGGTTACTGAAAAGAGGGCAAGAAGTAGATGATTGTTCTTCTATGGATATTAGACTGGGCATCGTCGTCGATCAGGATATCCTGCAACGGGTGTCAAAAACCACAGTGGATACCGTACAAAGTCTAGCTTGTGAGCGTCAACAGTTGCCGTTCTATTTTCCCGCCAGGACCGTTATATATCATGATTCATCAAAATAGTGGATATTCTTGCCTTGCCGTCAAAGTGTAGACATAGCTCCAGTTTGGAGTTGATAATGCACTCAGTATGGTGATTGAGGCTCCGGAAAAGACTTGATTCTGCATTTAGGCTGCGGCTCTGACCCGGTGGGTAATATCCCACCCACCGGGTCGGCCCCAGTGAGTGGGTCACTAGCTGATTATAAATACTCTAGATTCTATATTTGAGTTTGATATGTCTCAGACAGCTGGGCTCGTGCTCAATACCTAAAATGTCTCGGGACCGAAAGGCTCCGTTTCCCATGGAAGAGATGTTTGGCCTGGTATGAAAGTGCCCTGAACAGGCCTCCACATTGTCATACAATACCCCTGCTGTGTAGATGAACAGCCCGAAAACTTTTGGAAGTTCTCGGTGCCGAAGGCTTTCATACATCGAGAACTGTGTTAGACATTACAGAATCGATTTTTGATTCGCTATGGCATTGCCTAAGCAGGAAGAGAGTTTACATATACTGGAAACGCTCCCTCAACGTCAAGATAGATCATGGAAAGGTATTTGCAATCCATTACATTCTTGAAAGTTCTATGTTCGTAACTTTGAGACGCGGACGTGGTGCAGAGGGTTATTACTACTAGTATGCTGAATACGCTAACGGATTCATAAGTGCAGCATTTTAACTCCCTACCACAATCCCTCTTTTAGAAGAACATAGCATCTGACTCTTAGTGACGTGATCTTGGGATTGTCTACCAAGGGCGGGTAGCAACGATCGAGCGAAATATGTACCCTGGAGAAATCCAGAGTGGAACAGCGAGCTCTGATTGTTTTAGTAAATCTCTTCCGTCGTGGTTTCCATAACAGGTCCTTTGAATGTCCTGTTACTCCAGAGAAAGTAATAGCATATGCTGAGTAATGCTACGGACCCGGTCACTAGAATGCTGAAATTCATCGTAGAAGGTTGGACGTGAATTGTGATGGGCCAGAAGCTGAAGAACAGAATAATAATCATGAAAATGCATGCAAAAGCATTATTTAATGTTCCGAGAAGACCAGATATTCTCCATGGCCCCCAATTTAGGTCTGACAAACTCTCGCCGGCCATGATACCTTCCACAGGAATGTGTATACTTCCTCGCAGTCGATGCTTCAGGAGAAGCATAGATGGTATTAGATATGATGCATACCAACTGTTGATAGACAGGGACAGAAGGTCGTTTAGTGCCGTGGTCGAACCGATGCTAATGAGACTGAGTAATGCTGCGATGACTGTTGTTGTCAAAACTGCTACCAACGGAATTGATGTTTTTCGGTCAACCTAAGTTATGTTTAGCGATGAAAGATCCATTTAGATAAGTTAAGCATACTTTACTTAGAGCCTCCCATCCAGGTAAGCCGCGGTCTCTTGCGAAGGACCAAGTCATTCTAGACGAGGATGCCATCAACCCAATGGTAGTACAGAATGACAAAAGCACTATCAGGGAAGCCATGGCAGTACTTCCACTAATAGATCCTGTACTTGTAACGAATATCTCAATGAATGGATATAGATAAGGTGCCAGGAGAACGTCATCAACATTTCCCAGGCAAAATAAAGCAGCTGATAACATGCCGAACCCAAGGGTGCCGTTGATAAAAACTCCCAACATAATTGCCCGTGGTACAGTGACTGATGCGTTTTCTACTTCCTCGGACATCTATAGGGCAAGAATATTAGTAAGTGTAGCCCAAATTCAAGAGGTAATAAAGTGGCTACATACATGAATAACTCCGTCGGCGCCTTGCTTTTCAATTAGCCATCACATATACTGGTATTCTTATTTGAATACTACTCACCCAAGAAAGCGGCCACAGTTCCAGTTAGACCGACAAAGAAAGATAGACCTTGCGTGGGAAAATCGCCACCATTGAGAAACAAGGTGAAAATATCGCTGGCTGTATTATGCTCGGCGAGAGTCAGCATAGGAACAAGTATCGCAAAAAATCCTAGAATGTGCAGTATAAGAATAATGCCCTCGATCTTAGGCAAGTATCTGCTGACAACTGTGTTGATGAAAACACATGCTAGAAGAATGGCCCAGATAATCAAAGTTGCGTGCCATGCTTTGTAGACGTAATTGTCGTGGTTCAATATAACCAAGCCCTGGAGGACAGTGGCTGTGAGGTAAGCGGCACTCACTACACCGGCTTGCCAACCAGCAACTGTGAGCCATCCTTTAAAAGGTCAGCAAATACCACCTTCCGTAAATTGAGTACATACCGGTTATATAACTTAGGAGTTTTCGATACGAAGGCGGTGCAAGCACGTAGCACCAATGATACTGCCCTCCACTGTCGAAATGTTAATACGATACCATACATCCTCTAGCCAGGAGACGACGAGCTATTTTGCTCCAGAGTGTGAAAGTATGGAATAGGCAAGCTTACGCTGTTGGTGCCCTAACAATTTCAGTTAGATTCCATGACCTGATATGCAGCTTGGGATCATATTTACTTACATGGAAGCTAATTCTGACAGCACTATGAAAACGGACGTTGTTCCGAGCCAAACAATTATGTATCCGTATACCAAGCCAGCCGGACCACCACTAGAATAGTGAAGGTTCCACAGTCAGTACTCAGCCATGTTGCTATTCACTTTGCTCCGTCGTAGCACTCACTTTGAGAAGCCTAGAAGAAAACCTCTAATCGAAACGAATCAGCCCCAAAGTCACATCGTCTGTACAAGTCAATGTCATTTACATAAGTTGTCCTTCCCAAGTTGCCAGTAAAGTACAACTAAACCCTAACATCGATACCAGGCCGAAATTTCTCTGAATTAGAAATGTAAAGTTAGGTATTGAGACTCTTCTTTCGCGAATTATCATGCATACCTTGAGGACTTGCTTTTTTCCGACACGAGCCAACTCATATTGATCTTGGCTCCGGATCGTAGAAGTGTGATGATGGAGCTGAATTGACTCAGATACGGGAAGAGCAGATACATGATCTTTATCTCCCATTTTCTGGTTCTGGTGATATTCGTGTAAAGGCATGGCAACGCTCAGAAAAACTTAAACCTTCTGTAATTCAAAGTTTAGCAAATTGATTGGGAACATTCGAAGTCGTTGGTACAGTGTGGTGAGTTTGTAGATATACAGCACTGAAACGAAGGCTCAGAAGGCAATCCTCCATCTACTGTGAGGGCTGACAAATGTACTGCAAATAGGAAAAAAGCTCCCATCTAGATTAGAGACTTGGGGTACCATTGCGAAATGCTACGTTGAGCAGTACTTAGATTGTTGTTCCATACTCTCATTGCCAACTGTTGGAAATCGGTTCCGACAAGGATACAGTTGGCTCGGTTGTGAGATTCATCATTTACAGCAGGCCTTTGAGGTTCTGGACTAGCACCAAAATCCCTCACTCGAGTTGCACCTTGCAGGTATTTCTGCAGCTCCAGCCTTCAAGCAGCAACGTTGGCGAGTATTGCGTGGTATTATGAGCCGACACTTGGAATCCCCGGTTCAGCATCAATCGGAATGGCTTCCCCGTCTGGACTCTATTACAACATTTCCGACACAGGCCCAACATTCAGTCGGTGGCGGTGAAGGTCCAACGCGCAAGGAGAACTGAAGTCCGGATAATCGTGGTAAGCATTAAGACTGTACGACCAAGTGCTCTGGTCAGGGTCGAGTTGCAAATTCCGTCTTATGCATATGCGGGGAGGAGGACAAGTTTCACAACCGAAGCCACCCAATTGTACAAGTGGTACGGGTGCTCGGAGGTAACCTTTGGATCCTCGTCTTATCTTTCGAAATATCAGCCACGAGTTATTATTGGTAAAGAAGACCCGACAGATTGGTACATACTCTCTCGGTGGGACAAGAAATTTGCAATATTGAATCGTAGCTGGCACAGCTAGTTCCATTGAATCTCCAGTGACTGCATCGCAATCTTATTTCCTGGTTATCATTTCTCCGGCTCCCTTTTTTGGACTGTGGCCGGGTGAGTAGGTGTACTGTAACGCTCTGGTATGTAGGTGTTGCGATCTTCCTGTGAATGAGATCTCCCTTTCCCGAGCGTTCGGCCTCACGGCCCAGATCCGGAAGATAAACACTGACACGCACGCAAGGGTACCCACCATCACTGTCGCAATCGGCTCACGATGGCGACTTGTAGACATACTTTAGTTTCTCGTTGGTGTTCAAGCTAAACTGATAGTGCGCGTGGACGCGTACAGCATGTTGAACCAAGCCTTATCGCGAAGTCAGATCGTCATTTGAGACTCTGAAAGCGTTGCGGGAGGGAGGATGTCGGAGTGGTGAAGGGGCTAGTGGGGCGGGGAAGTCGGATGTGGAACGGGCCTTACCGATATCTGTGGAGATAGATTATTTGTTGAATGCGGAATCTTGGTACTTCGATCCCATTTCGAATCAGACGAGGTTTTTTTCCGTCGTATGCTAATAAGATTCAGGGTACAGGGCAGATTCTTTCGTCCTCGCCACTAACCTATTGAAGTTTACGATTAAGTGGCATTTGATACAGTCCGAGGTGTGTAACTGGGGTCTAAGCAAATGGAGTTTCTCCCTTTTTTAAAAAAGAGGGGGTACGATGCCCCCCCACCTTGTGCGAAAGTAGCGAGTGAGTCCTACCTGAACTCTCACGACCTTCAAACTGGTTCAAGATGACACTCCGGACTCATGAAATGCGTTTCTAGGGTCGAGTCCGCGAGCTGGAAGCTCATGATGACTGCGAAGTTGTTCTAATGGCACTGTGAATGTCGAATTAAACTCGAAATTAAATACAAGATCATGATCATATTGGTTGTCGAAGTTGGGCAATATGGTATTGGTAACAGACTGGACGAAATTAAGGATGTAATGCTGTATACTAATATTCTACATCCTATTCTTCTGCCTCGGACTTCCCATAACGGAATCGATATTCCAAGTAGTCGTTTGCCTGATCATCATTGTCTGACTTGTATGGCTTTCAGAATCCCAAGTCGACCCATCCGTGAACCCCGGTGTGGCCTTGATAGCAGTTGTTGTTGTTGTTGTTGTTGTTGTTGCCAGTCCGGTCTTCGCCACTATACCCAGCTCTTGGGATTCAGTGACAGATCCCGTGTAAACAGTTCCATTGGCCTTACTCGACTTTTGATTTTTCGAAGAGATTTGTTCCGAAATCTTCGATAGTTGTCCGTAAGTGCCCACGCCATTTCGAAGTAGATCGTCGTTTCGAAGCATTCCTGTTTCAAAGCTCAGATAGAGTGGTTTCAAATAAGGAACACACGCAGTGATAATACTCAAAGTCAGAGTCACCTGGGTACATACTACCAGCGACGTGATCTGAAAGGTGATATCGGTGCTGGTTATTTTCGAATTCTTGTTCTTATAAATAAGTTGTACGATTGTCGAAGTAACGGTTCTGCAACGTTTAATATCAGAATCAGTCGGTAATGCAATGAAGAATTAGATAGATCATTATGGACGAAGTATATACTTACAACACCCGAGAAGCAAAGCAACCAACAGTTGCCATATTTCTCTTTCTCGGAATCTTCACGTTCCATAAAACTAATGCTGGAAGAATGACCAACATTACATCGCTGAAGATGTTCGAGATGCTACCATACTCCCAAAATGCCAGCTGAAATTGGCGTTAGTTTCTCCCTAGTCCCCAATTGAATTCATCTCTGTAGAAGAACACGAACCTGATCTAAGTATTTATTACTTCCGATTGCCCAAACATGTGGTGGATAACACTGAACTGCGCAGGCGACACATGCTGTCAGCGTCCACAGGGAAACCAATATCCTTAGCACCATTGTAAATCTGCGGGGCATTTCAACTGGCGTGAGATTTCTCACAAGCAAGACCACGGAGACTTTTGCGAAATACAATGTCCAAATATATAGTAAGCCAGCGGCAGATATAGACTATAACGACGTTAGCCAGTTCCCAAGGACAGCTCCATGGTTCCATCTCGTGCATGCAGATAACCAACCTTCTGGAAAGTATCGGTTTGAGGTTGAGTCAACGTCTCGTAGTGTTTTCCAAGCCCATTTGCAGCAGCGACTGATATCACGATCGAAGTACATGTGCCGAAGATCCAAAGCAAAGAATAAAGAGTCAGAGAACAACCTTAGAAAGGATGAGTCCACGAGAAAAAGGTTACACGAACCCAGGCAAATAATATCGTGAGGTCATCTCTTTCAAACGTCCTCAAAACTGTCCACTTAGTTCCGATTCTAGCTAATACAGCGACACTGGTCACGCAAAATAAAAGATTGTCTCAAGAGAGATGTGACTGAGGTTGGGTCTGAGACTGGTGTTTTCCTCAAGAGAGATATCTTTGAGGTCGGTGCTGAACCAGGCGATTTCCTCAAGAGAGATGTGACTGAGGTTGGATCTGAGCCTGGTGATTTTCTAAAAAGAGATGTGTAACTTGGTCTTAAAGGTGGAATTTAGCTGAGAGGGGAGGGAAGAGTTAGCCATGAGCTAGTTCTAGTTTAGTGATCTGATTTGGTGGAAGGGTGCGTGTTGTATCGTCTTCATGGATTTGGCGGTGCGTTATGGTGATAATCAGCATCTGGGCAGTTTATCTTCATTTGATGAGTCGAAAGACTGAAATTACTGGATAGTTAGATGGAAGTTTGTCGTAAAAGGGGTACTTTTCACGTCGCTCATTTACAACCGAAGCACACGATATTTTCACGAGAAGTTGTTGAAGCTTTACTTATCTCGATAGTCCAAAAATAAATTTCTACTCCGAAATAGTAGATCGTCAATGACGAGGAATAAGTTCAAGTGACATTGATTTCTGGATTTGGCGAAGTGCTAACAAAAGTTCTGATACTAGCTACTCTGGAGATGGTTACCAAACGTGACGTGTCACAGCTAGCTGGCATGATGTGATGAATATCTAAAATTTCATGGGAACAAAAGGCTTGGATTCCCAGGGAAGTGACGTTTGGCCAAGTATGAAGGCGCCCTGCACAGGCCTCCACATCAAGTATCTACCGACGACCATCAGCTTTGTATTCTACCACAAGTTCAAATCTCCAAGATGCTATACATACTGCGTATCAGGAGGGAGTTCTTTCTGCAACCGCTTCCACTCAGCGCTGGCATTTTCTTTCTCGGTGTTCACATCAATCTTTCCAAAAGTCATAAATCCAAACTTTTCATATAGAAGTGTTCCCGATTCAGAAGCTTCGACGAAGCAGGGCACATTCATTTCATCGGCCTTCTTGACACCCCATTCCATCATCAACTTACCGGCGCCACGACGACGCCATTCTGGGATGGTAAAAGATATATTAAGATCTTATTGGATCAGTTAGCATCATAGCCACGTAAGCTAAGAAGGTGTAGGAGCTCGCAAGACAGACTCACACACATGAGGCCGGTCATAATACCGGGGTTTATGGGCTTCAACTTGCTGCATATAATTAGATGCATATTCGCGGCCGTCTCCCTCGGGCCACCATACAGCAACGATTGGAGGTCGAGGCTCAGTGTAAGGACTGCTCTCATGGGTCATCCAGTTAGCTGCACCGATGAGCTTCCCGGTCTCGGTGTCCACGACTTTGATCCAATGACTTGTAGATGAGAGTATGCCGTGGATTGCCAGCATGTTGCTTGCTGCCTCGTTGATCGATTCCGTACGAGCTTCGGGACTTTCTCCCTTGAGATAGAAAACAATGCGGAGGAAAGATGCGAAGGGGTTTTCGAAAGCCTCCCAACAAGCTGCCATCATTTCGCGGAAGTCCGCCTCGCCTTCCAGCGGTAAAGATTCAACAGCCATTGTGAATATTCTCTTCGGGTGATCGTAGCTTTTCGAGTCGGAGGCCTCAAAATCTGGGACGTGAGAGCAACTTTCATTTATTTCTTTCTGAAAAGATCATTTCATATGGTGGTTGGCGGCGCAGAGACAGGCGGATGGTTGGTATTTATGAATTGATGTGCCAAATTGATCCAACTTCGATAACAGGGATTTTTCTGCACCACAATCATAATTGAGTAATACATCCGTCGGTGGATCCAGGTACTACGTTGGTTGATTTGAAAAGAGCTTAGGTTGAGTAGCATCTGCGGGGAAACCGGCGGCTTTCCCGATTGATTTAGTTTACGGAACGTACCATGGTAAAATTGAAGACATTTTGAACATTTGTTGGTATGACCGAAGCTCTTTTGTTGGTGATTGTTGGTACAATATGCATAGAAAGCAGAGGTTCCTAACTGTACGCTCTCATGAGAGTGCGGAAAGGTGCTTCTTCTCGGGTATTCGACGGTGGCCCTCTCCTTCATTACCTCGAATTGAATTTTGTCTCTTTCAACTCTTCCATTCGAACCTGGGTCACGATTCAAAATTTCAATAAGTAGATGGAAATATCCATCTTCATTCCCATTAAAAAAGCGAATGTACTTATGACTCAGAGCTACAATGGGACCGCGCTCGGAGAATGTGTGCCTCTTGAACGAAGAACAGAACACCGAATTGGAATACAACCAAGAATTCGACACCAATGATGTCCCCACTCGAAGGACATATCTTAGGACGATTACTATCTCAGGCTTCCTAGCTATAGCCCTAATACTTTCCTTGTCACTCAACGTGGCATTCTTCTTAAGGTTAAGTTCCACCATCGATCGTGCTCAAAATCTTGGAAGTACAAAATATGGTAAGCTTTTCTTACAGTGTTCCGATCGGTGAGACTCTTGAGGTGAGTGAAGGGAGACTTACATTTTATCGAATCCATAGCGAACTTGAAACAAGATCATTCTCGACCATATGTCGGATACAGCGAGTATTCAGGGTCGAACTTTACACGCACGGATGAGCTATGGAATGCGGTTGACTACAATGCCGGACTCGTGGCTCTACCAAATGATTGGACCAAGTCGAAGGGTCTTCCAAAATCCTCCATGTTTCCGTGGGACAAGGAAAAGAGCATTTGGCTGCTCAATGGTCACCATAACCTACATTGTGTTGTAAGTTCAAGGCCATAGCATCCCGTTTGAGTGATCCTTTTTCCATCAACTGACCGCTTGCCTTCTAGAAACGGATATACCTCTCCCTCAAAGAGTATCGAGATGGTCTCCCCCAGAGTCTTCCACCACAGCATATATATCACTGCCTAGATTCGCTCCGAGACCAGATTATCTGCGACGCTGACGATACTCCACGTTTTACACTTTCTGCAAACGAGCAGGGACACTTCACGGGTCTTCACCAAGAGCGTCAATGCCGCGACTGGAACAAGCTTGAGGCGTGGGCCAAGGAAAATACTGCTTGTTATCGATACGGAGATCCTTCATGGAACGATAAATCTCAGTATGAACGCGTGAATTTCTGTCCGGATGATTCGCCATATCTTCCAATTATAAGGGAATTTTTTGGAAAAGGCGATGACTGGTATCCTACTCATGATTAAGGAAAGACAAACTGTGGTCAAGCTATTGTAGGAGAGAAGTGTCCATGGTTTAGAAAACAATTACCTCAGCCGTAAGAAACGACCACTTGGTCAATTTGATCAGAGAAACTCTGCAATATACCATGTTCCTGATCATCGTTCTGATCAATTGGTGTCTCTATCATCTATCCCGACAACTTCCCACTTCTTCGGATTCCCTCCAAACTGCCCATCGCGGCATGATATCATCCCCCAATTGAGACAACCTCAGATAAGATCCTGGGCAAGACTCGAAAAAAAACTAAAGTTTTCTTTCGAGACCGAAAATCACAATGACTAGATGCGACATCTTGGACACCGAGAACTGCTTCGAAGCCAAAGTCCTCATTTATTCTTGCGGTCAAGGAATATGCTCACCTCCCTTCGTGCAAAGTTGCCGCTGAACTACCAGTGTATATATCGACCTTTACACAGTTCTTTCCATTGGCTACGATATGGATTTTCCGTATTGCGCATTGAAGACCCAATCCCTTCCTCGGCTGAGCCCGAACGGGCGGGCAAGAGCCCTGAGAAGATCAGAACTGCCAGTCCGAGCACGTGAAAAGGGGCTTGAGTAGAAAGAGGAGCCGAAAGCAAAGGTTTGATCATGTGAAGTCACATGTGAGGTATTTCGGTAGACGGTAGACCACTGGGTAGCTCATGGGTGGATCGAGGCTGGACTGCCGAATACTCCCGGCTATCATCAAGAAAAGAATGGAGAAATCGCCCATGGCAGTTATGGACAGCATATCGAGACCATTGGGCCCCGACATCGCAGCCCATGGGAAGGGGAGCAACGTTGCGATTCAGAAAATCGTTCTGATGAGAATAAGGAACTGCTTCACCCAAAACCAGTTCCAAGGACGCGAGCATTCATCCGCAAGGCAAGAAGGAAAGTTCTTACCCGACTTCGAAAAAGGGGCAGGAAGAACGATATCGCTGCTCAGTACATCAGGACGCGACTACTTCCAAATCTTACCTGTCTTTGGTATTCTTTATGAAACTGCAGATTCAATAGATGGAGGAGAAAGGCGAGTGCAATTAACACAGGAGTCTCGAAGAAGTGTTCGAGAATATATCTCGCCTTTTTCCCGCACTGTGACCTGGTTGAAGCTGTTAGCGAAGTATATCCCACCTCAGGACTTTTCGATCACGACATGTATTTCAACACATACATTTCCTCAATGAATTGCCTCCTTTGGTATATTACACCACAAGACGCGTTTGTTTACCAGCTGGTAAATAACTGATACGGTTGTAAGTAATTCGATGTAAGTGCGAAATGTAAGTTTGTTCATCAACAACGTTACGTCATAGATCGAGATGGAGCGCGTTTCCCCTCCTTAGAAGAAACGCGGTCATTGCGCGCTCAAGTTCTCTTCTACCTTTTCGTGTATAAACAAACAGATTTTCATCTAAGAAACTGGAAAGGAACAAATAATTGATTCTTGAAAGCAATTGCTGAAGTCGAAAAGAGCACAGGTGGAGAAGACGACTACCTCTCACACTGCTCCAGCTTCACCAAACAGCTCAAATATCTCCTCACACGAAAACCACTTTTATATCATCAATTCACAGCAAGATGGTTGCGACAAGAAGATCTCAGAAAGCCGCCAATGGCACAGAAAACGGTGACCAAAAGGTCCAAACGAGCATGGACAATTTCACACAGAGCAACAACAACGACAATGATACCACTGCCGAGACCAACGGACGAAAGAAGCGAATCGTAGAAGGAAGTGAAGGCAAATCCGCCAAACCCACAACCGGCGACGAAAAAGATTCGACAGCGGAGAAAGAACTAGAACACAAACCCCCTCACGGAAAAGAAGAGAGCGCTCTAGACGAAGTCAAAGCCGACACAGACGACGTGAAAGCTTCTGCGCAAGAGGAACAAGAACAGAAAACCACCGAGATATCACAAAACCAGGACTCCATAATCGAAGACTCCGAACGCGCATCCGCGATTCCATCTTCCATTCTAGAAAAGGGAATCATCTACTTCTTCTTCCGCGGGCGCGTAGGAGTCGAAGATCCATCTGGAATCGAAGACGTAGCGCGCAGTTATTTTGTCCTGCGGCCTCTTCCTCTCGGGGCGAAGATCGGGTCTGGGCCGTTGGAAGATCAGGGAAATGCGAGGTTGTTGGCGTTGCCGAAGAAAGTGTGGCCGAAGAGTAAGAGGGATAGGTTTTTGGTGTTTGTGGATAGAGCGGGGGTGAGTGTGAAGGAGTTGAGGGAGCAGATGAGTGGGGAGGATAGAGCTACGAAGACTGTGGGGTATGTCCTTTTCTTTCGTGGTTGATTTTTGGGAATTCTTCGGAGTTGCAGTGGTTGACATTGGACTTTATACAGAACATCCCACACCCCAGCCAGCACCCCCATCGCCGAAGGAGTCTACGCCATAACCAGCACCGGGCGGGAATCGCACCTAGCCTACCAACTCACGGTCCCGTCCTCCATCTCCGAAGTGCAAGAAGAGCTCGGTCTGAACAGCAAAGGATCATTTGTCTGCTCAGTCAAAAACCCAGATGCGCCCAGTCCTGCCAACGCATCGATTGGCAATCCAGCCAAGTATCCTGAGGATATTCAGAAAAAGTTTAGAGGTTTGAGGTGGATGCCTCTGGAGCCGGAACTTTTGGACTATGAGGGCGCACAGATGTTGATTATTGGGGAGGCGCAGGGGGAGTTTGGGAATGCGGTTGAGGAACAGAAGAAGGATGAGAGGGATGGGGGGAAGGAGAAACCGGTGGAGGAGATGGAGAAGTTGGGGGAGGAGGTATGTGTGCTTGTGTTTCTTTTTCCCCCGTACGTTCCCTGTTTCCTGTGTCTATGTTACTGTGCAGGATATGCCCTTTTCCCTCATATCTCGATCTTGGCGACGTTCACAACGAAACTAGATCAGCTACTGATGACTGAATACAGGACCATGACCGCGTCGAAGGACTCAAAGAGGATGACCCAGTATTTGCAGATCTGGGCTTATCGTCGAAAGAGTATCCGCATTTGCAAACAACATGGTAGACTGTATTTTTCTTCTCTCATCTCAAAATGTATCCATCATTGTCATAACAGGTCTGGGTTGGGTTGATTAGGCTAGGTATCTGGAATGGGAAAATGTATAACATTGGATAATCGCGTCATGTAGGAAACAATGCCAAAAATCATTAATCCCGAAGCTATCACCGCCTCCCCTCCCCCAACGTCGCATCGAGGAATACGAAAGTGGCTGAGCAAAAAACCCGACATGCAAACCCCAAGAACCATGTAATATGCAGGTACCAATACCACACAGCAACATCCTTGTGTTGATAAGCATCTAAAATAATGTCGCATCCCGTCTCCACCGAAGAATTACGAAGAATTACGAAGCTGGGTTAGATTCGTTCGTCCGAATGCAAAATCCAATCCCATTCTTCGATATACGAACCAAAGCATACAAAACTCGCAAGCTCGCAGAAGTCACCAAAGTGCGCTAACTCAGAACAGGAAATATCTCGCAAATGAACACCGCTTTGGCCTGGCGATCACAACGGGACAGTGGCTGAGTGGACCCGTTCTCGCTCCCCTTTCCTGTCAAACCTCGGATGAAGCACTAGTACACAGATCGTTAGAGATAAATATGCGGCCCGGTAATATGATTGGTCAGGTACTCCACCGTGGCAGTGCAGATATCGACCCGAGAGCAGAGGAGAGGTCAGCCCTAGGGGCCATGCCGGTAGACAGCGAGGAATGTGGGTGGATCGTGATAGGGTAGATGAACACGCGTGCGGCGTGGAATTTAGACTTAATTTACTGTACGAGATTTTAAAGATCTTACTCGCGGTGGAGTAGCTGTAGGTGTAGGATGGGATGGTGGATGGGATGGTGGATGGGATGGTGGATGGGATGGTGGATAGGGATATACACGGCTGCTAGGCTGCTAGGCAGCTAGCTAGACATACATGCTGTCGAAGACGGGGGAAGAGAAATATAAGAACTAAGTAGCTGTCCTTCGTATTCATTTTGCTTCATCACATCATATCACATTCTTTTTTCTTTCACCATTTCAATCATTCGCTACGCTGCACTGTCCTTCACCATGCAGCTCCTCACACTCCTTACCCTCCTCTCCGTCCCCACGGTCTGGGCCTCCCCGCACCCTCGCAGACAAACGACCAATTTCACAGTTGGTCAAACAGTGGACACGACGAGCGGATCAGTCACTGGACATGCGGCATCAGCTTACTCTGAAGTTTCCGAGTACCTAGGTATCCCATTCGGACAGCCTCCCGTCGGAGATCTCAGATTCGCTGCACCAGTCAGATACTCCGGATCTGGAGCTATCGACGCGTCTTCTTTCGTAAGTCTATTCCCTCACACATCCAATAATTTCAACCCAGCTGATACAGAATTCCACAGGGCAACACATGTGCGACTCTGCGCTCGTCTTCAAGCTCCCCGCCTACAGCGGAGCAGCTTGCGTTTTCGAATATCACGGCTGTGGGACTGGAGTTCTTGGGTGCGACGACGGCTGCGGATGTGGTTTATAGCGAGGATTGTCTATACCTTAATATCTGGACCAAACCCCAGACGGGAGAAGCGAAGAAGGCGGTAATGGTTTATCTCTACGGTGGGGGGTTCAGCTCTGGATCTTCGTCTGTATCGGTGTATAACGGTGCTGCGCTTGCGGAGAAAGAAGATGTTATTATCGTTAACTTCAAGTTGGTCCCCTCCCCCCTTCCTCCATTCCCCAAACAACAAACTAAAACCTCAAAAGCTACCGCGTCTCCATCCTCGGCTTCCCCGGCAATCCCTCCTCCCAAGGTAATCTCGGCTTTCTGGACCAACGTCTCGCCCTCGAATGGATCCGCGACAACATCGCCTCCTTCGGCGGGGACCCCTCCCGCATAACCCTCTTCGGACAATCCGCCGGCGGCGCCTCCACCGACTACTACTCGTACGCCTTCGCCTCGGACCCCATCGTCCACGCCCTCATCGAGCAATCCGGCACCGCCTTCAGTTTCGGATTACCCTACCCCGCCGCCACCATCGCCACAAACTGGTATACCGTGACCTCCGCTGTAGGTTGCGGGAATGCATCAACGGATTCCGTTGCGCAGCTGTCTTGCATGAGGAATGTCTCAACAGATGCGATTTTCGCCGCAGTCCCGACTTCAGGTATTAATGCACTTCTTTCCCCCTTCGGACCAACCGTCGACGGGACCCTCGTCTTCGCGAACTACTCCGCCATCCCAGCCCCGGCTCTGCCTCTTCTGGTCGGGAGCAACGACTACGAAGCCGGGCTTTTCAGAACAGAGCTCGCGCTGGGTGGTGTTGCGTTCGCGGACTCAGACTGGGAAGAAATGAATCTCTCCTCGTACACCTGTCCCATCGGCCAGCGCGCAAACGCCTCATACATCGCTTCCACTACATCAACCTCAGAAAATGATGGTGATGATGAATGTACTACTACCACCGCTCCCGTCTTCCGCTACCGCTGGCACGGCGTCTTCCCCAACGTCAACATCAGCAGCGAAGCAGGCGCCTTCCACGGCATCGAGCTACAACTTCTCTTCGGCACCACCTTCTCCAGTCCTGCGGACACGGATGCGGAGATTGCGGTTGAGAAATATATACAAGGGGCCTGGACCACATTTGCCAAAGATCCGGTGAATGGATTACAGAATTACGAAGGTGGATGGCCGGTGTATGATCCAGCGGAGAAGACGTTGATACGTCTCGCGTACGGGAATGAGTTGGGTGATGGGACCAATTTGGAGTACCCGGAGGTATACGATGCGGCGTGTGCGGAGGCGAGTTTGGGGGATTTGTTGTGTAGGATTTTTGGGGAGTGTTCTTTGTAGAAAGGTGGCTAGGGAGGGAGTAGAGATGGTTGGGTTGAGTTATCTTATTTAGTATCTATGGGACACGAGATGAATGAAGATAGAATGTCAGGAAGTATAAGTTATACAAAGAAGTAATTAGTAGAATAGTATTATCATAATTACAAGACCAACTATATACTTTTCCTTCCAGTTACAGCAGTTTCGAACTTTTCTCTGAATCATAATAAATAGTAGTCTTTCTTACTTTCCTAATTCATCAACGGTTAGTCATCTTGCATCGATTGAGTTATTCTAAAAGCAATTCGAAATGTTTTCGGAACTGTTTTGAGAGTAGTAAAAGGTGTTTTCTGATGTATTGTGCTAAGAAGTCTTTGGGTTGGCTTGTTAGTGAGATAGATCAATATCATATTATATCCATCACATCGAACTACATCCACCAAAATCGATTTGCACATCACTCAATTCCATCAATTCCATTGCAGTATGTCAATTCATTTCAATGGATTCATTCCACATTCAAGATCTATAAACAGCCCATCTCCATCCTTCCATGCATCCCATCCATCCATCCATATCCATTCACTCTAGCTATTTACCTATTTACCCAGGTAGGCGAGCGACATATCTACACCCTCCAATCTCAACCAAACCCAACCCATCCATTCGTAGTATCTTCCATCCCAGACCGAATATCTATAAATTTTCCCCCACAAAAATTCTATCATCCCACCCTAAGACCTCTCCCCCTCCACCACCGTCCCCGGCACCGGCGTATCAGGAACCTGATCAACCAACCTCTCGCCCGGGAAATCCTCCATCTCCGCGCTCCTCCCCTCAACCACACTCAACGGGCCCAAATCCGCAATATTCGTATCCCCACCATTCAACAACGCCATACTACTAATAACATCCGCCGGCTCGAGCAAATGCCATTTCGCGAGCGTCTGCTTGCTGCTCGCACCCACCGTAACCGTAAACACGTGCTCTTTCGGCAAATCGCTATTATTCAGACTCCTGAACATATCCTCATCGGTGAAATCATCGCCCAAGCAGATGGTAAACTCGGGGGGTTCGCCGGCTTCCTTGCCGTAGGACTCGACAAGGCGTTTGGCGATTTCACCTTTGTTGATAAAGGTAGGTCGAACTTCGAGATTGGCTTTGCCCGTCATGACTTCGACGTCCCAGGTTTTAGCGACAGTGGATTGAAGCTCTTTTTGGCAGGCGCGGGAGTTGCGTTCGCCAAGCTCGGGGTCTGAGGGGCGGTAATGCCAGGTGAGTGCGCAGCGTTTGCGTTCGATGAAGGAGCCTGGGTTGATGTTAGTTGGGGGATTATGTAATAAAATAATAATAATAATATGGCTCACCTGGTGTTTGTTCGGTGTATTTCTGGAACACCTCCATGACTTCCTTTTGCCAGCCCATGTCATAGATCTCAGCAAGATTCTCCCATTCCTGACTACCCGGGTGTCTCATGAAACTACCGTGTTCAGCACTGAAACCCAACTCGGGGATATGTCCAAGATGCGAGCTTAAGAACTCTTGATCTCTACCACTGATGATCCAAATAGAGTTCTTTGGATCCGCAGCAAGTGCTTTAAGGGTGCGGAATAGTTTTTCAGAAGGTAATGCTGCAGCTGGGTCCTTGACAATTGGAGTAAGAGTGCCGTCATAGTCGAACATGAACAACCTCTTGTTAGCGGCTCTGTATTGAATCAACATAGCAGCCTTATCTAACAGAGGAGTAGCGAAGGCATGTGTGTTGGAGCTCAAAGTGGTGAGAAGCTTTCTGAGAACAACCTTAGTCCAGTTCTGAATATCGTTTCCGAAGACATAGTTGGACAGTTGGTGGTGCAAAACGGCCTTCTTCTCAGGACTCATCTCCAATGCTTGCTTGATGTTCGTTGCAACGGCAGAGGTATCCCATGGGTTGATGTGAATGGCAGATTCCAAGATGGCAGCTGATCCAGAGAATTCAGAGATGATGAGAGGGCCATGACCTTCCTTTTGGCAAACAACATATTCCAAACTGGTCGTGTTCATCCCATCACGTACACTGGTAATCAAACCAACATCCGCAACTCGAAGAAGTGCAAGGTACTCTTCTTGAGAGAGGTATTGAGGGTAATGCTGAACGGGCCAGAAGCTCAATGAACCATAGAGCCCATTGATTCGGTCAACAAGCTCGGCAACATTGGCAGCAATCTTGTTGGCAGAATCTTCTCGCTCTTCCTCAACACTGGTTGGACTCGTCACCTGGACTAACACAACCTTCTCTCTCCATTCGGGGTACATCTCGAGGAAACGTTCAAAAGCCCTGAGCTTTTGAGCAACACCCCTGACACTGTCGAGACGATCTCTACCAACGATAATCTTCTTGCCTTTATAGAGCTCTCGTAGAGCCGCAACCTTCTCGTCGATAGCAGGGTCTTCAAAGGCGAGTTTTTGAACAGTTCTCGCATCGATACCGATAGGGAAAGCGGCGACATTACATCTCGCGCCATAAGCCTCCACACCAGCAACGGTTGAAGGGAATCCAAGAATGCGCGTACAGCAAGAATTAAAATGACGGGTATAACTGAAAGCTTGCAATCCAACCAAGTTCGCGCTCAAAACACCTTCGAGGATATCTTTCCTTCGAGGCAAGCAGCGGAGCAACTCGCTACTAGGGAATGGAATATGTAGGTAAAAGACAATATACATGTGTGGCACTCGTTGGCGCAACATGCTTGGGAGAAGAAGTAGATGGTAATCATGAATCATGACAATATCGCCCGGTTTGTAGATTTCGAGGATCTTGTTCGCAAACATTTGATTCATGCGGTAATAGTCAACCCATGATTGACGTTCCGCTCGACCGTTGGTCGGTTCGTTTTGTTTGTAGTGGAAGAGGTTATATAACTCGTGCTCGGCGAATCGTCTCCATCTGGATTGATTCTTCAAGCACAAAGTTCCCTCCTTGCTCGTGTCAACTTCGTCACTCAACCAAACAGGAACTGTCTTTCCCATTTTGTCTTGTGCGAGTTGCTTCTCGAGTCGTCGTTGATCTGCCTTGGTGATGTACAACCCCTCCGCTTCTGGGGGAGTAGTAGGCAAAGCAACCCCGTCAACAGGAATGGGTGCTGAACTTTTGTTTAGGGGTGGTCTGCTTAGTGGAGGCGAAGACATGGGTTGCCCACCTAGTGGAGGGGTGTCTGGGGGTGTCATCTCTTCCACCGGGCTGATCTCTCCCGTCCAACCAACGAGTGTGTGATTCCATGGCGATTTATCCGACGCTAGATATTTGAACGAATCGAATTGGGCCGAGCTGCCATGCCTTTGCGACCAGGTCTAAGTGAACGTCAGTGCCACGAACCCCACTATCAGGTGTCAGATGAAATGAAAATTTCACTCACCCAGTCTGCATTTTTTCGGTATTGCAGAGAATGCTGAATGCAGAATGTCGCAGATATGATTCCTCCCGTCAGGCCCAAAGATGGGTGTGCAGCTCGTGGATCAACATCTGAGAGCGAGTCTTGCCTTTCCCGACCACTAGATAAGCTCATTCGTCGTAGAACCTCCTGGTTTGATTTCGCGCCCGAGGCGGCCTCGGAGGGTGATTGTGCCATGGAGTTAAATCTTTTGAATCCTTCCGTAAAGTAACTTTCGGTCTCGGTTTCCGCAGCTACTGAATCCTCGTTGTATGCGCCCAAGTGAATGCCAGGAGTGACGGGGATATTTGTGTTCGCAGCACTGAGGATCGGATTTTGAGTAACTTGTTTCTTTAGAGTAGTTGGTCGGTGAGGAAGAGGTCCGGGGACGTCAGCGGCCTCGGATGGCTCCTCGATGGTGGGAATGGATTTATTTTCTGCCATGGTGAACGTGAGCGATGGGGAGCGAAGAGAATCAACTATATTCGTGGGAAGAATATTGATGAATGCAGAAAACAAAAGGGTCGAGTCTGCGCCCCAGATATGGGGAGTTTGGGCAGCTGAACAAAGAGGATGTAGGAAGATGAGGGGTGTGTTGTATCTCGAATGGGATGGAGGGGTAAGGTATCAACCACAACCGCGCAGGCAGAATAAGAAAGCGAGAACAAAAATGACCAAGTTCAAGCTCCCTCAGACTTTTCTTTTCGCAGAGACGTGAGAGATGTAGCTGTGCTGTCGGATGGGATAGAGAGAAGAAAGCAAACGGATGAAGGGTAGAGAAGAGGAAATTTAGGGAAATGAGAGTATTAATAGTTCTGCCCCATGCAACACGACTGGAGACAAAACTGGAAGACTGGCAGACTGGCAGACTGGGACTTGGAGGGGAAAAGCGAGAAAAAGAGGGTAAAGAGGGTAAAGAAGGTGGGATTGAGGAATTGCGATGTTTGGACGGAACGCGAGCGAATGGGTTTGCAGGGCAGTTCTATCGTACCTGACGTAATTCTGATAATTTTTCTGTCGCCTTATTGGTAGTGAGATCCACCTGAGGAACAAAAGGTCCTATCGGATTTGCGTCTGCGAGAGAAATGGGAAATATAAAGGCCGTTTCCTGAGTAAGTTGTTCGCTTTTCCTGCTTGTAATCGTCGATTCTCTCGCTTGTTCGTTTTCGTGCGTATTTCCGACGAGGTAGTGAAGCTGTGTGAGGTTATTCGCAAGTTCGGTGGAAGACGAGGATGTGGGAAGAAGGTTTATTAAGGCAAGCACGATTTAAGCAGAAGCTCGAACAGCATGGAATTGTGTGAATCTGCTCTGTTCTATCTATATACAAGTACGGTACTAGATCTAATGGAGGTAAAGTTGGGCCGATTCGAACTATATCCATTAGAACTCGGCCTCCTAACAATGGCTTTCCACATCCACAGCAGTGAGTTCTATGGTTCTGCTGCGTCGCTCTTCCCCTTCTACCTTTCGCCTAACAAGCGGAGTAGGCGGAGTTGCAACCGTGGATGGAATGGTCGAGCGAGATAGAGTTCTGGATTTCTGGATCCATCTGCATTTCCATGGTAGGAACGGGGGTATACCGACCAGCAGTCTCCATTTATCCATATCCATTTCCGATGCCATTTCGCCATAACCCCAAAAACCCAAAGTTTGAGAAGTCTCAAACTTGCGAGGGACGGTCGAGGGATTGTCATGGTACGCTTTCTTATCGGTCCTTGGCGGTGGTGATTCTCTATAGCATCTGTTCGAGGCCCCATCATATCATGCAACAGTTCCGCCGTTTGCAACTGATATGGCTGGCGGCGACCAGCGGATTCTGACAGCCACACCACACTACTCCCGTCCGCTGATGGCCGGGGTATTCTTCTATTCCTGGTCTTCTAACTTATTCATCACAGGAATCTGCAGCATAATCGCGAAGTCCTTTACCCCTGCAGCCACTGCATCAACATCATCACTGTACAGCCAGCATACATGATATGATACTATACCATATGAGGTTACTCGACCTTATCATTTTCAACCGCATCGCATTGCATCGCAAACGACTGACCTTCACATCTTCAGATTTACATGTGTCAAACTATTGAGCCTATCCCCACAAAGTCTCAGGAGGAGGTGGACGGCTGTTCCAATGTATCACCAAAGAATGAAGCATCGACTACGGCAAATATATGGTACCGATACGATGGGCAGTGGGTTTTTGTTTCTCCTCGAGGCTTCACCGATACTTCCCCATATTCAAAAAGACATGCCATACCATATCACATATCTAGTTCTTCCATCCCGTATTCTATCTCCAATCTCCCATCTCCAAAAACGAGGTGTCAAATCACCAAAGTACAGTACAATATAGATCATATAAATCATTCCCATCATCTCCATTAATGTTCACTCTTCTCTATTCTCTTATTTCGATTCTCTCTCCTCTCACTCCCATACTCCCTCCCTGCTCCCTCCTCGGCACATCTCACATCTCCCTCCCTTCACCGCGATCTTCGTATCTATCCATCTGTATCATTCGGAACTGATCCGTGCCATTGTGGGTTGTGGGTTCAACATTAATAAATTGTGTGGGGTAAGTTAAGTTTAATCGTCGGTCGGTGAATAGAATGCCTCCTTCGTACCACGATAAAACACAGCAAACAAGACAAAATTAACCATCCAGAATACTCCCTCCTGGAAAGGAAATATCGTCGAATCCAGATAGATCATTCTCAGGGGCATTCTTTATTGACCGATCGCGATTGCGCAAAGTAAGCGGGGCTGGCGATGGGGAACGGAATAAAGTCGTTCTATCTCCGTCGGCAGGCAAACTTTGCGGTGTAGAATTGATTCCCTTCGCAATCAGAACACTTACTTCGTACTTCCTCACTTCCCCAGACCCAGACCGGACTCAGATTGAAATTCTGGTTCGAGATCTAGACTTTGGTCTGGTG
The DNA here is from genome assembly GCA_002946385.1 of Rutstroemia sp. NJR-2017a WRK4. Lineage (NCBI taxonomy): Eukaryota > Fungi > Ascomycota > Leotiomycetes > Helotiales > Rutstroemiaceae > Rutstroemia > Rutstroemia sp. NJR-2017a WRK4. The sequence continues at coordinate 309,851 of NJPR01000140.1, read as the reverse complement.
CTATTGTACGAAATAGTGTATCATAAATACTCCCCTGTGGATTGGATGGACTGGACTGGACCAAACCTACACTACGATAGATAGATAGATACCCTTCCGGAGAAATCGAAGCACCGTATCCAGAATCGCTCGTCTACTTGGTGCGCTCTCGATGAATGTAAGTTGAGATGGATATATTCAGAGGAGGAGGAGAAGAAGGAGTTTTTAAACGCCATTCGTCGCGTCGTGATGACAATACGGGAAGTACTCTGGCAGAATTCGCCTGTCCAGACTTGCTTGACATGCAGTACGTCCCCCTTTTCTCAAGTAAGCGAAGTTACGGTATGTTACTCCAGCTCGGAAGGATCTTGGACGGTAAGGAGAAGAAAGAGATGAGTGAAAGTACTTGCTTGCTTGCTGCTCGCTGCCTATGACCAGGACATCGTCGTAGCAGAGCAGAAGCTACATGGTACATGATCTACGAATGAAAGCTCATTCACTCAACCCATCCCCTTTCACACGCATCTCTCTCATATCTCTCAAGAAGCTAAATACATCCTCATATCTTTTTCGTTCGGACGAGCGTTGTGGTGATGCAGATATGATGCTTGGCTTATGAGTAATGAACTTTTGGGGAATTGGAAGGGTTGTATAAATGCTGTTGGAGGGACCCTGTTGTTGTATTATGGGATGCTTCTGGGTGAGGGGGGCTCGTCTGGAATGTAAATCGATTGTTTGTAGTGGTGGAAGTGATATATTTGAGCTGTACCACGTGTGGACTGCGAAATATGTATTCTTATGTTCTTCTTTACTTTGGGATTAGTTTGGTATTATTTTATGTAGGTATATTAGTTCCTTGTTCGTTGTATTTTCTAGGCTTAGAGTGCAGTGAAGAAGTTCATATATATCTTCTCAAGAAGTTATTCTACTCTGCTTCTCTCCTGATCTTACCCGACTGTCAAAATTCTTTTTGTTCATCAAGTCAGATATGAATAATATATTTTGCCATAGATGGTAGTCTCCTTCCTAAAATCTAAATGATATATGCTGCGATAGATAGTCAGTCTTTCTTCCAAAAATCAGCGAATTTTTCTAAACATATAGGCCTTCTTTCCTCTCTTCTCTCCCTTCCCCTCACTCCCAAGACTCCTTGCACTCTCCCCAATCCCCCTCCCACCACCGCAACCCTAATTCCACCCCCCCAACCCCACCGCCAACCCCCCTCCCAATCCCAGTCCCAAACTCAGCAACATATCGTTCCCCTCATCCCTATGTTCTTTCCCATCATCCCTAGCTTCCCTCCCCTCCTCCGTACCTCCCCTCCCCTCCTCCGTACCTCCCCTCCCCTCCTCCGTACCTCCCCTCCCCTCATCCTTACCTTCCCCGCCCTCGCCCTTCATCTCCTTCCTTCCCTTATCTCCTTTCTCCGCTTTGAAGATCTTACTCAAATTAGGGAGCTTCATGATAGTTTTATGCATGTCCCTACCACTCCCACTACTCCCATTACCACCACTACTCCTGCTTTCTTCTCTTTGAAGCGGCGCACTTCCTGGAATATCATGTTCTGCGTCCACTTCAGGTGTATTGGCTCGGCTGATGTTATCCTGCTTCCCACTAACTCCGTACATTCCCAGAAAGTGCAAGTTCTCTTCCCGATGGTAGTGATGTTTTGGGGTTGCCTTCTCGCGTTTGGGTTCTTGTTTGACTTCGTGTCCGCTTTCATTGACCCCGTTGCTATCCCTTTCCATCTGCATCTTTCGTTCTTCTTTCCGTTCCAGTTCCAGTTCCAGTTCCTCTTCTCCTCCACTATCCCGTTCGCTTTCTTTCCACCCCCCATGTATCGCCCCTTGTATCGCCATCTCTATCGCCTTCTGCAATTCCCTCTCTGCGGCTCTGCATGCAAAACAGAGTATTTCTCCTCTGTTCCTTGCCCGCTCAGGATTTTGAGCTGTAAGTGTGGTTGTGGTTGTGGTTATGGTAGTGGGATGTGGGATAGAGTCTCCCTGCTCTGATGTTGAACCAGAGAGTGGGAAGTCAGGATCAGGAATTGAGGGATTGGTGGTAGTGATATGGGGATTGGTAGTGTGGATGGAAGGGTTTGATGGGAGAGGAGGGAGTGGAGGAGATTGAGGGATAGTAGTACAGCATCTTGGACATCGTTGACGTGGATGCTGGCAATGCGGGTGAGGGTGAGGTTCAGCTCGGGGTTGCAATTTATGTCCGTTTCGAGGTGGACTGGTCCGATGAATTTGTAGATCGTGGTGGGTTTGTTTTTCTGCTTGGGGCACGTGTTGTGTGGTTCCTAGCTTGGGTGAGAAGTGATGATGATAAGACAAATGCTTGTCCCTAGCTTTCAGCTCAGCTATCGACGCCAGACGAAGCGGTGGGAGGAGACATTCAAGATCGAACTCTGTTTCGGGTGGAGTAGTATCGAGCGGTGAGGTCTCGTAGACGGGTCCGAGGTTTGGCTTTGCAGAAGACGGACGACGAGCACGAGCATGTGGAGGCAGTGGTGGTAATGGTCTGTTGGGAGGTGGAGAAGGTGGGATTGGTGAGTAGTGAGATGAATAGTGGGTTGGGAAGAGGGAGTAGATTGGTGCGCGCCGGGGAGGGGATGCTGATGCTTTGGGGGGTGGTTTTGAGGGTTTGTTTGATGGGAGAGGAGGGTTGTGGTGGGTTGGAGGTGGTTTTGGTATTGCTGGGGCGTGATGAGACGACGGAGGTTGTGGCGGTGCGGTTGTTGGTGGAGGGAGAGGTGCGGTTGCTGGCGGAGGAGAGAGCGTGGATGAATAGGTCGGCGGTGGTAGATGGGGACAAGGCGAGATAGGTCGACCTGGACTGAGCTGAGGAGAAACCCGCGGAGGTGGTGCTAGACTAGATGAAGTGACCGTTAGTAGTGATAGCTGCAATTGCTCAGAATGACTAGGACGTGAATTGGAGTCTGACTGTCGGAGATTAGCAGAAGACGGCAGTGATGATGTCCGTTCAGTGTGAGCAGTGGGACAAATAACGGTTGAGTGTGGTGGTAGGTCTTTAGGACGAGAGGGAGAAGAAAACATCTGCGGAGGTGGTGAGAACATAATTGTTGATCTCTTTCAGTCTTTTTTCCTTTTCTCTGGCTCCCCCTGGTATTTCTTCGTTTTCCGGGCTCGAATTGAAAATCTCTGTCGATCCAAGACGGACAGAGTGTGCAGAGATCAATACAACGAAATGCGAGAAATCAAAACAATGAAAAGCAAGAAATCAATCCATCGAAGCCCAAGATCCAACATCCAGACGCAATCAGAACAGATACAGATTCAACCAGAACGAAAAAAAGAGGGATACAAGAGGATTTCCAAACAGCATCCCAGAGACATAAATAATATAACAACGTCCACACCAGACACGCATACTACAGCAGCAACGGATCAAAATAGCAAAAATACGAAAGCCGAGCCAGTGAAGAGAAAAACTCATACAACATCCACGCAGCCGCTTCTCCGAGGCGTAGCATCATTCACTCGAAGATACACCATATACAGGACCTCACCAAGAACGTGGCGTGCGCGATTTCTGCGACAATCTGAAGTAAAATCACCTGGGAATTTCATGGTATACATAAGATGACGAGAGAGTTAAGATGAGATATTTGCGTGGAGTGATTGGACGGCTTGATCCGATATTACTTCTGTGTAGATTACCAATCTTGAGATGGAAATGCCATGTGATGGACTTGATGCCAGGAACAAAGCAGGGAGTTTGGTGAGGAAGAGGAAGATGATGATGGTGAATTGAAAGATGCTACCGAGGAGACATGAACGGGTTTGATGGTAAGACATGGTATATGTAATGGGATTGTAGCTTAGCGCTCGTATTGCAAAACGAAATAAAGACGTTCATCCCTTCTCTCTTCCCGAACCTCTTACGAACGCCTGCTGTTCGCGCTTTCTCTCGGACAGCGAGATGCGGTTTCAGTTCGTATTATTCACAGACGAATCACAGACGAAACAAGAAACACACTTGTAAACTGCGCGGCGCCGGCGAGGTATAAGCGAGGACTGGGCTGGGAAAATAATAGAACTGGGATGGTCTGATGAACTTATTGCAATTAAAAGCTCGTACGAGTAGTAGAAATCTCGGCCCAGACTGACTGGTCCGCGTGGATCGGTCCGGCTGGGTTTTTGTTCGGGATGCCGTATGCCGTATGCCGTTCACTTTCACTGAGTGTTTTGAGGAACCGGGAGCTTTACTTTGAATGAATTGGAGGAGTGAAAGTAAGACTCTGCTGGAATATATTAGCATGGAAGGATAGAATAGGATGTGTGGAGAGTGAGAAGGTGAAAAGATAATTCGGTTGGAAACTTACATTTTCCTTTACTCCGTTTCTGTATATCGGCTTGATCTTTCTTGATACACATGTGAGAAGAAAGCAACAGGTGTAAGAGAACATCTTTTCCTCGTCGGGCGAGACTCCTCACTTTTATACCCGACATCAACGCCTGACTGTGGAGAATGTTCAATCTAACATTCACGTCTTCAAAACATAACTTGGATTGGGTATCAAATGTATGCAACCTTGTGCCTAGGCATGACAGAAACGCCCTTCTACCCATTTAGTGAAATCCACTTCTCATGACCTTAATAATCCTCCCAAATCTCTTTCCATCCCACTAACCCTTTCTTCCAACTCCTTCTTCTTCCTCTCCAACGCTCTAATCTCTTCTTCCTCCCTCCTCAAATCCTCATCCGTAATCATTATCTCCTCCTCCCCCTCCCCTTCCTCCTCCCCACCTATATCCATATCCATATCCTCCTCCTCCTCCTCCTCCTCCCCCCTATTAAACCTCTCCAACTCCCTCGTCATCCTCTCCACCCTCTCCTCATTAACCCTCACACTCCCCCTCAACGCCTCCCACTTCCTCCTGAGCATCCTAATCCTCTCCGGCACCCCCTCCACCGGATACACCGAATTCAACTTCTCCGCCCCCCTCAACAAAACCTCAATATCCACCTCCCCTCTCCCCGTCTCCGTCTTCCTCACCTGCGAATGCAGCTCCGCGCCCAGCACCGCCGCCACAGCCGTATTGCGCCGCGGGGCCCGTCCGTTCGCAGACGCGGTCACCACTTCGCCTGAGGAGACCGCGAATACGGTTTGTCGGCGGGAAGACGAAGATGCGGGGTCGGGTTGCAGAGATGGAGCGGGCGGTGGTGGCACGGAGAACAGCGCGCGTTCGTGCGGCTCGGTGTCCCGGATTAGGGAGGTGATGTCGTGGTTGGAGAGCAGGGCGTTGGTGAAGATTTTGGGAGGGGGGAAGCTGTATGGCGGGGGTTGTTAGTGGGGTGGAGCGCGAAATGGGGTTGGGTTTGGGGAGAGGACGAACGGTAATGTGGCGATGGATTCGGCGGAGAGGGTGATTTGCTCTAAATGACGTTCTAGGAGAGACATTTTGGCTGCTGGGATAGAGGGATTGGCATATGTAGGAGTTGTCTGGTTGGTGGTTGGGTGGTTGCTAGGACTGGCGGGTTGTCAACATGCTTCCGGAGGGGAAGTCAATAAACGAACGCGAGGGCCCCAAAAAAGGAATTCGTAAAGTTGTCGGGCCGGCATGCATATGGTTGGTTTCCCGATGTCGGATTATGTAAGGACCAGTCCTGTCCTGTCGACCTTTCCTTTCACCTTGGCACCAGTGTGGATTCACTTCCAGGACAGTATGATGTACGATGTGCGATGTGCGGTGGCTCGGGTGGGATGTACTGTACGAGAGTGGAGCCTCAGGCGGTGAGGCGGTGAGGCGGTTTGGTTCGCGACGAAGCTATTCCTGCGAGTCCTGGCCCACGAACCTTCCGTCGCTTTTCCTTTTCTTCTCCCCTCAAACACACGAATCACAAGGCTTCATTTTTCCCACGCACAGCGAGGTACATCAGGGCACAGCACGGGTATCGCTGAGAAATGGAGCATATTTCTTTCCTTTGTTTCTTTTCCCTTCTTTTTGCTCTTCCTCTTCCATCTTGATTGAGAGAATTATCAGCTTCGTGACAACGCATTCTTCATCATCAATTTAAATCTCGCATGCCAATTGGGTGGAATGGGATCATGAAGCTGCGAAGTCTTTCTCTGCTCTGCTGCACCGCAATGGGGATGCATCATTGTTGAACTTTGCTGCATACAAAGTACTTTCTCTCTCGAGATCCGGCCCTTTTTCTTCTCATTCCTGCGTCTTCTCTCCCGCCAGTTTGTCTGTCTATCCAGTTGTCCATCCCATCCCATCGCATGAACCGAACCCTCCCTGCCCACTGCAGCCCAGCGATCCGATATCCATCCTTATCCGATATCCCATGATTTTTTCCCAAAGTCGGATTCCGAGTATTGCCTGCTGATTGACGTTTACTTTACTTGCGTTTGCCTATCTGCCTCGATATCTGCCTACTTGCTCTGCCTGCTGCCACTGCCACTGCCACAGACTGCCACTCTTTTCATGACCAATGGACGTTGCATGTCGCAGAGTCATGTTTGCATAAGCTGCACCTTTCGCCCGCCTGCCTAGGTCCCTTTCTAGACGATTCGACGTCACCATTCCGTCTTTCGAAGCATCAAATAACATTCAGTATCAGATTGGAAATCACGAAATTGCCATTGAGGTGATTCGTACGGTACAGTACAGTCTTATCCTATCAGCACCTACATAACAGCCGGACAACAGATAAACAATCAACAAATATAACAGAGTGACGATCTGATCGACTGCTATTCCAACAATAACCATCTCTTCTTTTCTCTGTCTTTCTATCACTCGAACACTCGAATCCGCAAATCTCGCACGTATTGAGCGATTGACGAACAATTGACGACCGAATGCGCCTACATCGACCCAACAAGGTTCTACCTTGACCTTACCTGCCCAATACTTATAGGCTGATTATTTGCTGATTGAATATCACCGAGTTGCATAACTTACTTCCTTCCTTCTTATCTTCTTGAATTGCCTCCCAACTCACTTGCATTCAATTCAATTCGTTTCGTTTCATTTCGGCCGCCTTAGGTTTATCTTGTCCTGCGTCTGCCCCGACGATCGGGAAGAAAATTCGGAAAATCCAGAAAAGTCAGAAAATCCAATTAGATCATCACAGCCAAAAAACATATCCCAGAAAAACTTTTTCCGGGTCTGCGGGGCAGTTTGCGTGCGCTTGGTGGAGTCAGGATACAGCATAAGACAGACCGCAGACAGCATAAGACAGCATAAGAACGTCCTTTCGGCTTGCCGCATCATTCCTTCCAAGATCCCGGATCATCTTAATATCGTCGGAAATCCCCCGCCAATATCATCGATATTGTCGAGGGTGCTTATAAGGAATTCTATAAACTCCTTCGTATGCTTCAGCCATTCGAAACATCTTTACTCCCTTCCTCATCTCTGCAAATAAGGCCCAGTCCGGTCGGCCCACTCCCACTTCGTCTATAAAAATAATTTCTACGTCAATTATTGGTCGCCTTATTTACTTGGATCTACATTGGACCTGGACCCTTGCTCTAAAGACCACACCTAGGACCTGCTCTCGAGACCTCTCAGATCCCCTCGTCTACACTTTTGATACCAGACCAGACCAAAAACCCTCCCCCCATTCGGCAATTGGAAAGAGAAAGGCTTCGATTTCAGATTGCGAAGGCGCCTTTGCCCCCTTGGTTCATTCTTTGAGAGATTATCATGACCTGTAATCATCCATATCTCCCTTCTCCTTCTCGGAGAGATTTACCAAAAACGTTGTCACCTTGACGTCGAAAAACGTTTGACTCTTCCTTTGTGCAGGACACATACAACATCTTCCAATTGCTTGCCGTATAACACTCATTCAATATGCGGCCTACTACACCCAATTATAATTTCGCCCCGAGCGTCGTTCCTTCATCACCACCTGAGACGCCAACATCCTCGTCGTTCGCATTCAAAATGCGCCCCCGACCATTTATAAACTTTTCTCGGCCAATGTCGCATACGAATGGTATTACACCCAATGGCACGGGGCCTCACTTTAGCTACACAAGACCCAACAATCTTTCCCCTCGATCGTCCTCTCCATCCTCTGAATTATCGCGCAGCCCAAGCCCACCACATTCCCTAAGTTCTGGGGCCCCGCAGTCACCTCTTTCGTCGCCACGCTCAATCCCTAAAATAGTGGAAGACGGCAACTTTACCCTCGAGGAAATCACCTCCAGCGACTTCGAAGAATACAACACCGACGACGAAGAGCTGATTATCCGTCCCCATCAATACGAAGACGCCGAATCGGAACGAGCCCCCTCAATCCATTCCGTCCAACAGGAACTCGACCCCGACGTCCTCCGTGATCTAAGGGATCTCGAACCCTTCCTTAACGATGAACAAGAATCACTCGACGACCACGAAGAATGGGTGCGTCAACAACGGGAGGAGAAGCGTCGCAGACGCAGAAGTTCGGTTACGGTCCAGAAACGCAATTTTGCGCAGAGTATTGGCAGTGACACGGATGAGGAGGATATACAGCCGGATCATCTTTCTGCTAATGAAGCGGGGTCGAGTGCAAGGAGATTGAGGAGGAAGGTGGGGGATCGCATGAGTTTGATTTTTGATGATCCGCCGCCGAGGATTGTGGAGGTGGAGGAGCCGGAGAGTTGTGAGGAGGTGGGGGAAGGGGAGGGGGAGGAGGAGGGGGAGGGGGGGGTGTTGAGGGAGTTGCCGTATTATGTTTTGCAGGAGGATATGGATTTGGATTCTAGTTGATGGGGTGGGGGAGGGATGGATGGAGGGGTAGAAAAAGAGTGGGTGGGGGAGAGGGAAAGGTGGAATAGGGGCTGTGGATTTGAAAAGGGGGATCATGATTTAACGACTAATGAATGAAATGATATGATATTGCACGATCGATCGAACGAACGACTGTTATGAAAAAGATACACAGCGTTGCAATTTTTTGTTTTTGGTCTTGTCTTGGAGAGCGAACAAGCAAAATGAGCGGGTTGTTTTCTAGGGGGGTGGATGTCTGTCTGTATGTTTGTCTTTTGTTCATAGCATGTAGTGTTGTGAGTTAGATAGGAAGCAGTTTTGTATGCATATGTTATGTTTAGTTGGCAGAAATTAGTAAATGTATGAAGGTAGTTAGTCTTGCAGCTTGCGGGGAGAGAATATGTGTTGGGTTTGGGGGGAGTCGTGAAGTTGTGATAGTGTGAAGTGGTGAGTCTGTGAATTTGCTTGCGTGTGTGTGTGAGAGGTTGGGAGGGGGGTGAAACGAAGGGATGAGGTGGAGTGGAGCTTGAGGGGGGAGAGGAAGGTGGGGTGGATGATAAGGTATGGTATGGCATGTGTTTCGGGGGAAGAGGGACCTCAATTATCAGATCACATCCAGGTCCAGGTCCAGGAATAGTGGAGTTCTATAACGCCGTCTTAGGGTGTGGTGGCTTTTTGGTGGTGGTTGTGGTGTGGTGTGGTGTGGTGAGTGGGTTGGGCTTGGGTCGGGAATGTTCTTAACTATTGGGATGAGGAGATAGGTTTAGAGATAACTTAGTGTTTTATTGGAAGCTTTGAATTGGGCTTGTATGAGGGTGTTATGTTTGTGTGCTGTTGTCTCGTTCGGCGGGATAGACCTATTAGGCTGGTGATTTGGGGTCTCAGTTGTGACGTGGAATGGGGAGGTGTTATAGAAGGGTGTTGGGGATGCTTTTTCTAGGTGTTTTTCTTTCCTTTTCTTTGCTTAAGAGTTCGATTAGAATGATATTTTGAGATAGAGCTGGAAAACGAATTGGATAAATATATTGGGCTTGTGATTTAATGTGTGCAAGCTAGGAGCTTTTGTCCTATCCTTGGTTGCTGTTTGATTAGAGTAGGGCAAGCTTTTCTCACTTACTTCCGAACAGAAGAATAATCAATAGTCTCACAATCTATAGATGAATTTTCTGATAGATAATCGATATTTATATCTTAGAGAAGCCTCTTATATGCAGGTTACCACAAGGCTAAAGTTTACCTATGTATTCGCTTCGCGCTAGGCTTTATCCAGCTTACTGCCTCGATTTCGGTATCGGACATCAATTCTTGGGCCGGCCTAGAGTAGTCGACCAGGACAACGGTTAAGACCACCGCACACACACTCGTGGGATATATCAATATAATAACCCGCTTTTGTCTCTTTCAACTGTAGCTCAGTAACTACTCCTTGCTTTAGCTTTTCATCGACACAACCAAATCTAAACACCGTCATCATGAATAATGGCTCTCAAAGCCAGCCTGCGCAGGGCCAACCAAGCGGCTCCCAACCGCGCCCTCAACCACGACCACTCCATCTCTTTCGACCGGAAAATATGCGCGGCCTGCCAGATCAGTTTGCGCCAGAAGAAAAGGCAAAATGGGAAGCGGGCTTGAGGCAGCTATGGAGTCAAATCGAGAATAATCCGGAGGACAATCAATTGCACATTGAAGCGAAACGGAAATTGGCCGAATTCTCCAAGGGCCTCACATTGAAGGTCCAAACCTTTCGCACACAGCAAAAAGCCTTGCAAGCACAGCAGGCGGCACAACAAGCTGCGAATGCAAATGCGAACAATCAAGCGCAACAAAATCAAAATAAGCCACAAGCAGAGCAACGCCCGCAGCAACCCCAGCAACAAGCTTCGCAACAACCTCAGCCGTCACAGGAAGGGCAGAATAATGGCGGAAATCCATCGAATAATCCACAGCAACAGGCCCGCCCTCCTGTTAATAAGCCACAGATACCAGAGAGAATTCTCACTCATGTCAACGGGTTCCCATGGGTTTTGCCTCCAAGTCTTACCTCGGGTTCTCCAGAAGCTATAAAATGGCTTACAGATATCAAAAGCAGGTACGCCAAAGGCCTGATCGCCATGGAGAACGCGAACAGGGCCATCAAGATGAACGAGGAATGGATCAAGAAGATAAGGGAAGAGCGAAATGCGACTGAACAGGAGGAGAAAGAATTTATGACGAAAGACGCCGAGGCGAAGAAGCAGCATGGTACAGCCAGAAAATTCGTAGAGGAGCTACGCGAGCAGCAAAGGCGTGTCCAATCTTCTGCAAAAGCTGCTGGGGCTCCAAATACGAATGGAAATAATGCTGGAGCGGCTCCTCCTGGTACGGCTGCTCCCGCTGCTGGGAATGGCCAAGAAAATGCGTCTAATGGAGGAAACCCTAACCCCGGTGCCCCAAGGCCACAGATGAACTTACAGCAGCCATCAAATCCAGCTTTGCAGAATACGCAGACTGTTAATGCAGCTATTGAACAAGCACGAAATCAGCAACAAATGGGTGGTGTTCGACCGCCCATGCCACAAAATGGCCAAATGTCACAAACTCAAACTTCTCAGCTACAAGCACCAAATGCTCCTTCTCAGACGACTATCCCCCAGTCTGGTGGTGGACCGGCGCAAACTATCAAAGCCGAGACTGGCCCTCCCACCCAGATCAACACGGCAGTGACCCAGATGCAAAATCAAGCCAGACCGGGACAAACAAATTCACCACAATCCGCCGTACCCCAATCAGCAACTTCCGTCAACGTACCTAATCTTAACGAGCCAAAAGCTCTAACCCATCAAGCGGCACTGCAAACGGCGGCTCAAAACTACAACAGTGGTCAAATATCAAGCACCCCAACTATTATGGGACATTCTCATACTCACCCCAACGCCGTACAGAGAGATCCCATCAACGTTAATTCGCAAAAACTTCCGATTCCCAAACATTTACCAGAAAGAGCAACAGCGCCGCCGCAGCCGGTGCAAATGTCACAGTCGCGACCTACATTTTCGGGTGGTCCATCTGGTTCGGGAAGTGGAGTTATGGGGCAACCGGTTCTGGCGAAACCACCTGGGTATGTTTTGGATGGTGAAGGTGATCGCGTTTTGAGCAGGAAGAAGTTGGATGAGCTGGTTAAGCAGGTTACTGGTGGAGGAGAGAGTATTTCTGGGGGTGGTTTGACCGCTGAGGTTGAAGAGGTATGTTACGAGTCGATGGCGTTTGTCTCATACGTTTTCGAATATTCTCTTTCTGTTTTGTGATGCGATCTAACAAATTTCTAGTCTGTCCTTACTGTCGCCGACAACTTCGTCGATCAAGTTCTTCAAGCAGCATGTAAAAACGCCAAGGAGCGCGGTTCGAACATCCTGGAAATCCGCGACATCCAACTCACCCTTGAACGTGGCTACAATATCCGTATTCCTGGCTATGCCAGCGATGAGATCAGGACGGTGCGCAAGATCGCGCCGAGCTCGGGCTGGATCAATAAGATGAGCGCGGTGCAGGCGGCGAAAGTGACGGGTGGGAAGAGCACGGATTGATTTATTTGTGGAGGAGGCTTGGTTCGATGCGGTGGGATGGATGTGGTATATGGATGGAAAGTAATGCACAGCTAGGGAGTTTAGGAGGGGAAGGACATTTCGGGGGATTGATAATTTGATACGAAGCATGGTTGTTGGGAGGTGTTGGGTTGGGGGGACACGGAATTTCTGGGCTCTGTATATGGGTTTTATTTGCACGGCTTTCTCATATCGTAGCTTTTACAACACACAATCGCTGCGGATTTTTATCTGTGGCTCAAATTATCTTGTGTGACCTCGTCATCGTCGGCGACCAGACGTTCAAGTCTTCATGGTTTGGGACTTGTTTGTCGCTGCCCAAGATAGTGGTGACGAACACGTGATTTGAAGGTGATCTCATGCTCAATTCTTCTAGCTAATTTAGGTGACTAAATGAGACTCGGAGTTGTTCTCGTGCTCGAGGTCATCTACGGAGCAAGCGGGACAATTTGAAGTTATATGATAGTTTATTGAATAGAGAGAAATCTCCGTATTAATCGGATCTTTCTCGTAAAGAAAATGATGAAATGGATTTATATTCACTGATGCGGCGGGAGCGTGTATGTTGCTTTAAAGTTGCCCTCCAGGCACCAAAATGACTCGCGTTTAGTTGCGTGCCAGGTCGCTAATTTAGCCGTAATTTCATCTTTGAGCTTGGGTGTTGTAAATGTAATCCGAGATTCTGAGAAGACAACAAAGTAGACAGCTACAACAAGTTCCTCTGACAACTCAACAATACGCAACTCCCTTTAATCATCAACTTCTCGCAAACCTCTGCGCTTCTCTGCACCTTCTGGCAATTTCCTTCCGGAGGTACAAAAGCGATTGTACTATATCTTAATCCATCAGACGCAATCCCACACAAGGTCAAAGCTCTACGTCACGAAAGGGCGCCTTCTTGCTAGATTCCCAACATCGATTCTTCGATATGCCGGGCAAGACTCCATATAAGAACGACCGGGATCCAGTCGAGAATGGAGTCAATGGTGCCAAAGATGTCGAGATGAAGGATGATGCGCCGAGCTCGTTGAAAGGTGGTAAGGGAAAGAAGGCCAAGGAAGGCGAAGAGGAAATGACCGTTGTTGTCCCGCCACCCAAGGGTTCAAAGCTATCGGTGCCTCTGCCAAACAACGGAGACGAAGATGTCTCGATGGAAGGTGCCACAGAAGGCGGGGAGGAAGCTGCTGCTGAGAAGGTTGATCCGGTGGCTAAGGCTGTTGCAGGTATGTGGGCATCGATCCAACATGGCCTTTACTTCATCTACTACAAGAGACTGACGGTTTATCCATTTCTGCAGATATCAAGAGCAACTTCCCATTATTAGAGCGAGCTGTTACTTTGTTCGATGCCAGATTCACCCTCCGAGCTCTACGATCTATCTCCTCGATCAGAAAACACCTTACAGCTGATATTCTGGCGCAAGTTATCACCGAAACATACCCATCGACCAGTCCTCAAGCCAAAATCCTTCTTACTGCTCTTGGTAGAGAAAATGCTACCTTTAATAAGCCTTCATCATCGGAAATGGAGATTGATAACGACTCGAAGGGCGCCAAGTCCGGGAAGAAGGAAACAAAGGAAACCATACCCGAGATCGATATCTTCCTAGGCATTCTTACTCAAATATTCTACTTTGATAACAAGGAGCATGAAAAGGGCTCGCGCTTCTCTTCTCACCTCGCAGGTATCATTCACAGCCTTAATCGTCGAACTCTGGATTCTCTTTCTGCTCGCGTGTACTTTTACTGGTCTTTGTTTTGCGAACAGTTGGCCCCGCTTCCACCTTCTCCTGCATCTCCCGTTGTAGCTATTCGACCTTCTCTTCTCTCGGCTCTTCGCACTGCTGTCCTGCGCAAGGATGTCGATACTCAGTCTACCGTTATCGTTCTTCTGTTACGCAACTACCTTTCTACCTCTCATATCACTCAAGCCGATCTTCTAATCTCGCACACCAAGTTCCCGGAAAGTGCTTCAAATAACCAGGTTGCAAGATATCTGTACTACTTGGGGCGCATAAGAGCCATTCAACTGAGATATACTGAGGCTCATGAGCATCTGACTGCCGCCACCCGCAAAGCACCATCCAGCCCGAGCGCAGCAGGGTTCTCCCAAACCGCGACCAAGCTCCTCCTCGTGGTTGAGCTACTGATGGGTGACATCCCCGAGCGCGCCACCTTCCGCATCCCCAGCCTCGAGCATGCCCTCCAACCGTACCTCGAACTCGTACAAGCCGTCCGCGTCGGCCTGATCAACGAATTCGAAACCTGCATCGCGAAGCACGCGGACACGTTCAAGCGCGACGGCACATACACGCTGATTCTCCGTCTGAGACAAAACGTCATCAAGACTGGTATCCGCATGATGTCACTCTCGTACTCGCGGATCTCGTTGAGAGATATCTGCATACGTCTGAAGCTGAACAGCGAGGAGTCGGCGGAGTATATTGTTGCGAAGGCCATTAGAGATGGTGTCATTGAGGCGTCGTTGGATAGGGAGAAGGGGTTTATGAAGAGTAAGGAGGTGGGGGATGTTTATGCTACGAGGGAGCCCGGGGAGGCGTTTCATGATCGGATTAGAGCTTGTTTGGCGTTGCATGATGAGAGTGTTAAGGTATGTTATTATTTTGCTTTTTGAATTCCCGAGAACTCGTCACATTGGGAGTTGTTCTAGATGGATTAGAGTCTCTTGATTTAAACAGGCCTGATGCTAATTGGTGACAAATTTTAGGCCATGCGTTTCCCGATGAATCAACATAGGTTGGAACTTAAGAATGCGCAGGAGGCGAGAGAGCGGGAGAGGGAAATGGCAAAGGAGATTCAGGATGGGGATTTGGATGAGGATGATTTGGGAGGGGATTTTGAGGGTATGTAAGTGAAGTGTATGATTTGGTGGGGTATGGTGGGGTGGGGGATGAGATGGAGGGCTTTGGTTTCTCTGTTTCGGGTGAACAAGTGTATACAAACAAAGTTTTTGCGGGGGGATTGGACGCGAGATGGGTATGAATGGAGGATGGGTATGAATGGAGGATGGGTATGAATGGAGGGGAGGGTATGAATGCAATGGCAATGGTATGATATGATATGGTTTGGTGAAAGAGAAGAAAAGAAAGCTATGCTATGCTATGCTATGCTATACACCCTTCTATTATATCTTGTCTTGGTAGTGTTATTATATTATTGTGTTATTACTGGTGTTTTGTGTTATAGTATATTCTTATGCTGTCTCTTGGGACTGGAATGAGTGTTTATATATCAGTGAAGGGAGGGGGAAGGAGGGGAAGGGAGAAGGAGGTATAGTTGTGTTTTATGCACTTGATGGATAACATATAAACAGTATCCTATAGTAGCTAGCTGGCACGGCTGGGTCCTAGGTATAAATCTCCATGCCGAGGCTGACGCGCCTTGTCTTGGTCTTATCGTGTCATGTCGCGTAAAGCTTATCGCGGAAGGCAGCCAGCCTTGTGCAAGGAAGGTTGGCAGGAAATACATAAAAGGAATAACGAATAACGGACGACGAACGAACGACGGATGGGTAATATTGGAGAGATTAAATTATAGGAAAGGAGATAAATCATTGGGTTGGAGTGTCAAGTCTGCGGTGAACGTGCAGGTGTAGGATTGGTGGGATTGGATTGAAGAGCTCTGCGGTGAAAGAAAAGAGAGAGCGAGGACGCGCTTTCTTTGAGGTTGGATTCGGACTCTGATGCCATTGGGGAGTTGAATTATTTCTTCTTGGTTTCTGGTGCGGACAGAAAGAGCTACGGGAGAGATCAGAGGAAGGAAACTGGAGATCAAGGCGCGCGGGTTGAAGCTTGAAGTTCTGCGACGAGACAAGATTACTTGCGCGAGAAGGAGACGAGGCTGTGCTGTGCGAGATTTGCTAGATAGAGGGAAAGAAGGAGGCAATTTTGTGCAAACTCGAATATAAACAGAGAAGGAAAGAAAGACACAGTACAGTACGAGCAAAGAAAGAACGCAGAAATGTCGACAACAACCACACGTTCGGGATCGCGGTCCCTACGATTCAGACCCGGAAGAGAAAGCTATGGAATGGGGATCGCAGATCTAGGTCTTGGTGCGAGCAGAGCGAGCGATGAGAACCAGACTCAGAACCAGGATCAGGATCACGATACCATTATGGTTGAAGCAGCAGGGAGAGAAGCATTTCCCGATCGAGGAGGAGTTAAGCGGAGAAGGATTGGAAATACGGGAAGGGAGCAGGATGAAGGGGATGAAGAGGGGGTGGACGATAGTATCAATACGCCGGAAACAAAAGAACCTAGAGAAAGACGAGGCAGAAAAAGTACCGGGCCGTCGGTGGTCTATGGAAAAACGAATAGAAACGCAGAGAATATGGCGAAAGCAAGAGCCGCGAGGAGGAAACGGAGCGCGAGTATGAGGAATGAGGAGAGTGGGGGGAGTGAGAGGGAGGGGCGGGGGATACCGGTGAGAGAAAGGGGGAGGGGTTTGGGGAGGGGGGAAGATGTGGATATGGGTGTGGGTGGGGATGCTGGGGATACGATTACGATTAATTTGCATAACTCTCTGCCGTCCCCGCCTGCGGAAGATGAAGGGTCGAGTATAGAGGTCGATAATAGGTCTGTGTCGACGGGGGCGGTTGGTGGAGGTCGAGCGGGAGGAATTGATCAAAAGCCAGTCCCGCAGAGTAAAGGCTCAGGAGCAAAAAGAGAGAAAAGCGTGGGAGACGAGACTAAAGAAAAAGAAAAGGAACGGGAGAGAAATATCAAAGAAGTAGTATTCGGCGATATTTGTTTCAAATCGTGGTACTCGAGTTGGTATCCGAGAGAGATTATTGGTGTGAATCATGGTGCGGGAGAGTTGGGTGGTGGACATGTTGGTAGTGGTGAGGTGACGAAAGGGAATAAGAGCGGGAAAGGGAATGGAAAGGGAGGAGGGGGGGCAGGAACGGGTGCGACGCAGGTGGAGAGGTTGTGGGTTTGTGGGTGGTGTTTTGCGTATTCGTTGAGTAGGGGGGAGATGGGGGTGCATAGGGAGGTGTGTAGGAGGAGGGTGGAGGGGCCGCCGGGGAGGAGGATTTATGTACATGATGAGGGGGGTGGGGATGCGGATGAAGTGGGAGATGGGGAGGGAGAAGAGAAAGGAGAGTGGAGTGTTTGGGAGGTGGATGGGGAGGAGGAAGTTGTGAGTTTTTTTATCTTTTCCATCTACTTGTTTACTTGCTCGCTTTCATGGGAGTCTGGCGTTTTTTTATGAATCCAGGAAAAATGACTAACATCCATCGAAACAGACCTTCTCTCAATCCCTCTCCCTATTCGCAAAACTCTTCCTAGACAACAAATCCGTCTTCTACGACACCACCTCATTCAACTACTTCCTCCTAGTCCACAGCACCCGCACACCCAACCGTTCTTCCCCCTCCTCATCCTCACCCCCCACAAACCACCAAATCATCGGCTTCTTCTCCAAAGAGAAAATGTCCTGGGACAACAACAACCTCGCGTGCATCCTGATCTTCCCCCCATGGCAAAAAAAGGGGTTCGGTGCCCTGCTCATGGGAATCAGTTATGCGATTGCGCGGCGCGAGGGGATATTAGGCGGACCAGAGAAACCGATTAGTGAGTTGGGGAGGAAAGGGTATGCAAGGTTTTGGGGAGGCGAGGTGGCGAGATGGGTGCTGGGGTTGGAGGAGGAGAAGGGGAAGGGGAAGGGAACGCCGAAAGGGAAAGGTGGGAAGGGGTTGGGGAAGGGTTGGAGGAAGGGTATGAAGGGGGTGGGGATGAATGGGAGGGTTAGTGCTGGGGCGGCTGGGACGCCGGTGAAGCAGGTGGAGGTGGAGGATGTGGTGAGGAGGTGTGGGACTTGTACGGTGGAGGGGATTAGTAAGGGGACTTGGATTGCGGTGGAGGATTGTTTGGGGGTGTTGAGGGGGATGGGGGTTCTTGAGGGTGGGGATGGGGGTGTGGATGCGAAAGGGGAGGGGGAGGGAGAAGTGAGTGCGCAAAAGGAAGTTAAAATTGATAAAGAGAAAATCAGGGCGTGGGTTGAGAGGGAGGGTATTAGTTTGGAGAAAACGGTTTATGAAGAGGGGTTTGTGGAAGGGTATGGGTATCCGGAGGTGGATGAGGAAGATGAAGAGGATGAAGAGGGAGAGAGTGCTGAGGAGGAAGATGCTGATAGTGCGGATGAGTTGAGTTGAGGTGTGTGGGGCGGGGTTGCTAGAGTGTTGGATGTTGCTTTGTTTCTCTGGGGAAAGGGGGAATCGGAGCTTTTCTCGAGATAGATTTAGCTAGACTTTTAATGTGTGTTTTAATTTTCACTGGTAGGCGTCGTTGTGGATTTAGGGGATGTATGTTCGCTATCTATTCATTCATTTATTTGCATTATGGGCCTGCTTTAAAAGTAATACATTTTGCTGTTCCGTGGCATGTGTGTTTAGTTGTTTCTTGGCTTTTTGTATCGTGTTGAGTATCTAACATGCGGATTGCCAGGCAGTACTTTACAATGTGAGTGGTTAATCGATTCTATATTTCAGAACCTTTCCTACAAACTTACTGTTTATGCAAGTGAGGTAGTGAGGTGGATGTAATATACACGTGCATATTAGGTTAGGTTAGGTATATGTCTCGATAAGTGGTGGACAGAAACGAAGAATTGGATATGAGTAGACGAGGGGATAGGAGAGCGCGGAGGGAAGATGAAAATATAAAAAGGTTGTTTGAGTATGAAGAATGAGGTCGAGCACGATGGTGGTGTAGATAAAGAGGTACTAGCATAGGAGGCGAGATGAAGGTGCGGAAGCGATGCAACTGGATAGAATGGGAACAAAATGGACATAATCAATATGTCCTCTGCCATTCAAACTGCTACTGTTCCCTCTGATGTTAATTAGACATTTTGTCCTCATGTTTATAGTACAATATGATGTACATCGTATCATCACTCCAAAATCATACAGTCTTGCCTCCACCACGACCATTCCCAACCTAATATCCTCGCTTCCCGGCCCCTTTTACTCTCCCACTACACCACAACAACCTCAACAAAACCCAATCCACAACAAGCATAATCCCCACCTCAAATAACCCTAAACATATTAGTCCTCACCCCCCTCTTAAACCCATCCGTCACCGGCTTCCCGTTCTCATACTCAATTCCTGCCGACCCCTCGCGGCCCTCCATTTTAGCGCGCAGTTCGTCATCTAGTTGGGCCATAGTCTTCTTACCAGAAGTGCGGTTTTCGCCTTTGTTGCCTATCTCCTTGTCCTTTTGCTCTTTGACAATGCCTTCTTCTGTTGAGGAAGACTTGGATTTGTGCACTTCGGAGCGGTTGGCGGAGCGGGTTTCTTGGCCTTGCGATTTGAGAGCGTCGCCTTCGACGGAGCCGGATTGTTCGGTGGAGAGGCCTTCTTTGGGGTCCTAGGGGAGGCACACGCGGTTAGTTGAGCGTTGCGAAGGGTTGTGCTTAAGGGGGAAGCGAGCAATTGCTACAGGAAAAGAGCGGGGCGTGGAGGGAAGAGTTGCACGAGCAAAGGGAGGGGAAGGGGAAGGCGTGTGAGTAGGAAATTGTATATCGACATACATCGAACTTGGCTTGCCCGTTGATCGGTGCAGCAGTGGCTAGATTCCTTCTCGCTACCGGCACAGATGTCATCCTCGAGGCGGCCACTCTCGAAGAAGCAGAAATGCAAGTTAAACAGCGTTTCGTGAACATATTGATGTTGTGGTAGTTATGAGATTGCTTGGTTGAAGAGCTCAGGAGAGATAGATATGGAAGCGTTTTATGAGGCTTTTGGTTTATATTGAGTCGAAAGTAGTTCATGTTATGTCATTGTCGTGTTGTGAGGTTGATGTAGGGATTGCTTCAAGGGATGACATCATGGGCTATGTCACAACGCCGAATGAATTGTCTAGACACTGGCGCTGTCAGTCGAAGGATTACTAGGCAATGATATTGTAAAAGCCTACCAGTAGTTCGGAGGCCTATGAAAGAGAAGCTCCTGTCAGCTATAGATAGATGGGGACAGTATCTCGAGACAACTTACCGATTGTTACTAGTGGATGTGTGAATTGGGTCACCTGACTCCTGAACATCTGATCTGGCTTTCTGGTGCAGAAATCACAGGCCCACAAGAAGATATTTGGAATAAGGAAAATACGACAAGTATATGTTAGTCTTTCAGACCTTCGTCGGATGATAGTGACCACCACATATATTGTCCCAAAATCGGCCTGGGTTTCTAAGCTGAAGAGCTCAGGCTCGCGTCCGAGGTTCATGAGGAAAAGACCTCAAAATGTCAGCGAGTACGTACCAACGAGGCTGGCGTAGTCCGCCGCAGCGACCGGGCGATGGCTTGCCACTTCATAAGGCTCTGTGATTCACAAGGAACAACAGCTTGTTCATCTGTCTTTTCAAACGTTTTTCACATCTCATGATGGCACAACTCGACCCGGTCCAGGTGGCATTCGACAGCGCAATCCGCGACTTCAGGGATAAATTACAAAATGATGATTTATACCGCGATATCGTTCGAGTCAAGTCAATCGGAGAAGTCTACGACGCGACAGACAAACTGCAACAAGAGCAAGGCAAAAAAGGCCATCTCCGTCACCTGTCCAAGATCGCGACTTACCTCAATCGAATAAATGACTACAAAAGTGCTATCGATATTTTTATTCAGGTGAAGCCTGATATCCTGGGTTTAATTTGGGGTCCTATCGTACTGCTGCTCCAGTGGGCTAGCATTTTAAACACTTCATTCGACGCCATTCTCAATACAATTCAAGAGATAGGTCAAGCCTTGCCGGATTTTGAGCGAGCTGCTCGGCTTTTCGATCAGAACAAGCTTATCAAAGATGTCTTACTTTCCTTTTTCAAGGATATTCTCGAGTTCTACTTGGTAGCATTCAATTTCTTTCGACTTCCACGTAAGTGACACCTGAAAAGTTCTGTATATCTCATAATAATTGAGCTCACTGTCCACAGGGTTGAAATACGTGTTCGAGGCCCTATGGCCTAGACATCGAGACAAGATAAGGGTCGTGATAAAACGAATTGACTCCTATAATTTACTTTTGCGAAAGGAGGTGCAGTTTGAGCATATCCAGGAACAACACGATGCGACACTTCGATCTTTAAAGCATTTTGAGAAGACAGAAAAGGACCATCAACTTCAAGAATATCACGGAATAAGAACCGAATTATCCCCTGTAAAATACGATGATAAACTGGACTTGTTCCGTGGCCGGTCGTGTAGCGGCACTGGCGAATGGCTGTTGAACGATCAGACTTTCACGCAGTGGCTCAATGTGTCTGACGTATCATTGAGATTAATATGGATACAAGGGATACCCGGCGCTGGTTTGTAACTTATCTTGGAGCACTTTGAATCGTTCTTGCTGTGACTAACGATCATGAATAGGAAAAACAATTTTATCTTGTACCGTAATAGATCAAGCCGGAAAAATACCCAAGAGTCGGACTCTCTTCGCGTTCGTCAGCCACATTTATGCTCCATCTGCATTGTCAATCTTACATTCTTTAATATTCCAACTCACCTCTAGCGATGAGGTGCTACAAACTGTTCTGTGTGGTGCGAGCCGTGAGAATTTTAAGAGCAATTTCAATGTCGCCCTCGAAATATTCTCCACGCTTCTTCTAGCTTGTTCGGGACCCGTCTTCGTTGTGATAGATGGGTTAGACGAAATGGATAAGACAGAGAGATCCCGACTTGTTACGGGCTTAATCAACACACAAGCAAAATGTGAACAAGTTAGAATATGTTTCAGTAGTAGGTTAGAGGACGATCTTAAGGTACTACTAGAGAAAGATGCTGCCTTGGTTCGAGTTGACAATCACAATATCGAGAGTATCTATGAATACGTACGGCAATGGAGTGAAGAGTGGTTCTTAGAGCATCGAGTTCGTCCGAGAGATCAGGACGAAATGAGGAAATGGCTAGCACCTTTGCCTTCCAGGTCGCATGGTTAGTCATGAGGATGAACAACCTTCTGACTACAAGGAAAACTGACCATGTCCCAGGGATGTTTCTTTATACCAAAGTCGTTCTAATTTCCCTCCGGAACATGACCGATTGGGATGAAATCCGCAACGCACTTACTGTTCTCCCTGAGACACTTGATGACGCGTAATTCCGTCTGCTAGATTGTTTCGAAGATAGACTGAGCTGACAGCCGTATTAGATATACAAGAATCCTCTCCCAGATCAATCGTCACCCTGCACGGAAGGAGAAGGCAAGAAAGCTACTGGGTTGGATTGCTTGCTCTCCAACTCCTCTAACTGTATGGGAAGTCCAGTGCGGTTTGAGCATTAAAGCAGACGACAGAGAGGGTCCGATGCGACAGATTGCACTTCTTAATATCGAGAATTTATGTGGTCCAATAGTGGAAGTAGTAGATGATTACGTTCAGTTCGTGCATTTCACCGTCAAAGAGTAAGTCTTTATGCATATTCGATCGCGCTAGGTCTAACTGACGTGAGAGCAGATATATAACGAGTCCAAGTATTGATGGCCATATCGACATCATAGACTCCACACTTAGTCTTACCATGAGCTGCATCACTTTTCTCTGCCAAAAGCACCACGATCCGCAGCTACCAACAGATATAATACGAGAGAACGTCCTGAACGCCACATACGTATTGCACGAATATGCTGCGATAAATTGGCTTGGCTTGGTGGAGAAATGTGTGAGTCTAGATCCAGCAGGGACTGCAGCACCAGATCTTATCCGTCTCTTGAATGAGGTTTCCACAGAGAGAAAAAATGTCACTTATATCGCACATAATGAAGAGGTGGAGAAACTTACGATGCATGCATTCAAAAAATTTGAGCCTGATTTATTTGAGATGCTATCAAAGGTTGCGTTCTTTCGTGACCTCTGTCTAAATTCGCCTCGTCCCAGCAACGAAGGTAGGTCCGCAAGACCTTTGGCTACTCGTTGTCGCAAACGCTCACAAAATTGTAGTAATTGCTCTCGACCCTTTAACAGTAACGCAGACCTCGGTGCTCATTGAGAAAGCTATTAATGATCTCATCTGTCGCAACCAGACCATTCATGGTAATAACTGTTACTGCGACCAAATCCGAGACTACAGTGGAGATAGACTGTTCAAATGTCATTTTTCTCATTGTCATTTCCGCCGGCAGGGATTTGCCCGCATGGGGGATCTTAAGTCACACGAAAAATACCACGACCGCCCTTGGAAATGCGATGTTTCGACCTGCGAATATGCCAATGGAGGCTTCTTGTCACGGAGAATGCGGGACGAGCATTTTGAGAAAGCCCACCAAGGGCAGTCTTCTGATGCTGTTCTCCCACTTTCTCAAACAGATCGGGACGATCTAAAATCGATGGTGATCGATTTACTCCTCAACACGGATGCTGAAAATGTTGATAGTATCAAATCTACAGTTAAATTGGCCAATCTTAAAGATTATGAGGAAGACGCCATTTTCCCTCAGATTGCCGCCCGTGGTTCAATTTACCAATTGCGCCTCGCTAAGGAGTTATTTGAACCGAGTGACGATGCAGTTTGCGAAGCGATTACTCCAGCTATAGAAGCTAAGAACGACGGATGTTTTGAACTCCTTATCAAATTATGGGTGCAGAGGCGCAGCCGTCCGTGGAGCCGAAACACCCTGACAGGAATTTTCATTCGTGTTTTACACTCAAATTCGATTGACATGTGCAAACTCTTCGAGAAATACGCTACGGAAGACATCGAAATTTGCATGGCTAAGGGAGTGGCCAAAGACAAGATCGCATTTAGTTATATGGGACGCGCAGTTCTTTCGGCTACGACAGGCAACTTTCAGAGGGAGCAACTATTTCTTAACTTCATTAATGGAAACGATATGATCAAAGCCATGAGTAAACTGAACCTTGGTATGACCTTGGTGAATGTGGCTCGATCGTGCTGCTCGGTAAGGCTGGCGACTTTGCTGATCGAAGCCGGCGTAAATGTAGATTATCGGGGAAGCGGTTTGTACATGACCCCGCTCCATCAGGCAGCAAGGAAGACCTCTGTAGAAGCGGCCCATTTCATGAAGCTTTTGCTGCAGCATGGAGCAGATACAGAGCTGAAAGCCGGCAGGAGCAGAACACAAATTCACGAAGAAGAGGGGCCGAAAGGAATATCAAAGTGGTTGGGTATATCATGGAACGAATTGATTGAGCAAACCAAGAAGGAAAGAGACGACATGCAAGCCAAGCAAATGTCAAGTCCTCATTAACATTGCTAGCATGAGATGTTTCAGTTTTAATATTCAAAACTATTTCTACTGGCCGCTTTTCTTTTCACTTCATAGAAACTGCATTCTGATCGTGTAATATTTTGAACATCGAAAGCTACTAATTCTTGAGAGAGCTGACGACTGCCGGAGCCTACATCACCAATACTGCTGCTCTAGGCTGATTGCAATCCTAGTTGCGTTACACTGACAAGGGAATGGGCTGTGCAAGCATCATGGGTATGATTGGTCCATCTGCAAACAACTCATTGTGGCTGATAACTCGTGCATAGCAGATCTGCCTTGCAAGGCTGTCAACCTAGAATCCGGTTGAAGAAAACTGCATTATTACTCAGGTTAAGATGGCTTCAGGTCACCACTTAATTCTCTTCCGAAAGGATGAAACGTTTCTCCTGTGATGCGGCATCTTTGGAGCTACCAGAGAGTAGCAAACGATCACGACCTAACGACTTCCATGTCACTGAAGAGGAGGTGAGACCATGCTCAAACTCTTCGATTGAATCATTAATCAACAAGTATGAGAGCGTACCTGATGTCGCATCCACAGGCTGGATGCAAAACGGAACGGAACAGGCAAGTCATGTCTCGGAGGACTTGCCTGGACCCCAAACAATCGGGGAGAATGCTGCGATTAACTGGCCGGCATTGTCTGTACCCACTGTCTTATCGTATTCTTCGCATCCAGAGTTCGGTAGTGGAGCTGGGAATGGACCCCCACAACAAGACCTCAGATCATGGCCATTTGATAGCGAACCAAGTTACTTCTTGGAGAACAGCTGGCCTAATTCCCAAACCGGTATGAGAGACTCGGAGATCACTTCCTCAGTCTCTCATGACCACGCATACTCATCGCATTCTCCATACCCGAAGTTCAACATTGAAGTTCCAGATCAACCTACACAGGATGAGAGTACATCATGGCCAGCCGTTAGCGATGCTGGTGACTTCAATACAAGTGCTCAAACTTCATACTGGAATTTGGAGTATGAGTACACACCTTTGGAAGAGCATCATACCACTTTCGACAACTCTTGGGACTTCGAAGCCATTGAAATAGATGAGAACGGGGACGTTGATATGCAAATGTTCCCTTTCGAAGATGGAAATCATCCTGTGCTTTCTTTCCCCTCGCAGCCAGCTACTGATTGGCAAGATACTCCAGTGTCAGGATTTTCAATGAGTGACATCAACCCGACATCGCCAATTTCAGCATGCCTTGAGCCAGAAGCAGCGTCCACATTTGCTAGTAAATTCCCTTTAGTACTGCATCCAGAAGTCGCTGCAGTGGTCAGAGAAGACTCTGAATCAGTAGGAACGCTAGGTTCGAGGCCTTCTAATGCTCTCGATCCTACCACATTACCTGAAAGTCCAGAATATGCCGAAGTCTCCCTCCTAGCAGATCCCGATAAGCCTACAGCTGAGTGTAACTTGTGTTTCGGAGTAGTAGGTGTCTTCTTTCCCCACTACTTGAACACGTTGGTTGACCGAGATAGATAACGACCACACTTGTATCTTCGACCGTGAATACTCAGGAGTCCAATGTCCTGCCACTAGACGTGGAAGTGTTTGGCACATTTATCAAACTGTCTGTTCAGAACACGAAGAAGTACGTCGGGATGTTGAATTATCCTGCGATATGTGTGCTTCTCAAAGATTTCAACGTTCGTCTGAGTGCCACCTTAAGAAACTTAGAATCTCCACCGAACGAAAGATCAGACATTAAGAAGGCGACGCCTAGCAAAAGTCATGCTGTCCGAATTGTTGTGCATGGCACCGAAAAAGAAAAGTCGACTATTGGAGATCTACTTTCAGACGCAGATCTATTTCTCCAACATCCAACAGACGCTGAATGCGGTAGAAATAAGAAGTACACTAATCCCCACTACCTTCTCCGGCCCGGAACAGAAATGCCGAAACTGGAGCACCTATCTTTTACAACTGATGCACGCTCCACGATTCAGTCAGAAAAGTCAGATGAAGTTCATCTAGCTCGCCTTTCGCGTATCTTCGACTGCGCGGAGCAAGGAGTAGAGGATGCAGTGGTCACTACGAAGCCCAGTCCTCGATTGAAATCAACTCTCATGAGGTATGTTAACGAATCGAGATCTCCAGATAAGAATTAACAGAACATCAGCCATCAACTCACTGCCATGGCTCTGATGATCGAAAGAGAGACTCGATCGGAAGGAAATCTTAAGTTCCCATCATTATGGATTCCTGTATCAGACAAGAAACACTTCGGGGAGTAAGTCACAGGATATACATGTGCACTTAAGTATAGACGCTAACTGACATACTACCAGGTATCGCCATGTTGTTACTGGAAAGATGGAGAGCCATCCCGCCCCAATGTATGGTGGAGTACTTGCTGATGTAAGTATTTTGTATCCTGGATATGATTTCAGTTGACTGATGACTGCGTTAGGAAATGGGTCTTGGCAAGACTTTGAGTGTTCTAGCTCTGGTTTGCTCTACTCTCGATATGTTGGACAAAGAGAAGCTGGAGCGTTCCGATTCATTGCAGCATACTACTCTGATAATTGCCCCAAAGTCAAGTAAGTCACCCTATCAGGACCAGAAACTGATTGAAATACACTGCTGAGTATAAGTAGCTATTACGGGTTGGCAAACACAAATTTCAAGGTAACAGGAACCAAATATTACGAGGTGTATAACTCAATGGTAGACTTGCTGACCACTTTCCAGACATATTCACCCTGGAAAGATCCGATTCTTAGTCTATCATGGCTCTGGTAGAGAAAAATTAGCGACCCAGTTTCAGAACTATGATATCGTCATAACCACATACGAGACTTTTCGTTCTGATTGGGCCGCCGGCGGGGCTCTTCATTCTGGTGGATGGTTACGGGTCATCCTAGATGAAGGTGAGAAATCCTTCTGATCGCCAACTGTTTCCACGGAAGTGGTACGAAAAGCTGACTTACGAATAGCACATCATATTCGAAATCGATCGTCTCAGATTTTCAAAGCTGCTGTTGAAATCCAGTCCAAATATCGTTGGTGTCTTACAGGAACACCAATTCACAATTCTATCGATGATTATGGTGCCCTGCTTAGTTTCATCGGCATTGAGCCCTTCCATGAGAAGTCGAGTTTCGACTATTGGATTGTATCATCTCTCAAGGAAAACCGACCTGGAAGCTTACAGCTACTTAGAAATCTTGTTCGAGCAACATGTCTGAGGCGAACGAAGGCATCTCAGGCAGTGTGTCTTAACCTCGAGAAGTGTATTGAAAAGATTGAGGAAGTCTACCTCCATGAGGAAGATCAACTTCTCTACGACTTCTTCAAGAAAAAGACCGCCGACATTGCAGCCGGAGTTCATCGTCTGGATAAAAACAACTCGCGTCGCAAATCGACGAAAGATGAGAATATCTTATCTCTCATGAATTTTCTAAGAGCTATTTGCAATCATGGACCGGATTTACTTCCCTCAAGCGCACTAGCAGCTTGGGAAAATTCAGACACCTCGAAAGTTGACTGGAAAATGATGCAAGCATCAGGAGCCACTTGCAGTCAATGCGGGCAGGAATGTGTCGCAAAACGAAGCAGCTCTATGCCACGCTCTCCAAATGGGGCTTATGATGTTGATGTGTGTGGCGATTGTTCTGTGTTGGGAGATGAAGACTCAGCCCATACTCGATTTTCCTCAGAAGGTGCTTCGACGTTAGCTACAGCCGGCACGTCCAAGTCTTCGAAATCAGCAGCGGAATTTGTTCGACCTTCAGCAAGGGTCGTACGTCTACTTGAAAATCTTCAGCAAGAGCAAAGAGGGAATTTCCTCGATGGGGCAAGGAAAAGGTATGCGATCCCGAGAATTCGCAGTTTCACGTTATTCTATTGTTCTAATGAGACCAAAAGTGTAATTTTCAGTCGCTCAACGAAGATGCTCGATTTGATTGAGCGAGGATTAAATTTTCACGGCTACGGATTCCAACGAATCGACGGGCAAACTACCCTTGAAAATAGGAGTGACGCACTTCGCCAATTCAACGATGTCCCGGAGTGCACCGTTATGCTGGCAAGTATTGGTAGCTGTGGTGAGGGGTATGATTTCAGTCTTGTCGTAGCTTTTCTACCGCCACATTTGACTGACATGTTGCTAGTATTGACTTTACTGCTGCAAATTATGTGCATTTGATCGAGCCTCAGTGGAATCCCATGGTAGAAGCACAAGCGGTTGATCGAGTGCATAGAAAGGGGCAGACTCGTACCGTTACTGTTACGAGATATGTTGTGCCAAAGTCGATTGAAACGGTAAGTCGGTTGTGAGACATTGTGAGCAAGATGCTGTCTCTAACTGTGGCATAGTATATCCAATGGGTTCAGACCCAGAAGCTGAAACTTATCAATCAGTCTCTCGATGATTTTGACGCAGTTGACAAAGAGAGTTTAGAGATGGAAAGATGGAAGGTAAGTGACATTGAATACTAGTATATACACAATTACTGACAATTATGCAGCAACTGGAGCAATTTCTAAATATATAGTAAGATATGTGGTATTTAGCAAAAGAAGAAATGTAGTCTCACGACTTTAAATATTTGGGACCAAGATTTTCAACAGCTCATGTACTACACAACTTAAATTGTCCCTGTGAGCCCAAAAGACGATACTCTTGGTAGGTGACAAATGTGACTTGCGCAGTGAATTTCGCTTCACAGTTCCTCCTTTTCACACCGGACGTTTTCCACTTGTTCCGAAGAAACATTTTCCTCTGCCACACGCTCCCAAGCAACTGCAGCAAAGGCCTCTGGACTCGCATCGAGAACTCCCGTGGAACCATCATAAACCCCAATCCGCCCACGTTTTACACTGGCCGTGCTTCGTCCTTCGGCCTCAGAATATCAAAAACCCAATCAACCCACTCACTTCCCTGCTCCTCAACCTCCTCTTCCAAAAACCCCACATCGGTTCTCCCCTTAAACACCCTCCGGTCGTTCATTTCTCTGCCCCTTTCTTGAGCCAATGTTCCATCGAGTTTTAAGTCGAAAAATAGAATCTCCTCGCACTGCATTTCGCGATACAAGATACCGAATATATCACTAGCACTGCCCTTGAAAACTCCATCTGGTATTTGTATCTGTCGCAGCTCGTGTGCATTTACAGCTAGGTAGCGTAGCTTGTTCACAGCGCAATGCCTGCGGAACCCACGTAGAAATCCCGCCCAGACGTAGCTGGCCGGGTACTGAAGTTTATACTGAGATATGTAGGCGAGTTGTGTGGGTTTTACGACAACGAGGCGGTCGTGAGCCCAGTTGAAGTAGATCTGGGGGGGAGCGGAGTACGTAGATAGGGACTGGTACAAGTCGCCTGTTTCCGAGCCGAAAGTAAGAGAATAGTATCGTAGGCCGATGATGCGGGATTCCTGACATAGGTGCAGGACAGCGGGGGGAGGAGTGCTTGAATGGAATTTTCCAAGAACTGGGAATGGTCCTAAGCTGGTATCGTCCAGGTCAGCCCCGGATGTTCGACCTGTTAGATTGAATTCAATGGTCACGTTGCGAGTGAGGTGGCAGCAGTGGTGCCAGATTGTGGTGCGGACTTCGGGGGGTAAAAGCTGGAAGCCGCGGGTTTCTGGGAGGATGGCGTGATAAGGTGTAGAGATCTCCATAGTTGGTGATGTTACGGTATGCTGTGACTATTGGCCGGGGTAAGTGTGCGAGAGATTAGGAGACATGTTGGTAAGGTTGAAGATATTTTGTGTTTTTGACTGTTCGGCAATGACATTGTGGCTAACATACCGATTTGATCACGTGAGAGAATCTCGACAGCAGAAGGAGTGAAATGATACATGATATCCATAAAATATCTCGAAGGATTATCTGGCATCTATCACCTGTTTTGTTACTTATATAGGCAGTTTGAGATAGATGTTGCTCTCTTTCGACATCTCCCTGCTTTCGGTCTACCGAGAAGGGGATGAAGGGCCAAGCGACAGCAGCAGAAGCTTCCCAGGCAATGCCATCCGCGGCCCGATCCGTCCATGTTTGGTAACTGGTGATGCATTATTATCCCTGGGTGGTTCAGGAAAGGGTATCCTTCACACAAGGACATGCGTGGGCTTTGTATGTCATCGACAGAGAGAAACGTATACCCGCTGCCCTATTCTTACCGACGCCTTCAGGATTTTTGCAGATTTCCCCAAAATCTTGTGCGATCCTTGACACCACTGGGGAATCACCGTCGAAGCTATATCAGACTGGACTTAGTAAGACTAGCTGAAAAAAATGTGTGGAGGTCCTAGGATTTAGTACAATTCGTCCCAGCCATTGACTTTTCCGCAGGCCCATTTCAGAGTACGGGACAAGTATTTGTCGAATAAGTTATCGATGTCCTGCGCTGTGCTGCTTGGAACAGGGGGAGGATGTTGTTTACTAGTCGAAATAACCTAGAGCTCCTTAAAAGAGTGTTGAGTTTGGCAGGCGCCTGAGCTGGGAAACCTAGGTGATGTATCCGATATCCAAGTCTTTCAATTAATGTTTTTCTATCGCATGGAGACCAAATTGGTGTTGTGGTCCTGTCACTGGCAACGGTCAAATTGTAAGACCATCCCACGCGATTGGCACGTTGAGCGCTGCACCGTTTTATTTTGGTGGGTGCTGTGGGGTGGGGCAGCGCTGATTGCGGGGTTTTGCAGGGTGTGAATCGCATTAAATTACTGCTTATGGGAATTCCACAGAAGGAACCGACCCTATTTGACTCCCTGTAGTTTTACTAATCTTATGAACCATGTAATCATTTCTCCGGATATCATCAAAGGAAGCACTTCCTTTTGTGTCTTGACTCGTACATGTTGTTAAGTATATATCTCGCACTCTTTCCTTTTGTATCGCATCGAATCGCCACCTCTAATCCAGACGAATGCTCGGTTCTTCCAAGCGCAATGAGGTAAGATATATTCAGGCTATATACAGACCAAGACGTCCATCCAATTCTAGACCTGCTGAACAGAAGTTCATACGGCACAGCAAAGTTTTCGCGCCTGGAAAATGGAGAGAATGAATTGAAGTACATTGTCGAGCATAGGATTCGACCCAGAACGCGAAATCATGGCGGACAATTCGTTGGAGAAATCGAGTCCGCTCGACGCGGTCGCCACGAATGAGCATGGCGCATCCGACCTGCAAGCCATCTCTACCACCCATAGTAGCCCGTTCTCCTTGTCTGCAGTTGACCCGGTCAATGTGCAAATCCGAAACCTTGCCGTCAGCGTGGACATATCTCCATCGGCATTCTCGATACAAAAATATCTGCCGCGCAAGAAAGGTCAAGATGGAGTCGCCACATCCACCACGAAACAGATTCTGCACTCAGTCTCTGCCTCGATGCCTGTCGGCACACTCACAGCGATTATCGGAGGAAGTGGTTCGGGCAAAACCACCATGTTGAATACAATGGCAGAACGAATGACGAGTGGGAGGTTGACGATTGGCGGAACGACGACGTTCAATGGTATGAGTGGCGTACACAGCGTTCGGAGCGCATATGTCATGCAACAAGATATATTACTACCAACCCTCACGGTTCGCGAAACGTTACAATTCGCAGCAGATTTGCGACTTCCGCCACCGACGACACAGGAGGAGCGAAAGAAGATTGTGGAGGAGGTCATACTGGAGCTTGGGCTGAAGGAATGTGCAAATACGAGGATTGGGAATACGCTACATAAAGGTTGTTCCGGCGGCGAGAAGAGGAGGACGAGTATTGGTGTGCAATTGTTGAGTAACCCGAGCGTGCTGTTTTTGGATGAGCCCACGACAGGTTTGGACGCTACGAGTGCTTTTCAGTTAGTAAGAACATTAAAGGGTTTGGCCAAGAGGGGTCGGACTATTATAACGACGATACACCAACCTAGATCCGAAATATGGGGTATGTTTGATGGTTTGGTCCTCTTGACGAGAGGTAGCCCAGTGTATTCTGGGACAGCGTCGGCTTGCTTGCCTTGGTTCAATGGTCTTGGGATGGAATTACCTGCTTTCGTCAATCCAGCGGAGTTTCTCATTGATATCGCAGCCATCGATAACAGATCACCTGAGCTAGAAGCGGAATCATCCGAGAGGGTCGACCGTTTGAAATCTGCTTGGGTGGAGGAGAACGCAAGGCTATTCCAGGATAATGAGAAGGAGGCCGCAAATGCGGCGCCCACAACACAGAATACCTCGACTACTGGGCGTTCACAGCAGCACTCGCCATTCATTCGACAAACACGAGTTTTGACAGCTCGTACCTTACTAACCACATATCGTGATCCGATGGGAATGGGTGGCTCCCTTGTTGAAGCCATCGGTATGGGGATCATGAGTGGCTGGGTATTCTTCAACCTAAGTGAAGACCTGTCCGGTATCCGCAGTCGTGAAGGTGCTCTTTATAATGCTGCTGCGTTACAAGGTTATCTGATTTTGCTCTTTGAGACCTATCGCCTAACAATAGACATCCAAGTATTTGACCGGGAGAACAACGAAAATGTGGTCGATGTTATCCCATTTCTACTAAGCAGGAGACTGGCAAGATTCTTCACTGAAGATCTACCTGTTCCACTACTTTACTCCACCATCTTCTACTGGATGGCGGGGTTTAGAGCCGAAGCATCTACATTTCTCACGTTCTTCTCGATTGTTTTGCTATGCCAATATATTGCGGTTTCTTTTGCCATGACTTGTGTAGCAGCGATCAGGAATTTCCCAGGCGCCTCTCTCATTGCGAATATGGGCTACACAGTCCAGAGCTTTGCCTGTGGCTTCTTCATCCAGAGCAATTCCATACCGGTATATATGCGTTGGCTGAAATGGACGGCATATTGTTTCTATGCATTTGGAGCATTATGCGCCAATGAATTTGTTGGCCAATTCTACGACTGCCCTTATCCTGGAGGCGAATCGAATCCTGAATGCGCGGAGTATACTGGTGCATTCATCATGGATTCGCTGGGATTCCCGCACGATTGGATCGAGAGGCCAATTGTTATATTGCTTTGCTACGCAATCATGTTTTATGTTCTGGCGGGGATTGGCTTGCGGTTCATTAAAGTCGAAATGACGATTGCGAGAGCGAGAGGGTCAGATACGGATTTGTCTGCTGGGAAGGAGAAGATGAAAGCCAGATCGCCGGGGGAGGTTAGGACTGTAAGTAGATTTCTATACGATTCTAACCGCACATTCCTATCTATGATATTTCCCTCAACTGTGAAATTCTCTCAACAACATAGACGTTGTGGGGCTTCCAATGGAAAATTATATCTCACGTGTCCTTCGTGAAATCTACTAACTCTAGACTCCTAGGTAGATATACGTCTTGACAAATTCACCCTGGATCTGGACAAAAGAAATATCTGGGGTAAGAAGTTACCCACTAAAACCATCTTACATCCGATCAACGCAACTTTTCAAGCCGGTGCACTCAATATCATCATGGGTCCCTCTGGAAGT
Source organism: Rutstroemia sp. NJR-2017a WRK4 (assembly GCA_002946385.1). Classification (NCBI taxonomy): domain Eukaryota; kingdom Fungi; phylum Ascomycota; class Leotiomycetes; order Helotiales; family Rutstroemiaceae; genus Rutstroemia; species Rutstroemia sp. NJR-2017a WRK4. The sequence goes on along the minus strand of NJPR01000140.1, from coordinate 275,850 downwards.
GGGAAGACTTCACTTCTCAATTCCATGGCATTGCGTCTTCACAACACTCTAGGTACTAAATATCGCCCTAACGGCGACATGACCTTCAACGGAGCAGTGCCCTCGAATTCTGTCATTCGATCGGTGTGTTGCTATGTTTGCCAAGATGATGATGCACTTCTTCCTTCTTTGACAGTTCGAGAAACTCTCCATTTCGCTGCTGGTCTTCGTCTTCCAACCTTCATGACGAAAGAACAGAAGCGACAACGTGCTGAAGATGTTCTCTTGAAAATGGGCCTCAAGGATTGTGCGGACAACCTTATTGGTTCTGATCTCATCAAAGGTATTTCAGGAGGGGAAAAGCGTCGGGTAACAATTGCGGTTCAGATCCTGACGGATCCAAGAGTGAGTTGAACAGTCTATCTTAGTGATAAGAATCTAAGCTAATTCTCAATATCCAGGTACTTCTACTCGACGAACCTACATCTGGTTTGGATGCCTTCACAGCTAGCTCAATCATGGAAGTCCTCCAAGGTCTCGCTCAAGAAGGTCGCACCCTAATTCTAACCATCCATCAATCCCGCTCCGATATTTTCAAACACTTTGGGACAGTCCTCCTTCTCGCCCGCGGCGGTTTCCCCGTCTACGCAGGAAAAGGCAATGACATGCTCACCCATTTCGCTTCCCTCGGGTTCCCTTGTCCTACCACCACCAACCCAGCTGATTTTGCCCTCGATCTCATCACAATCGATCTGCAAAAGTCTAGTCGAGAAGAAGCAACTCGTACCACTGTCCGCACTCTCATAGATTCCTGGTCGTCAGGAGATTACATGAAAGCCATTATTCCAACCACCATCAACACCCCAGCCGAACTCGGCTCCCTCGTCCGCAAAACCTCTGGCTTCTTCTCAGCATATCCTATCCTCGTACACAGAGCGTCCATAAACTTCCGTCGACAACCGCCCCTCCTCGCCGCTCGCATCATGCAGGTCGTCGGTCTAAGCATCATCCTCGCCCTCTTCTTCGCGCCCCTCAAGCATGACTACTACTCCGTGCAGACGCGCTTCGGATTTATCCAGGAATTCTGCGCGTTTTACTTCGTTGGGATGCTGCAGAATGTGGCAATCTATCCAAATGAGAAGGATGTCTTCTACAGAGAAAACGATGACGGTATATACAGTGTGGAAGCCTTCTTTGCACAGTATGTCACTCTAGAAATACCGTTTGAGATCATCACTTCATTTATATTCGCCATTTTGACGGATCTGGCGGCGGGGTTGCCGAGGAACGCGACGGTTTTCTTCGTGTGCTTTTTTAATTGCTTTTGTATTGTTAATTGTGGAGAGAGTTTGGGTATTATGGTATGTTCTCTTCACGTTTACTTCTCATCATTATCATACTCTCATCGTTACAATATAAATAAAAACTCTGACACAATATATAGTTCAACACGCTCTTCTCCCACACCGGCTTCGCTGTCAACCTCACCAGCGTCTTCCTCTCAATCGCCCAATTCATGTCCGGTATCCTCTCCATTGGCATGCCCACCTTCCTCCAAGACATCAACTACCTGTCTCCGATCCGCTACGCCATCCGCAATCTGGCTCCATATACCTTAAGAGACATCCACTTTACGTGCACAGATGCGCAGCGATTACCCTCGGGGGAGTGCCCGATCGTGGATGGACGCCAGGCGTTAAAATTGTACAACCTGGATGAAGATCCGCTGTGGAATTTGGTCGCGTTGGGCATTTGCACAGTGGTTTATAGGTGCGTCGCGTGGGGACTGTTGAAGGTCGCTAGGGGGAATCTCGGGGAGGGAAGCTGGTGGAGGAAGATTAGGGGGAGGAATTCTTAAGAGATGGAGATTCGATATCCTTAGATTGGGGGTTCAAGCGCCCACATTACATACGACAGGCTGTATATATTTGTACCAGTAAGTAGACTGGTTGTAGGGTTATCTTTGCACATTTTGGCCGTACATGTCTACGCACATATTTCTACACATATACCCAAACCCTCAAATGCACATAACACACACCTTACACAAGAATATAGTTAATTCCACAACATGCAGTACATCAACATCAACCACCATGTGCAAACCAGAACATTCCTTCCAACGCAACGCACGCAATTCAGACAACCGCCGTTCCATTTCCCCATCCTTATCCCCCATCTCATCTCGTCCCACTCACACCCGTTGCATGCACAGCTTACTCATCTTGCTTCCATCATACGCAGCTTGGCTCCTTGGTATATTATATATCCTCCGCATTGCCTATATCCGGTTATTAATAACCTGTCGAGATGGCTATTCGCTTATATAACACTGGCGAATAGCCTATCTCTTCTCTGGTGACTCGTCATCTGTGTAACGTCGATGGCGTTGGCATTTTCTGCGATGTCGGCGCCGCTTGTCGGAGTGGTATCTTGGGGATTGTGATGTGAGATGATATGGGGTGCGTGGGTGTGTTGCGGGTGCGCTATGGGATGAGATGAGATGAGATGAGATGAGACGATGTGCTCGGATTCCAAAGCATCTTACCGCCATGCTGTCGATCTGTATACTAGTAGTTGATAGATGGGCCTGGAGATGTGCTCGGAGTAGTTGTAAATCATCCCGATCAGCACGCTGCACGCTCTTTGGCTTACTAAGTTACACGCCAGCATGGAGACGTGCAGGTTGAGTTATCTTACCTAATTAGGCTATCCTTGGGGGGCAATCGGATGGGTTTGCGAAGTGTAAGTTTTGTGTTAGTGGCGGGTGAGATATATCTCGGGTTTTCATGCCGAGTTTATTCGCAAGAGGAGGTGGTTTTTCCAAGAGTCCAAGCCCTACCAGCTGGCAGCTGCAATGCACATGCATACAAACAGTGCATACTGGCGGTGTGGTATTCGAACATCGAGATGTGGAATTGAATTAGTGTGGCTATTTGGAGGCTCTAAGATGTTTTGCAGGCAATACATGCTACGTTACTACTAGTACGTATATGTTATACGTAAGTCTGCGTGGCGTATGCATGGTAGACAGCTGAGACAGGTTGTATGCCGATGTATGGTTGATATAACTTCTAGCCTACCAAGGTTGAATATTACATTACCATTCTGCGTGGTTCTCAAGGATATTAGAGGCGAAACGTGACGATGCGAATATTTAGATTTTACGTATCTAGGTAGCAACACTGGGCGTTTTGGTTCTTGGGGATTATAGCGGGTTAGGATCGGAGTACGAAAATAATTATAAACTGTGAGGAGTCTAGAGTAACAGGATGAAACTTGGTAGCTGCCTTTGCACGTCGAGTTATTTTTAACAAAGTGCGAACAAATGATGTTGTCAGTGGTCGAGGGAGGCAATGAGTGACTCCCACTCTAATATTCGTAATATGAATATATATAAAGCGTGAAGTTTTTTTAGAAGAGACTTAGTTTGGTTAGACTTGGATGGAATGGTTTAGAGGTACGTATGACGGCATTCGTGATTCGAGGAGAAGTTATGGATATTCAAACAAATGGGGATTTTTAAACTAGTCTTGGCATGTGTTTCTTTTACTGAGCATGAATCATTATACATTTCTGAAGCTCTTCCAATTAGGAGCGCAGTAGTAGGAGAAACGAGGAGCTAGAGGAAGTTTGTGGCGGATTGTCACGTCAGCGCGTAATCAACCTTGGAGCGAGGCTCTAGATAGATATATGGTGTAAAAAGTATTAGGATATTACTTTTTGGAGAAGAGGAAGTACATATGTAGAGTTACGACAGAACTGAGTGTTATGAAAGGGAAAAGGGCAGACGGAGAGAGCGATGATTAATGAATAGGAGTGGAGGACGTCAAAATAAAGATGGGAGATAACCCTTGTTAGAACTGAACCGTCACAAGCTGTATTATGGAGGTAACTGTGAGATTTATTCAAGATGTTAGTAGAGCAGAGACACCTCATCTGAGAGAAAATAAGAGCATTGAGGCAGTTAGGATGTGCTGGATGAATCTACATCGATCCGTGAATTCTAATCTTCAAGAAGCAGCAAGTCACTACAGAATCAAAACGAGTGGGGTTATGAATAGGCGCAGATATGGATGGAATCTTGAGGTTTGGCATTTAGAGTTCCACGCACTGTATTGGAAATAATGGGCATATTTAGGTCTTGGTTTCAGATCTGAGAAAGAAGGGTGATGGTGCATCGACTCGCCTTTACAAGTAGAATGATTCCAGTTGCGATATGCAATACGGAGAAGAGAATTAGAAGACAGGCAAAAGGAGCAGACTTCTATTCAAATGAGGTGTCTAACTGCTGAGCAAAGTTTGGGTGGAATAAGAATATGCAAAAGGTTTCCGGTGCTAGAACGTACAAAAACATGATTTAACCGTTGGCTTCTCCTTTTCTCCTGATTGTGATCTATCTTCCGATATCAAAATGGAGGGAAAAGAGAAAGAGAAAGGAAAAGGAAAGTTGTAAAGGGCATAGGAATTGGGGATTCTCCGTGACTACTGGATATCTGTCAGTCGTAGACGATCGAGGGATTAGCAAAGTTGGCACCAAGACCGTTCTACGTGAGAGTAGGGCGTTGGAAGAAAAATGGTTAGAGATAACCAACCTCGTCCAGATTACAGGGTTGATGACTAGGGATATGAGACATCACCTAGATAGATCTTCAAGATGGGTGAGGATCTACCTTTCTTAGTATTCCCTATGCTTATATATACCGAACTGAGGTGAGCTGAGGTGAGGCGGAAGGAAGGGAGATATGAATATCATCAGATTATTTACCGGCAAAATGGTGGGGGTTTGGACGTCGGAGGGAAGTCCAGTTGGAGTATATTGGAGAAAGGGGGCTGGAAGTATGAGGGTACTGGGACATTCATGTAGCTATACGTAAAGTTTGGTCCTTGGTTACCTTCATCTTCAGCCAATGCTTGATACTCCAGCATATCGTTTCATCTTCGACAGCTTTTACATAAGACCATGCGCTATTACGGACATTTTCAGGACCGAGATATCCGAACCCGATCTTAACGAAGCAGTACGTACAAGCGATGAAAAATCCGATCTGTACGAAGCAGTACGTACAAGCGATGAAGCTCCTGTCGGTAAGGATACTTATCGTCAGGGATGAGGCGCAAAACAGAAAGCAACACGAATAAAAGGGGGCTCTAAACCCGTAGGAACTAGACGATTCAATCTGCATAAGGATTGCAGGTTTTGGCTTATGGTGTATCATCCATTACTAGCGGTTACTGAAAGTATATATGACTAGTAACTAGCTACAAAAGAGCTTGCAGTCACTTGAGCTAGTTCATTTGGAGGTATATTTTGTCATTTAATCACAGATCAGTTCCATTTTATGTGTTGCGAACTTGTTGTATCCTGTGTTCTTGTTGTAGGTTGCTATCTGGCAGTACTTTCCGGACAGTGAGAATGCACGAACAAATGGAATATAATCCGAATAAGGTAGAAGAAGAAAGCCATGGACCTAGAACCAGGACGGCTATTAATGTTTTTTCGTCCAGCATACTATGTAGTAGTTTTCTTTATCGATTCATAGATAGCCTTATCTAGTTAATACTTGTAACGCCTGCTTCGCATGCCAACATAAAGTGAAAACTGGGTAGGCTAGGAAGAAGGTATGATGAGTAAGTCTACCCTTTGCGTACATTTAGACCTACCATTGCCCAATCTGACAAATGACTGTCGACGCATACTATCTCCGATTGCCGCATGCCGGCAATGCTGCAGGGGAGAAATAACGTTTAACGTGCGTGGAAACTATCCAGGAAACCTTGTGTCTCACTACATGATCTGTTCTTATTTCCCGTCTAGAATCGACATCCCAATTACCGAATACAGCGGTTGCCGAGTTCCGGAAAACGGACAAAACGTTAACACCACGGAGATGCAGAGTATCTATGCATATTGTAGGGGTCGATGAAGAATGCTCAATGACATCACATGGGGGTGAGATGAGGATGAGGTGAGCGGAAAAAGGTGGGGCGGAGTGGACAGGCGGGAGAAACGAAAACAGAAGTCTAGGAGGGAGCTCGGAAGATGATGTGATATTTGTGGGGCCACGACCTTGCGAGATCAATATGGTTCTTACGAGTCGTTCTGTAATCTCGGTGCGGTATTTTTGTGCGGGGAGCGGAAGTGAAAGACACCGACAGACAGGGGCTTGACAACCGCCATGAAGCATCTTGAGATTTCATGGTCGGAGGACGGAATAACTTGGCGTAGGGAAGGAGAAGAATGGTCGGCGGAGATGACGATTTGACATAAAATATGTCTTGTCAAAATTACGACGTTGACAACACTCCCCGGTTCATGATTGGCGCCGGGAGATGCAATCTCGTCTTAGTTACGAGACCTAGCTCAACACAAGTCACTAGAACTCCCGCTGCTGCTGTAGATGCGAGTCATCGTTGCTTATCATCGAAGGCCAGCTTGGCCGATGATCCGGCTACGGGAATCACTAAAATCCGAAGCTTAGGAGAGGAGATGCTTCCTCTTCGTGGAAGTTACGCGAAGATTACTAATGCTTGGTTGTGATGGCGCATCAGTATATGTAACTCTGACATTACTCAGACTACTGGTAGTCCAGAGAAAGACCCGGTCTATCACCAGTAAGACTAAATTTCCTCCCCGCTGGCTAGGTCTCGGCTCTCCAAGGTCTGAAGAGCCGCGAAGTTCGTTCCTGTGAGATGTGAGATTCTGGCAAAACGCGCGGCATCATGAACAGCAACAAATTCTCACGGCAACCATGTCCTCTCCCTAACTTTGTCGGTCTAGGAGTGTTTTCGCGTGAAGATGATCAGTTGTCTCATCCTTCACATGATGGTGGCAACATATGGTATCATTTGCACATGTAACTCACAAACCACCGTTGCAATTGACAGCGGGACCTGGCTAGGACGGTCATTTTTGAATTCCTGCATGTGGTAAATGACGCGGTGGTAGCTACCAGCTCGTTTGAATACATGTTGCACCAGGGCTCAGTGGATATTGCTAAGGGTTCGGTGAACCGCCCTATTTTGGTGAATAGTTCCATGGTAACTCCGGAGGGCTGCGTCAACACGCCAGCGACGATCTCATGAACTTGTAACCGTTGATATTCCTCTTTGTTATAGAATGTGCGACGGAAGCTAGCTGTTGGATGTACCTCAGCCTAGCGGGCTAACGGCTTCGTGAAAAATTGCCATAAAATAGGGGTATCGATCGGCCATGACCCGCTTTTAGATGTATGATAGAGTGGTGACAGCAGCCACCAAACTGCATCTGGTTTCAGAAACATTTACGAACTGCCTGTCAATGTGTAGCCGAAGACGAGAAGTAGCTGACCGCGTAGGATAAATTTTGCTTAGGAAGGTAGCCGTATCCAGGCCCATCGTGGTCATTGTCCAGGGTCCTGATGATGAATCCTAAGCAGAAACGGCTGCCTTCAGAATGGCGCTGACCAGTATCCTTTTACCTGACTAATTGTGGATTTCTAGACAGTATCAAGACGACCTAGGGAGTTGGGCTGGCGTTTTCCAGCTCACAAATCGCTGATCGCTGATCGCTGTGCTACATGTGCATCAAATAACATGGCTGTTTCAAGTTTAAGTGTGAAGAAAACTAGTAACCCAGCACAATGGATGAATGGCTTGAACTGCAGGTCTTAGCTTCTGCATGTATCGGTGCTTAGAGTTATCCTTCAAGTAAATGGTATCGTGGTCCTCTCCACACGAGGCGCATAACCTCGGCTACTAATTGCCTCTATTGCGATTTTACCATTCTGCTCGCAGCGCACTGTCTGTACGAGATATCGCATATGCTGGACGCCACTATATGTTGGATATCGGGGCTTGAAGTACTTCGCTTTTCGTCGTCCCGCATTTTGAGCTGTTACGTCCGAAGTAGAATAGATTCCAATGCAAGGCAAGGCTGTGTTCAAAAGCTGAGCGACTATGCTATATTTATCGGCTTAAGCTTCTGCCAGCGATTCCCTTAAAATCGATACGTGGACTTATGAGTTCATGCCGTAACATACAGTAGCGGTTGGTGAAGTGGAAAAACTACCTCGTATCATTCCCACGGGCTTCTCGGAGCTTACGGGAACACAGCATACTACTGGACAACCAACACTTCGGGGGCCTGAGTCAAGTAGAATACGAATTCAATCCTGTGGAATGTACACGAAATGGCTCGAACTGATTTGTTGGCAAGTCGACGTCCATGAGCCGGGTAGGCTGTGTTTGTAGGTGTACCTCGGGTCGGACGTGGGGTGTCTCCCAGCTGATATCGGGAGGAAATATAAGCGGAAGTGCGACACGTCATTGCCGGCTCTGACCTACCGTAATCACAACAACGCTTGTGAAACCACCCGGCACGGAGAAGTTAGGTGGGTATTTATCTGAAACATAAAATCCGAAGACATTTGGGAGGCTTGAACTTCACGAGAAACAAGAGGCTGTGGATAAAGATAAGAGTTACGTTGGTGGCGTTCGGAAGTCCGCTTCAACTGTCCCGGTAGAGAAATTCGGAAGCGTCAGGAATGTGGAAAAGGTGTCCGCGATGTGGTTGAAGATGGAATCGAGTCTCCTGTGGGACGGCAGGAAAGGATCTTTAGGTAAATTATGTGTTATATAGATGAAAGATCGACAATTCTACGTGAACCGGTATTGTGTAGGTTTCTGGGTTGAAGTTCTCACATTGTGAATTGGAAGAGCAACGGAGAGCCAGTCTTACGAGAAATGTCTCCTTTGAGCTGAGCTGTCAAGACGAGTGACTGCTGTTTCAAGCTCTTCGGTCGAATCCATCCTTCACGGCACTTCTAATTGCCAAATATCGATCGCATAAACATTGGATTGCGTCTGAGTTGCGCCATACCCCTCCCCTGCTTCTCCGTCCCTTCGCAGTATCTCTAACCAATATCCAGTTTTGACCCTATTGCCATGAGCCAGAAGTACCCATGAGCGGGCAAACGGTCCGAAATAATGCAGAGAATAACAGCAAGCAAGCACCAGGGCACAAAGTGAGCGCATATTTTCACTCTCGCTGCCGTCCTGGAGCCTGTTTTTGAGATGAGAGACGAAGCAAAAGTTTGGTAACGCAGCCCTCAAGAGTTCGTACCCCAGAATGCCAACGAGACCGTGTTGGAGGAATAAGCTGAGGCGGGGATATGATCAGCGATTTTGTCCAAGGCGTGAATGCGGGGAGCTGAAGGGGAGCACATGGGAACGCTCAGAGATAAACTACGAAACGTGAATCCCCAGATTCTTTCGCATCGCGGGGACTTTCCTTGTTAGAATACCTTCTCAGAAACAGGATAGGGGCAAGGATAGAAGAAGCATTGACCGAGGGTTGACTTCCAGGCAGTTCCTCCTCTTCCTTCGGGACATCCCGAAATGGCAACATTGGTGATCCTCACTTCCTTCCGAGCTCGCGGCAGCTGTCGGTGTATCGTTATCTTTGCTCAAACAAATCATGCCTGTTCGTATTTTGACTTCTCATTTCTCACTAGGTACATTTTTGTACACGTTTTCTTTTTCTTCTTCCCTCGTCCCATAAGGCACACCCTAATAAGGCCTCGCTTTTGGGAGTAGAGTCTCACCGTTCCCTTTCGGGAAACTGATATGGTAATCACAGCATGAGTGGGTTACACATGCTTTCTCGATGTATATCTACGAGCTCAAGCCACGACATTTGGTACCAGTCCAAACATGCAGCGTCTTTCCTATTCGGAATATTGGTGTGCATTTGCTATGCAGTTGGCGCGCAGGGTGTGTCGGTTCAGGGGTATGGAATCGTTCGGGTTGGGATTATCGTCGGCCTACTTTGTAAGTGGTCGATAATGTACTGCGCTCGCAGTCATCGCAGTCCTGGTACAGTACCCTTTGCACACACACTCGCACATTCTCACTCTCACTCTCCTTGGCTTACACGGCTGCAATACTTGAGTAGAGTACAACGATGAGGTTCCCTCGTACGCTGTTCCAATCATTAATATCGAATCATCATTCGCTACTCAATGACGTGCATGATCCGGAAAAGCTCCTAACAAGGTCTTGCCTTCTCTCATTAATATCCCAGCTATTAATATCTGCACTAATCCTGCGTGTACCTTATTCCGAGTTTATTGGGCTTACAGGGCTTAACAGGCTAGATTGGCTTATTTTATTCCGTGCTAGCCCGTGTAAAAGCCTTCTGTGGGTCTTCTCTTATGGTGCAACCTCGTTTACTTTTCAAATCATTTCGCCCTGAATAGGCCTATGGGCCTATAGGAGCAGACTGGGAAGACTGAGCACAACAAATCGTTAACCGGCTGCACTACCTAGTAGCAAACCTTGAACACACACCTAACCACACAACACACCCACACACAAATGCACTAGAAACACTAACACTAGGAATACTAAACGAGTACTAGCCTCGTCCATGACTTTTCCTAGATCCTCGGGAGTGTAACACATTTGCTGTTATCTTAATCCAACGGCTTGATCACACCTCTATCGGTACTCCCATCTCCACACAGATCTTTAGCTACATTTCCATCCTATCTAGGTAATCTAGATAGCTCTTTTGATCAATTGCAAATTAGATTCTGCGACTACCTCACTTGTGCTCCCACTACATCGAACGCAACGGAATCTTGCATAATCACACTACAAACGAGCTTTTAATTACATCCCGCGTCGATTGCATACACGTGTGGCTTCATATCGTCCAAGAAAGATGATGATTTGAAATACAATGATATTGTGCATGGATTCTGCAGGTAACAATGCTTCTGGTGGAGACCTCATTTGTTGAGATTTCTGACACACGTTCGAGAAGATGAGTTCTCTTAACGAGATATACACTGCTTCTCTGAGCTTTACGTATGGGTGCCTACAGGAATACTTATTGAAAATGATACTACATACGTACCAAAGCTGTTCTACCTCAGCTGCTTGCCACGATCCCAGAGAAAGCGGCTCGCCGGCGTGAATAGAACCAATTCACCAGATCGACACGAGGGGGCCTGGTCCTTGTACCGCTACAACACACGAGAAAATACATCTTTGCGATCCTCCTAACCAGCGGTACTGGAATTGTCACTAATGAGTCAGTCTCAAGTCACTTCTATGTTCGCACCAAGCTTCCACGATAGCCCACAAAGCCACAGCATTGTCCATACGACCTTTCCGTAAATGGTCGGCGAGGATTAGACAGAGTTCTCCAAGGGCCCCCCGGTAGACTCAAAAGCATGGTCTGACATGTCCATACGGCATAAGATGCTCGGTGCTTGGCCCCTCTATTATTAACCCTCCCAAATGTTATTGATCTCTTGAGCCCTGTATACAGCCCTGGCTTCCTCCATATCTCCGCCACACACATACATCACTGCTCACTCCACAGCTTGAGCAAGGACTTAAACGTCTTTTAAGTATCCGATATCCTGAAGCTAATATATCAATGGAAAGGACAAGAAGGGAACCGGAGTATCAGTTCAACGTTAAATGGAGAATATGATTTTCTGCACATATTGTGGAAAGAGTTTTACTCGAAAGGAACATCTGGAGAGGCATATACCAAGCCGTGAGCATTCTGAATCAGTCTTATCATTGCTGTTCCATGGACTCATGTTACTGACACCATATTGTTGCCAGATACGAACGTGAAACCACACAGGTGTAGTCTGTGCCAGCTATCATTCCCTAGAAGGTATTACTGCTGGAATATCTTGTCATGCTAGTAGACTTGGTCTTTGCTAACAGTCAGTTACTAGGGATCTATTGCAGAGACATCATTCCACCTACCATGAAGCGAAGGACCCGATGGAGCCCTTACCTGGAGGTGTGCCAACTGTGAATGGACGAACGCCGATTGCATGTATCAACTGTGCGAGTGCGAAGACCGGTTGTGATAAAAGAGTTCCTTGTTCGAGGTGCGCGGAGAAGAACTTGCCATGTGCAAGCAGATATGCTCGAAGATCGTCTAAAGCTGCGAACCGAGTTTCGACCTCACAGAAAAAGACCCCACCACCTCAGCAACCACCGGCAGGTCACGAACCGATGGATCAAGATATGCCGTCAAAAGAATCATTTCCCGAAAACAACGTCAGTCCTCACAACACCTCAATAGATCCCCAGTTCACAGAATTATCGCACTCACACGCCGAGCATAATATACACGATCTTAACTTTACGCTCGACAGTTTTGGAAATTCTCCAAATGGAAATATCGGCGTTGACCATTCAATGTTCGTCAACAAAGACCCTCTCAATGGAAACATCAACTACCAGGACTTAATGGCATGGAGTCAGTATCCGTTGGACCTCGAAATATACTCGATGGGGAATGAAATTCCTCACAATTTAGCCCTACCGGCATTCTTAGAATCGAGTGACACATCGTCAAACTCTGGCGCGATGATTTCAGGGTCCATACATCCCTCCCCTTCTATGTCTCATGCGAAGAGTTCTAGTATCTCGTCCCAGGGAGAAGCAAACCGTCAAGTCAAGCAAGCGGAAACTTCGATCAATCATAATGCTACGGACTTTGAGCTTCTTCTAGCCGCAGAATCAGCGTGGCCACTTGCGCGGTGTAACCCTCGTCCGCTTTCCAGCTTATCACCGAGAACAGCAATCACATACCTCGAGAACTTGGAACAGCGGTCGAACCACGACAGCACTTGGGAAACCTTGGATCACGATGTGAAGCCAGCAGAGATTCAGTATGGAGGTGGTATATCAGTGGTTGCTGTCAGCGCCAGTACTCGGGATAGGATAATTGCTATTACTCAAAGCTTTTTACACACTGCTCTCGAGACTCACAGAGGAGGCATGAAGAGTTGGGCGAAGACATCCAGCTATCCAAGTCCCGACGGAGGATTTAATTTTCTCGTCCTCCCACCCTCGAATGTTCTGGAATATTTTCTTCGCAGCCACGTTAGCAGCCTAGCTCCGTACTACACTCTTATCAGTGGTGGTACCCTCGACCCGAATGAGCTGGTTCTTAACAATCAAACATCCACCCTGCTATTACTGCTGATGATAGCACACGGTGCAGCAGCTCTTCCGACAGCTGAAGCCAGGTGTCTGACTGCAGGCTTGACCGAGGCTTGCAGGATTTCCCTCTTCAAAATCATGGAGAAGGACGTCGAGTTATCAGCTGATCCAATCGTACTAAAGTGTGCATTGCTTTTTACAATCCTTGGCGCGTGGGGTGGTGATGCGTCACACATGAACTTGGCCATGGCCCAACGAGGGATGTATCTTGCCGTGAGTGTTTCCCCACACCCACGATAATCCACACCGAGTACTGACAATATTCAATATAGATGCTGAAGCATGCTGGAATGCTAGAGCCTCATTTGCCATTAACACCAACCTTTCCCGACCATTCGAACCCAGAAAAGCAATGGAGGATCTGGTTGCAACGAGAAAAGAAAAGCAGGTATGGCGTCTCACTTTTGGATCGTGAAATATTTGTCCTACTCATGGCTTGTCTCAATTCCCCGCATTAGGTACATTTTCAAGCAAGCATAAGCTGATGAGGATTAGATTGGTTTACAACTGGACAATGGTCGATCAAGAGCTGAGCTTATTCCACGATACTGCACCTATAATGTCCATCACCGAACTCGAGACTCCAATGCCAGGTCCAGAGTGCCTGTGGCTTGCCAAGGATGCGAATGAATGGGCGACAATGGTCCAGCAAACATACATTGGCACCGACTGGCTTCTCAATCCGAGCCCTTTAGGAACTCCGCCTGTAGGACCCTCTTTGTGCGACCTTTTCCGAGACATGTTATGCGATAACATTGAAAGACGGTATGGTCAATTGTCACCACTTCAACTTAAGCTCTTACTGCATCCGCTTCACAGCTCACTATGCCATCTGAACCAATCTTTAAGCTGTTACTCGGATGTATTCAGCTCTCGACAAGGCACAAGAACTGTGACAAAGGCTTCCAACTTATTACGTTTAGAGGAGGCGCAATCATTACTGCAGAAATGGTACGACCTCTGTGCATATCATTCCAAAAGCGACCCGAACTGCCCTGTTACACGTGCGAACCTCGTTCTTTACCATCTTGTCAGCCTGAATGCTGTCACTTCATTCCCCGAGATTGAACGGCTGGCTCGGAAGGAAGATTTCGATGGTACGACTGCGGAAATTTTACTTCGTTACAAGCGATGCATCTACCAGCCTGGTGAGGCTCTATTCCATTGCGGACAGGTTATCCGTCTCGTGACCTCAATGCCAAAAGAGGGACGTCCCCACTGGTGGTCTGTCGCTATCTATCGTGCTACTATGATTTTGTGGCTTGAGAGTGTAGCACGGAGAGAGAGACACACGCCGGGAATGGAGAAAAGCTCGATATTTCCGATTGATGCTGTGACTCCGGACGATCCCTCGGTAAGATCTTATCTTTGGAGTGGGGCAGGTGTCCCAGTACTCAGCAGAGGTGACGGGTATGTGGAACTTCACAAGCCTGATGATGTCTTGAATCACTGCATCTCTTTACTGGAAACTGGTGTTACACTGCGGATGTTAGACGGCATACGGCGAAAGCTACAGACGTTCTCTAGGAGTTGGGGTATGGACGCGGTTATGATGCAGCAATATACATAAAGACAAGGGCATTTGCAGGAGTTCTGGGTTCTTTAATTCTCCGGGGATGGGAGGAATATTCTACGCACACTTGCATTATGGAGGCTTGTTTTCTCTCCACGGGGCGTATGCTACGTTACCTGCACAAATTTGTACTGTGCCATGATGTACTGCAATATAGACTCACACGAAGTATTCTTCATTTGCATGCTGGGGTAATAACTGGAAATCATGGCTCTGTTGAAGTCTCTACGGCAACAATACCTTGATTTATCTCGAGCCGAATTTACCATTACCAAGACTCTCTTTCATCTGCAACATGCAAGTTATTCCAGGATTAAGTGATCTTTGGTATAGTTATTCACCCCAGTCCATAAATGTGCATCATGCAACGCACTACGGCAACTTAGATCTGGAACGATTTGCAAAAGTTTGCCTCAGATGAAGCACCTAGGAGGTCTGGATACCATAACTCGGCATTCGCATTTAGTCGCTATTCGATTACTCAGACTACCCAGCATGATATTCATGCAATGCCAGATTATAATGCATTAGCAGACAGACCATCTGGCAGAACACGCAAGTACATCCGTTCATGCCTCTATCAGCAGAATGCTCTAACATGAGCAGCCCTTTCAAATTGTTTAGATGGCCTAGAGGTGATATGAATGGGCTCTAGGAAGTACTCATTCAAGATTACACTGTGGTTGTAGGTCCAATGAAACAGCCTGAAGTTCGCCGGACATCCGGTGGGGTATACCGCCACACAAAATCTCGAACCACTCAGCATCAGCGGAAGCCTTTCCGTACGCCAATAAGATGCTGGAAGGATCCGACAATGCAAAGTGATTGGACCATCTTGCGTGCCACTCACATGGTTCATAACCGAAGATCGCCCTTTGACCAAAAACTCAACATTCTTCCCCGGACGACTGTTTCAAGTCGTAATCTATTCTTTGCTAACGGATTCATCTCTGGAGACGGCTAGGCAGTTGGTTATCGATCGTTGGGGGTAAGATTATCTCGGAGAATATCTCACGCAAGTTGTCGGAAGATTCGATCTCCCAACTCTCGTTTGGCAAGAAATTCGATGATTCCAATCAGGCCGCTCGCAGCCGGCGACCCTATCCCGTCAGCCGTACATGCAAGTGAGACCGTATTCCACTACCACACAATGGTTCTGGGCAGGGTAGAGTCTCTTATCACAGGCTTAGATCGTGGTATTCTTATCGGAATACTACCGCACCACTATTGCTAGCCAGCCCCAAAGCTCCATTCGCCTCCAGTGTACCTATGATGGAAGGTTGGCTACAAGTTCGAGATGCTTGGCTACCAGCAGATAGCCATGTTTTTCATGGAACATGTACTTTATTCGATACTGATGGCATCTATATGTGCAGGCGAGATGATGATGCCTATATTTCGACTCACTGCATGGTACCAATACCTGTACGGGCATGGATGTCAGCAGCAATGAACTTTCGTAATGGGAAGCTGGGCATTCTCTTAATCGTACTCGGTTGCGGGAAGGGAAGCAGGATGTTGCAGCAGCGGGAGCACAAGCCTTCCTGCAATATTTACTGTCTCTGGTATCAAATTGTGTCGATGATGCCCAAGCGTCTGGCCGTTGTTAATAGCACCTCATGTTGGCGCCAGCCACGGCTTCGCCCATTCTCACAGTTCATGGCTTTGTTCTCACGATATGCACTAGTACAATCTGATGTATACTGACTCAAAACGGTCGTGATAAGGTTTTTATGTCAGAACTAACTAACAATTCAACGCCAGCCCCGACAGAACCCCGCCAAGAGCGCCTCCCGAAACAATGCCACCATAGTCTGCTAACCGATTACCAACTCTTGGTGAAGAATTTCGTAAATCACCAAGTAGAGTGAAATATATGGTGGCTTTGTGCCTTCATGCACGGAAAAGTCATTGACACGTTTTTTAGAAGGGGGCTTTCGCGTTCCCCTTTCTAACTTTACTCGATCTCAGACACAGCATATCATGTTTCTTTTCTTCCATCTGATCGCACATTACCACTATAGGAAATTAACTTTCACATCCAAGTGGTACATCGCCATTGGTCTGTTCGTCTTAACAATTACGTTTTCTAGAAGTCAATTTTATGGAGTTGGCCTTTGTTGTTATTAGCAATCCACTAACTAATCATTTTCCGCGTTCTCTAAATGTGACTGAGCTTTAGAGTATGAGCGAGATATAAGCTTGAGGTGTGCTGATTTCTCAATGTACTTAAAGTCTATGAGGGCATGTGGGGGTAGTTGTATCTAGTGATGCATGTGCTATCAGCGGGTAACTGTCAACTAATGCAGCGGCACAGGAGCTAATTCACTAGCGAGATTGACTAGGTCTTTGTCTTGCTTTCTCAAAATAGTTTTCATGTAAAGGACATCTAGCAGATAGATCAACCCCATGAAAAGAAGGTTTCGACATAATATAATCATAATATAGCTGTTGGTTCCACCCCGATAGCGTACATTAATCAGATGTTAGATACATTAGATACATTAGGTTCTAGATTCGAGATAAATTACCATGTCTAGTTTTGGGCCAGCCCCCAGCCCACCACTTCCGACAGATCTAGCCCGCACGCTCACTAGCTCGTCTCTCGGATGCTTCCGAGCCCTACCTTGCCGAACTTTTACCCCGTACCTCCTACCCCTGTCCCTACCTTACCATTTTTTCATACACACAGTATAAGCCTGCCCCTCTTGCCTAAATGCCGTGTGTAAGAGTGCATACGCATGTCAAAATACCGTCCATTAGCCTAATCCTACTCCCCTTCTCTTTCCTCCTTTTTGCTTCCTTTCCTAGCCTTCCCTATCCCCTTAACTGAAACTTTGCCCAAGTGTCTGCGTAGCATTCTAAACCACCAATCGCATCACTTTGCTTCCTATGTACTAGTACGAACCTACCCCCCTACATCCCGTTGCAACGGCACCCAGTATCGGACGAACACGACCTCTCTGTACATCCAGCTACCGTATCGAGCAAAACTCTATCATTACTGCGGTTACCAGACCGAGAACTAAGGAATAACTAGCTCATGTTGGTGCTACCTAGCAACCAACCTAATTCCAACTACTTTCTAGTAAGACACTAAAATACTTGCAGTCTTATGTTCGCTTGATGTTCTCCGCACTGCAAAATGCGACAAACATTTTCTTCCTTATTCCGATTCTAATCCACTGATATGTATGTACGTGTATGTTTTAGTTGCCCATCAATGGGGTAAGATACGAAACCGAAGCACATTACGTCATACTACATCGTGTTGGCAGTGCATCCAGCCCCGAGCCCGAAGGACGCGACCGAAGTAAGATGAATGGACGGAAGCAACCAAGCGCTACGGCACCGTATGATTCTCGGCTTGGTTTCCATCTAGCTAGCTATCGCTCAGCTACCAAGAATAACAACACGAACCCGGGCCGGGAAGATGTGTGGGCATATGTAAGTCATGTTGGATGCCATGCGTGTTCCGCGGGAATTACCCTTTCCCAATCTGTTCCTTCACGTCAGCAAGCTATCCAACGAAGGAAAAATACGAACGAGTAGATAGACACTGTTGGTGTCTCTCTTTCGCATGGAAAAGCAAAAATAGAAGAAGAAAATCTCATGATTATTGAAACATATGTACGAGTATCTATACATTTTAGTTTTGGGAAAACAATAACCTTATCTCAGGAGATCGACACCAATTGTTCGTCGATGGATTGTCGGTTTGCAGTTCGCAAGGTAATTCCAACAGCTCAGTGCCTTACATACCCTATCCCCGTATTTCCGCCTACAGTAGAACCTAGATTCAGCCATCCATCCAAGCTACCCTGATCTGCATCGTATCTTCCTCCTTGCGAAGCAATAGCGTTACACAGTGTAACACACCATTACCGCAACATGATAGGCCGCGACTGCGGCTAATCTGACTACCTCCCTACCCAATGCAATGTCTCCATCACTCGTAGTGGTGTGCTGAGAATATCTTTATTTGCCGTGTGCCGGATTGGGGAACACGATGTACATACATACATATATTGATGTAGCCTTCTCGTCCAGGTACATCAGTATCAAGTTCCAGTACCTCCCCTCCCCTTCCACACATTTGCTCAAACAATGATACTCCTGACCTGATTGTTGGGATTGGACGTGTGGGGTTGAGTGGGGGGTAAGCGTTGGCGTTGTTTGGGCAGCTGCAGCCTTTCCAACTTTTTCTTGCAGAAAATTGCGACACTGATGACAGTTAGATGTAGATCACTGCCGTACACAAGTTGAGCCTCCTCGTATTTGTGTCTCTGTTGCTGATGAGAAGTTGGTTTTGCGTGCCGGAAACTCGATAGAACAAATATGTGATACTGTAGAAATGTATTCAATTCAGTTTAGATATTTAGACAGATAATTTAACTATAAAAATCAGGAAACAAAACCCATATATGAGAATCTCAATCTTAATCCAATCCCTAGAAAAAGAACAAAGTTCACACGAAACAAAATGCCACCCAAAAATTCCACCCGAAACTTCCGAATCCACCGGTTTCTATGCCGGCAAGTAATGTCACAAACTTCTCTCACATCTCAAGAGCTTCCTTCATATATTTACCAAGAAGATGTACCTAGTGATGTAATTAGTAAACGATCATCATCGGACGTGATTAGGAGGAAACTTACATATGGTGGGTGCATCATAGAGAAATGATTTCCCGGCATGTGCCTCGTCTGGAACTTTTCATTCCCAAGATACTTGTCCCAAATGTATGGTCCGAAGTCGGTTCTATTGTCTAACAAGAATTGGGCGTGTCCGTATGGGAAAGGATCTGGTCGTGGATCAGTTGGCTCCTTGCACACACCATCTTCGCACCAGATGGCCATGACTTTTGGCACCTTGGCGGGGTCGATGACTTCCGGCATATATGTCGACAGAGCTTGCACGGAAGAAGCGAAATGGGGCAGTAACCACTCTGGAATTTTGGTTGGGTCTCCGTCACCGAGAAGACCGATTGAAGCGAACCACCTGTGAAGAGTTGATGGGAGAGGCTCGATGATATCTGGGCAAGGAGTGTCGATTAGAATCAGCGTGTCCACGACTTCATTTGCTTTTGTCAATTGATTTACAACTTCATAGGCAATGACACCTCCAGCACTCCAACCTGCCAAAATGTAAGGACCGTTTGGTTGACGGCGTTTCATTTCCTTGATGTAGTATTTGGCAATGCCAACAACACCACAATCAAACTCTTCGGGCGTCTTCATGAAAGGCGAGTTGAGTCCAAAGGCTGCCACGTCTGGTGAAAGAGTAGGAATGTCAATGTACGAAGTCGCCGATCCACTTCCGTCAGGAACGATCCAAAGATATTTGCTTGCTTTTCTCATGTTGCCTTGCAGCAAAACCGAGGTTGCAGATCTCTGCGCGACCGGCGCAACTGAAGCAACAGCTGTGCTGACAGACACTACTGGTGTAGGTACTGGTGCTGCCTTCTTCACGACTGCCTTAGGCTTGGGCTTTGCAGGTGCTTCGATGTTGAGAGCCTTCTCGATATCTTTGATAGTTTGATTGACAACGAACAAGTCGGAAGGTAGCGAAAGACCAGTCTTTTCTCGAAGACGGCCAAGTACAGAAAGTGCCATCAGTGAGTCCATTCCCAAAGAAGCAAGATCGGGTGAGCTTGCAACCTCGAGGATGTCAATTGCCATCTCTTCCGCAATTGTAACCCGGATGATGTCGCCGAGATTTTCGGACGGAGAGTCATCCGGAACATCATCTTCAGATGGAGCCGTGAAGTCCGAATCTTCTTGTAAGTCGTGTACCGATTGCTCGGGACTGGATGCAGAGATAGGTGAGCTTGGGTCTTCGCTGTACGCTGCAGTGTCTTTTCCTTCAAATTGAGCCAAGAACGCTTTGAAAGTTCCGATGTTGGAATAGTTGATTAAGTCATGAGAGTTGACTTCAATCTCGAGTTCTTCCCGTAGTCTTCCACAAACTGTCAGTGCCATCAAGGAATCGACACCAAGATCGGTGAAAGCGATGTTGTCGACCAATTCGTCTAGTGTGACTCCAACTTCAGCCGCGAGAATATCCATCACTTGTGCAGTGACTCCTCTCAACTTCTGATTCACGGTGCCGATATTGGCCTTGCTCACTTGTGCCTTTTGTACGGCCTTGGGGCGTGCTGTAGTTGAAGTTTTGATAGCAGCTGGTTTCGCAGCCGGCTTGGCGGCGGCAGGGGCTGGAGCAGTCTTAGCAGCACCAACAGGTGGGAGGAACATGTTGAGAACTTTTCGTGGAATGGCTTGGAAAGCGAGACCACCAACCATGCCGACGATTCTGTCTCCATCGAAGACGTAGACATCACCAACCATAGTTTTGTCTTTGCGGGGCTGCATTCTCACATATGATCGGTAGGACTTCTCAGCCGAGAGGGGCTCGGAGAATCTCAGTGATTCCCAACCATGAGAGATGTAAACCTTCTCGCGTGAATCTACGGCATCCGATCCATTGACGATGAAGCCAGAAATGTGAGCTACGCTGTCGATCCAAAATGGGCTGTACTTGAATGTCCCATCCTGTTCAGTAGTTTGGAATTTGACGCGCGATGTGGCTTCCATTTTGGAGCTGTCAAGGATTACTTCTTCCATTCCACGGTACTTGGGATCGTAATCAACCAAAGCAGCGAATAGTTTGTAAGCAAGACCGCGACTAATCTTTGAAGCTTTTCCATTGCGTTCAGCCTCTTGCAGCCAGTCGATTCGTGATTGGATAAGGTAAGCGTTCCTTTGGAAGTCGATATTGAAATCTTCAATATCACTGAAGAACACAACGCAGTTTGCATGCTCAACCTTTGTCTTGCCCTCTCCGCTAGAGAATATGAGATCGGCACGGTCCGTTGCCACATTAACAGTTGCGGTAAGCTTAAGGATCTGAGTCTTTCCCGCAGGGTCAGCAATCAATGGCTTGGGTACCTTCATCCTTCCGACGTCAATGCCGAGGTTGGTGGCATTAGGGCGAACAAGCTTGTATGCATACTCGCACAACGTGATAGCCATATCAGCATATAGTGACTGTAGTATGTTAGTTTAGTCGAGGTTGTAAAATGATAGATAAACTTACAGATGGGCAAAGCATGGAACCATTGACAAGGTGACCACTGACAACTCCACGGAGATCGCTTCTTGCCAAGTCAGACTCGACTGAAACTGTAGCGATATCTCCTTCGACCTTCTCGCTGGTGACTGAATGGATGGTTGATGTCGAAAGCTTGGGTTTTGGAGGCTCCAGCAGGAGAGGCTCTTTTCCGGGCTTCTGGCCCTTGGTCAAGCACCAATCTCCCTCGTACTGAATCCAATAAACCTTGTCGTCAAATGCATAAGCTGGAAGATCGAGGAGGCGGATGCAGTCATTGAAATCTCGGTGATATTCATTCCAGTCAATGTCAAG
Source organism: Rutstroemia sp. NJR-2017a WRK4 (assembly GCA_002946385.1). Lineage (NCBI taxonomy): Eukaryota > Fungi > Ascomycota > Leotiomycetes > Helotiales > Rutstroemiaceae > Rutstroemia > Rutstroemia sp. NJR-2017a WRK4. The sequence goes on along the minus strand of NJPR01000140.1, from coordinate 253,852 downwards.
ACCGGCAGTGTGTAAGGTGCTAAGACTGTTGCTGATGGTCTTGTATGCACTCTCGTTTCGGCGGAGGGATGGTGCAGCAATCGTAGCAGTACCGACAGTAGCTTTGATCATTCCTAAACACACTGGGTGGGGTCCAACTTCGAGCCAAACCGTCTTCTCATCAATGATACCAGAAGTTTGGGAAGAGACTAAACCGTCAAGGAAATTAACAGGTTGTCTGGCATGGTTGCGTAGATAAGCAGGGTCAATTCTCTCAGAATCATTGAGGCAACGGCCTAACAAAGATGAGATGAGTGGAACTTCTTCTTTGCCAAAGTGGACGGACTCGGCAAGCTTCTCGAATTGATCCAAGATGGGTTCAACTTGCGCAGAGTGGAAAGCGAACGGAACCTTGAGCTGAGTGCACTTGAAACCCATGTTGCAAAGTCGGTCTGAGACCTGGGAGATTTCTGCAGCTTCGCCACTGAGAACAGTCTCTCGCGTGCTGTTAACGCATGCAATGTTCAAGGGAGTAGAGATTTCCTCAAGTGCTTCAGTCACAGCAGATCTGGAGCCCTGGACGGCGAGCATGGCGTGGGTGCCAGCGGTGCATCTCTCGACAAGGAGCTGAGCTCTGACTCCGACAAGGTAGATGGTATCGCTTGGGGACAAAATTCCAGAGGCGTTCAAAGCAGCGTACTCTCCAAGACTATGTCCAAGAACAACGGATGGCTTGATGCCCCAAGATTCCCAGAGTCTAGTCATTGCCATTTCTAAGCATACAATGCCGAGCTGCACGATCACTGGTGACAATCCTTGGACATCGGTGACGCTTCCGTCAATTAATGAAACAAATGATGGGAAACCAAGCATGGTGGCAATGTTGTCGAATTCCAAGATGCTGTCTCGGAAGAGGGTCGAGTTTTGGAACAATTCTTGACCCATTGCTGCGTACTGAGATCCTTGACCAGTGTACAAGAAAGCAACCTTGGGTGCCTCTGGTAAGATTGGGATAAATTGATCTTGTAACTTCGACTTCAATGCTGTAGAGACTTCGGATATGTCACTTGCAGTGACAGTCATTCTCCACTTGTGTTGGATGCGACGCGCGGTAGTCGTATAAGCCAAGTCGGGAAGATCTGTTCCTCGGTTTCGCTCCAAGTAAGAAATAAGACGTTCGGCATTGTTCAACATAGCGGACTTCGACTTTGCTGTAACAGAGACAACGTGCGTAGATCGAGGGTCGGCGACCTTGGGGGGCAGTTCGGGACCATCCTCAAGTAGAATACCAGTGTTTCCACCGGCAGCACTGAAGTTGTTGACAAAGACACGTCTCGGGCCACTGGGCTTCTTTGGGAGCGGCGTGTTCTTGAACGCGATATGTACGTTGCGCTCAGCAAGATCCTTGGGGAATCCTTGATTGATTGTTTTCTTGATACCAACGTGAGGAGGAATGGAGCTCTTCTGCAGCATCATCAAAACCTTGATAAGAGCAGTAACACCCGATGCGGCCTCACCATGGCCAACATTAGCTTTGATTGCGCCAAGGTACAATGGCTGATCTGCTCTCCTCTTTCGGTTTGGAGCAGCGAAGACATTGGTGACAGATTTCATTTCCGTGCCATCACCTGCTTGTGTACCGGTACCGTGCATCTCGACATAATCGACGTCATTTGGATCAACACCGGCCTTGTTGAGAATATTTCTGTAGAGAATTTCTTGTGTTCCACCGTGAGGATGAGTGATTGACACGGCATCAGCTGAATGATTGGTGGCAGTGCCGAGGATCACGGCCAGAACATTATCTTTGCTAGGAGACTGTTAGAAAACTATCAAGTGAACTGAGAGTCACAAACTGAAACTTACTCGGCCAAAGCGTAATCTAAACGCTTGATGATTACACTACCAATACCATCGGCTCTGCAGTATCCGTCGGCATCGTGATCGAAGGTTGCACAAGGTCCATTCTTCGAGAGGAACTGTCCTCGACTGAGCCCAGAGAAAATATCCGGATTGGTCATGCAGGAAAGACCGCCAACAACCGCAGTATCACAATCGCCAGCCCACAGAGAAGTACAGGCAAGTTGAAGAGCAGCAGCACTGGAAGAACAGGCTGTATCGATGTTGAACGACGGTCCAGAAAATCCGAAGTGATAATTGATGCGACCTGGTCCGAAGGCTCTTACACCTCCGGTAATGAAATAAGTGTCCACATCTTGTGCGGCATTTATTTCTCGCCAGTCGTCACTGGTCTGTCCGTAGAATGTCCCAATTCGGTCCAACTTCGTAGATTGTGTCCTGTTGGGCACATAGCCTGCCATTTCAAGAGCCTCATAAGCAGTTGCAAGCCCTAGGCGCTGCATTGGGCACGTCTGATAAGCTTCTCTTGGTGACATATTGAAGAATCGTGGATCAAAAAGACCAGGATTTTCAATCCAGCAGCCATATGGTGTATGACTGGTATTTCTAATTTTACTTGTTGGATCGAAGTGTGTCGCTACGTCGAATCGATCCTTTGGTGCCTCTCTGTGAACATCCAAGCCACTTTCTAGCAATTCCCACAATTTTTCGTGACTCGCAGCATCTGGGAATCTTCCAGCCATTCCGACGATGGCAAGTTTGGCTTTTCCTGGGGAGAGCTCGTTGGAATTTTGCTTCTGAATCGTAGATGCGTCAATGGACGAGCGCACGGTAATATCAAGGTCTGTCTGCGACTCTAAGATTGTCGCCAAAACTTTGGAGGCACTTGTGGGACCTGTAAAATCAGTAAATGATCATAAACACGGCAAACGGAAGACTCACCGTATGAAGTGACAAGGCATTGCCTTCCTTGGAATTCCTGAGCCTTCGTAACGCAACCTTGAAGTACTTTGCTGAACAGGATTGGCTCAGTTAGCATCTCAAGGAGAATTGCTTGTAACAGCAATCCCGTGTCTTGCTCAGTATACCAAGTTCCAGTTGTGCATGACATGACTGGGAATTTGGTCTTCGTGTTTCCAATTAGATTCTGGATGTTTTGGTCTTGTAGGTGTAGAATCTGCTCCACATCCAAGGCGGAGCGCAGATGCGCTGCATGGTAGGGGCCATGAACAGGTATTGATACTGGGTTTGCGTGGAATGTTTCGGAAGTGAAAAGTGACTTCAAAGTGGCCGGTGGTCCACTGATAGCCACACTTTTGGAAGTTATTGCGCTGATGTATGCGCGATTTACTGATGGGATGGTCTTGAAATTGTTAGCAAATAAATGGACATCAGAAAGGTTAAATACATTATCTTTATGGAAGTCGCTGAGTATCGACTTCACATCACTCTCTTCGGCACCTGGAACCACGTAGGTCCAGCTATCTGAAGACTCTGAACGGCTACTGAGTCTATTAGCGAGAGCGGAAACGTGCGCTCCCGTTCGGAAGGCCATCAGAACCACTTGAACAGCGATGGGTATAAGCTGAGAGAGTGACGAGGAAGATGCAACAGCAGCTGCTGCAAAGAGTCCGGTACACAGGCCAACAAGGCATGTTTCCGGTGGGTTCCTTGAGTCTGCATTCTCCTTTTCGCAACGGCTAGAGACTGTTGTTAGTAATGCTGCTGCTACGCGGGAATTGTATATACTGACTCGATATATTGTGCCAACTGAGCAATGCATAGCAGTGAACTGTCCAAAGCAGGGTTCTTGACGGCTTTGGCGTGATACAACTTGTTTAGTTCGAGGATTGAGTTGAAATATGGGATCTTCTGGCGCTGTAGGGCGGGTAACAGGTTGACTTCTTCCCTCAGAGCAGATCCAGCTTGCTCAAGAAACGATCTAGTCAACACACTCGGGTTTCCATACTGGCAGAATTCAGTCAAGAAAGTGTCTGTGTTTAAAGACTGATCTCCAAACACCAGGAAAGACATTTGAGCCGCCATCTTCAGTATAGTACATAAAACGAAGTTGAGAGAGTCAAACAGAGGAGGCGCTGGTGGTATTTCATCAAACCCGTATGCCACCCTTTTGCACTAACGCAAATGCTTATTGGATATCCAAAAAAAGATCAGCTTCACTATCCTGATTTGAAATCCGCCTACGGAGTAGAGTCTAACTCCCAAGCATTTCATGATAACAGGAATGTGTGGTCCATTGTCAGCTCATTGCTCTTACAGCTTTTGTCCGGTCGTCAGTCTTAGAGAATATAGCAAGGATTATGAAGCTTATTTCGACAAATGGAGGGGCGGGCCAAATCAACAAGCACGTTAGACTAGGATACTAATACTGAGAAGAGCAGATTTCAGATCTTTCGATACCCGAAATGAAGGTGCTTGTCTGCCGGAAGAATATTTCCTAGTGGGTAGCCTACCACGGATACGATATCAAGTGTTAGGGCATTTCTGCCGCATGTTCCGTAATGAGTTGTGTTGTAGATATCGGATGGCATCGACTGAATCTCACTCGCCCGAGATTAGGTATCCAGATACGAGCATAACCCACAGTCAAAAAAGATGAATTCGTGTAAGTAACGTCCGTACTAACAGTACAAGGTACCGCAGCAGGAGCGGTTGTATTGAGTTCCGGTGTGACTTTGTCCGTCGGACATCCCCACGCGCCCTTGAGTAGGGGCTTGGCCGGTGAGCACCTCAGCCTACACCTCAAATAATCCCCATGAAAGGATACCACTCGGCCGGTACGTGAATGTCTTGAAAATATATCAGCTAGGGCATGATGTGATATAGAACGTAATTGGGATATGTTCATCCAAGCAGCGGACATGTTTACACGACCGGGTTGGAGTCGTACCATTCTTAGCAATTTTCGTGTTTTCGTGATTTGGGTAGGTTGTTGAGGTAAGATTTTGAGTGACCGGAGATAAAAACACGCTAGAAGAAGCGAAATTCTGTATCACGTGTTTATTGTCCAATTTTTATCTTTCTCCCGAGATGGTTCGTACAGCCGTCTATTCTTCCTTCTCGGACGTTGTGCACCTTCATTCTCCCAGGAAGAAACTAACACATGTTGGGGAATCACTGCAGGTCGCTAGATCCAAGAGATGCAAGCTGGCTACAGTACCCCAGTCTTTGTATAACCCACGGAGGCGTTAGCCAGGAGTCTATGTTGATGTCAAGATCATTCATTCTTTGACAAGTACATAGGATCATGGCGAACCTGAGAAGAGATTCACCAGGTGATACTATTACATCCTATTGGTCCTGCAATACATTGAAATTTTCAGGAGAAAACAGGAACAATATCCCGAGATATTGTTCTGGCGCTAACAACTTTTGGGGCTGGAATTCAGATGAAAACGTCTCCTCCTATCATACTTTCGCATAGCTTTCTCGCAACATTGTCTCTTCAAGCTCGCCACATTCTTGGCAACATGTCGAGTTTCTTGGAAATCTCGATTACCAGCAAAGAAGTAGCACGACTTCTGCAGGATCACTCTCGCTGTATATCCAGCCGAGCCTTATCTAGGATGAGGTAGTATTTCACCAATATTGTCGTGGCTATCTGTTGGTAGCCATGCACGGTGGAACGTTGCTCAAACATGGCGCTTGATCTTCCCCAGCTCTAGACCTTGCCAAAGACATAACCTGAGAGTATGGTAACGACATGAACCTCCATATTCATATACTCCATAACAAGATTCTCTTGACCACTGCAGCTCCCGGCCATGCCCCCTAATATTCCCCGGAGCTAGCGCATTTCCAACTACATGAATATTGCGGCAGCCCACGCATGCAACTCGTCGTAATGGCTGCGGGTAAGGAATTCATGTGGACATGGATCATCGTGAGATCCTGAAGTAAAAAGCCCTGACATGTGAAGTTACGGCAAACTAGGCAAGCAATAGAATATAAACACCCCCTGGGTTGAGACCCATCACAGTCTCGACACCCGTGGGGAAATCCATTGGAAGTGGATTAACTGCAGGGGAAAGCTATGAGTCTCACACCGACAACGAATGCCGCTCAACGGCGATAAGCCTGTCCACGAACGACCCCGAAAAATGTCTGCAGCTTACCCGCAGATCAGATAAGGTTTCAGGTCGATCCAATCAATGGCAATCACCATGGCGTGAAGGCAAGTCCGAGGGATGATTAAGCCAAGGATGAGACGAAGAATCTCCGAATAAGCATGCCGATGGAAAGCAGAAATGGAAGGGCGAAACAGGCTAAAACAGGAAAATGTAAAAGGACTTTAGCCATCATTGTCATATATACACATAAGCCCCTCATTCCAAGAAGGCAGGAAATAATGCCCACCACCTATGAGTCTTACTAGGAACATCCCAACCTGAAATAATGCTGTACGGAGACCCTATGATTCCTAAGAAAGTAATACTGACATGGCCCTACACTTGCTATCGACCATTGCCCATCAATTCGTGACGAAAAGGCTGGTCTGTCGCATACACAGATCTGCCATCCAATTGTATCGCTTGCTGCTCCCACCCTTGGGCATCTCGCTCCATCATCTTCTCGTCGTCTACTGAACGAGTTGTTGACATGTATCCGGATTTCCTACTAGCCACTGACTGTGAGGGAGTAGGGTCGGTGGCAACGGGTGCTGCATCCAGCTTCCTAAGTCTTCTCTCTCGCCACAAAAGAAACCCAAGCAGTACCAGAACAATACATCCAAGCGGAATTCCTACACCCGCTCCAATCACCATTCCAAGATCGGACGAACTAGACTTCGCGGCCGAATTCGATGAGGATTTTGATGTTTTTGCGTCTAGATCTCCTGGTACTGCGGTTGCAGCTGAAGTAGAGCTGGAGGTAATTGTATCTCCTGATATATCGGTGGTGACGATAGCGCTTACAAGCTTTTCCACTGTGGTAGTCACCGTGACCCTGGCTGCCGTCGCGGTTGTTGTTGTTATACTATCAACCGCAGAGCTGATGAGTGCTAGCTCTGCGTCATGACCAGGAGGAAATGCAGGCCCGGATCCTGGGAATATGAAAGTCGACCCGCAACAACCCTGAGCCGGCGTGGCGAAACTTTCACAGCAAAAGGTCGCGGTAAACATCCCTTCAGTACCACAAGAGTAGATATTCGTGCTCTTTTTATATTTGGTTCCCAATATAGGATCTGTCAGGAAAAGTCAGAAAAATGACGAGTCGAGGTGTTGTGCATCGGAAGCTTACCTGTCAAACAGTAAGAAGGACAATTCTCCGATCCAAAGGTGGAATCAGTGCACCCTCCTCGATACACATACCCAGATCTTCCAAGACACATCCCCGAAGTTGAGCAGCTATCTTTCGGGTCGCAACAGGCTGAGCCTTCTGTAGTATCTGCCAATGTTGCATTACATGGCTTCATGCCAACATTATCGAACGCTACAGCATTGGGAAGCCAGCAATTCCAAGCTTGCACCGAATATGTGAAGAGAATCAGGGTTATAACATTATATGAGAATGATAAAGACATTGTTTTCGATACCGGATCGTAACTTCTGACTGATACCAAATGTAAAGAAGAGAGATGTCTAAAGTGATTGATATTCTACGTTCTGAAGGTATATATCAGCCAAGCGTCAACAGGGATAGAAATGCAGTTAAACTGGAGCAGCGGATTGCAGCAAATTGAGCATGTTGATGTATATGGTAGTCGCCGGACGACGATCATGATTATGCCACTTAGACACAGTGCAAGCTGTGATAGAACCGCTTTCAGGGATCGTTAAGTCCCAGTTAGAGGGATGAAACAGGGGGAAGACAGGGGCAACAACTGATCGGATCCACTATACTTCTCCGCCCAAGCGCTTTGGAATGGACAAAATCCTAAAAAGGACCTCATGAATGATAATAGGAAATTATTTGCGTCATAAAACTTGCCTGCCCAAGGTGTGGCCAAAAGGATATAGTCCACCAGTCGACATATTATGAGTATTTTCTCACAAAGAGTACTAACATATCAAATAGGCGCGCAAAAAACGCAAGTGTAGACGCGTGAATCTTGTACCGTGCAATGCACTTCCCACAGCACATAAGACCCGCGACAAACCTATACACTTGCCGACTTACATCATCAATACTGTAACGCAGGTCTGAATTGTAAATTGGCCGACCAGAATAGACTTCGGAGAGTTTTTGTGGAAGCCTATAAGAATTGATAACCAGGAGTGACGATTTCCGTCACAAAATTGCAAGGCAATCACATTTCTGTTGTGCCTATTTCCTAATCGAGGCCTTGTCCTGCAATGAGAAACTAAGCTTCGACTCGCGAGGTAGAAGCTCCAGAGAGAGGGCGGCAACCCACTATTATCCCGCTACCCCATTTTTGTAGTGTACTGTAAGTGCCAACGCTATGACTCCATACTGCCCTGACACACTCTGTTGCGCGGGACAAATTCCAACTAAAATGAAACGGTACGAGACCAGCTCGATTTCCGCAGTTGTACGAGTATGAAAACCTCTAGATCTTTTAGGGTCCCCAACATACAAGCGGAAAATGCTCTGGAATAGAGCTCAAGAACGGTTAGCTGGCGTTTTTCCATTAGTCCTCAAGTAGGAGGATGAATCCGATCTCAAACCTCCTTTGCCCATTCAACCACCTGATATGAGGAAATATAACCACAAGGAAACACGAGAAGCAGAGACGATATATGAGTTCGCTCGGCCTAGAACACAGATTGCTCTTCGTTCCTGCAACCTCTCGTGCCTCCCCAGCTTCCACTATCATTGTCCCGTTTCTTCAACGAATTGTTGTATCATATAACGCCCTTATGCTCGCGATCTTACTGAAGTAAGGACTCATTGATCGTTATACGGCGAAAGCATGCATGGTAGGTGATCCAGAATGTTGGCGTTGATGGAAAGGTTGATTGTGGGTGTCTTAGTATAGGAGACATCAAACTATCTTCATAGCGACCTCTGAGCCAGTGAATCTTGCGCAAGATGTGTTCACATACCTTCTTTCGAATGAGGAGACCTCGCGATTCATAACAGTTTGTCTTCCTCCTATAGCGTTCCCAGTAATCATTCCCGTCTTTTGCCAACACCAATATTCAATAATCCAAATTCCCGAATGGGCCAACTTTCCATCGCGAAGTAAGCCCAACCCCGCACGCGGGCCACCAGCGATGGATATGTGCCGTTATTCTGGCACATGAGCATCGATCCCGTTTGCTAAGTAGCATTCATTGTGGTTTTCAAGAACCTAAATAGCTTGACAAGTCGTCAGGTGTGCACCTCGTTCGCCCGAAAGATTTGTGATTATTGATTCGCGGTTCAACTGTCGCAGTCTGCAAAGGATGTTCGAAGAGCATGCCTCGAACGATATTGGTGATCAATGCGCCAGGAAGTCATTCTGGTTTGGCAATGAGGACATCCTCGTCTTGTCCCAACAGCCAAATGATGTTGGACAAATATTGATTCTGCCACCATAATTAGCCGAGCCCCAAAAGCGGCTCTTCGGGTCAAAAAAGCCGGCCGATTCGGGACCGACATGTTGTCGCTGGTTACTGCTGTCAAACGAATATTCTCGAGACTCCAACATATTATAATGTTTTCACTGTCTAAATGTATACTTCTCAGTCTGTTATTTCGGCACCGAACAAGCGGTGAGTTAGAAAATCATTTGGTTCTTCGTGGAATTTCCATAGAATCGTCGGTATTCGCTTCAGCCATCCCTTACCACATTGATGGTCGGTGTTCGCTGATTTTGGCACCCGATGTAAGACTCGTTTGAACAACGTTACACGAAAGAGCTATTTTGCTATCCAGATACTGATAATAACATCTTCATTCGAGATAGCAACATAAGCGAATACCGACGGTGAAGTAGATGATGGAGGGCGAAAGTGAATACCGATGATTTGGCATCATCAGCTATGCGGATGAGCCCGTACCGTCTGAGATGTTGCTTATGACCTATTCACTGCTTACAGCCCTCAAATATATATACTACTGAGGATGTCCACCTGTGTTCTAGTTCATCATCATCTTCAAAGCATCAAACATAAGACTATCATCGAGATCCTCAAGCAAACCTTCATATAAATTCTCTCATCAAACCAGCACAATGGCACCAATCCACCACTTCGCCGGCATCAACCCAGCCCCAGGAAAGGAGGCTCGCGTAAGTTGACACCTTCAAGGACATACCGGAATGAACCTTCTCTAACACCTTAATCAGCTCAAGGAAGTCATGACCGAATTCGCCGACAAGGTCGAGAAGCAAGAACAGGGTGTCCTCAAGTTCCACTTGTTCGAACAATTCGACGGCGAAAAAGGAAACGTCATCATTGTTCATGAAGTCTGTATGTGATCACTGCTTATTCTCCTTTAAAATACAACTTTTGGCAGCCTCTGACGGACAATAGACGAGGATGACGCCGCCCTAGAGGCACACCTCAAGACTGAGCACTTTGCTGCTGTTAAGAAGACATTTGCGGAAGAGGGTCTCCTCGCTGGTCGATATGAGATGAAGAAGGTGAAGGCATTCGGAGGATACAGAAGCCGTTAAACACCTCGATGTACCTGGTTTTGTATCGTGTAGTTTCGGGCTTTCTGATTGGCATTCTTTCATGCTAGTTCTATGACCAATTCATCGTTGTTCTTTGATGCCAGTTCTATCTCATCTATCCTATCTCTAGTCTTTCCATGCACAACGTGATCTTTTCCGCGCCCTTTGGCTGCCTTCGTATATACAGCCCCATACCATTTTCGCTACCCTTCGCGACCTATCTCTTCATTTCATGCCGGTCTTGTACACTCAGCACAACGCAGTAGCAGGTGGAATTCTCCCTCCAATCGTCGGGGAAGCTTCAGTCAACGCCTCCCAGTTATGAGCATCCAATGCAGCCTGTCTACTCTTCAACACCGCCTCTTGAGCTCTAGGTTTCATTTCTGCTTCATATGCTTCTATCGCCTCCTTCTGGCTTATCTCGCCCGCTTTTACCTTTTTCAACTGATCAACTAGCAATGCTGCATCCAAAATCCCGTGATTTGCGCCTTCGCCGCGGTACCTGTTTCTCGTCATTAGCTTCGACTTCCACTATTCACACGCTGTTGGGGTGCTTCTTCCGCTGTAGCTCATCTGCCTAAAATAATTCAATTAACTCACATCGTCATAGCATGCGCTGCATCTCCGGTCAAAGTGACTCTTCCCTCCTCATTTCTTAATTTATCACTCCACTCCCCAATTGGAAAATCTGCTAATCTCAAAGGTGTGGTGATCATGTCTTCCGGGATATCCCAAACCAAACTCTTCAAAGGTTCCGCAAAGCCAGCTGCCCTCTTCTTCATATCCTTGATTCTCTCCTCATTAGTTTTGGGTATCGCGTCTTTAATTTCATCCTTAACAATCCAAGATATCAAGACTAATGCGTCGTATGATCTCGATCCATCCGCTTCGGGGATGACTTCCTGTATTTTTATTAATGCCCCATACTTGTATAACGTCTCCTCAGAGATACCGTCCTCAAGGCCTGGGAACTCGCCGAGTCATCAGAGAGAATGGAAAAGGGCACATACCTGTAAACTAAACCACAAATAATTCCCCGTCTCCGGATCCAATGCCTGAAAAAGCAACGGATCAATGGCCCTCCACCCCCTCGCTTGTTCCTCTGAAAATCTCCTCACCCCACCCACCACATGCACCGGCAACAGCGTCAACCTGGCATCCGGCAAGAGGTACTTCCTCACCATACTATTATTGCCGTCGGCACCAACAACCAAACTTCCCTCTGCCGATGTCCCATCCGCAAAGTGGACAACAACGGGATCGGAAGCGTTAGATGGAACGGAGAGGGTTTTGAAAGCTTTACCTTCCTGCACGTCCAGGTGCGTGGAAAGGAGATCTTTGATCTTGAGGCGGTGCACCCGGCGACGCAGTTTGCTTGGTGGGATCTTGTACCGTGGGAGAGCGGTGCGTGCATTGATGAAAAGAAAATTGCCTTCGTCTACTTCGAGAGTGCCGTCGACTACTGCCTGTGATTGTGATACTTTAGTACCTTTCTTACCTATGCCATACACCATCATTTCTACTTCTCTCTCATCATATATTCAACCTCTCCAGAGCGTTCATCAAATCCATATTTCCATCCCAAAGAAAGAGTAAATGTAAATCCAACAACCCTAACACCAATTTCACCTCATCCGCGTGATACGTCGCAAAAGCAAAATACATGCCAAAAAAGAAAGCAGGGACAAGTTCAAAACAAATAAGAAATTTCATACATCCACAATTCTTCCACTCAACTCCTCTCCAATTGTCCTCTCCAAACTCCTCAGCGTCCAATGCAGCGTCAGCGCCCAACCTTGCGAACGCTCACCGGGTCGATCGCGCTCGAATATCTCAAACGGGATACCATTCTCGCGACAGCCTTGCGCGATCGTCAGCCCGACTATGCCGCCACCAATGATCAGCACCTTGAGAGGTGGTTGTTGAGTGTTTCTGTAGTTGGGCGGGAGTGGATTAGTTTTGCACGAGGTGGTGTTGTGGGGGTCTTACGATTCCGTCGTCGCCATCTTCAGCAAGGGGTTTTGTGGTCGCGTTGCTATTTGTCAGATAAATATATAGGATAGCAAAAGCGAAACCAAGAAGAAAAAAGCAGATTCTAGATGTGGATGTTCCTTTTCACACGATATTCAATCAACCTTAAACATACGATGTCGGTTCTAACAGTCTTCTGGGCCCCAAATAATTCCTCTCGGATGACAAGCCGGAAAGGGCATCTCCCAGCGCCTAACCAATGAGACGCGCATATAAAGAGTGGCCTTGCTGCATCTAGCCAATCGCAATGGGCGCTCGAGCAAAGGAATACATATCCGGGAAAGAAGCCCATGAGAGATTTTGAATATTTTGCAGAAGACGAGGGGTGTTTTATGGAGAATTGTGGATTTGGAAGGGGATTGATATCGGGCTGCGCTTGAGATTTGATAGTGGAAGTTTTGCATGCACTTTTTAGCAGTTGGTAGACTTGGCCAATGGTTGTTCTTCTTGCTGGAGATATGCATTGTGGACTGAGGAAACAGTAGGATCCTGGAAGTTGATAATGTGTTCGTCGATATGAGGTGATCTTGGGTATTTACACGCGACGACGTAGTGGCGACGGTAAGGTCATGATAAATGCGTACATTTCACAACTTTGAACAAGGATAGAGATCGAGATTCTAGACCAAATGAATAATCGGTAGTTTAACAATAAAGCTAAACTACACATTGTAACCAAACAAATTTTTATCTGTTTCTAACGACGACATAAATCTTCAGCGTCCGTCTAGAGGGAAACCCTAAGTGACTAGTATAACCAGACCACAACCACAATAGCAATGGCAATCACGATCGCACTTACTTAAACGTTTAACCACCCGCATGCGCACCTTGAGGTGAGAAAGTCGTTCCTGGCCTGGATGCTATCACCTACCTATAGAGGAATCTCACCCGTCAAACAAGCTACATTCGATTCTCTCACCACGAGGTCAAGTCAAGTTGTTTCGAGTCAAGTTGTTTCGAGTCAAGTTGTTTCGAGTCAGTTCAAGAACTCTAAGGCCCAAAACCTTCACAGGCCATCGCAATGCCGCCTCCACCACTCAACCTTTATCCACCACCCTCCGAGCCAATCTCACCCTACCGCTACACATACATCTCGAAACAACAGACACCCATATCATACAGCCACCGATCGCCTCAGGAGGACCATACCAACGATACCTATTACCTATGCATGCTACTACTCTGGGCCATATGCTTTTTTGGCATCTTGTGGTGGGGATCACGGCCGAGCACGGATTTGAACAAGTGTCGAGAAGGATGTTGTAGGAATAGACGGGGGTTGGTGAAAAGTCATAGATATACGATTATATGCTCAGGGAGGTGATGGCGATGCGAAAATATCAGAGTTGTTCGGTGGGTGGACTGTGTCCTGAATTTTGTCAAAGGCGGAACTGGAAAATAACCTTGTGCCTCAATTCTAGGTGAACGACAATTGCCCGTAGGATGGGTTGGCTGTAGGATGGGTTGGCTTCGACAGGATTGAAGTTGGAAGTAAAAATGCTTGATGTGTGTAATATAATAGCGATCCGCTGAGAGAGAAGAATCGAAGCGTGTTGAAGAAAAAGCAATGCTCTTGAACGGAAAAGAAGTAGGATATTGCAAACGAGTGAGAAAGACATAATGAACCAAAGTCCCTACCTCCAAAGCAAATTGTCCGAGCATGATATCCTCGAATGTCCGTTCCAGAGCACATCTCATCTCATCCCTTCACCATACCCCCCACCCCCTACAGCTCACCATGAGATCAGCCACGGCATCATTCATCCCCTTCATTATCGTCCCACAGCCTCCGGTCACACATCTATTACCCACTACCCATCATCCGCGGTCCATCTTTACTGAGACCCTCATCTTCCCTCTGTATTCCGCTGCACAACATGAAAATCAATAAAATCCCCAACCTACCCCGACACAACGGTCCGTCCGTCTGTCACCCGCATACAGATATATCGATTTTGACATACATCCGATCCTCGCACCGAAATTGCTTCGTATTCGTAGTTCACATAATCTCACCACTTCAATTCGGAAGTACCATATCCCGACGATATAGAGAAGGGTTCCTCAATTCTCCGACACGTATGTCCGCATAGCGCTATCGAATGTCAAATATCGTGAAGGAAGAAAGCATGGGACCTCGTATTGTGGTGAGATATGTCGTGCTAGAGTATGCGCATGGAAAGCTGTAAGACGTCGTAGGTCATACAAAGACCAGGGATGTGCCGGTGTTCACCAACAAAATATTGCGTACGCCGAGTTCAAGCCCTGCTCGGTCACCGTTGTTTGTCTCCAGCGCGTCCACTGCTGCGGATCTCGTAAGCTTAGTAGCTTCCTCCGAGCCCTTGTAGAACTTCTCCGTGTCGGATGCAGAAAGTCAACGTTGTGTGTGCATTGTGTGTGCATTGCATTGGCTTGTGTAATCTGAAGTGTTTGTGTCGATGTCGGATCCAATGGACAGATGTTCTCTTCTATCCTTCAGGGACTTCCGGTCTGATGCTACGCTCGTAGATTTCCGTCTATCCAGCAGTCTTCGGCCGTCAATGAATCCGGCGGTTTGTAGATATACAAGTTATGCGGAGCCATCGCGTTTCCGCTATGTTGTACTGTTTGTACAAGGCGAAAGTTCATGTGGCTGAAACCTGCGGAAGGCGCAAGTGGCGTCAAACGGCTGAGACGACATTGTTCGACTGGTCGTCATATTGATGGTAATGAGAAGCAGAATGAAGTTGTGGTGCTGAGAATTGAGTATCTATGGTATGAGTTGATGGGGTTTGCGATGAGAGAATGCTAGTTCAGCGGTCTACAGGCTTGCCAAGCCGAGCACGGGGCTCTAACGTCATGCCGTTGATTCTACTCCTACTTCAGCGACTTCATATGAGAATAGGTCCGCCCTTGCTTATTGCGATGCGAACTATTGCCAAATAACATCCTTTATAACCTAGGAGTCAATAATTGCCAATTCCAAGATAAACACTCCAAGTCAAGAAGGACGCCCGTGAAGCCACTGGTTAAGCAACATGCAATCTAGGAATGGACTGATTATGTATGGGATCATCAGCACGAGAAGGAACCTCACTCCCCTTTGTTAATAGTTGCTACCGAATCGACTTCATGTAGAATAATCAAGAGCTCGAATACACGGTTATTTTTTTTATTTCTCTTTAGGATCTCCATTTGCACCACCGGAAGCAGCAAAATACTCGAGAGTATGAATTAAGGCTGGATTTCCTATACAATATTATAATCTATACAGACATCATACATAATACCATCCCATCATAAGTCTCTTCACATCCCAGCTCCCTGAGCCTATCCTATGCCGAATCATATCTTTCCCCCTTTCATAGAATTCGCTAGATTCGGAATAGGAGGCTGGACTTCAAATATAACGTTATGTTCCAAACGCCATAATACCAGCTCTCCTATCCCTCATCCTAATCGCATCGAACATTATTCCTTCCCCTTCCCGTCACTCCTTCATCCTAACAGAAGAACTCCACCACCTTGCCCCAAACACCCCTCCGCTCGTTCTCAACCGCTTCCCAGCTCACCGCCTCCAGATCCTCCAATCCCATACACCCCGTGTCAATATCCGCATCCTCGACCTTCACAAAGCCCGAGCGCGTCACAACCTTATGGCCTACATACGCCACGACAAAAATGATCAAACTAACATACGCAACAAAGAAAGCCTTGGTGTCGAATGTTGGAATCCACGCCGTGAAGCCCTGTGTCAAAATGATCAGAATGTTGAACACCAATCCATACCACGCAAACCAGGGTTGCCAGAACGCTTTGTATGGTAAACGATCACGGCTGATGCCCCTGGATTTCAAGATGCGCATGAACTGGATATGACACGCGTTGATACACGCCCATGTAATGAAACCTGCCACAGCGGTGATATTCTGCAGCCATTCGAAAGCGACTCCTCCGCCGGTGGATTCGTTCATGAAAGCAAGGAGACCGAAAGATGCGGAAAACGCAACGGCGTAATAAGGGACACCGGAATGGGTCGTCTTGAGGAAGAATTTAGGCGCTGAGTTGCCCTCTGCAAGACCGACGAGGATACGGGAGCCGGAATAAACGTTCGAGTTTGCGGCGGAGAGGACGACGAACAGGAGCACGGCATTGATGAGGCCGGGAAGGACTTTGATCCCGGCGAGTTGAGCGGCAATGACGAAGGGGCTGGCGGTTGCGTCGCTGCCGCCAGAAAGGAGCTGTGGGTTATCGTAGGGGACGAGGAGACCGATGAAGAAGATGGTGCCGATGAAGAAAAACAGAATGCGGAAGAACGTCTTTCTGATAGCGGCAGGTACGTTCTTGCGTGGGTTTTCCGTCTCACCAGCTGCAATACCAACGAGTTCAGTTCCTTGGTATGAGAAACCAGCCTGGATAAGCACAGCCCAGAAACCAACGAATTTCGCAACTGGATTGTTAGGATCGATAAGGTAAGGAGCAAAAGCGCCGGGGCTTCCCCAGGTGTGGAATCCGAGATATCCATGTTGTCCAGCGCCAGCGTCAATGCAGATACCGAAGATGAGGAAACCTAGCACGGTGATGACTTTTATGAGACTGAAGTAGAATTCGATTTCACCGTAAAAGCTGACAGGGAGGAAATTGACAGCGGTGATAACAACCCAGAAGACGCCGATAAATATCCCGATGTCGAGCTGCGGCGCCCAGTATTGGATGATGAGACCAGTAGCGGTAAGTTCGAGTGCGTAAGTGATGGCCCATGAAAACCAGTAGATCCATCCCATAGAGAAACCGAGCGAGGGGTCGATGAAGCGTGCGGCGTAGAGAGTGAAAGCTCCTGGGATCGGAATGAAAGTAGCCATCTCACCCAGCGACATCATGACACTGTAGACGAGAGTGCCTACGAATGCATATGCGATGAGCGCACCCGCCGGACCAGAATTGGCAATCGCAGAACCGGATCCTATGAACAGACCTGTGCCAATTGTGCCACCTGTGTGATGATTAGTGCTTGGAACACTATGAAGTAAGAAGCATTGCCAACGAACCAATAGCAATCATCTGCAAATGTCTCGACTTCAGCCTCCTCTGCAACTCCGGACCCGAGCCGACCTGGATATTCTTCTCCGCATCGTCCGTCGAGTTTCCGGAAGCCGAATCCTTCTTCACCTCCGCGGGGGCACTCTGTTTGATCTCATCCTTCACCTCATAATTGGAGCTCATCTTCCTTTCGCGACCCTCTACCAATGTCCGATCTGACTCAATCCTTGCCTCTCCCAATCACCTATGTGTATATGTCCTATCTTCTTTTCACAACTTCAACAACGATCCGGCAGCAGGGTATGATGTTACGTCACTTCAATAATCTTTCTGTTCTTTTTAATGAAACAACCAAACTGCACACTAAAAAGACAGACAGATATGATGGGGAACCAGAACAGTATATAACGAGCCCCAAACCTCGAAAGAACGGTAAAGCCAGCAAGATAGTCGAAAAATTCGCGCGAAGCTAGTATAGCTATCTTGGAGCAAATAGACTGATAAGAGGCAACCTTCAATCCTTCACTAACAAGAATGAACAATACAAACTCCTTGGTTGGTATGCTTTGTGAAAGAAAATCCGGGTCTAGATGGGGAAAGAGATGCGCCTACCATAAAACCATTCAGTTATGCTGCGAGTGAAAATTTTCACCTAGTTCCCGCTTTGCTGCCAGACATAGTCACTGCACAGCACAGCACAACGGCATTATTTTGCTTAAGATTTCGCCTCCCCTTCATCTCCGTCCACACTTGTCCGCATGCATCGGGTCAACCGCGCGGGTATCATAGGCACAGAGACATCGACTCTGCTCTTGACATACGAGTTCGGCAGACACGGCAGGGGCTCCATGAGCGAAAGCAGTAATTCATGTGCTAAGATTTTCAAACTTTTCATTTGCTGTTTGTCAGAATTTTTTCATTTTTGTGGAGTTTGGCTTCGGTAAAGGAAGGGCCACTACCAAGTTTTGGCGGAGTCCGGCGAATATCCACCCACTGGTACCAGCTGAGTAAGAAATTGCCGGCGCAACGACCATGCTAGGCTAAGTCGTCATTGGCGGAGTGTGGGCGGGACCCTTTTGTGACCCAGAAGGCGGATTTTGACTTCTAGTGGCGCATTGGACTGCATCGATTTCCGTGTTAGTGCGCGAAATACGGCGAAAATGGTTGGTTTGAGAACAGTTGCAACGAATATTTTGACCTCGCAAGTTACAGTCAGATGAAGTCATCTTACACGAATAACCGGTAGAGCATCTTTTGAAATGCTTCCAGATAGTCGTCGAACGCTGTCTTCCTCTGTCTTATGGAAGAAGAAGCATCACTATGATCAAGAATGTTTTCACGTGAAAACTCATCAGGTATCTCATCTCATGGGATGTAGTAAACCGGCCTTGTCCATCCCGTCCGTCTCCCAAAGATAAACTGGTGCTTTTGGTAACTTATATGACTTTGTTATATTGTAATAGGCGCAATGGCTGGTAGCATTGGGAAGAATCCTGGTATCTCGAACAATGAAAATAAATCCCCCACACCAATACACACACACAAGTACGCACGCATAGTCGCAATGGCTCTGAATCCTTTCCTTGTGGCCGCGGGCGCAAATGGCATGAGACATCGCACTCATCACACATCAATCATGATCTGCATCTAACAATCATACCCACCTCATGATTTGTTTGTCACCTTCTCCTGCCTCGAATCTCTGTCCGAGGAATTTCTGCCATAATCGTCCGATACAGCTTCGATGATGGGTCCGGTATAGAATTTCTTGCCGGAGATGAACCAGTAGACTGTAGAGAAGATCAAAATCAACGCGAGGAAAGCTATCGCATAGTTCATGTTGAGCGCAGTCACTGGTCGAACGGTTGGGAGGATGAAGATAATAGTGACGAAGAAGGTCCAGATACAAGCCCACGCATTAACGGCTGTGCTGAACTTGCCCATATGCCATGGACCTGGTTCGAACTTTTTGGAGAAAAGTTTGCAGAGGATCGGAATGCAGTAGCTCCAGTCCAAGGCAATGGCACAAACGTTGAACACTCCGGAAATGGCTGTGTAGGAACCGAGACCAATAAGGTTGATAGCAATGCAAAGGAAGACGGAGATCCAGACAGCTGCGATGGGCGTCCCGGTCAATGGCATGATTTTAGTCCACACATTGGAGAATGGAACAAGTCTATCACGGGAGAAAGCAAAAACGGTACGAGCTAGAGCTTGCTAGAAGACGGTCAGCCTATTTTACCATGATCCAGGCTTGAGAGCACTTACCATAGCAGTCCAGCAAACGAACTCCAAAATGATAAAGCCGCAAACAGTATAGAAGATTGCGCCGCCCTTTCCTAAGCTGTTGTAAAAGAGCTGAGCAACTGGTTGACCAATGGTTGTGGCAAGAATGTCAGCTGGATCTCCCATACAGAAACACAAGACGATGTTGAATAACCATCCAGCTACGTAGGTGAAAAGCATAGCCATAGAAATGGCCCAAGGCGCTTTCTTTTCTGGCTCATCGATCCTAGATTTATTGTCAGCCTAAATATACTAGAAGATAGGGGAGATCCTTACTCTTCAGTGATATGAGCAGTCGCATCATAATCAGTCATAGTCCACGAGACAGAGAGAAATCCGAACAAGAAACTCCATCCTACCGGAGTCCAGCCAGAGGTCGACTCAACGTCAGTGAAGACGTATTTCGCGTCGTGTTTGTTTGATGTCTTGGCCAAAAGAGCAATACAGCACGAGACCAAAATGAGGATATGAAATATAACGTAGGATTTGGTCATTTTCTCCATCCAGTAAGTGGATAAAGAGTTGACAAGCCCAGTGAGAACCATTAAAGCGGCCATCACTCCAACCGTTGTATTCGCCGTAATCTCGTAATGGAAGTCCTTGCCAATTGCGACAGCCGCGAGAAGCATCTGCGCGGCACCATATTGCGACGAGGCCACACCCGCGACTTGTCCGAGCAAATTTAGCCAACCCGTAACCCAACTAATAGACGGAACCCAGGTTGGTGAAGCCAGTCGCGATATCGTGAAGTAGAGACCACCGGAGGTAGGATAAGCGGAGACCAGCTCAGCGACCGATAACTATAATATGGTCAGCACCTATTTTAGACCGAGGCAAAATTCACCCCTCTATCGCAGAGAAATACTTACAGCAATGCACATACAGCCCGCGCCAGATATTAACCAACACCAGACAGCAGACGCAGATCCACCAGCATACAGTGGGTAGGAGAAAGTGGTCATAGTCGTGGCGAATAGACCGCTGATACTGACTGCGAAAGAGAACGTCGATAGATATCCAAACTCTCTCTTGAATACAGGTTTATATCCAAACTGCTCTGCGAGTTGCGCATCAGCAGCAGCTAGCTCTTCTGCATGAACGCGCGATCGTGTACGAGCCACTCCTCCTGGGACTTCGCTGCCGGTGTTTTTGGATTCGAACATCCCGCCGGGTGTGTTGTTTGTGTCGGCCATGTTGACGTTGTTGATGTTCATAAATCGTCAGGAATATAGATCGGAATTAAATGCAGTTGTCAACCATGCAGTCATATAAAGCAATCAGATTTCCCTTGTCCCAGATTTAACAAAAGCGTGTCTGCCACAGTCTGAGCTCAAAAACACTTCCACGGGGGAGAATTCAAGGTTTATAAGGAATGTATTTCGGGAAGGTAGAAACCTAGAAGCCTGGTTATTCAAATCAAACCCTCGTAGTCTCTTCAATCATGATTTGGACTTTATAGTTCCTTGGCAAGCCAGAAAACTCTTTAGACATCGGACCCTTGAAGAAAGTGTTTACAAAAGGTACACTGCCTGTACGCAGGACCACGGAGAAACCTAGGCAATGCAGTAAGTATCTGCTAAGTAGTTGCCCTTTACGTAACACTAGTCAAAGATTTGATTTGTGCTTATCGATTTGATCGATGAATCCATAGCACAAATCTATATCTCGTTCCCAGATGGCCGATGCACCGCTAAGAGGGCAGTGGGGGGTAAGCGTGGAGCTATTTACCACGCGGGCAAACCAGTACTAGACTGGATCCAATGCATCATACTGCATTGCATGTAGGGGAAGAGTGGAAAGATACGGTGCCCCTCGGTGATCCCGTCGTGCCCGTCTAGTAAACCTTGTGCTGAGGATGGTGAGATAGCGTGAGTGTTGATATGGCGATACCGTACTAGAAGCTAGTGTTCATGGGCGTAAAGTATAGATAATGGCTACTGACTCTCAGTGGTCGGTAGATGAAGGGTAGTTTGACCAATTCTAAATCCTTCCACATGCGAAAGTGAACTCCATGGACAAAGATCCAGAAGCTCGTTGCCGAATGAGCGCCACGGATAAAACTTTTCAATGGGAAGCAGAAAACCGTAGAATGTTTGTTTGAATGAGTCCACTTGTGGACCGGGGGTGGAGCTTCTTCCTCAAGACGCAAAACCCTACGTTTCATTGGACCATGCCTATTCTACAGTATCATTCGTTCAATCATGGATAAGGACAATTCCCCGCCACATTATTATCCGACTTGGCCCCTTCAAGCAAATCTCTTATCACGAGCATTATCCCAGAAAATAATTGGGATCAAGTCCGAAGTAGTTTCCCAAATTACAATTCGCCCATACAGTCGCATGCCTTCTCGGAGATGTTTCGCGATACGTTTTGAGGGATACGTATTCCTTCCGCGGTCTTGTTAAGGGGTTCGATATGATTATCGTTAGCCTCACATTTCGCCCATACTCATGCGATATCTTGCCATAACTGGAGCCCTGATACAGGCACAGAGCGCTCGCTGACCCCACTATTCTGTAGTGGAATCAGCCTTAAATTACCATTTCTGGGGGACGTTACCCCCTTAGAGCTTTGACTCCAATTTGGCAGTTTCCCCCGTTGAACTGATAACTAAATACATAGGTAGATAGGCCAATTGAGACGTTTGATATCTGTGGAGATGGTTGATTTTACTCGAACAGGAATGCTTTCCCTTCGGTATCTTCGCGACCTTGACCTGTCAAAAGTTACTGTTATCAATCCAAGGACGAGAACTACGAAGTATACTTTCGACGGCAGCAAGCGACATGTCCGCCGGCAAGCGTTTGAAACATTCAGTATTCCTTGAACACGATATATTCAAAAGCAAGTTACCAGCCCGACCCAGGTCTTCCTCGCGCAGAGTGCCCAATGGAAAGGCTCGATGAACAGGTCCTATAATAGTACCGAAGTTAGTGGGCTTGATTGTCCTTCGTCCAGCTGTTCTGAGACTTTGCCTCAGCAGACGCGAGGTAGTTGCAAGGGAAACCCTTATATCATGATCGGCGAACTCATCCAAAGGTTGGCCAATTCGAGACTGTTCGATACTTAGAAAGTATCATCTCCATGTTTTTTCATGTTTGTTTTATCCCCAGAATCCCGTTGATTTCTCTAGAAAGTCGATCGACACATCAGCATTCAGATCAAAATAGAGTCAAACTTTATGCCCTCCATACATCAGCGCATGAAGATACACATCCTGTGTGATGCGGGGCAGGACAACGTGCTAATCCTTTGCGGTCGCGTGCATGACCGGATATATTCCAGATGATGCGTCCTTCGAGGACTGGATGAGTGGTAGACTTCAAGCAGTCCAGTGCAGCTATAGTGTTGCTCATATCCTCATCTCAGATACAACAGCTTGATCCAGACTGATTGAACTAAAGAGCTACACTGGCTCTTCTGGTATTCATATGGAGCTGGGTAAGGCTAGGGAACAGCGAGTTTGAGCGAGCATTTTGCCTTGCAGACATTACTATTACATCGAGCAGCGAGAGCCGTCCATGCAGTGTGCAATGGGGTTGGCATTCCCACGAAATCAGAACCACAGGACGCATCCAAAAGAATTCTTTTCTCAGCCTTGTGCGAAGACAAGGAACAAAGGAACTTCCTCGGCCAGTATTGGAGCCCAGTTCAGTATTTCCGTTGATGTTATGAATTGCTCCACCAACATGTTGCAACCTCACGTATCAACACGATCATTGGATGTCCGAAGCCAACATTGACTCCCATCCAAAACTTAGAAGGATGCAATATCGAGCCGCTTACCATGCGCACTCAGCTCGTATGCGTCGTTACAAACGGCCCACAAGGTCAGGCCAGTGTTCATCCCTAGGGTTTGTGGATGATGCCGCTATTGCTTCAGCACCTTCATTCGAGTCAGAAATAACATGCATTATCGAAGTGAGTTATATATATGCTCAGATGTGGTCTCCACTAGAAGTCGACATCAATGCTGGCATATTTTCAGCCTCGAATGTGTATGTGAACTACAGCCAGGTATATCATCATAAAACAATTTGCGACCGTAGCCTAAATACACTGTATTCTAGTGAAGAGTATTTATTCAAAGTCCCGAGCTAGGCGATCAAATTTTGTTAGGTAAACTCCCCACGCTAATTCTAGCGCCAACCGCTACCACAGACCCGCGTATTCTCCATCCTGCCGACTGTACTTCCACATCATACTATCCTCCACAATTCAACACCTGGTCGACATCTAAGGCATATTCAATAGCAAAGAACGCACACCAGCAAAAGCCTCCACAGCACTGGGAGTAATCTGCGAGGCGGGCAAAACGAATCCATATGTTCCCGTATCCCTCAATTCAGTTGTGAATGAATAATCCGCGCCGACTGTCGCATCGAGATAATCGACACTATTTCCACTGGCTTGATAAATGGTGGAGCAAATGGGGCCATATGTGAAGGAAGTTCCATAAACGGCTTTCAAGGCGGTGACAAATCCTTTTGCGAGGGATTGAAGAACAGAATTGTTCTCGGCGAGAGCTGTGCAGGAGTATCCATATGCTGTAGAACTACGGTTAGTTATGTGATGCGTAAGAGGCAGAGGGAGGAACGCACGAGTCATAAATAGTTGAGAGTATGAGTGGAAGTCGATGAAGAGCTTGAGGCCAGCACCTTTTTTCAGGGAGGTTGCAAAGGCAGCTAGTCCCTTGGTCTCTGTCGCATCCGCTGCTGCGGCTCCTATGGAGTGTGTCAACTTGAGACTCATTCGGCACATTGGCATAAGACTCGAGATCGATACTTACCTCTGAATGTCTCATCACAAGGGTTCGTGGAGGACCCTCCAGTAGCCCATTGGTATGCCCAATTGCGGTTGATATCTCTGCCTACACATGTGGAAGAAGAAAGCGTCTGACGATTCTTGCGCCACATCCGATCTGTGCTCTGCGTATAAAGGAACCCTGCGCAAACACTTAGTGGTGTAGGTAAGGGTTTCCAGCGTACATACCGTCTGGATTCACAACTGGGAAGATGTAGTAGTCGTATTTGTCGACAAATCCCTTGATCTCAGAGCTGGTGGCGTAGTTTGACAACAAATTGTATGCTACATATTCAGTGACCTGTAAGGATGTTAGTACTTCACCTACTTCGTTCAGTTCAAGCATTTTTACCATTGTGGTGATCCACTCGCGTGCGTGGACAGTTCCATGGAAAAGCACTGCTGGCTTTGATCCCTTTCCACCACTGCCATAGATATGAATACCGGTGATGGGGTTACCAGCATTTGAGTTTCCAGAAGTCACAATTTCTGCATTTGACGGATACGCAGTGACGAGATCCCGGAGGAACTGCAAATGAGTTGCGTACGTATGGTAAGATGTAAACCATGTAGCATTTGGTGCAAGAGCTTGATTTAGATCAGCATGGAGTTTCAACCGTCAGTTAGCCCTCTCCATTCACATACCAGCTTCCGCAGAGTACTCGTGAAACTGCGATTCTTCGGCAATGGAAGCCCCAAGATCAGTGTGCATAACCTGTCTTTGGAAGTCTTCCGTAGTTCTCAGGAAGTTTTCCACTTGATGTGGGGGGATGACAATATCCGCAATACCGATTTTCGCGGAAGACTTCCATGTCTCGAGATTTAATGAGCTCACGATATCGTTAATTTTTCCGATATTGTGTTCATCAGCCTTGAGACGAAAGACCTGATAGCCATCGTAGTTCACATTGGTTTGCGTGGCGATGGCTAGGGCGGTTGAGGTGAAAGTAAGAAGTTGAAGAAGCTTCATCTTGACAATGATTAATATTCTCAACGATCAAAAGATGCAGATCTACTTTCGAGGAAATCTTCGGTTCTTATGTCACTTCACGAGTGTGATATTGCGCTTACACACGGAGAAGTACGTGGAAGCTAAAGTCCCAAAGAAGAAGCTCATGTACACTTCACTCATACTTACATCTGCATGTCAAGCAACAGATATTGGTAAATTTTCGTCAAGCAATGGGAAAGGACTGAGAGATCGACATGTGCGGCGGTAGATTTCGGTAGATCCAAAAATGGAAGGTGGACATGCATGCCGAGAATCTTATCATGGATGCCAAGGTGGGCCAAGATGGTTAACTCTAAGGTTAAATAGACATTGCCTTCCCCGCGGGGGTATCGACTCTTGTTTCATACGCTGGTGATTGTTATGTGGCGTTTTATAGACACATGACTGAGGGGCATAAACCTCTCTATTGGACGTTGGGCCAGCACAGTAACACTGGTTCCTGAAGTGGAGGCTTCGGAAGGGGAAGGTGAGCTGCTTGAGGGGATTTCACTATCGATTCATTCTTAGATCTAAGCATGTCGTGATGAATGCCAACTACTTCTTAACAACAAGCCTCTTATGCGCCTACACGCACAATCGATTTCGCCTGCTTTTATTAGTCTAGAAGCCATCCATTTTCTTGACAAATACCCTCTTGTGGGATGATACCATATTTTTTACACTCCCTCAAGTAGAAGGAGCATATATTTTGGATTAGTCTGGAAGCACATACGAGGCTTGGGTCTCTTGTGTGTGCCGCATTCATTGACTTGGAAGGTGTGAAAGAGCTGTGTTCTCCAAGCTTCCACCTTGTGATAGCTGCTCGATTGTCACCTGTTTAGGAGCATGTAGTATTCATCTTCCAGCGATATTTTGACTCGCACCTCGGAGTTTCAGGGGGAAGACATTTCCTTCTCACATCCGACCGTCTTTCTCGACATTCAACACTTCTTCCTCACATCACTATATCACTGCATCTTTCGGGTCACTCATACTAAGGAGAAGCTGATATACTGTGCTCATATCCAGCTACCGTCATGAAACTACAATTCGAGCTTCCTTGCTTGAATACAACTGCGTTTGAGCTTGTCCTTCGACTCGGCAGCCACATCATATAATCTACTACTCCTCATTTCTACTTCTCTGTGGAACAAAATGCTCCCAAATATCTGGTCCGTCATGACTTCCTTCGATATACTCTCAGGACCCCAACCTGGAATCTCAATAGACGAGATTCTACATTAACTATCGCTCCGAACCGGTCCACCACGCAGCACGAAACACCAACTCGTAAACTGCAAACCCAAGCGTGTACTGCCATCTAATCGATGAATATGGCTACACCTCCCATATGCCTACGAAGGTGCAAATATCTACCAATCTATATCTACCTGTCTACCCCCAAACATTTTTCTCACGTCCTATCCCATCATATATCCAGTGCCTTCTACCCCATCCCACAACATACAGTCCCATTGAGAAATCCACTCCATAAACCCAGGCTTCTTCTCCATAGCCCCCGATACACTTCACATTAGCCCTCCACTTCTTCACCTGAAGCATCCACTACTCTCCCATCCTTCTTCCCCACACCCATACAATTTAGTCTGCTCCTCACCTGTCTTCAATACCTATTCCCTATCCCTGATGTCCAATTATATTCTCCTCATCTCATTCGGGGCGTGGAAACAGTCTTTAAATTATGTTTATACTGGATAGCGTGAACTACGAGTCTAATGATCTTTTTGTCATATAACGGTGGATAGAGTGTGTAGTAAGATAGCTCGTCTCCCCATCTATCTATCATGCCACGGATTTGGGAGGCAAAGTCAACCAAAAAAAAACCATCACCACCGAAGTCCTGATACTCAAGGGTAGCAGGTGTTAGAAGCGACTCAAAAAAAGACCAAAAAGGAGCAACCCTCATAACGAGTTCCCAAAGTACCCTTTTAAATATGAAAAAATTGCAAAAGATAATGACCAAACCCGGGCTCGAACCGGGGACCTTGTCCGTATTAACAAATTGTTAAGGACACGTGATAACCAACTACACCATCCGGCCTGTACTTGATGCATAGGATATTGTTATTAGAGTCTATATAATTATTACACACACAAAAGAAAAATGAGAAGTTTCGGTGACAGAAATCCAGTACGGGAAGTGGGGTCGATCCACGCTGCAGAATCTTTTCTCAAATAGCGGGGTAATGGAGGTGCAATCTGATTAGTTAGATGGTTCTGAGTATTGCTATTTTGGATATTACTGAATCCGGTAATAAACCTTACACTGGGGAGAACCAGAGAAGGAAATTACAGTTTGGCTAGCGATCAAGGAAATTGTTATTTGAACCAAATTGCACTTTTATGGTACTGCTAACCAACTATTGATAAATCGCCCTAAATCATTCGCCATCTCTCTCAATCTCAAACCCCTCACGGCTCCCCCGGCCAAATCTCATCAGCAATACTCCTAACCAACATCAACTTATTCTTCATATCCTCCCAACCCAGCAAATTGCCCTCCTCATGACTAGCAAACCCACACTGCGGACTAACGCCCAAGCGCTTCAGCGCCTCTTCTCTGCTTTGTCCTGCGCCTTTCGCAACCACATCTGCGGCTTCCATGACGCGGGCCTTCATCTTCTCCTTGTCTTCCAATTCTGGGAATTTCGAAGTGATGACGCCGAGAATGACGTTCTTGTGGGCGGGGAGATGGAGCAGAGGCTCGAAGCTGCCGGCGCGGGGGGTGTCGTATTCGAGGTAGTATGTTGCGACGTTGAGATTGCGGAAGAGCTTGGTCGCGATGCGGTCGTAGCCTCCTTCGGAGAAATGGCGGGATCCCATGAAGTTACCTGTGATTCGTAGATTAGTACTAATTGCTTCATGGATTCATTAAAACAAACCTCTGCAGATGTGTAGGCCGAAATGGATTTTTGAGGTGTGCTTCTCAATGCTGTCGTTGTAGCACTTGATGTATGCGTCCAACAACTCATCTGGAGTTTTAGTGTTGGACTTGTCTTCCGCCCAACCCTTCAACATCTTCTCGGAGCAGAAATCTTGCCAATGTTAGCTGATACCTCTAATATTGAAGGCTGGAAGTCCTTACAAGCAAAATTCGGGTCATCGAATTGAACGTTCCTCAAACCTCTCTCGTATAAGATATCCAACTCAGCACTAACAGCCTTCGAGATGTCTGCGAAGTATTCCTCATCGGTCGAGTACACCTCTTTTGGGAAAGCCTTTCCGTCCTTGTATCTCAGATGATACCAAGGAGGAGCAATCATCGTCAACTTGATATCCCCGTATCTGTCTTCTGGCACAAGTGTCTTCAGGTATTCGAATTGGTCGATGAGTGTTGACTTTCCAGTGTGCTTAATTTTCCCAGTGCAAAGACAGGATTGTCCAGGCTTGTGGCCTTTCTCAATGAAGCCTGCAATGTCGGGCACATATGGGCGGAAGATGTCCATGGATGGGTTGCGGATCTCGGTCATACCGTCGAGCTCTTCGAAGACTGGATATCATTGTCAGTTTCTATACGTGAAGAGTGAATTGGCAGCAGCGCCGAAAAGCATAACGAGGCAAATACAAGCCCCTGAAAAGTAGTGGAAATTTACTCACACGTTCCCCAAAAGACTGCACGTCTGCAATATAAAAAGTATTAGCCCCGCGCACACCAGTATTCAATGACATGAGAGCTTCGACATGGCAAACGAACCGATATTCTCCATCACTCAAAGCACGAAATCCACATTCTTTCTGCAACTCAACAACCTTCTTCACCGATTCATTTTCAATTTCCGTAAGTTCTTCCCGGCCCAACTCATTTTTTTCGAAAGCGCTGCGCTTAGCAAGGAGCTCCGAAGGGCGGAGCAGGGACCCAAGGTGCTCGGCGCGGAAAGGGGGATTGCGATGAACGGTTGCCATGATGTCCAAAATTTCTCAGGCGATTGAATGAAGATGCAATTGAGGGAAAGAGAGCAAAGAGCTGAAAGCTGGGGCAAGAGTGGAATATCATCATATAGTACCCCGCACTACCCGCAATCTCCGCACAATGTTCCATCGGCAGTTGGCAGTTGGTTGTTTTACGTGAGGCGGCGACATCTTATTCGAGGGTTCGTGCTTGGGCGGCAGGCATAGAATTGGCAAAAGGCCTTGGACATGACAGTGCGGGGTGTTTGAGGGGTTGGAGGAGGGCTGGTTTTCATGGTGATTGCGGGTTTGGATGTTGTGCGGAGATAAATGAAGGGATGATGTTCAAGCTAGGTAGTTTTGCCGATTTTGCCCCGGGGCTGACTTGTAGGGTCACTAGCAGAGCGAGGAGCTTCATCAATATTTTTCTATGTGCTTATCCAAATAGAATTTAGGTTCAATCCCAGATACAGTCTGCTCCGTTGCAGAAGCGCATGAATCGCCCCCATACCATCGACCCTGCAAGCATTATCGAGCTCGTTGAGAACCCCGTTTGAACAACGGAGACACGATTCAGTCTCTTCTCTCTAAGTCATTTGATGCCAAAGCGATTTATTTCAACTGTACTTTATCGGCCAGTATGTCCACAGCTCTTTAAGTTAGTGCTTCGAGGAATGGCATCAGAAGCGAACCTTTGCGGAAGGCCCACAAACGCGGTATTCAGGAGTCGATAGTTGTTGACTTCCAGATTGATGGCATTCATCACATCATTGGGTTATTTCAGAGACAAGACTTTCCTCATTTTGCTTGATCATTCTCGTCAAAAGTTCTGCATACGCATTCGGTCCTCATGAAGTATCATGTGGAAGCTGTTACATTCACAACAAGGCGAAATGTGGACTGGACCTTCAACTATCTGTCTACTCTGATGTAGTTCTGATCACCTAGTGCGGGACTTTTTCTCCGGAACTGGCATGAGCGTCAAGATAATCATCGTCCCCGCCATCGATTTGGGTGAAGAGAGATGGGCGGTTGTCAGGAAAGTACCACGCCATTGCTTTATTAGAACCTGGTTGTGCCAGATGAAGTCTGTGTAACTTAGTAAGGGATCAGAAGCTCATGGACGTCTGGTTGTGTTGACGGGTGTTCTAAGGGTCCTCGGTCAGCATCATCAACTTCGTTTGTTTCCGAAAACCTAAGGGCCTGCCACCCTCCTTCAAGTATTTATTTGTTGTCGAGTGTAAAATACGATGCTATCTCGCCATCATATAGATTTCCACTTCGTTATGCCCCTTGCGCTTTCGTGTCGGATCCCAAGTATGGGCAGCGAAATTTACAGCTCCATAAGCGGTCCGCGCTGGGGAATCCCAACATCGTCAACCGAGCTTGATCGCCCTGCATATCTTTCGTTCATGCAGTTTCCATCGCTTGTTCCTATCCGTGTCTCCCTGGTTTATCAACACAAATAAACAAGCTATCCACGTCAAAATCCTGACCTACGTTTGACAGCTATCCCGTGTTTGTCTGGGTACTTTGATGTTTATGCCGCGGCCCCTCTGGCTAGACGCGTTCGATGGTTTTTGAGACGAACGTGCATGTTCCGTTATTTATTCATTAGACATTTAAGAGGATAATGTAGGCTGAGAGACCCCAAGATCCCTCCTTCTAGGATACATGATCTTGGTGCTGCATGTAGCCGCTTAACACCTTGTGGCTTGCGGAGAATAAAGCTGCTGGGTCCCTACCGACCTTGAGCAACCGTACAGACCGTTTCTAGAAAATTCTCCGGATGAGCAATTCCTCTCTAATAGTAGCAAACACAGAATCCCACGAAGATAGCAACTTTTCGATCAGTTTAGTGTATAGGTGAGGAGGTGGATCAATTTCATAACGCGGGAAGAAGAAGTTTGCTCTGGAGTATAAATGTCAACCTGGAAATGAACTATCATCGTCCAATTGAAGATAGGTTCTCGGTCGTGGTTACAAACGGGATATTCTAGGACGTCACGATCTTTCATCTTACCCAGTAACCGGTAACCTTGAGTCTTGCAGGGCATGCATAGCTCTTTTGGGAAGGAATATGGCTCTCTAGTCTGCGTGTCGAACAAGCCATGGGATTGAATGCGACTTTGGAAATAGGATGAAATTGGATGGCATTCGTACAATACCTTCCTTATTTGCTTTTTGATTTAGGAGATCTGCTTATTAGTTATTGTCGTGAGGTCATCCATCTAGCCCCTTGAATGAGAAATACAACGCAGATTGCAATTCAGATTGCAATTGAATCGACAACTCAATATGCATTTCTTTTCCCTACGTACAGGTGAGACCTGCATGTCTTAGATATGTGTTTGCAAAATGGGAGACTACGAGATCCTATTTGCTGAATCGAGGAGAATGAAGATGGTTTGTAGCGGGAGGAGAATACGTGACGGCCCGTTCAGTACTTGTACAGTAACTGGATAGCCTGTATTGGCCCGAGCAATGGCTGCTAGGCTAATATTTCCGCCACACTTAAGTGAGTAAGACCTACTGTAATTCAACCACCACCACCAGCACTTCATTAGATTAGATTTTAGATTTGACTTACTCATGAACAAGACCTGATTCATGGTACCAATTGCAGATGCGACTACTGTAGATGTCTACATAGCCCTCCATCCGATAGTAAGTCACTGCAGTACAGCTCTCGTGATGTCCAGTCGGTGAGGAAAAAGGTTGTCACTAAATTTTGGGGTCTTTGAGGAGATGTGGGAAGTAGGAATACTGTGGTAGAAGATGAAGACGGTCGCACAAAAAGCCAACCGAAATATGCCGATGAA
Organism: Rutstroemia sp. NJR-2017a WRK4; assembly: GCA_002946385.1. Lineage (NCBI taxonomy): Eukaryota > Fungi > Ascomycota > Leotiomycetes > Helotiales > Rutstroemiaceae > Rutstroemia > Rutstroemia sp. NJR-2017a WRK4. The sequence continues at coordinate 221,565 of NJPR01000140.1, read as the reverse complement.
ATCCCGTGAGCCGCTATGGCACCGCACCCACCATTGCTACTTTTCGACCAACACAACATGTTCTGGAAATATGTCAATGTGCCATCAACAGGCCATCTGTACTGCACGCTTCCAAATCAATGCAGCCACAGCCGCTCGTTTATGTAAGCTCTTTACATTGAGAACAACATCTGAGCCCCTCTTGTCCTACTTGATTTCATCCTCGCGGAATCAAGAGCGTCAAGAACACCAACGCGTTCGTAGGAAGCGTTAAATACGATACAGACGAGAGCGCGAGAGCGCGAGATCCGCTATCAGCCCTACTTGGGATGCTGGGCTGTTTGTTTAACTTTCGACTCGACTCTTTACGAAAGTAAGACCCTTAAAGTTACTTTCCCAAGCTAGGAAGTTGAATCCATCGATGGATGCTAAGCAATGTCGTGAGCAATCTGATACCGTTTTGGTGGTTGGAGACGTACTACATACGCCTGCCTCCGAGCGAGAATTATCAGTCAATCAAGACTATCGATACTTCCGTATTTTCCATCAAATCGGATGCCTGCAAAAGCTTTATCTTGCAGCACTCAGATATCGACATACTGAGTGTATGCAGCTTAGTGGGGCTAGATGCAGAGCAGCGCCCTGGTACACTTTCCTTTTTCACCGCCAAACGTGCGTTACTGCTTGTGTTCTACTGGAATTCCTCCAAAGACACACAAAAACGGTCTCCGGCCCATGGCCCCGCATGCTCTAGATCCCGGCTATATGATGGACCCGTGCTTGTGTTCACCCCGCGTGGACCTCTCTGCTTGTCAATTGTTGCCGCGTTAGTCTTGGAGGATAAGCAAGGTCACCAACAGCGGCCAAGGGCAGCGCATATTTTTCGCCATCGATCCGCAAGAGTGGGTGTATAACTTTCTATCATGTATATCTTCTAGCAGTGCTGGGCTTTGATGGAAAGTTTCCATTTCCTTTCATTATATCGTTCGTGATCGCAAGGCGTGAAGATGGACACCCAATCCATCGTCGCGGAAGCGATTGGCCTTCTTGTCGTCACACTTTTTACTCTACCCTCATTTGTCACCATAGTGCGAACACCACACAAAAAGAAGAGCACCACCACATGGGGCGATAGCAAAGATGGAGAAACCACGCCCGAGAGCGAAGCAGCGTTTTCAACTACAATCCCAAAAGCATGCCTGTGCTTATGTCTGATTTTCGGCTTGCTTAATTTTATCCTGCGGACAATACAGCTTGGAGACTCCGAGTTCTCTATCGAGGGGGCAATCACTGGTGGAATTGGATGGGTAAGCTTATGTCGACGCCATAAAAGGATAGTGCTAACATGTTAAAAGTTTCTGCTTATGATACAAGTGTTCGCGACATGCTACACGAAAGACACCATTGTTAGTTACAACCAAGGCATATGTATTGCCATCTCCTGCATCGCGTTCATCTGCATGGCAGTAAGGCAAGATGAGAACGTATTCCGAGGCTCGTGGACGTTTTCCACACTTTTCTCATCCATTCAAATCGTCGTTTTACTTGCAACCGCAATCTCGGCCACTTCAATTCCACGAAGGCCTGCCGTGTTTTATAATGGAACACCCGTTGTGAATGAACTGAATGCCTCCTTTCTTTCCAGATATACTCTCTCCTCACTTGGAAGTCTTATCGCTCTTGCTAAAGCGAAGAATGACTTGAGCGCGGATGATTTGCCTGCTATGTCCTATGAAATGCGATCAAAAGACCTTCGAGAACTCTGGGAAGAAACATCCGGGTCCGGAAGGTTATGGGTAAAGTTATGGAATGCGTACAAATGGCGCTTGGTGTTACAAGTATTTCTTGGTATTACGCAGACATGCTTTTTCCTTGGCCCCCAGTTTTCTATGATGAATATCTTGCGAACCATTGAGGGAGGCGGAAGTGGAAAGGATCTGGCCCCCTGGGTAATGGCTTTTGGACTTACCACCTTTTTATCTCTCTGGCTACAAAGTATGATGCTCTTATCCTTATCACTGGGCTCTACAACTGACTCGTTCGCGAATAGCAATCCAGGATCTCTTCAGCTGGACCAAGGTCTCTCTTCCAATGCGAGCTCAACTCTCTGCTTTGGTTTTCGAAAAGATAACGCGGAGAAAAGATGTCAAGACCTTTGCAGGCACAAACGAAGACGCAGAATCAACGGGAGAGGATGACTTCGATAAGACGACACAAAAACTGCTCAATCTTCTTGGAGTAGATGTGCAGAGAATAGCCGACTGTGCTTCGTAAGCGGCCCTTCTATCCTCGGACCGTAACTCTTGCTGACTAGACTTAAAGTGATTTGTTCAGCTTCATCCAAGCTCCTTTCCGCCTAATTTTAGCAGTTGTTTTTCTGGCAAACGTACTGGATTGGAGAGGAGTTCTACTGGGAATTTCGTAAGTAGAAGCTATTCCCAATTCACTATATCCGTGCTGATTCTCATAGCTTCGTGTTGGTCTCATCCCCTGCTACTAAATACTTTTCTGGTAAGCTGTTGTTTTATGAGAATGCTCTCATGCAGGCTAGGGATAAGAAGGCAGCAATAATGTCGGAAGCTCTTCAAGGCGCACGCCAGATTAAGTTCTCCGCGCAAGAGGACAGATGGGAAAGGGTAATCATGGCGCAGAGAGAAGTTGAGCTCGATTGTCTCTGGAAGTTACTTCTTTACAGGATATGTCTGACAGGATGCTGGATCCTAAATCCTTTGATGACAGCGGCCATTTCTTTGGGTGTTCAAGCATGGCTCCACGACGAGTTAACAGCCGCCCAAGCCTTCACAGCAATTGGTGTATTCCTTGGACTCGACCACACGATGATGAGACTACCTGAACTCGTAACGAAAGCTATCATCGCTCGGGTGTCTTTGCAACGATTGGAAGCGTCCCTTGATGCGCCAGACCTTGAGAATATCCTCACTCAGGCCCACCAAACATCTTCTGAAACCGATACTCCCATCATAAGCTTCGATCGCGCTACGATAAGCTGGCCAAGTGAAGAAAAGCATGACGCCAGCGATGATGAAATATTCGCTCTCAGAGATCTTAACATCTCTTTCCCTTTGAACCGATTGAGCATCATCTGTGGCCGAACGGGAAGTGGAAAGAGCTTATTACTGCACTCTATTCTTGGTGAAGCAGAGCTCCTTGGTGGTAGTATTATGGTTCCAGCAGCACCGGTTGAAAGCTATGATAATTATGCCACGAAGGATAACTGGATTATCCCCAACTCGATTGCTTATGTCTCACAGATACCCTGGATTGAGAACAATACAGTTCAGGGAAACATCTTATTCGGGCTGCCGATGGATAAAGAGCGATATAATAACGTGATTGAAGCTTGTGCTATGACAACGGACCTTGAGCTGCTCATCGATGGCGACCAGACGGAAATCGGTGTAGGCGGACTCAATCTCAGTGGTGGTCAACGTGTGAGTTTTAAATTGCCCTACAAACATACCCCAGATTCTTTTTTCCAATTTTGTGGCGGATATGAGCTCGAGACTTTTTCTAGGGACTGTTTTGATTGACACAGACTGACTTATACGTGCTTTAGTGGCGTCTAACATTGGCCCGGGCATTATATTCTCGAGCTGCCATCATCCTACTTGATGACATTTTCAGCGCAGTCGATGTTCACGTTGGCCAGACCATCCTGAAAAATGCCTTGGTTGGCAAATTAAGTGCAAACCGAACCTGCATCCTGGCGACCCACCACTTGAGATTATGCAAAGACCACGTCGACTCTATCATCGAACTCGAAAACGGGACCGCAAAACAATTCTCTAGCATAGAAGAACTGGAGGGATATCTTGGTGCCGCTCGGAAAAGATCTATCCAAGCAGGAGAAATACTTCCTGATGCGATTGTTGGGGACGACATACTTGATGACGTTGACCCGGATCACGTGGCGGTTGAAGAAGCACTGGAAAAGAAGCCGCCACAAGAATTCGTCGAAGAAGAGTACCGGAAGCAAGGCAATGTTGGGGTTGCTGTTTATCTGGAGCTGCTTAACGCCTGCGGAGGGTGGGTTTTCGGGGCGCTTCTTCTACTGATCTACAGCGGGTTTACAGTATCAAATATCTGTAAGTGAACAATGATAATTCGCACCTATGAGGCGCGGTATATACCGAATACGTACTGACAAAGAATCTCTAGGCCGCTCGTACTGGCTCCGTATCTGGACCGATATCAGCAACGGTTCCCATGATGCCGAAGTAAACATCAACTCCTCGCAACATCAGTTCTATCTCATGGCATCACCTGATAAAGTCCCATCCAACCATGGGGCCGCTTACTATCTCGCGGTTTACTTTGCGTTGTGCATTACCGTGAGCTTGGTTCAGATATATGGTTTCTACCACGTCTATGTCATGTCATTCCGAGGAGCAAAGTCACTTTTCCGCAGAATTACCTTTGCAGTATTAAGAGCACCGCTTCGATGGATCGACACGGTACCTATTGGTCGCATTATGAACAGATTCACGTCGGATTTCAATATTTCTGACACTGATATTCCGGTAAGTCCGATCTCAGCCTATCCCACCCTCACAGGGTCTACTAAAACTGGGCTTGGTCGAGCGAGAGCTTAGGAAAACGATGCTAACTTGGGACATTCATAGGGCACGGTAGCTTGGGGACTGGGAGATATGTACAGGGTCGTTACAGTCACAGTTGTTGGGTGAGTAAATGTACTGGCTGTCTGTTCGTGTTTCACATGCTGATGATTTTCCACAGAATGATCTTAACTCCGTACATTGTCCTGATCATCGCTGCCATGATAGCACTATCTGCCGCTCTCGCATTCTATGTATTAACAGCTTCCCGAGCAATCAGACGTCTCGACTCAATCACCAGATCCGACATTTTCGAGCAATTCAGACTGATCGTCGTGGGTATCATCACCATTCGAGCATTCCGCAAAGAAGGCACATTCATGGATCGGGCGTATCGAAAAATAGACCAGTGGTCCTCCGCAATGTGGCACAGAGAGTTATCTCACTGCTGGCTTGTCCAAAGAGTCGGACTGATCGGCGCAGTATATGTGACCATCGTAGCAACAATCGTAGCACTGACAGTAACCGACGGAGGGCTCGCAGGTTTCGTGCTTGCTATATCAAGTGAATTCACGAGCGCCCTCTTCTGGTCGCTCTTTCATATTTCGAGCATGGAAGTACGCATGAATGCCATCGAACGGATTCTGGAGTACTCGGATATGAAAATCGAAACCCAGGAAGGGATGGAACCGCCGGCTAGCTGGCCTACTTCGGGGTCTTTGGAAGTCAAGGATTTGGTGGTGGGGTATAACCATGACCTTCCTCCGGTTTTGAAGGAGTTGAATTTCAATATCGGAAATCGAGAGAGGTGAGTATTCTGATTTGGATGCTAGATCTTGTTGCTAATACTCTTGCCAGGGTTGGAATCGTCGGCCGTACAGGCTCTGGAAAATCGACGCTCACTTTAACACTTTTCCGTTTCTTAGAGGCGCGACAGGGTAGTATCATCATTGATGGTCTCGATATATCAAAGCTGAAACTGCAATCTCTGCGACGCAACTTGGCCATTATCCCACAGGATCCAGTTTTATTCTCAGGTTCGTATCCCCTTTTCACATCCGTGGGCATTGACATTAACAATCCATAGGTACTATCCGCTCCAACTTGGACTCAGACAACGAACATGACGACACAGTCCTATACGACGCTCTCCGCCGCGTCCATCTCATATCCGACTCCGGCACCTCCACTCCCTCCACCACCCGCTCATCATCCACCTCAACCCTCTGCTCCACCTCCCCCTCCCACAAAAACAAATCCCTTGGCCTCAGCTCCACCGTCACCGAAGGCGGTCTCAACCTCTCCCAGGGGCAACGTCAACTCATCTGCCTCGCGCGCGCCATCATCCGCCGGCCGAAAATTCTAGTACTGGACGAAGCGACGTCGTCTGTGGATGTCGAGACCGATGCCCTGATTCAGAAAAGTATTAGGGAGGAGTTTGCGGATAGCACGTTGTTGGTTATTGCGCATAGATTGAGTACCGTGGGGGATTTCGATAAGATTATGGTGATGGCGGATGGGAAGGTGGTGGAGTTTGGGAGTCCGGGGGAGTTGATTGAGGAGAGAGGGGTGTTTTGGGGGATGGTGGAGGAGAGTGGGGAAGTGGAGAGGTTGGTGGAGATGAGTGGGAGGTAGGGGAAAATAGGAATGGATTGGGTTTGGTGTTTAGGGGATTGGTGGGGAGTCTAGGATTTAGATATGGGATGGGATGGGATGGGATGGGGAAATTAATGACGTTAATGATTAGCAGGACTAATGTAATTTGAGATCTGCCTTTGAGCTATATCTCTCTTCCAGCATACTAAGTTGACTTGAGTCTGTGAAAGTAGAGGGCTTCTGATTTGATATATCCCTAGTTCTGGGGTATGGAGGTGGAATAGTACCATTACCTGACACTGAGAATACGACTACATCCACGGGAATATCCGGGTTGTGAACGAAAAGAGAACGGAGAATAAGGAAAGGTGCGCCAATGGAGAGCCGTGAGATACTATATGTTCATAATAGGCAGGCAGGATGAGAATGAGTTCCTATTCGAGGGAAGTGATGGCAACGATGAGCTGCATTAGCAAACAGGAATTTGAGTTGGGCCACCCCAATCATATTTACGATTTGACCTACCACGAACCTGACGCGCAGCATAACCTTAGAGCGGTGCAAACTGGACTATTTCGTTCTCCATGAGCATGATAATCAATACTTAGTACCTCATTTCTGCGATTTTCAAGCCTTTTCAGGACGGGCTTGCAAGTCCTATCTGCTACTTTCCTTTCTAGACACAGCAGAACGAGAGCAGTATCACATCACTTCGATGTCTCACTATGGAATCGGGGACCAATACAGTATATCCAATGAGAAGTTAAGGATACAACACATCTATATCTGATGCTATTAGTGAGTTCTCAGCCTGTGATCTTCCCCACTTTACACCATTCGCTTCAATATCCTGCTCTATCCAGTCTCTACCCCGGATCTGCAGTTTGCGTCTATGAAGATCTCATTTATCCATTCATTCGCAGTCATCCAACCACAGTGTGAACCATTCCCCATCCTTATGTTCACTTTACACTCAGTCCCAACACTGCCTTTGAACTATCTCAAATTCGCCCAAATCTCAATTCCAAACCCTCTAGCCTATATAAACCATAAACAGCAACCCCGGATCCCAAACCCATTCCCATCCATCATTTACTATCCACCGTTTCCCCTTCTTATCTCCTAAGCTACACCCAACACAACAAATCATCATCCACCCCTCACCAAAGCACTGCCACCCGTATCTCCACTTACCTGCATAAACACCAACCTACAAATGCATCATCGCACGCCCATTCTCTCTCGCACCTATCCCGTCCAAGCCCACCATATCTTGCATAAAACTCGCAGAAACCAACCCCTCCAGCTCGCCGTATGACCAACCAAAGGCACTGCTGATAAGACATGCACTCACTTCCTACAGTATGCAGAAACGCCTCCGGCCAACATGTTCATCGTCTGATCTTCTGTCGTTTCACTGTTCTTCATTCGAACTCACCCACTTCCCGTTCCTCCCACTCCATGAACTCCTCATGAGTTCCACCAATGAATCCAGTATCTCCGCTTGCTTGCTTCTTTTCGCGACGCCCCTCACCCAGCACGAAAATCCTGTAACTTAACAACCGTGCAACACATGACGTAAACCACAGTAACGTAACCTTAACATCCATCACCTCGACATCTGAAACATAACTTGCACCCCTCCTGTATCCACCGAACCAACCCCCCTCTCCGTTCATCGACCCAGCAACCGTTTTTCGTCGTTTTTCGATAGAACCCCCCTTCGTGCACACACTCTCCACACAGTCTCACACACCACAAGAATGAACACATTGCCTTCCCAGTCTATCCAATCGCATCCCTCAACCCCTCCATCCCATTCTCCCAACTTGAGCTGAAGAAAAAAATCTTGCTGCAGAAACATCCACAACCGTTCCCAGCCTTTTGTTTTCACTTGTACGGCATGGTGTGCATGAACCCCACAACCACACCTCACACAAACATGTTCATGTTCACAACTTCCTGTATCTCCATAAGTGAACCTTGCTACTTCTGAAAATAGACCGTAATGCAGAAAGGAAAAGCAAGGTAAAATAATTCCCGAAGATGGGATATACAAGTATGTCTTTATGTATATTATATATATATAGAATTATAACATGACGCAGAGTGATCCGAGTTCATTAACCACCTCAGTAAAGATAATATAGTATGTAACTATATCATTAAATAACATCGTAATACTTCTTTTTGCTCCATATGATGATTATAATACTCGTCGATATGGAAGTTCAAATATGATATATGCAATCCACCAACTCCCTAACCAAGTGAAAAACCTCGCTTCTCTCCTATGTTCACGTCTCCTTTCCGTATCCCACCCGCGCTTCAAAACACTAAAACCTATTCATCCACCTACCTCACTCTTCCCACCAACACCACCCAACCACTCACTAAATAAACCAACCCTGTACCCTCTACCCCCTAGATCTCCCATTAAACCCATCGAGCAAGATCCTTACCCCCTAGTAATCGCATCATATCCAATACCAGTCCCCCACCCCAGTATACCAACTCAACTCTCTACCCCTCTCCGCCATTCAGTAGCACGAACCCAAGGATACAAATCGAAGCGAATAGCTATACTCACAACCATAAACTACGACCGATCAATATACCAGTACAACCCCAACCGTAAACGTAAATTAGAAATAATATAACGTACCACACTATAATATCCCCAACCCTAGAACCCATCCATCTACCCACCCACCACACGTAATATCCTTCTTTTCCTTCTTCTCCCTCCTCCCTTTCCCCAATACCTCCCAAACCCATAGCTCCCCTCATCCCTCTTCCCCTCCCCCGCACCCTCTTTTCCATTCCCCTTCAGAATAGAGAAAAAAACTCCAACCAAGCGAGTGGGAGTGAGAGTTAGAGTTATCAAGCAGGCCCTCCCTCGGAAAGTCCAAGTCCAAGACCAAATCCAAAGCCGAAATGCAGATCCAACACCTAAGTGACAACCAGAACATCTATGCTCATCCGCGGCAACTTTCCTCCCTCCCCCCCTTTCCCCTCCCCCTTTCCTTCTCTCTCCCCCACCCACTCACCCATCCATCCACCTACCAATTCACCCATTCACTCAAGTACAACAAGCAAACCCCACTCCAAAGATCAAAAACACATAACATATATAATTTAACTCAATCCCTATCAATATCCATATCACTATCACTACCTAGTTACCATGGTATAAACCTTTCTTTCTGCCCTACCATCCCTAAATATCCCATCCTACGCCTCCACGTAAACTTTATCCTCCCTCCTCCCCCCTTCCCCTCCCTCAAAGAAAAGAAAAAGCTCGAAAAACGACAGTATACCGCCAACCGACCAATCCATCCCATCGCTAATGCCGTACGTAACAAAAAACACAAACAGACAATCCAAAACCACAAATCCAAATCCATATCCAAATTCCCTCCCATCAATCCAAGATAACGATAAATGTTAAAAGAAAAAGCGCTATATGCCCAGATCCCAAATCCCAAATCCAAACCCCAACTCCCAAATCCAAAAAAAAAAGCCCATAAATACCCAAAGATCGAAGTCCGAAACCCAAACCCAAGACAGCAAAAGAAACAAATGCTTAGATCGCCCCCCCCAAAAGATCTCTCTCTCTCTCCGCAAAGTAAACTTCCCCAGACCGAAACCCAACAATAATAGTAAACGAACGCCCGCCCCGGCCGCCATCAAAGCCAAATCAGATCTGTCCACCCAAACAAGACCAAGCAAGAACAACGTAAAATCGCGCAATGCAAACTTGTACTCATACCAAGAAACCAAAACAAGATCCGTCTCCGGCAGCGAACGTGGTGTACGAGAAGGAAAGTGCGGCGGGAAAAATTCTCTGTCATTTGTTCTCTTGCATAACTTCGTTGTCCGTAAATGTTTCATATGGTGTGTAAATTCTGCATTCTCCTCAAAATGCGGGTATCTCAGAAAGTAGAAAGATAAAAAAAGGGGGGGCTTAGAAATTCGGATATGATTGTAGATTGATGGGTGATATGTATGTATGTACACTAAAGTGCGCGCGTAGGGAAAAAAGAGGATAATTTAGAAATGATTCCGGCATTCAATAAGATGCAGTTGTGGCGTGCTCTTCGCTGGTGGCTACGGCAACTAAGGCATCTAGGCGGTTCATATTTCCATGAGATGGCTTGGATGCTTCGTGTTGATGCGATGCCGCTCCGGGATGGGAAGAATAGGGGCTATATGTATAGGATGGTTCGGGTGCGGCTTGTGTGTAGTAGGTTTGAGTGATAGCTTGTGGTGGACGGATAAGCTGCGGGGGTTGATGACGAGTTTCGATGTAACCGTTTGATTGAAGGATGGGAGGGTTGAAATTGGTGGTTTTGGCGCTGGGTGGGGTCACTGGGATGTTACCCTCAGAGCTGCTGGACCCTTCAGGAGATGTTCCCTGAATTCTTTGATCATGGATCTGAGTGGGAACCCGAGGGCCATGATACCAGCCATCCCGTTTATTTGTTCTTGGCAATATGGCAGGGGCGCTAGCAGTATGCTGATGATATGACGAGGATGGTCCAGATCGAGGAGCAAAAGTCGATTGATCAAACATCACACGAGGCTGAGCCGTTTGTGCTTGTTCTGCAGTAGCTTGCACAGCCCTGGTTGTATCGGAAGCCCATGAGGCCGCGTCAGCTTGTGGCTGAGACTGGATCTCCAAATGATTGAATCTTTGGCGGAAAGCTGCATCGAGATGCGAGCTTGCTGGGCGTTCTTCTCTGTATTCCGGCCTGGGCTGATTGTAAGCAGTAGGTGTATCGACCATCATCGGACTAGGGGCACGTCGAGGTGAATTCCCCGGTCTCGGGAGTGGATCGAAGCTTTCTATTCCCGGGAGTTTTATCGGACCTATTGGGGGAGCATTGCTAGGAACGACAGAAGTTGCGGGGGGAGGCGGCCCCGAGGAATAGTGATTTGGGGTAATAACATTCTGCAATCTGCTCGTGAATTGCGAAGCAGTATCTGGGTGCCAAGTTCTCCTCCGGTTATCCATTTCCGCATTGCTCGCCATAGAGTCCCTTCGAGTGTAAAATGAGCCAGCGATTGAGGACGTTGGACTCGACATCATGCCATTCGCTGGTGAGTAAGTTGACATCAATGGTATCTGAGCCGGAGGACCAAAGTGGTTGATAGCTTGTCCGGAGGATGAGAAGGGATTTCCAGCGGATGGGACGGATAATCTTCGACCGGGAGTATGATGCCCCTGATAAAGCCCAGCATTGCGTGAGAACCCTGATAATGGTGATTGTACACCAGATCCCCATCTCGGACTGTTTTGCCCCGTTGAGAAAGTTGCAGATGTTGGTGTGCTGAACCCTCCCGGAGAACCAGGGCGAAACTGGAAGGGATTTGAAGGACTATCGGGATAGATCTCCTGAGAGAACCTAGCTCTGTCATGATCACCAGCTACTTGTAGCGGCGGCGGCCGTGTTCGCATATTACCACCTTGGCTGAAGGTCGAAATTACAGATCCTATACTTGAAGTCGATAAGGAGTTTCGGTGATGGCCGCGAGGTGGGTTTCCTGAGCTTGTAGCTGTCGCAGCTCTTGCTCTACTTGAAGTTGGCCTCATCTTGTCTGTACGAACTTGTCTCTGAAATCTTGTACCCGTGGCTGCGAGCGACTCGGGAGGTATCTCCTCGTTCAAATGTACGGTCTGAGCATGCTGTCTTAGATTATCGAGCCGCGAGAATCTGCGGGAGCAGTGGCACACGAAAGGACGTTCGCCAGTATGTTTTCTGTTAAGGGGGAACAAGTCAGTAAGTAGTGTAGCGCAGAGAGAACTTGTCCAAAATTACCTGATATGCCGGGCCAAATGTTCACTTCTTGTAAAACTTAACGCACAAGGTGGGAAGTTCTCGCAGAAGAATCTCGTAGTCTTCTTCTTCTTAGTTGATCTCGACCCATCGCCGTTAACACTCTCGTCGTCTGAGCCTTTGCCATCATCGGATCCATCCATATCAACATCTTGAGAGCCGTGAGATTTGTGCGAAGTAGTCGAATTGCCCCTTTTCAACGTCGCTCTGTCATTCTCTACATTTTGTGGCACCGATATTTCGGCGGGAAATGGCGCAGCCGGGAGAGGTCTCTGACTTGCAAGTGCTCCCTGATTGTTGAATGTCGCTCTCGTAGGAGTCGTCGCATCCTCCATTCGGTTCATCATGGGGAGTTGAGAACTCGGTGCGGTACTGGGTCGAGGCGTTGTGGGGGTGGTTTCGTCTCCACGTCGATCCTGGCTGAGATTTGTATTTACTGGACGAAAAGACATTGGGGCCAATGACGGTGGCATCGAGACCTTTAGTTATGTCGTGGCGAAAGAAGTGTCGAGGCCAAGGTCAATCGGAAGGTCGCTCGGGAGGGTTTGGAATGGCGATAGCGAAACGACGATTGGCAGACTTATAAAAAGGATCGTCGGCGGGTCGTGAAGGAGGTCGAGATATGGGAGGTAGTGGGATAGAAACTATGTCACCACATCAAGACTCATGAAGAGATACCGTACACGAACGTGTTTTGTTGTTCGTAAGCAGGATTAGGTACCCAGGTAGAAGATGGCTGGTGATGGGAAGGAAAAAGTTCCGACGATGCCCTTTTCCACCAACAGACTGAAATGGAAACTAAGGTTACTTGACCTGCAGCAGAACCGCGAATGCCGTGTTCAAATGTTTATGAAGAGGCAAGAAAGGTTCTTCGTCCGAGATATTTCCTTTGTGTGTGTTATCTTGCGATAAATGAGGTTGTTGATAAGAGGATGGCGGGGGACAAGGAGGAAGGATGGTGGTGGTAGTAGTGTGGTAGTGGTGGTTCACAGAAATAGCAGATCCAGGTATGCGACCGGGAGAAATGTTGCAGGTTTTTTGCCTCGTTTCGTCTGTTCGCGAAATGATTGACGAGTGCGATACGATCAGCAAGGGTCCTAAGCTTTCTTTGGAAATACTGGACCGCTGATGGGCGATGGATTTTTGCGATCTGCAACGTGCAAATCGAAAGCTATGAAGATTAGTTTTCGTAGATTCGTAGAGCTGGCGACGGGTGTGATGTGCGTGGTGTGTGGTTTGCTGGAGTTTGTCTGGTGGAATCTGATGTAGTGTAGTAGTGTACTTGGTCTTTTCCCTAGAACTGTGCGATATGCCGGGACGGTATTGGATAATATGTATATCTAGTGAAGCGGCTGAAAATGTTCTATTCTTGACCTGTTGCTCTTTCGCTCTTTGGCTTTTTGGCTCTGTGGCTCTGAATTGTTGCTGTTTCTGCTTCCTGGTTGGTGTCACAGAGTGGGAAGTGGATATGCGAAAAGCAAGATGAAGGGGTAAAATGGTGTGCACGCTGCAAAGGGCAGCTAGTGGTGATAATGGCAGTGGTCGAGGGAAGAAGGATTCCGGGATGTTTAGGAAAAGTCAATAATGGGATCCGAGCAACCTATAAGATGGACCACAACATATATGGAACGGATGGAATCCTTTCTAGAACCAGGAATGGCCCGAGTGTTCTTGAAGAGTAATATAGCTCACACTTTGGGTTCATCACATCAGGACAGCGAGCTACTTCATCAATTATATGAGAAGTGAGAAGGTTGACATCAGCTAGCTATGAGGAGACATGGAATGGCACGAATGGATGGGACGCAAGATGGTTGGTGGTATGACGATAAGCGAACTAAGATGTTTATCTTCCTAGTTGGAGACGAATGATGAGAGGGCATCAGAGTATCTCGAGTTGGTGGAGTTCCCAAAGTAGAAAAGGGGGGTAAGGTACAAGTACATATAAGGATTGGTCGGATCGCATGTGCTAAGTCAGGGAAGCCGTTGCCAACAGCACTTTCAAACTCATAGCCTGGTTATTGTTCACGGCACGTCTCCATCTATATTAATTGAAAGTAACTTATCTGTTCAATTTTTCACCCCCGTTACTACAGCTACAGGACTAGTATCCTCCTAGTATCCTCCTAGTATCCTTTTCTTTACCGAGGACGACGGCTCTCTTTTACCCTACGCACTTCCGAATATACCCCTTCGTGAGTCTACCAAGGAATCCTTTTTGCTGGCCGTCGAAGCAGATGATGACAGCGGAACCAGGTTTTCAGGTACGGATACACTTTCTCTGACCTGAAACTTCCACTAAACCATTGAGGATTCGCTATTTTTGTGCCTGTCCCTTACCTGAACAGGTCCGGCTCGCAGCTCATGCACCTATGCAAGCACTAGTATCCAATCACATTTCGTCTGAAGATGCAAGTCACTCTCCCATTTTCGGTGGTTTGTCATGATGTGCATTCTGAGGTCAGTCTGTCAGTCTTCTTCTCAGCAATGGCGACGACGGGTAACGTCAACTACCACCGCATCTTCGCATCCGTAAAAGCGGTACAAATACACCCGAGGCTGGATTCATGCTCAATAAGTTGTCGTAGATGAGCGCAAAAGCCGCCCTCGGTCAAATATTTGCCATTTTGCCATTTACCATTTGCCATTTGCCATTTGCCATCAATACGGTGGAGACTTTGCCAAGCTCGTTCCTTGATCCTAGCCGTATTGATGAGCAATGAGCATACTGTAGCTTACGCTTTTCTTCGGATGCGCCCTGTGCGCAGTTTACCTGTGCGATAAGTATTCGAGAGGCGGGGCACACAGAACATAGAATTCCCCTCTTCTCCTGCTCACCGCCCACCGCCCACCACCCACCACCCATCAGGAAACAAACAACCACCATTTCTCTGTCCAAGGATGAACCATCTGCTCATGTGAGGCACAGGTCGCACAGTGTGTATGTATGTACTGTGTAACTTCTACTAAGCCAAGCCCTTTCCCACGACATTATCCGGCCAAGACCGCCGACGAAACGAACAGGAATAAGGATCACGCAGCGCGTCGTGAAAAGTAAGCTTACTTATACTCCCATTCCGATTTCTACGAGTCCGGTCTCGAAAACCATGCGAGAATAATGCATTTCGAACGAACCGTCAGCCAGCCTTATGCTCGTTCCTCGAGTCAAAGCGAACACTCACTCACTCCCGTGCGATGTGTGTCCTTCCGGCTGATGCAGGTCCGTCAATCAGGAATAAACTCTGGGTCTGGTCTGGTAACCTTACCGAGCGACCCCGACCTCAACCCGTGCTATATCGGAGTTTTGCGAGTCCTCGTCCAACCAGCATGATTCGCGGAACGCCAATCTGCTCACACCATTCATGCGCGCCCGCTCGCCCTGCGCTGCGCTGCGATTCACTGACCCTTAACCTTACCTAGCATCTGCAAAATGCAAGGCACGCGAGAGATATCACAGAAACTCTGAATATTAACTGGCAGAGCGAGCAAGTAAGATTTCCATGTCCACTATTTCCTGATTCTCTGTCAGGGCAAAGGCAAAGTGGGGGACATTCTTCCCAGGTTTACGGTACTTGTTCGATAGGGCTTCAAGTCATCTGAAAGCCTTCGTTCGAACCAGGGGTAACACAACAGCCCAGCCCTCGATCTTCAAATATTGGATCTTGGCAATTATTTCCGTCTTTTCACTCAAAGTTCAAACCGAGGCTGGCTTTCTCCTACTCCAATTTCTGTTCCTGGTACCTGGATTTTGGGCTTATGCTTCTTTTTACAGTTCATCTGCTGCACCCTCTAACACTTTGTTAGTAACATTCGACGTTACACCACCCACCGGAACGTGGTTTCACACCATTGGCGTTCGCGTCACGGGACTTGGAAGCGGTTTTCTTTGCCAACTCAACTCAAGTCAACTAGTGTGTGCACGCAAACTAAAGAACCTTCGAAAACTTCTAGCTTTACTGCAGTCTAAAGATACAGTAGTTAAATCTATGCGCTGGCATCCGATTTAAACTCCTAACTTAGGTCACGGGTATGTATCGTAACTTTCTCCCTACGATCTCGGAATGCAGGGGTGAGCCTAGGACGAACGAACTATGATGACGGACAGAGAGACGCACAACAGATAAGTTAGTTTACTTGCGCTGTACGAAAGTATACACCTCCTCCACCGCCATTCCGGAGGTTTAGGGCGAGGCTGTCTGGTTTCAGCTGGTCTCTTCTCTGCTCTGTAGTACAGTACACTACCAAGGTGGAGCGAGTGAGATACGTTGGTTGTTCCTGAACCACCCACCCGCCTCATGTCAGGTACGGTACAGTACATCCGTCTTGCATTTTCTTTTTCTTTCTATTCTTCTAGAATCGACGGAGGGTTTACGGTTCTCCGATGGAAGTGGGAAAAGACGTATTTACTACTGCAAGGTTAGTGCAAGGAGAAAAAAGTGAAAATCAAAGCAAAAGTTTGGTTCTGCTTTAATTAAGCCGCTCGCTGTTTCGTTGAGTCTGGATGGCTACGAGTTGAATTTTAAGTCATGGGGATTGGGAGAGAGGAGGTTCTGGATGGTGCTTCTACTCAGATGGATGTAATCGTTTTTGTGGTGTGGTGTACTGTGGTGTATAAAAGAATTAAATATTGAGTGAAAATAGTTGTGATGCAGTTTAGATGTCAGCTAGCTGGTTCTGCTAGCTGGTTCTTTCTCGAGTATTCTATCCTGCCGCTCAAATCCTAACTTCGTCTTGCTTGAAAATGTATCTCTTGTATTCTTTCTCCACGATGACTTCGCATTCGGATCTACTAGCTTCCCTTCTCTTCATTACTAGAATGATCTCCATGCCGCGCTGCGGAATATTCTCTTCTTTACTAGTATTTCTCATAACCATACTAAGCAGATCAATCCCTCCTACTCCTACTGGTTCCATATCCATCGGTTTGAATATTTAGATACCGTTGACCGTTTTATTCTTGTACTCGAATATAATATAATATACTATACCATATTATACTACACTATACTACACTTCCCAGCCAGTTCCATCATCTCTATCAAGCCAAACCAAACCAACCCGTATCGTAATAATATATAGCATACCTATAAGCTACTATCCCCAGACCATTTATCCCCAAAACACAGCAACCCTTACAAATCTCCTCGAGACACAAGGTCGTGATTAATAGATGGGGAGCGAAATCTTCAAGGTATCTATCTTCCTCCCTGAATGACCAGAAATGGAGATGTCTCGCGAGAACAGGGTGGAGTGGTAGGTGGTGCAGTGGGTTTGAGGATGCGGCGCGGGGGTGCGATGGGAGGGTTGGGGAGGCGGGGTGTCTTTTAAAAGTTTGTGGAGTATGCATCGACTTTGAGAGCTTGGATACCGGATGTGCTGGCTTGATATCTGTGGTGATGGTCTTACGTTTCTAGCCATTGGGGTTTGAGACAGTTGGGGAAGGAGGAGTAGTGAGAAGACTCGCAAGAAACGAGGGGGAGGCACGCGAGGTGTAAAGGAGACGGATGTGACATACACAAAGTTGTGGGGGAGATGGAGGATACTTTGGGGATTGGTTGGGTCTGGGGTGTGTTGCGAGAGACCAATTGGAAATATATGTTCGTTCACGATGGCGGATGAGGTATCTGCGACATGGGAGATAATCAGCGAGGTAGTGAAGAAGCGGAGAGATACGGACGAGGGTGCACTATATTCAATATCGATGTGGCATTCAACCACGGGGGTAAGGTTTGCTATGATCATCATTACGAGTCTAACATGTACGCAACGGAGATGGTAGAAGATGAGCCTAGTGAGGCCTGTGTTGCACTAGGAGAAGATGAGCTAACAGGAATCCGAATTGGTAGATCTCTCAGGAAATAGCAGCCACAGCTTGATATTGCGTGTGCTGTTCGAGGAAAGGAACTGCTTGGTGACAGATATGGAGAGTCTTGCGAAGAGCAAGTTGATGCACCTGTTAGAGTATCTGTTAAATACATCAAAGAGCGATTCCGGTTAAGTCGCAACGGCTGGGAGTTGTATTGAGAAATCTTAGTGTGGTATTTCTTGAGTCTCAGACAGGAAAAGAAATTTGGCTTACAGCAGCCAGAGTCAGAGGAGCCCTCAACTTATCCCGTTCCACCAATCCCGCTTGAACGTTTCTGGAAATCTGGAAAGTAATGTCGGGTGAATTCGATGCAGGAAAGGAAGGACAGAAAGAGAGTTAGAAATTGTGCGGACATACGGAAATGCTTGGAGCCTTGGAAGTTGGCTAGAAAGTAGAGGGTTTTCATCAGATGGACTAAACTGGAACATCGTATAGCACAGGCATCACTGTTAGAGAGTTGGAGCCTGCATAAAGAGCCAGGGGGTTCGGATGATGAGACCAAAAGATAGTCCGAAAGA
Organism: Rutstroemia sp. NJR-2017a WRK4; assembly: GCA_002946385.1. Lineage (NCBI taxonomy): Eukaryota > Fungi > Ascomycota > Leotiomycetes > Helotiales > Rutstroemiaceae > Rutstroemia > Rutstroemia sp. NJR-2017a WRK4. The sequence continues at coordinate 203,189 of NJPR01000140.1, read as the reverse complement.
AGAGGGGTAGAATCTCAAGCTTATATGGATGCCTCGAGTGAGTCTACCCCGATGCTAACTTTCGGATATTCGACTAGGCATACAATAAATGTGTTTCTCTTCAATCCCGACGTTTGCCATGGGTTTCTAGAGCTAGAATAGCCCGCTCCAGTTTGAAGTATCTAGTTAATCACGTCAATCACGAGGAAACAACGGATAGGTAGATGTGTTGCTACTCTTTCTACATGCTAGATAGGGGACAGCGAGATCGCTTCACGATTGGACTAGGTGGAAGATCAATTTAAAGAATGCTAGGAGAACATATGACATAAACTCATCACGAAGTATTTCTTCCATCTGAGGGAACATGAAGAACCCGCTGTGCTGAGCCATTAGCGAATTTGGCAACGATCTCAGGCGTATTCCAATCTTCATACTTCAACATCACTTCCCTCAACTTGTCACGCATTAGATTGAGTTGTGACTCCACATCCCACTCCCCAATCGGCCAATTCCACATTTCCGCCCTCTTCAACGCCCTGAACTCTCTCATATCGTCGAAGCAGAAACCCGCTCGATCAAATAGATCCTCAGTAACATCAATACTCAAATACCTCACCTTCTCGGCATCATCGGCGCCATTGAGACCACCTCCAAGGAATAGATCAAGGTTGTAATCCCTTGGTCCAGTCATACGCTCGACGTCTAGAGATCCTGTTGGTATTGGCTGGCCAAACCGTAAACAATCTCGATTGAAATCAAAATACACTTTTGGTTCATGAATCAAAGATCCAAATGCCAGTTTATAGTGTAATAACCCAATCTGACGAGACTCTCGACATATATGCAGGAGTATAGGTACTGGTTCGGTGCTCATCCAAGAGCCGGCTGGTGGGAATTTGGACCGGCCACGTAGGTTAGAGCCGCCTATCTCGACACGTTGGAGCAGGTAGCGAATGCAGATGGTTCGAGGACCGGGGACGGTGTGTCGCCAGATCTGGAGACGGAGTTCGGTGGGAAGAGAGGAGAAGAGTGTGAATGGTTGTGATTTATCTTGAGGGATGGTCTCTGAGAGTATGTCTGACGAGAGAGACAGCATGGATAATGATTGAATGGCGTCCATCTTGTCTTTGCGTGGAAGTGTACAAAGATGGAATTGCTACACCGTGTAAGTCCTGCGATTTTATTAACAACAGTTGTGGTAATATGAAGCTATTTCTATTCCGCGGAATTGTGTTGCCTTGACACGACGCGTGGAGGCGACGACGAGCTTGAAGTTAAGTGCTTACATAACGTAATCATCGCAGATAAGTCGGAGATGCGAAAAGCACCACCACTTCCACTTATATGCCTCGAGCATGCCACAACTACCCCGCTTAACACCTGAGGCTGGCATGATTCCCCACTTAGGCAATGTTTTCGAATATCGATCCAAAAGGCATGTACTTTTTAGATGGGAATCTGGATTCTAGAATCCCGAAATCCTGACATTTGGTTTTTTCGTTGCCACCAAGGGGACTGCGCAAGATATTTTTGCCCTTCGTCTTCCGAATTCCCGTTTTTCTTGGATTACGTCGTGATTTGTAGCATTCATTTTCTAGTATCGTTAATATGTTTGTCGCGCAATAACTAAAGAATACATCAATGTTTTCATTCTCTGTTCCATTGCCTCTTGCTTATCCCCCTTACCTGCCTCTCGATGTCGTCGAAACCGCATGGCAGAGCGTGCGGAACAACCTCTGAACTTCAGCGAGTACGAGAAGTTTATAGGTCAGTTCGTTTGTAGCTCCTTTCATGGCATTGTATAATGCGCATCTCTACTCGGATGTCTTTCGCATTCTGCCTATCCTTCGCTAATCTCATCTCATCGCCCCCTTAGGTATCTACCCGACTTCGCGGCGCCTCATGTTCTACAACAAAAGACCACGGGCGGACCCCACGAAACCGCCAATGCGATCCCCAAAAAGGCTTATTCTTCGTCGGATAGAGCCTTAAATGCCTTCGCTCAATTGGGCGCTTTAAGGTTGAGGGCTAAACGGGCTATGATCTCCTTGATCGACAGTAAGCATCAATATACTTTGGCTGAGTCAACTCAAACCTTGTCTTCCCAATCCGATGATGTCTATGAAGCGGGAGATTCGCTGTGGATGGGGGTGAAGACCATACCGCGAGAAGAATCATTGTGCGCGGCGAAAATATGGAGGCCGACACCCAGGCAAGAATTGAATGATAACGACGAGATACCGAGGCCGGAACCAATTGTTGTCAATGATCTGGCCGAAGATCCAATACTAAAGGAAAATGTCAAGATCGACAGCGGTTCGAAAGCGCGCTTCTATGCGACTATCCCAATTCGAACTCGTCGTGGATTTGATATCGGGTCCTATTGTGTGATGGATGAAGAGCCTCGAGATGGGTTGAAGCCAGGAGAGATAGAGTTCTTGAAAGACATGGCAGACACTGTGATGGAACATTTCGAATACATGTCAGTGAGGAAAGATCATCAGCGCGGAGAAAGAATGGTGAAAGGACTGGGTCTCTTCGTCGAAGGCCAGTCTACCCTCAGCGCATGGTGGTTGCGGACCCGCACTGATCGCGAAACATCGATACGAAGCTCGCGTCGCACGTATAGCACACGGAGCGCTGGCGGTACAGATGAACCACGCTTGGAGCATCACTCGAGTATGACTTCTACTGAAGGAGATTCAACGGAAGATAGTTCAGGGATTGAAGGAGGAATGGGAAGCCGCCACTCTAAATCGCAGGACACTACGGAGAGTCTGTTGGATAATCTACCTGATCCAAATCCTCGTAGAGGATTCCAGAACGCCATATCGTTTAGCCCTGAAGTGATATCTCCAGTGACCTCTACAACCCCAGGGTCTACGACCGCCAGTGCTACAGCGGCCAAGTCGAATAAACGGCCCGTACTGACGGCGGCATCAACGATAACACCAAGCACAGTCGGTACATTCCATGCCTTAAAAGCCAGCAAGGCACATAAAGAGGACGAGAGGAACGTTTCCGACACGGCCGAAGCTCTGAAAATGATGCTTTCTCGAGCTAGCAATCTTATACGAGAGGCAGCCGATGTGGATGGTGTGGCCTTCTTTCACACGAAGCCTAGCGGTTTTGGATCTCTAGGTCATAGCTCTTCAATGGTCGATGCAAGCTCTACCGGCAAGGCAGTGATGCCTTCCAGTAGCGAAGATGACACTAGATCTTCGATCTCAACTTCTGATAGCACCTCTAGCAAGACTGCGCACACAAGCAGAAAAGAGCGAGTGTGCGAGGTGATGGCATACTCGACTTCTCATGAATCTAGTCTAAGAGGCAGTCATACCTTGCCAGATCATCTATCAGTCCGACAAGACTTTGTTCACAAGCTTTTGAAGCGCCATCCTCATGGTAAGATATATGCATTTGATGAAGATGGGTCGATTTCATCGAGTGAGGATGAATTAAATGATGCCATAGTGGACGGTGAAGTGTCTGTGGTAGCTGATGCACCGAAAACCCCTCGAAGGACTTCTTCCAGAGTGCTCGAAGGCGAAACGATTCTCAAGATTTTTCCTGGTGCTCGATTCGTGATGGTGTTGCCCTTGTGGGATTCACGGCATGAACAGTGGTTTTCGAATATTATGTTGTGGACTACAAATCCTACAAGGGTGCTTACACTGGAAGATGATCTGACCTATGTTGCTGCCTTTGGCAACAGCATTATGGCAGAGGCATCACGACTCGACATAATTGCTGCCGATAATACCAAGTCTACGTTGATTGGATCGATAAGCCATGAGCTTCGTTCTCCCTTGCATGGAATCCTTGGCAGCATTGAGATCCTACAAGATACTATCATGTCCAGATACCAGAGCGGCCTGGTAAACACTATTGGACATTGCTCTTCTACATTGCTTGACACATTAAGCAACGTGCTCGACTATGCGAAAATCAACAACTTCACCGCGGCGCAAAAGGCTGAGCAGAAGGTTATTCGTGCCTCGCATCGGATGAGGAAGCCTGTTCCTGCCGAAAACTTCCGTGTATATGGAACTATTAGTCTGACAACAGACGTCAATCTGGCCTCGATCACTGAAGATGTCATTGGTGGTGTCTATGCTGGGTATGAGTATGTCGAAAAGACAACAGCTGCTACGCCTATGTCCGAGCTAGATTATCCTATATCTCCTACTGTGTCATCCAATCCTCATATCTCGACGACATCCCTGAATGTTTTGCTTGACATCGATCACAAGTCTGACTGGAATTTCTCGACTCAGCCGGGTGCATGGAAACGTATTTTGATGAATGTATTCGGGAATGCGCTGAAATATACATCATCTGGGTTGGTGAAAGTTGCATTGTCCTCAAGGAAAAGTAGCAACAACCAATCCTTCGTTACGTTGACCATCACAGACACTGGAAAGGGAATCGCGGCAGAGTTTCTTGAACGTCAGGTGTATACACCGTTCTCCCAAGAAGACAGCCTTTCCCCAGGGGCTGGATTGGGATTGAGCATTGTACGTCAGATCATAAGCGGCCTTGATGGGAAGATCCATATTTCTAGTGTGCAGGGCATGGGAACAGTCGTCAAGGTTGTTCTGAAACTTGATAAGTCCCATACGCAAGCCCCCGAAGTAACCCCTTTAAAGCCAAAAGATATCGTTCAACGGGCGAAAGCATACACAAATGGATTGCGGATGGTTTGGCTGGGTGATGATGTCTCGGCTCCGGTGCCTGATGAACAGCATGTGGAAACCCCCGGGAATCCGACGTCTTTGGGCTTTACCATTTGCAGGATGGCTAGGAATTGGTTCGGAATGAATACAAGACAAGCGGCAGGTCTTGATGATGGAGGTGGTGATGTGTTTTTTGTCACAGCGGAGGCCTTTGATGGGTTAGTTCAGGACTGGAAAAAGTTCAATCTGGCAGAGAAGGATTTAGGAAAAAGGCATATTATTGTTGTCACTGGTACTTCGCAAGCTGGGAGCAGGACTATGTCTGAAATCTTGCACAACATTCACTTTATTGGGAATCCGTGAGTTGCCTGTCCTTTTCCATCTTAGTTCTGAGTTGTTTTACACGATTATAGTTCGGCGATGAATTCTGTTAACATGCTTCTAGAATCGGGCCCAAGAAGCTAGCACAGTGCTTCCTTTCGATATTCGAGCAATCCGGCAAACAAGTTGTGATTCGGACGCGCTCCACGTTGAAGCTTCAAGAGCACGAAGTGGCTCGACCAAGCACCAATAGGGCACCACCAAGCCCAATCGCATTACCCGAATCAGTCTCCACAAGTCCCACAACCGAATCCCCTCCCCTAATCCAGCCCGCCATTATGCTGGTAGAAGACAACCCCGTGAACATGAAAATCCTCGTAACCTGCATGAGAAGAATCCAAGTCCCTTTCTACACGGCCGAGAACGGCCAACAAGCATACGAGCGCTACAAATCGGAAACTAGAAAACCAGATATCATCTTTATGGACGTCAGTATGCCGGTCATGGACGGGTTCCAGGCGTCGCAGCATATCCGCGCGTATGAAAGGGAAGAGTCGTTGCCCGCTGCGGTTATCATTGCGGTGACGGGCTTGGCGAGTGAGGAGTCCCAAAGGGAGGCGTATAATTCGGGGATTAATCTGTTTATGTCGAAACCGGTACCGTTGAAGGATATGAAGAAGATTGTGGAGGAGTGGAGGGAGGAGAGATCGAGGAGGGAGTGAGTGCCAACGAACTCTAAAGACAAGGAGCTGCTGGAGGAGTGGTTGCATTTTCAGCTTGTTAAAGAATTTTGTTTGGCGGTGCAATGCACTGCGTATGAGTATACGAGTATGAGATATGCACTGGATGCAGACGAAGTACATGACTTTCAGCATTTTGGCTGATGAGGCTTTGATGAGATGCGAGTAAGCGATTGCGAGTTTTTTTGCGTTCATTGTATATACCATATAGACCATGATTACAGCACGAGTAACGAATAAGATATCTTTACAGAGATTCCCAGGAACGGGAGTTAGGATGAGGCAGAAGCTGCGAGTAGAGCATGTGCATGTGCATCTACGGGTGAACCCTCTACGAGCTAAGACGCATCTATCAGCGAGGGTACGAACCGCTTGCTAGCTCTTTCGCTGAATCTCTTTAAGTTATGATTGTCTGTTACTACCTGATTAGGATTACAAATTACCACCTCCTCCTCCTCCCCCTCATAAACTCAACGTCCCCACCAACCGCAAATCCTTACTACTCGCCCCCACCGCAACCTCATACTCCCCCTCCTTCAAAACCCATTCCTGTGCCTGCACATCCCACGAACTCAGATCCCTCCTCGTCAACCCAAAACTCACCTCCGCGCTCCCATTCCTTCCCACAAACACCTTTTCAAACCCGCGCAACTGCCTGTATCCCCCAAGCGTGACATACAGCTGCGCGACTTCCGCGCCATCTATCCCCCCTACATTCGCCACCTGCGCTGTTACCACCGCTACATTATCCCAGAGATCTGCTCTGCCCCCGGGTATGATTTCACCCGTGGGGTAGGGGGGTAATGTCCCATTCGATACTTTCCTGATCTGCAGACCTAAGAATTGGAATTTGGTGTAAGAAAGTCCGAAACCGAATTCGTAGCGGGGAGTTATGTTTTTGGCTTCGAATGCTCGATATCCGATTGCCAGTCCCTCCGTGAAATCGCTTTGCGGGAAGCGCGCAAACGCCCCCGAGGGCACAGCATGAGTGTATAAATTCCCATAATCCGATTCATTCCTCGCAACTGTATACGGTAACTTCCCGCTGAAGTTTTCCTCCCCGTAGAGCAGTTTCACTAACGCGCGGCCGGAGTCTTGACCAGGGAGATGCGCGTACACGATGGCGGAGATGTTGGGGTGGTCGGCGAAGGTGTCGACGAGGCGGATGCCGGCGTTGTGCAGGACGACGATGGTGTTGGCGCAGCGGGAGGCAACGGACAGGATCAAGTTGTCGGAGTAGGCGTCATGGGTGCCGGAGCGGTCGAGCGATTCGGTGGCAAAGGCGTTGATGAAGACGAGGCAGGCGGTGCTGGTGGGATCGACTTGTGGGGTGGGGGAGGTGAAGTCCCAGTAGAGACTGGTGGAATCTTCGTACGCGCGTTGGGAGAGAGCTTCGAAGGGGGAGGAGATGTAGGGGGGTGAGGAGGATCCGCTTCCGCCGCCGCTGGGGGATTTTATGTTAGCTTTTTCCAATTTGGGGAATCTGATAGGAGACTCACGATATCAAAGTCCCACCCGTCGCAATCTGCGTCAAGTCGCTATCGCCCACCACCGCCGGCGTGCCCAACAACCCCGGAATCAAAGTTGGTATCCAAGCCGTGAGATTCAAGCTCCCGAACCCCAAAAAGTACTCCAGAATCGCATACGCGCCCTGGATACCCGCTGGATTGGTAAAATAACTCGCCAGATCATTCAACGTCCCATTCGGCACATTATACGCCGTCTGCGCGGGTGCATCGTAGCCATAAATCGACAACAGAGCGGGCTCTTTCAGTGGTAGTGCGTTATTTACGTTTTTCACAAGCACGTGTCCTTCGATTGCGCCTTGTAGGATGTTGGCTTTGGAGCCGGGGGCTTTGCCGTTTACGGGGGTGTGCGGGAGGTCAGGGTTGATGGGGATGCCGACGCCGCGGGTGGTGAAGTTGGCGTCTTGGCCCATTTGGTACCAGGTGGCGATTATGCGCATGGCCATGTCGTCGAGGCGGGAGAGGGGCACGCTGCCGTTGGTTACGGCGGCGTAGAGGTAGGAGCCGAAGTAGATCCCGGATGGCATTTCCATGTCTAGGCCAGAGAGGGCGGAAGCAACACCGGAGTGCACAGCGCCCCAGTCGGAGCAGACTGGTTTGGTTGATAGTTAGTTATTGGTTCTCTTGGGGAAAGTATGATAGGGAGTTTTCTGAGACAGAAACTAAAGACGTACCGAAACCCTGGAATCCAAGTTCGCCTTTGAGAATACCATTCAGAGTCTTACTGTTCTGACACGCGTGCGAGTTGTTAACTCTGTTATAACTACACATGATGGCACCGCTTCCTGCTCTGACTGCATCGGCGAATGGCCATAAGTATAGTTCATGCAGAGTTCTGTCATCAAGGTTCGATGAAACAGACGCCACCGCGTTGCCTGCTCCGTCAGTTCCAGGGTTGCGGTAGTATTCTTGCTGCGGTAGTGTTAGCTTTAATCGTAATTTCCTGGGTTTTCTGCGGAAAGCTAAATACCTCGTTGGCAATATAATGCTTTGTGTTCATAATGACTCCCACTTCTTGTCCGGCCTTTACATATTGCGCAGCAAGCTGACCACTCAAATATGGATCATCCGCAAAACCCTCCCAGTTTCTTCCTCCCGTCGTAACCCGACCTAGGGGCCCAATCACAGGACCATTGATTACATTACTGCATACCGAATTAGTTTCTTCTGATATTTCTCCCAACCCTCTGGAGAGCTACTCACGCGCCCTTCAACCTAAACTCCGTAGCAACATTTTTCGCCAATGCGCTCGTCAATTCTCGATTCCAGCTACACAACCCAATTTAGCCAATTTCCCTTTATGTCACTAAAAGTAAGGAATACATACGAAGCCCCAATATGTAACGGCGACGGATAGGCATTCACATAATCTACCGACCTAACACCACTCGTCGCATCTTGTAAACAGAAACCCGGGAATCCAAGACGTGGAATGGGTAAGATGCTCCCCGAACAGCCGGTTGAGGGGTCGACCCAGCCTGTCGCTAGATTTACCTAGATCATTTCCATTAGTATAACGTATTTTCGAACAAACTAACTCGAATTCATTGAATGGTATCCTGCCGAATTGAATTGTTAACTGCTTCTAAATTTTGCATACCTTTTCACTGAGCGTCAACTGCGAAACGAAAGCCTCTGCTTTTGCATACGCTGCTTTCCAATCTCCTACTCCGGTTCCGTTTGGCGATGGATACACAGGCGGCGATTGACCATAGAAGTAAGTCTCTGACGTGATGACAGTTGCGTTGTCTGTGCTGCTGGAACCTGATTGTGCAGTTGACAGGCATGAGTGTAACAGCGTTGCTAATAAAGCAACGCCGACTTTTGGGGGTTGCATTTCCTCGGGAGTTGGGAGAAGAAAATATATAAATGAGGGCGAGGAGGACGAAAGAGAAAGGTGCAAGAAAACAGGAGGAATCCAAGTACATTTATAAATCTGCAACAAATAGGAAGATCAGACTAGTTACCTAGATCAGGTACAGTACAGTCCACAATCCCGTCCTACCCCCCCGCGTCCACACATGTAATCACTCGTCACTACTCAGCCCGCCATACTCAAACTAGCACATGTCTACTCAATCAGTCCAGTCAGCTATCTGCACGATCTACACAAAGCAAGGTTAGCTTGCACCGCGTATAGGCTACGCGGAATCATCGTATTCGATTCGGGAATGGGCAAAATATCAGACGAATGACGTTGCGTTTCCCCGCAAACGAAGAGCTGAGTCGACAAGGTTATTCTTATTCGTATTGGAGATCCGAGAAGTGGGAAGAAATTCATGTCCACTAGCCGTCCATTTCTGGTGCTGGTTGATGCGGAGATGGAACCAGCCTCGGTAATTGCGGGGTAAGACGAATCCCCGCGAACGTGACGTGGGGTGTCACGGGTGTGATGTGATATCAGGTGCCTGCACGTGTTTACTTGTCGTTCCTTAGTTGACCTTGCTCACCATCCTCATGTTCTCGTCTATATTAAGAAGTAAAAACCCCTTCATTCACCCCTAGCCGACCCCTATCTCCAGTTCCTATTCTGCCCTCGCTGGATAACTAGATTAAAATCTACTAGGTCTACGATACGACATCTGGTACTTAGGTATAGCTTTCTAAGGCAAGAAGCTCTGTAGTGCCTTACACAATGTCACTCACATAATTTAAAACATGGGAGATTATTCTCCGAACTGCAACATAATTCATTTTCACACAATCTGTGAGCTCGCAGCAAATTATTAACATGGTCTGTCTCATAACCCGCATCCGAAACAAGGCTCTCTAGTAAGAGCTCACGCTGTAAGTAGTCCTCACTTCTTTCCTCCGACGACTTTGACATAAGCAACCATTCCAAACATACCAATGAGACAATGACTTATTTCAACCATCCAATCAATACCATTCCACTCATTCCCTTCACTTGCGCAACTCATTCTCAAAAGAACTACCCTTGGAAGCGCAAAGGCCCGTCTTGGTATCAATTCCGTATTCACACTGATATGTCGCCAAAAAGTCATCCCAAAGAAAATGATAATAATAAGGTGGAAGAGGGTAGTCATCTCTCTTTCCAGTCTCTTTATCTGAGTCATCTAACTCAGGAACAGTTGAATTGACTTGAGTAATTTCAAACTTGAGGCAAACTGTCTGCTTCCACTCCGTTGGGAAATCGCACTTTGTCAAGTTACCATATCCTGGATACTTGCAGTCCATGGTTGTAGGATATGGTTCCAAAGGCAAATCGTCGTCTCTCTTCGGCTCGTTGAATGCAGTAACGCGGACTGTGCATTCTATCCTTAAATGATATGCGACGAATGGGTGTGCTACACAGCCTAGACTTGCAGATTTGGGCTGAATTGATTCTGGGTCCAACATAAAGATTTTACTCTGGTTCCAGCCTAACACGGCTTGGTTTCTATGACTTCTTCTTCCGACGCACGGTAGGCTACAAGACCTTCTCCATAAAAAAGTTGGCGGTACGGCGTGATGAAGGGCTTGGTTGAAGCCTCGTCAGGCGAAGTATTCGTCTTGATAGCGATATCTTCGTACTTAGTTTGATGTTAGTATCAGAAAGTTCTTTGAAGAATCGTTGATTGGTGTAAACTTACAGCGGTAAAGACATCAACGGAAGCTCCTGCACTTCCAGGCCTAGCGATGCTGAGAAGCATGGCACATGCGAGGGCCGTGAATCTCATGGCTATATTTCTGAATGAAGTTGAACTTTTGGGTTGTGATCATTAGAATAGAAAGAACTGAAAGAGCAAAATAATTTCTCACGGTATTCCTCACTCTTATATGGACAACTTACGCATAGTTGACTAACTTAAAGTGCTCGCTGCCGTGGAACATGCATCTCGGGGTCACGACTCACAATAAAAGATCAAGTTTGGTGTTGAACCGACGCACATAATCCGATTCCTGCAGTTAGATACCAAAGGAGAAATGGCTGTATGCAGATGTGCTTATATGTATATGCTGTGGCAGATATTATGCACGAAGAAAACTGAAAACTAGCCATGGCTTTGCTTTTCTTTGAGAAGACTCTGGAGACTTTTGACTACTGCAATGGTTGCCGTACATATTTCGATGACGCGCACGGGAAGTGGCTTGTGTAACATGTCTTCAGCCCGGATGCGCGCGGGGAAGAAGAGATTCGACGGGGCTCGCTTAGTAGCTCAGGTAACGACGTGCAGATTAGTTGTGCATCGCATGAGGCTTTATCATCGCAGCTGGCAATATCCGGACTCGCCAATCTGATCTTGTAAGACAGCGTAACACGACATATCGGCAAGAGCCAAGACAGTCTCAGATAAAAGAGTTCAAGACAACGCTCAACATTCTACGGCCTGAATCTACCCATGCACAAATCACTCATATGCTTGAATACGAGGTTTGATATCGATCACTTTCCGATACAGACCAGGATCTTGCACTGCATTTGTACAGAGGCAGATCGAACGCAGATTTTCAGATCCTTGGTATTCGGAAACGACCGCCATACGACATCTGGCTGCACGGATTCGAATAAGGGCACATAACGGCACACTGAACGATCAACTTTGTTCGCATATTGATGATAAATCGATAATCATTGTATTGATTAAAGATATGTATACCACTAGTATCCAGTATCTGCTCAAACGGTAGTTTTCGGCACCTTCAAACACTGCCAATAGTAGCTATTCTGACTGCAGAACGTGCCCTCTACACACTGCGTCGCTCCGCTGTATCCAATCCCACCACACTGACCATATAACGGCACAACCTCCTCTTTCTCGACAGCTCTCTCATTCATTCCCATCTCCCTCTTCATTACTTCGCTTACTTCACCCTCCCCTCTAGCTAACCTCCCCCGCCCTCTAGCTCCGGCATTAACCCTGGAATAACACCCGCTACCTTGGCATCTCAAGTCAAACCAATCTAGCACCACAGTCTCATTCGTAGGGATATTATGAGTCACGCCTGCTGCACTCGTCGCCCTAAACTTGCTCCCATACGTCCAAGTCGTCCAATTCTGATCCGGCCAATTCTGCACCGTACTCACCGGCGTACTACTCTGCCCCAGCACCGCCGTCCACTCTTTGATTTCCTCTTGCAAGTTCTGCGGATAAAGCGTGGTATCCACCGAGCCATGCAAGACCCACATCTTTGGGCGGAAACCGCTGTATCCAGGATATGCAGCTTGCACGATAGACTTCCATTGCGCGCCGGTCTTTATGATAGTACCCGTAGCGCAGTCGTTGGACCAGAGATCTACGGCTGAGGAATTGGCTGCGAAACAACCGAATGCTACACCGGCCCATGCGGAGCCAGCAGCAAAGACGTCGGGATAGGCGCCGAGCAGGACGTTGGTCATCATAGCGCCGGAGGAGGTGCCCATGGAGAAGACGCGGTTCGCGTTTGCTTTGTAGGTTTTAAGAACGTACTTCACCATGTTGACGATAGCAAGGGAGTCGCTGCCGCCATTGTGGGTGAGTGTTTGTTGGGAGGAGACATCCCAGCAGTTGTCTACCGTGTGGGGGGAGCTGGGGAATATCATTATGTAGCCATAGGTGTCGGCTAAGGTGGCAAATTGGGTGCCGGCGAAGGCGTCTTGGGCGGTGCCGTGGCACCAATGAGGGTTGACGAAGATTGGAGGGTTGGGTGCGAGTTTGCTGGGGACGTAGAGGTACATGCTGACATTGGAGGGGTTGTAGCCGAAGTTAGAGACGAGCTTGAGGCTGTTGGCTGCTGCGAAGACAGTGGTGGGGAGGATGGTGAAGGTGGTGGCGAGTGCCGCCAGCGCCCTGAGGGAAGGCTTGAGAGAAACCATATTGGTTGATTGGCACAAATACTATGGGGAGAAACCGAAAAGTCTAGAGGGTGGTGCGGCAATACTTATACATTGGCATACCGGCCAAACGGAAAAATACATTACTGCGTTCTTATATCATTTGACGGATGTCTTGGCCAATACCAACAAGCTTCTTAAACTTCAATCTGCACTGGAGATAAACCATTCCCATTTTGTGACGTTGATTGGAAGGGAAGTGTACATGTTGTTGGACAGTACAGTGGATATTGAAATTAGCCATGGATGGTAGTTGAGCAACCCCCGCATATTTACCCCTTGTCGGAGCATTCGGGACCGTTAGCCGTGAAGTATAAATGCAAATCGCGGACGGGAAGAACATAGGTAATGGTAAGAAAATCGTATTTGAAGGAAACACTGGAGACATCTCGAACTGCCGGAACCAGTCAGGAAGCCTTTTCCTAGATATCTCCATTCCGCAAAATGAGGGGTCCAGAAGAACGGAGAAATACAGTGTAGCAAACGCAGCGGCTCCAGATTGGGTCCTAACTGAATATGGTAAACGGAAGCAGACCTTCCGATGAATTGATTGCGCGCTAATGCATTGAGAGTTGCGAAGTATCTATTAGAATTATGGGTATGGGTATTATATAGGGTTATCCGTGTATGGCGGAGGAGCTTCTTCATCGCCTTGCTCGTTCGCACGCGGATTTGCGCGGTTGACGAGCATATCAGCTTGTTCTAGTCTCTTTTGTTCTTCCAACTTCACCACCCATAAAGCTGACCCCGCAGCCGAAGTTAGTAGGAAGAACATGGATAGTACTGGCACGAGCTGTAGTAACAGTGCAACTGTTCCGAACCTAATATATGTTATGTCAGTACATCAGCACAGGCACAAAGACCACGGATTTAACAACCATGTGTATTTCCATTTCCTCTCATTAATCTCCTTCTTTCTCTCCGTCTTTGTCAAGCCTCGTAACTTGAAATATCGCCAATGATGTAAAGGCCCGGCTCTTGCGCCTGTGAGCAAAAGAAATGCTGGTGTGCCAATTACAGGTATTAAATTAAGTGGTAGGAAGATGATGAACTCTGCGATTTGTCGGAAAGAAAATGGAGAGTATACGGCGGATGTCGTGGGTTTTCCCAGCATTTTAACCTCGTTCGGCGCATCGTAGTGAAGAATTCGAGACGGGGAGACGAGGTCGACGAGACCTTCTTTTATGAGAGTTGCCTAATAACATGTTAGAATCATCTTTGCGCCACAGGAACTGGATAGGAATATGGAATCCATACATCGAAAACATCCACCAGCGTCTCATCAACCAAGAGCGCTTCGAATAGTAAGGCGATCAAGACCTGCCCCTCTCCAAGCACCAAAAACACAGCATTAAACCAAGCTCCTGGACCATGCCATATCGCCAAAAACGCGACCTGAGGAAGATACGTGAATGTAAAAAGAAGGCCCAAGACAACAATTGAGGTAACTGTTAGGGGAATCAATCGTCGACCAAACAGAGGATAGAAGGACGGGTCGGCGCAAAAGTACCAAATGCCTTTGAAGGGATAGAGAAACGATGCGCTGACGACTGATTTGATGGGTCTTAAAGCGAGCCGCGGGTCGAGACGAGGACTGGGCATCCTGTAATACACTGCCACTGCAATTCAGACGGCGTTGATAATAGTTCTTCGCACGTCTTCGATATTTCCGACGTGGTTGTGTCTGTTGTTGTGAATAGTTAGGAAGCGGCGCGCGGACAAACGCAGTAAGTCGTCATTGCCGCAGCCACCAGCCACAGCTGTAAGATTACCAAGGAGTGATTACGTAACCTTCAATAACCTCATGCGCACTCGCTCGCAAGTGTTTTCATCTACTTCGTCGTCTCCACGGTCAATGAAGTTGGAGTCTTGCAAATCACTCCCATAGACTGTCCTCTGGATTTTGCCCGGTACAATCTAATGAACAATCCTGTATAAGTTTTCGCAATGCCCCTTGGCAGAAGGAGACGGCAAGATGAGCATCCGATCATGCCCACCTCCAAATTACATTGGACGACATGTCCCCATTGAGAAAGACGGTGGCATTTCTCGTGCTGCCATTGCCACGTTCGCAGTCTATCCAAAGATGCAAGGGAGACAGGACTTGAGCAAGGGGGAGAACAGTGATTCCCATCCATTTCTGAAGTCCTCCACACTTCAATCGAGTGAGTTTGACAGCTCAACTCTTCAGAAGATGCTTCTGTCATTCGCCCTCCTCTCTCCACTCCCCGAATCGTAGCCCGGTGCACTACTATCCCGCAATCCTCCAGGCGGTTGCAGAATCCTTCAGTCTCTGCCGAACAACCCCTTGTGCTGACAGCCCCCACGCCAAGAATCGTCTCGAACCTGTCTCGGAATTGACACGAATGGAACTCACTGGTATCTGGCACCCTAGCATATTTGAAGCAGACTCGTAGCACTTGTTTCTATCCACGCGCTGGTGCAGCTAGGCAGACAGTGATAGTTTCAAGCTTGCAAATAAAGTTATATGCATGTAAATACGGTTATATGTTGCCGGAAGGAATTCTGCCTCGCTTTCATAGCGATATTCTGAAGTTTCAAGTGGTAGCAGCTGCCCGGTCTCAAGTATATCGTGCGGCAGTTCATATGCTGGCGGTGCGACCCTAGTCGGTCATCTTGAAGTCTCGAGACGTCTAGGGCGTTCGCCACCAGTTCTTGGGGTCCATGATGGACTGAATGCGTTCATGGCTCGGTGGGCTGGAACATGCGGCGCCATGTGCCGAGGTGGCGTAGGTAATGCAAGTATCCTGGGGACTTGGGCGAAGACAACATCGGAGTTATATTGGACGTGTGTTGGACCCATTGCCTTCTATATGACCAACTATTCTGTCTGAAAGTACACACATCACAGCGAGCTTGACTGTTATCTATATTTGACATCGTTTAATTGTAGGACCAGCGGAAAATATTATCCAGAGAACGCGTTCTAGCTACGGCCATGGGGAAAAAGCACTTTAATGTTTTTGCGCCTTTCAGAGCTGCCTCGCATAGCATTCAAGAATGGGTCGTGGATATAAACTTCAAACGTGTTGTCGTCTTTCCCGCTATGAGCTTTGCAAAATGGTCCCGTGCCAAATTCCAAGGGCGCAAACCTCCTGACAAGCACTCTACAGTCGAACATCCGAAAATCCCGCTTGATGATGGGTGCAGATCAATCTGGATAAACTGTATGCTCCACCTATCACCTCTAGCTATCACGACGATTATCGTTTACCTTAACCTGGCCTTCACGTACTGGGGAGATGCATCAGTCGAAGACACTTGGCGAAATAATCTCCTCAACATGCTTCAGTTTGCCGCCAAGGTACACGAGCTTTGCGTTGGTGCTTCAATTGCTGCGATAGTTGCTCACTTTACTGTCTTGATGCTCTGTCGACGGAATGGCTTGCCCTTCTGGCTTCTTGGTGCAGATATTCAAGTTGGATCGTTTAATCTCTTCTTCAAGAGATCATTCTGGTCCATATGGGGGCTTCAACGGCATGGTTTCAAGCTCGACGTTATCTCTTTCACTCTCTTCCTAGTATTTTGTTCGCTTTTGGCCGCTTTCTCCGGACCATCTTCAGCAATCGCTATACATCCTAATTTAGATTGGTGGCAGGTGAAAAATGTCACCTTAGACTTCGAGTACCAGACCAAAGTCGAAATCTGGCCGATGAATCTAGTCGATGATTCCACAGTTCGTTTGAATATCAACTGCACGAAAACAATTTACGCATCCCTAGATCCAATTTACTGTCCAGCAAGTGGCTTGAACCAGGTGACCTTGAACCTTATGTCAATAAATCCTATACTACCACGAAATCCACTAAATGCCACATTCGATGATTTATCTGGCCAGACGAGTCGCCTTCTGACATCATCTCTTTTGGAAGAAGAAAACGCTCATTCATACTCATCTTCGCTTTCCTTGGTGCCTCAAATGGTAATGGCTGAGCTTTGGCTTGACATCACAGCTGGTATGTTTCGGCACCCTGCAATCTCTCAGCCTAAATTCGTCACACATCCTAAAACGCTCATCAAAAAACCTTTGGTGCAAGTCAAATGTAATGTTTACGAAAACTACAATTCGATTGTTTCCTCACCAGCTACCAGTCAACCAATCTTTCCCTTTATCCCCAGCCTTACATCGCCACATTCGAAGGAGTTAGAACCACAGGGTTATCCAGTGCCTAGCTACACATTCACAGGCCCGGATCATGATGGGTATTCGTTATACTGGGTCAATTTGTATGAAAACAATTGCACAGCTTCCCTTGGCATCGTTATCAAGGTCCCTTATGCGAGGCATGATTCCAATACCGTCACGCAGGATAGTCTAATCGTACCATGTACTTTTGACGCTAGATGGATATCAACTCAACTCAGCTTCGACCCCACGTCAACCAGTGTGATCAATGACAAGTTCAGCGACGCAGGGGCTTTTTCTAAATTAGGCCAACACATACTGAAATCGAACGGAACATTTGCCGCAGATAGCGGAACATCTGTCAGCGAGGTCATTAACATTGATCCAGAATGGGCCAAACTAGTCAACCCAATCGACCTCCTACCTTTCACGGCGGGAGACTTTAACGGCACGATACCTATCAGCAAAGCGCCTCCGTATAACACAACAATGCTCGAAGAGACACTACAACTTCTGACCACGCCAGACTCGAACGACACCGTCAGCTTTAATTACTTGCAAGCTATATACGAAACGCAAAACGCGACTAGTCTCTGGGGTAATCGAACGTATGAACCTGCTGACACGCAAAAGTTTCTGTCAATCCTCCTCGGGATGGTCATGACGGACGGCATTGCACGCTACGGTATGGCAGAAATCATAACGAGCGACCATGCAATCCTCGGATATCACACCACATTACGCAATTCTGACTCTTCATCTTCTCCCGTCGAAACACCTGCGCGAGCTAGTGACAACTGGCATAAATGGCGATTCGTCGTCTGGCGACGAGGATACAGCTACGGCGCGCGTGATATCACTACCAAGCTTGCATTATCAGTTCTTATCACGCATGCGGCTCTTGCTATAGGTTTTATGATATATCTGTGGGTGTCGGGGTGGACAACGAATTCATGGACTACGATAGGAGAGTTGGTTGCTCTGGCACTACGGTCGAAGAGCACGGAGAAATTCCGCGGGACAGATGCGGGGATTGGTCGGCAGGAGACTTGGACGCAGAATGTGAGGATTAGGGAGATGGATGAAGGAGGCTTGGAAATGAGGTTTGGGTTTGATGGGGAAGTTGAAGAAAGAGGTATGGGAGTAGAGAAAGTGGCGGTAGGGAGGAAGTATGGTGCAGGAGAAGTGAAGAAACAGATTGTGGTTTGAGATATTTATTAATTATATTTATCTAGATATAATACAAAAAGACATTAGTTGGATTATCGCGGAGAGTGACGATTTGACCCCGTACGCAGCCTGTACGGCCCGTAAGCCCCTGAATCGCACCCGTAGCAGCTAGCTTACACGTGCTGCTGCTGCCCTATATAAGGAGGCCTTCTGAAGTTCTGCCCCTTCTTGATTCTTGCTCTTTAGCTTTTAATTCTAAGAATTAACCTACGTCGTACTTCCATTGCCCCGTGCCTGGCCGTATATACTACGGGGTGTCACAGAGAGATATAATTCGGTATAAATAGCTATGATCTTCAAAATATTTAAGATAAAAATCAAGAACAATTTCAATGTTTATTTGGATATATTTAGATAAAGAGATAGAAAAACCTCCAAATCATATTTTGGTATTAATATATAAAATCTAAACTCCACTAAATATTCGTGCATTTTCGTACCCAATTGAGTCCATCTATAACCCAAGAATTTAGGCCAGTCCCGGTTTCACCACATAATACCTTCACAGCTATAAGCTTAACATTCTTACATACACCAGAAGTCACAGTGCCAAATCCAGTGCCATCATATATTCTAGGAGTGTCAACCGCCATTTGACAAGCCGCAATACCATAGATTTCATTTGCTGGATCACTACCTCGTGCTTCAATGATAGGCGTTGCGTTGTTCTCGACTTCATCAAGCAATGAGTCAAGCAATGGGCAATTGGACGTTGTGGCCTGCAGGGTTTTGTAAACCGCTCCTGGGTCGCTTGCCGATCCCCAGCTCATGAAGGTCATCAGTGTGTCTACTTCGGGTTCGTACCCAGGAGGGGGGAGAGCGACAGGTTGGATATTATCCACAGGCATTGCGAGGTCCAGAACTGCCATATCATCCTGGCAATACGAAGTGCTATCTTGCCGATGGATGTTGATCCCATTAACACCAACGAGGCGACCCCCAGAATCGGTTTTATCAGACCCCAGACGGACTTGCCATCTTGCAGCCGTCGGGTCCGCGATGCAGCGAGCTGCAGTGAGGACTTGTTGATTGCTGATTAGAGCACCGCCGCATGTGTGTTTGGAGTCGTATTGGACGCTAGCCATGAATGGAAACTCTCCACTTGTGGTTGCACGACCGCCAAGAGGAGTCGCACTCGAAAGAGTAGAGAACCCGAAGAGGAGAAGGAGGAATTCGGCCAACATGTTGGAGGATAGCACCCCGGTAAAGTAGGGTAAAAAGTGGTAGGTAGATTGTAGGATTGTTGAATCGTTGTCTGCGCTGGAAGTGTTTCGCACAATTGTGAGTTGTAGTGGAGAACTGGAGTATCAACTGAGCCCGGAATGACTGTATATATACTCGCGGTCTGTAGCCGGTAGCAAGTGCAGAAACTGGTTTCATTGATGAGTTGTATAGTAATCGTGACTTAGCCAGCCACGTATGCTGTGGGAGCACTAGACTATTGGTGATCTAGACTATTTGAGCTGGTATCAAAGACATCTTGAAGTTGTACAGAAAAGTATCATAAGAGACATTAAAAGCAGCGAAGCATATTCAACGCAACCTTGCATAATTTGCAGCCTATCGGAAGTAGTGGACCTCGGAGAATAGATTGAGTTCAATGTACAGAGGTATGCATGATCGCCAAGATATGTCTCAGATTACCCTTACTCCACCGCTTTTCGGGACACACCGAGTACTTCACTTCGATGGCTCGACCAGTTTATCTCACTAAACAGAGTTCCAGGCTCTCCCCTTGCATTTTCGGCAATGTTGATGTCTTATTCTTGTTAACTAACGTTCATACGAGTACATCTTCTCAGATAAAGGAAAGGGGTCGCCTAGACTAGCGTAGGCGAGAACCTCGAGACACGTGAGAGAAGTTCATATTGACGACGTCCTATCCATCTTTTCGACGACATGGATATCTTTCGACTGAGAATTCTGGAGGTCGTTGTCGATTCGTTGCTAGCGACGAGCATTCATTGTGTGAATAAGATTAAAAATTTGAAATTAGCGAATTTTGAATTTTCGGCGTCCAGATAAACTAGCCATACATGTGCCACAAGAGTCTACTCCAGAGATCATTAGCATAAAGTTTTCCGTATAAGTTTCAAAGTTCAATATATTCAGCTTGCAAACCCAGTTACCACCAAGTCGTTGGTAAGCCCGTCTTTGACGGGCTTACGAGGAATGGGGGCACGAGATGATGTTGGAATTCAACTCTACTTTTCCTAAGCCGCGACTATCATCTATAAACGCGGGAAGAAACCTGGTGTTCCCAGCCGGAATTTCAACCTAAAATGGGGCGAATTAGGCCTAACAAGATGCCCTTGTGATAGGGTCTGGTTCCGTTTATAGCGGCAAGATGTGCTAGTAGAGGAGTTTGTAATGGCGCTCAATCATTCCAAAGAGCTTGATCTATGAACAAGTGATACAGAGAGAGAAGCCGATACCTAGGAGCTGAGTTGCTACAACATGCCGCACATATTGGCATCGCCCAAGGGACGGAGCGAGGTGTATCTGTCATAGTTAGCTTTCAATATGTTGCGAAGTTGCTGAAGCGAATAATTTATCGTTGAAGTCACCAATCGTTCATACTTTGAGCAGTTTCAGGGGCTATTGGTTTGTAGGCATTTCGTAAGAGTAGCAATGTATGCAGATCACGCCTGTGTTGAGCCTGCTGACTTATACGAAGGAGTATGAAAGAATAGGTTTGTGACACAAGTTCAAACTCAAGCTCAAACACGGTGGTGATACAGACAAAAAGCCGCTTCAGATTGTAGGTAGCGTGACTTCAGTGAAGGTGGTAGTGTATCGACACCAGAAGAGAAACTCAGACGAAGGCTTTTCTGGTACTACAAGTATAACGATAAGTGGTGGATTATTTGATGGATCGCATGGTCGTTTGATTCGATGATTCTGTTGTGGTATACAATTAGCTAATGCCAGTGTGATTCAGCCCCACCCGTGTTTAGCCTCTGAGATGCAGAAGTCGCTGAGGTAGCACCTTAAAGATGGCGTGATTGACTAACAGCATCTTCCAGCAGTTATGAGCCATCCGGGTTCGCAAAATTGTAGCTTTACTGCCCGTGAAATTTTGAATTCCTGAGACTCAGACTGCAAGATCTCAAAACTGGGTAACGTATCGGTGAACCCAAATGTGGCGGCAGTCCTGTGAGAGTGACAATCGTGGTTTATCGGCGGATTTAGCTTCACAGTATCATATTATTTCCGGGAGGCTGGGGAATAGGTACCTATAAGTAGATAATTATACCTCCTAAACCCACCTGCAGGTACTCCTAGGTAAAGTATGATTTCCAGCTATAAAATGTACCATACCAAGGGTTGCATATACCAGAAATGGGCCCGTGACAGCCAATACGTAGTAAAAATAACCTCTAACCCACCCCCCCGCGTACCCATTAGTCACTATGACCCACCCATAGGCGACCCAACCCTGTGGATAGACCCGCAACCTAATTTTCGGGTGAATCAATACTATCTATATGTCACCTCATCGCCCTTGGTCATCACGTAAAAAAGTAACATATAAATGAACTGGCCAGAGATGCATCATGGAGATAACTTTGGTGAGATCTGGACTTATGTGACTGGACTAACAATATAAAGCTCTAGACGTCTAGTCATTAAGCAAACCGCTACGAGGTTTCTCCGCGGGTGGAATCGGGGAAATCGGGGAAATGAGGGCATTCGGAAGTAGTCCGACTCCGAATCCGATGGATGCCATGCTCCGAGCCTCCGCCGGACGCTCTGATAACAAATTTAGACTACTAGTTGTATTATTATTCAGGATAAGAAGAAAGTTCACCTGATTATGTAGATATTTATTTTTTGCAAAGTACGACGTCTGTAGATCTAATGTATCTCAATTGATCACTAGTAGTTATCTTGATCCTAAGACATGATCACTCGTCACTCCTGGTCACCTTTGACTGCATGGTCTTCTTCTGTATATTCTGCTATGACTGTCCAACTGTGCAGTCATGGATCCTAAGATCACTTCACTTGAGTCATAGTTAGGTAGTCGCAAGACATCTTCGCAAGTTGAATCGCAACAAGTTCTTTTCAATCTATATACAGTCTATATGCTCTGCGCCCTCATCTGCCCTATCCTATACACAAGAAATCTAACAAGAAATCAAACAAAAAGTCAAAACAAAAAATCAAATAGAGAATCAGACAAAAACCAGACCAGAAACCAAGAAAAAAGCACTGATCCACCATTCCTTTTATTTTCCATCTACGCAGAGTTCAGCCCTGCTAGAAATTCGGTGTCCTCTTAAATGGCAACAACGTCCACATAAAAGCGGGTGTCATCAGTCAAGTATGATTTCTTTGACTCAAGCTGTTTCTGGATCCAGAAGACGGCATTTTTGTAATCTGTAGCTGTTAGCCTCAACTCATTCCCCCCTTGTCACTGGGAAAACCACTTACTGTTGATATCAGTACTGTCTGGATTAGCCAATCCAGAGGCACCAAAACGATGGCCTCCAAACCACTTCTGCGCGCCGTAGTAAGAATAACACTCCTGACGGGCCTGAATATCCTGCTTGAGATTCGAACTACACAACTGATGTCAGATTCTATGCTACGCATTCAGTTCTTGCCAGCACATACTTGAGAACAGCACCATTAGAAACCTGGGCTTCCGTCTGGCCCTTGAACTGGCTTGCGCCGCCACGGAGCATACCCCAATTCTGCTTCATGATTCCGAAGTTGGTGGAATCTCCAGTCTTTCCGTCGCCATAGGTGTAGCCCGTGGTCATGTTGTCTGTTTCGAGCATGGCGATGGCCATATCTAGGGTGGTTCCTCCTGCGGCCGTGACTGCCTTCTTGCGAGCTCCGAGTCCAGAGACGGTGTAGGAGCCGGAACTGGCTCTCTTTGCTACTGCGTGGACAGCACTTGGGTTTTCATTGACGGTTGTAGAAGGGATGGCGATTGCGGTGGCAGCGGCGGCCAGAGCCAAGGCGTTGAAAAGGAGAGCTGGGAAATGCATTTTGAGGGATGGGCAAATGTGAAGGATATGAGTTGATTGTTGGATGAGAAGATGACGAGCTAGTTGTTGGATGAAAAGATGGAGAGTGAGTGATGAGAAAAGGAATTTGAAGTTATTTGCAGTGCCTTTTATATTCATGAGGTCCAGAAGAGTGTTTCCAGAAACAAGGGAGATGTTTAGTTACGCTATTATCACATCACAGGGTCCAGGAAACGACTTCTAGAAACAAGGGATCTGTTTACTCAAAATTTAACCATATCACAGCATCGTTGTCGTTTCGACAACATCAGATCTAGCGGCGGAAATATCAGGTACGGAGACTACAAATGTAGTTCGCTTCAGATATAGTGCTACCTGGTACGTGCTTAAGGGGGGTAAATGTCGGTTGAGTGGAGCAATTAACATAAGTATAGCAGTTTATTCGCTAAAGTAAGAAAGCCCTGCAAGGCCAAGAAGCCTATACGAATGTTATAGGGCAAATGAGGCTGTAGATAATCAATTTAAAGCCTTACAGGTAGTGAGTTGTACATGGTCATGCCTTCATAGAAATTGTATAGGTGGATTCCCACGTTTGGCTGATCACATTTTCGAAATCTATGCCATTTCAAACTAACCATGTTCAGGAGGTACAAGACATACGGAGGAGGGTTCTCCGTCAGTTTACAAGTTAGACTATTTGTTTGGTGTCGTCGTTAGTCGCTATGGCCGTCGCATATTTTAAAGTTCAACGAACATGCGTTAACGAGCCTACAAATAGAGTTCCCGGAAAATAAGGCTACTTTAAACCTTTTCAAGAGAACCTTATCTGACACTGTGGCATGATGAATAGCGGGATCGCATCAGGCCACTCTCTTCGGTAACGAGTCTATAGCCTGTAGATCCTATGATCTGGTCTCTCGCGTTTGCGCAATATCCAAGTAGACTGAATCATGTAAGAGGGGGATGGACCGAGTTGGAACGTGAGTTATATTGGAGTAGATATCCACACAACGACATCTTCCACTACCTACGCTATTCTTGTAAATTTCGTGCTCCAAGCCTCATTCCACTATGGCCCCTTAATTGTAGCCAGTGCCAAGTGTATAGTATTATATGAACTGTACAAACGCGTTCTCCTATTCCCGGAGTAATGAGAGAAAATAGTGCTTTAAATCTGTGGCTCGGTGAATCAGTGATAATTGCAGGAGAGTGAACGTTCCAAAACTAACGGACTTCAAGACTTGGCAGCGGGTTCCATCTAGCCAGGAGATACTTCATGGTTGCAGAGTATTGCGCCCAAGAAAGCTCGTATCCCGTCAGGGAGGAACAAAGCTCGTATCCATCCTGTCTGGTACTATATCCATAGCTCGCTGATCGACGATATAACCTCCTATCCGAGCTTGTGGATCTCAAGGACGTCGAGGTTTTCGTCTGAAACTTTCGTCTCCGCAAATCCCGAGAGATTCGAGAGCATATCTGGAATTTCCCCGTGATCCACCATAATTTCTCGATCGGCTACATGCTGCCATAGCCAAGGGGTACGTATGTGCTAATGTACTCCACTACGGCCAAGATTCTACTCTGAAACGGCACTACTCGGTTCCAACGAATCTTCCCGCATAGTCCCGCGAGATTCAAAAGACGGCTTATCAGGGGTAAACAGAACAAGCCTAACCGTTGGTTTGGTTAAACATCAACAATTGTAACTTTAATTCAGTCGAATGCTGTTTACTGTGAACTGACAATTATGGCCCTCCCATTCTACTCAAACGTGATCAAAATATCGCCGCAGCTTTATGAAGCCGTGCTTGAATGTAAAAACCGATGATGATGGCAATGAAGTGAAAGTGACACCCCACTGACTATGCAATATGCATGTAACCTTAGTATCCAGGGAGGCAGAAATGACTGTCAGATGCACTGGCAAAGCTGTATCAGTTGCCCCCTGCTTCTGGCGCTTGCTAATGCATTAAAGATGCATCAAAGGTGTGTGAGTAGGAGCCAAATTCCCATATACTTGCGGCGATCAGCTGGTGAGAACATGGTCGTTACCGCGCGATTGTGTCTGTTAGTTTTCTTCCGACCGAAAAGGAGTCGTTGTTGTGGGGAAATCGTGGGGAAGTCCCAAGACCCGCATGACACCGAGGTCATAGACTTACAGTGTAGCCGGGGCCATTTTCTCCGATTCTGTCCTTTCCAGATTTGGAGACGGAAGCAGTCGCAATTACCACATTGGGACTGCAAGTCAGCACTGCGAACGTCATGAATCACATTCTGGTCTCGTGAGGGCAAGATGCAGCCAGCGTTTATGAGTCGCGCTGGTCTCACATCGTCGCAGTCCAGTCTGCGCCGGTGAACTACCCCAGAAAAATGTAAATCTTTTCCCCGCGTATTCGAAAAACCTTCTCCGTGCATGAAGGAGAGTGGATCTAGGACTTTGAAGCATCTTGCGCGAACAACAGATGGACTAACCAAGCTGGAATTGGTCGATGTTGTTGGATACCTCCGATCTCGTTCGAAGACCGACCAGTTTTAGGATATCACGGAGCGACCCATACATGCCTGCGCTCCTTGGAACCTGCACAGTACAGTAATTATTTACGAGCGGAACAAGCACAGAAAAGGGGAGAGTTGTGGTAGTTCTCGTCGATTACCAAACTTGAGTACTTGAAGTTCTTCATTTTACCAAGACTGTGACAATAACAATAAATCAGTGATTGAAACCCCGCGTAGCCATCTCTTTTCGGCGCCGCACGATGAATAGATAATGACAAGTATCGCGTTTCTTATGCTCCAGCCACTCGCGCTGGATTCCAAGCATATAGCAGTCAATTCTTAATCATAATTCCCTCGCCCGCGGGAGCACAGAACCACGGGCTTTGCATTCGACCGAGCCAGCGTAGCCTGCTCAAACGCATACGCGACCGATATCACCTTGTAGTCGTCCCATCTCTTACCAATGAACGAGACACCGATGCTTCAGATCGTCAGCAATTATTATCTAACACCAACTCGGCTCTACTCACGGCACTCCAGGTCCAATATCAACAAGTCCGTTACTCTGTTTCCTGGTAATCTCTTTATCCTCGGGATAGTACCCCATTGGAACCCCTACCACCGGATTCCCGCCCACATCTGCAGGTTCGCAAGCAACTTTTGTCGGAAGCATGATAACATCACAGGCGTATCTTTCCAGCAGTTTAGGGATCTGCTTGCCCATATCTAGACGCTGGGCTAAGGAGCGTTTGTATTCTTCGGATTCTCGCGTGTATTTTTGACCAATGGTGACATAATTCTCAAAATATTCCAGTGTCCGTATGTTGGCTTCTTCGGCAGGAGTTGTTTTGAGGTATTCGATGACGTTTTCAAACGTGTAGAGGTTGTGAGGATTGGTTGTGAAGTTTGAGAGCGATCGCTTCATGTCTGATTTGGGTTAGTGGGTCTTGATTACTGTAGAGGGGAGAAAATACTGTTGTAGACATCGACTGTGAGTGCAATATCGTAGTCGTCACCAGAGACGGGCGATGATCTATCAACTCCGAACTTGGAGTAGTTTGCTGGATCCACGGCTATGGCTCCTAGGCTCCTCATCACATCGACTGCATGATTGAAGAGTCGTGTTGTGGTCGTATCGACCTTCTTCATGATATGGCGAGGAACCTTGCAGAGGTCAGTGCTGCTCTTTGCAAGATGTAGGTTCTCGATACCATACCGCAATCCTTAGCCCGTCAAGTCTAAGTTTGGTACACGCCTTAGCGAAATCGGTACCAGCTCCGACCTTTTGAGCATCAATTGTATCCCGAGGATCAGATATGGTGAAGGGATCTTTATCGTCCGGACCTAAAGCTGTTAGAATACAACCGTCACCCGGTCCAAAATCTTACCTGCTATAGCACTAAGCAAAATCGCTGCATCTCTCACACTTTTGGCCAGAACACCCACGCTATCCTGCCATTCACTTGCTGAATAAACCCCGTATCTCGAGACCAACCCTACAGTTGGTTTTATTCCTACCACAGCAGACTTAGAAGCTGGCATGATGATGCTCCCAGAAGTCTAAACGGACCATCAGAATCCACCTTCATGTATCCTGCAGATGCACTTACTTCGGTTCCCAGTGAAGCCGCGCAAAGTCCAAGAGCTACTGCGACGGCACTCCCAGACGATGAGCCCGATGGTGATTGGTCCTCATGATATACCCCAGTACACTGACCACCAACCGCCGACCAGCCAGAAGTGTTACGAAAGTTGGCAAATTGTGAACAGTTCGCGACTCCTAGGATAATAGCTCCCTGTTCCCGAAGTTTACGAACGGTTGTTGCTTCAATGCTTGGAACAGCGTCCAACAGCCCTGTGCATCCATCTGTGCAGTTTTAATTTCATGATTGCGATTGGAGAAACACCAAAGACCTACAGGTACATTTAAGCCCGTCGGTGGTGAGAAAGAGGTTCTTGATTAGAATCGGGATTCCATGGAGAATGCCCCTGTACGAGCCCTGTGACCGCTCGTGATCTTTTTGTCTCGCTATCGCGATCGAGGCTCCATTGATTTCAGCGACAGCACGAATGGTAGAATTGACCTGCGCGATGCGTTCAATGTATGTCTTTTCATGTCCTTGAATTAGCGTCCCCTCATGTTTAACAGCATGTGAGCCCACTGACTCTCACAAGATCTTCACTGGAGAATCGGCGCTCTTGTAAACCGCGAAGCAATTCCGAGATGGAAACCGTGTCAAGCCCCAGCTCCCATGGTGCAACTGGCTGTTGCTGAACGAACGAATATAACAGTCCCAGAATTGATTCGAAGCCGTACATTGTACGAGGTCCAACGGTTGTAAATTGCGGCGATGCAGCAAGAGAAGAGAAAAGTTCATTTTGTACACGTGCCCTAGAAGTTGTAGAGGAAAGAGCGCCTCAGAACTTCATCCTTGCCACACTTGTGCATAGTTCGAGGCTCAACTTTGGTCAAAGAGGATCTCCAGGTGTCACCTAGATTGGACTTTCGTAGGGCTGATCCCAGTCGACGTGGGATTTCAATAGTCATAGTCGATAAGTTCCTTCCGTCCTGAAGATATAAGGGGCAATAACAACACACTAATGATTGCGATATAGCCATGAGTCCTTCTGTCGTTCGCGTCAATTGATCTCGCCTTGTACTTGCAGCGCGCCCCTGACCGCCCCAGCAGCGCTGAGTGCAGTGCTAATTCGTTGTAGAATCACGTGTGGGGCTAAGGATATATGTATGAACAGCTCCATGCTTGACGCGTCTGGCTCACAGTATCGACAGAAGCTTCACCAAGTTCGCGTCATGGTGTTGTTGTTTGTGGATTTTGCTCCATGGATCACGGAGTAGAACCAAGTCCGCTGCCAAGTAGGCGGTGTCTTATCCCCGGACATCCAACGAGCAGGAAGACTACGGTCACATTAGATAGGAGTAATGTTTCCGTACCTCACCGCGCAGCTCACTACTTCTTGTTCCTACATTTGAATCATGTGGTACCTTGCACATGCCAGTGTCTCACGCAATTATCCCAGTACAAATGATAAGCGCCAATCGGGATTTCTCCGGTATCGCCGATATCGTCAAGGGTCAAAGCTCGCCCATCTCGAGCTTCAGTCATCCCCAGCCTCTCTTCTCTTATACCTTCACTCACTCCTCCTCTCTCTCTTCTTTCTAATCAACCACAGAGAGGATTGAGAATCTGCGAAGTTGTGCATCATGTATCGTTCTACTACCCTATTGCTTGCGGCGTCGTCGTTGGCCGCAAGCTCAATCATTCAACAACCTCTCCAAGAGCAAACCAACTCTCAAGCTCTTATCAACTCCAAACCATTAGTCGACTCTACAAAGCTTCAGAATGACATCAAGACGTCGAATCTTCTTGCTAGAGCGAAGCAGCTTTCCAAGATTGCCGATGAGGGGATCTATGAGTACAACCACCCTACAAGAGTCATCGGTTCGCAAGGTAAACATCTCCATACAGTCGGAACCCGCTCGTGTGACACATTGACTGACTCTTATCTCGTGCAACAGGACATGCCTCGACAATAGACTACATCTACTCGACGATCTCATCTCTCGGCGATTACTACGATGTTTCGAATCAAACTTTCCCTGCTGTTATGGGAAATGTCTTTGACTATCGTCTCGTCCTCGGACACAGCGTGCCTGAGTCTGCGATGCCTATGAGCCTGACTCCTCCTACTGCCAAGAAAGATGCGGTTTTCGGGCCCCTAGTTCTGGTCGACAACGACGGTTGCGATGAGTCTGATTATCCATCCGACGTCAAAGGCGCCATTGCACTCATTCGCCGTGGAACTTGCGCCTTCGGGGATAAGTCTGCCAATGCTGGAAAAGCAGGTGCAATTGCTGCAGTCATTTACAATAAAGAATCTGGAGCATTTGGAGGAACTCTGGGCTCACCAAACAAGGACCATATCGCCACTTTCGGTATCTCAATCGACGACGCAGGTCCATACATTGATGACTTGAAGAAAGGGAAGTCGATTGATGGCTCCGCATACATTGATGCGGTTGTTCAGGACATCCGCACTACCAACATCATCGCTCAGACCAAGGGAGGTGACCCAGAGAACTGTGTAATGCTAGGAGGACACTCCGACAGTGTTGCAGAAGGCCCAGGTATCAACGATGATGGTTCTGGATCTTTGACTCTTCTCGAAATCGCTACACAATTAAGCAAATACAGCGTCAATAACTGCGTTCGATTTGCTTGGTGGGCAGGAGAAGAGGAGGGTTTACTTGGCTCTGACTACTATGTTTCTCAACTTTCGGAAGAAGAGAACTTGAAGATTCGACTTTTCATGGATTACGATATGTTGGCCTCGCCAAACTACGCATACCAAGTATACAATGCAACAAATGCCCTCAACCCAACCGGATCCGAGGAATTGAGGGATTTGTATACTGAATGGTATGAGGCCCATGATCTCAACTACACCTACATTCCATTTGATGGACGCAGCGATTATGATGCTTTCATTAAGAATGGAATTCCAGGCGGTGGAATCGCAACTGGTGCAGAAGGTGTAAAGACCGATAAGGAAGCCGAGATGTTTGGTGGAAAGGCTGGTGAATGGTTTGATCCGTGCTACCACCAAATTTGCGACACTGTTGAGAACCTCGCTTTGGACGCTTGGTTGATCAATGCTCAGGTAATTTTATCCGTCCCTTGAAATGATTTCTCTGTGCTAACTATCATAATAGCTTGTTGCTCATTCCGTCGCCACTTATGCTGTGTCTTTCAAGGGCTTCCCTGAGAGAACCGGAGTTAAGAGCGCTGCATCAAGTGTGCAAGAGAGGAGTGCCTACCATGGCCCTCAAATGATTATGTAAATGCATTTTTGTACGAATTGGTCGGATACCCTTAAACTATATACGTGGAGCTCCTAGAAGAGGATGTACACATCTTTGTAGCATTATAATATGTCATCATTAATTATATCTCATCACATGCTTTTTCAAACTACCTGCTATTGCTGCCCCTTCCAAGTTCTTCAAGTGGATTGCAGCTTCAGATATGCTACTACATACATGTTCTCGAACAATTTCATTCACTTTGAAATTGATCCTGCAGTGTTCCATGTGTACCAAGGCTGTGCAATCACGCACGAGTACCCAAATCAAGGTAAATTTA
Organism: Rutstroemia sp. NJR-2017a WRK4; assembly: GCA_002946385.1. Lineage (NCBI taxonomy): Eukaryota > Fungi > Ascomycota > Leotiomycetes > Helotiales > Rutstroemiaceae > Rutstroemia > Rutstroemia sp. NJR-2017a WRK4. The sequence goes on along the minus strand of NJPR01000140.1, from coordinate 172,115 downwards.
TTATTCGGCTTAGGATTTATCTGTCAGATAGCCACCGCAAAATGGAGCATATTGCTCAAGGATGAGCGGTTCTCGCCCTTTTGCCCTCGCCTTCGCCTTCTTCATGCCCGAGCCGGCCTTCACTCGAGGCCCAACGGACAGAACTCAACGAATGAAAGACGCCAGACCGCATCCGGGACCCCGGTTCGTTGCCTCATCCGGTGATAAACTTCGCCTCGTACGGTAGATTTTCTCCTCTTCCCTGGTTGAAGAATGGCGTGGGCAATCCATATGAATCGTTCGGCGGTGTGGACTGCCACAGTCCAGTGACTGATTCTTCGCTCCTTCGATGCACGTACGAGAGAAAATTACCCACTGTTCGGGTCGCGAGATAGGTCGGTTTTCTTTCAGCTATTGAGTACTGTCAGCATGGGATACAGCTTGGTGAGGTGAGGCAGACTTTGGGCTGCGGTGATTGGAGATTGGAGTTGTGGATTGCAGGTGAGAGTTGTTCAGTTCAAGGATGAAGGATAGTGCTGGAATGGACTGGACTGGACTGGATTGATCTAAAGAGGAAGGATGGAGCAGTGGTGGCGTCTTGGCTGGATGAATTTTGCGTGGATTTCGACAGGGGGTTTGGATATATCTTTTGAGGTCTTCCTGTGTGAGAGTTTCAAGTGCTTGCTTTTAGTTTACTAGCATCTTTCTTCAATACCACCACGCAGAACGACAAGACTAATACGATTCCTCAATCCCAACCATCTCAACAAACCACACACATAACAGTCACCCTCCTCAATCCATCACAACGGGTACCACCGAAAGCAAACCCACCATGCCATCCCGGCATCACCACAAACGCAGCACGCTCCCTCCGACTCACCACCCCTACCACTACAAGCCTCCTCGGCGGCAGCGCGCGCGTTCGCCCTCGCTAATCCGCGAACTGCCGCCGGTGCAAAAGATCCCTGAGATCAGAAGACTGAATATCCGCTACCTGGCGCTGAATCACCCGATCGAACACGAGTGGTATGGGGTGCCGATTATTAGGAAGTTTCGGGTTACGAATGGGAGGGGGGTTGAGCAGTTGATGCCGAGTGGGAACGGGGTTGTTAGTAGGGGGAATGTGGGGAGCAGGGTGCGGGAGAAGGTGGGGGAGGTGATGGAGGGGGAGTTTAGGGGGTGGTGAGTTGAGGTTTTTTTTTTGGAGTTGGGGTTTTGAATTCTTTGTGGATTGCGGGGAGGAGGGAGGTGCAGGGGGCACGGGAGATGGTGGAGGATATGGGGAGAATATGTTTGGTTTATTTATTGTTTGAATGATTGACTCTTGTTTCGAGAAAATGATTGAATACTGACGAGATCAATATAGGAGATACTTAGGCGCGGAGAAGCCCACAGCTGGACCGTCTAGTTCAAGCACGCCAGATGGGTATTCGCAGAGGGAACTTTCAGTTTGGATACAGAGGAGGGAATGAATGAATGAATAATGATATCAAGATCAGATGTTACTGAGGTGAGTTTTTGGTTCTGTTTGTTATCCTCTTGGATAAAGGAGGACGATTTCGGGGAGCTGAGCACCTAGCTAATGATCCAAGGCGTATAGGGTGCGAAAATTCCGTGTGTTGTTTGATAGGGTGGTAGCCTCTCGTGAATACAGAAAGAAATTCCTGAGATAGTGTGAAGCAGAATCCAGACATATAGACCGCAATTCTCACTTTTGGGATCTCACAGATAAAACCGTATTGTTGGCTCAAGGGTCATAGATGAAGCGGGGGTCAAATCAATGGAGTTACCTTTCGGCGAAAGGGGCAGGGCACGAGCAAACTCGAGGTGTGGATGTGACGAGGAAGACTCCTATTCTTGTACATTTAACTTTTCACATAGATTTTGGGGCGTGGGCGACAATTATAGAACGGATCTTTAGACTGTATACCGTATGATAACTTTGTTCATCGTGTTTGCAACGAAAACTGCCGTTTACTGCATTTCCTTCACGTCCTATCTTCCATCCTATCTTTCTTACAGTTGTGAGAATGACCAGACGACCATGATGGGATGATTTAGGGTGCAGAGTTTTCACTGATTACGATAAATAATCAGATCTTCTTTATGGCATAAGAGGGCGTTCCCGCGGAGTTAGCTAGTCAGGCAATACAACCACTCTTTTATCACTTCTTGCTTCACATCACACATAGAATCAGATCATTCCATCCGCTTCTATTCCTACTGCTGGGTATAACCCGCGTCCACTATTCAGTGTATTCACTCGAAGTACATGGGTAACCGCGACTATATACACCTCCATGAATCCCAAGAAGAAATCATAAGGCAAGAACGAAACAAGAACAGCTACAAGTTCCGACAAAAGAGCTTAACCCAAGAGCTGGACCATACTTTCATGGAAAACTGAGTGGCTTACACCTAGATGTAGATGCAGTAGAGGTATATCTAGAATGGGACGTAGAACACAATGGCGGCGGTAATGGTAATGGCAACGAGTCTCGGAATATGACGATGATGAAGAAACATCGGATTTCGAGGGGAAGGCGTGAGACTGACAGCGATAACGCCAGTGTGTAAATGTCACCATCCAAGTTATCATTTCCCTACCATAGATTTTCACATGAGCAGATCACCTAATCTGATGAGCAAACCTTGCAGCGGCGTGGAGAAAGCCTATGATCGTGAACTCTTGTGTAAAGTTTGCAGCCACGGGTTCTGAAACCAGTTTTGGAAGATTTTATAGTAAGAAGAAGAACTCTCCAGCGAACGAAAGTTACAGGGTATTGATAGTTCGAGTCTGTGGTTAAGTGAATATGGAGAGCCTGATCTCTTGGTAAGAATAGTCAGTGAATAGAGCGATTAATCGAAGATGCACCGTGACAGCTGAATATCTTAGGGTATATAGCCTCATGATCCTCATCCTCACACCACTCGGTATGTTGGAATACGTTCACAAGCGCCGGTTACAATCATCAATGATTCTGTGATGTATTGCCCTCAAAGGAGGGATTATGCGGAATGTATGAAGTTGGTTTTGATTTTTGACGGATGGATAATAAGTAGTAGTATGGATAATGAGATTGATGTTCTTCAACGGCGGCGTAAGTAGTGGACAAATGATAGCAGATAGCATATATGACAGCTGAAATACAAATACGACACTACTGGAACTTTGAAGATATCGCAGAGTATAGTACTTAGCACGATTTCTCAAGAACCACACGCTCGTAGCTTCAAGCCAACATACTTTAACATTCCAGACCTTCAATTCGTTGCTCTAACCCTGTCTTAGCAAGATGAGGAGAAAAGAACGCATCATATCACGATGTTTTATATACTCGTGTCGAGCGCTGAACATGGAGATGGTGTTCACTAAACGTCACCGGAATTCACTAACAACTACATCGCTACAATGCTAGATATCTTCTGGACAGCTCTGGTTTGTGTATAAAAGCTTGAAGAAAATTTAGAGAAAACCTCGATCAAAAACCTCAACACGCCGACCAAGACGGGCACGAGCGGGAAAGTCTTTTAGGTGTTGCTATAATATGTCTACTTGCATTCTTACACTTGTCTGGGCTGTGTTTGATGGACCGCAGGAGTCGGATTTGCGAGAAGATAAGTCCTCAATATAACAACACAATGTCGCTGTCATTTACATATACACCGCCGACGAGTTCCAACGAACAAGAGCCCGCAGATTGACGATAGTTGAAGCTTGACAACAATAGAAGCAAAGTTAACAAAACTTACCTATAGTCTGAGCTGCAGTTAAAACTGCGAATATGCAAGTAAAGCTTGTAGACACTTTCCTGGTTCCACAAACCACACTCTGAACCCCCGAAGAACTACGATACAGAGAATCTCCTGGGATTTGAGTTTGTAGGAAAGGAAATAATAGTTTATATACTATTTTGATGCGCTAAGTCTGTAGCATACCCGAGGTAAGGATGCATTTGGTAGTGAATAACAGTATGAAGAACGATTGTTACACAAGATTATGAGAGAGAAAAGTAGTAGGTATTTGGCAAGTATATTGAGTAATAGGCTTCCTGTTCGATAAGAACAGGTCTCCCACATGGGGTGGTAGGGTGTATCTCACCACCCAAGCTGGAGGATTGCAAATCGTATCCGCCAAATGGCCTCATGTATCTAGGCCATATACCTCTGCTCTTATTCCTGTCACAGTCAGGAAAACTGCCGTAGACACCAGATCTTTCTTTCCTTCCAGCCTGCTGTTTCACAGTCCCACGGACTGCCGATCAACTTTGATGCTCAGTCTGAGTATTCAGGTCGTGATGCCCATCCCTGGCTTTTATCTTAAGATTTCAATATTGCTGTTCTCAGCTTTAATTTCATCGTCCCAACGGCCCCATAACACTCCCAACCATAACCGCAACTTCCCTCTCCCACGCCCCTTCAACCCGTCTCTCACCCCTTGGCGCACTAATCCCAGCCGGCGCCTGACTTCCCCTGACCACACATTCACGTATAGCATCCCTCACACTATTTCGATTACTCCTCAACGTCCTAGCACTGACACCGCCCTTGTTCACAAGTTCTTGTACTTTCGTAGTCAAACCACTTGCTAGGGTTCTCCAGAAGTAGCTGGTTAGGGATCCAGTTTCGAGAGATGTGAGCAGAGGCTGAAGAAGATTGATAGGCGCGAGTTCTTCAGATGGTAGATTAGGATTTGCTGGTGGTTGTATTGATGATAAGAGAGATTCTAATGCCAGTACATTCTGGCATCTGGCGGATACTTCGAGGAGAGTGCGATCGAGGGTGGGTAGAGTCGCGAGAGCACGAGCAAGTGATGCTAGAGAGCTGGTAAGAGCGGTGCGAAGGTAGTCTTGCAGCGATGAAATGAGAAGATCTGGTTCCCACTTTTGTTTGTTCGCAGCTTTCCCTTTCAGAGCAGTGGTGGGAGATAGAAGATATAATGACTTCAGAGCAGATTCTGTGCGTTCTTTAGTGTCCCGGGTCTGCGCGTATGTCGATGTATTGTGACCACCACCCAAGTTGCTCATAGAAAACTCTCGCACAATCTGCTGTGATCTGGAAAGTACAATTCGCTCGGCTGGATTGATGATCGATGATTGTAACGTCCGGACGACCTCTATCTTCTCCAAGCCATGCCCCTCCTCTCCTGGCGCATTCTTTTGAAATAGCTCTCGTATGCTAAGCAACGTATTTGAACACCGCACTAAGGCTTTGTGATCTTCCTTTGCTCCAGGGACTTTGACTGGTGCGCCAGAGTTGCCAATTTCCGACAATTGGATTTCCAGTTGTCTTCCCAATTGTAAACATCGTCCCACTACCCGGCCCAATCGCACTGTGTGCCAGAGCCTGCTAGCAACAGTTTGTACTTCCTCTGCAGTCTCGTATCGTGCTATGACCTCTTTCTCTAGGCGTTTGTATCCCTCGTTCAGACTTGCGACTTGCGAATCGATCTCGTCCACTATTCTTTGACTCGAAGCGGTTTGGTCTTGGGTATGCGATAGAAGAGGGAGGGCATTCTTGGTCGTGAGGGTATCAATGTGTGTGTTTATGTCTTGGGCATCGAATAGAACTCGGGATAGAGGTGTGGAGAGGTCGAGTGGAGTATCTGTAGGGTTGTTGGTACCAAGAACCAGGGAATTTGCAAAGGAGGACGATGAGAATGTCGGGGAGAGGAAGGTTTCGTAGTCAATATAGGAGTTGGTCTCGTCCGATGTTGTCATCTTGATGCTTGTGGGAGTAGCTGGGTCGTCTCCATTAGTCAATGCGCCTGCCTTGGTCAAAGTACCGATGGAGTGGTTCTGATGCTGTCCGGTTACTTTTATTCATGAAGCTGTCGTGGAGCTTTGGCCTTGCGACTTTGTGTGGGGAATCAATGACGCACGGACCATTTCTAGCTCTCACAAGGCTGATCGAAGCTCCAGATCTGCTATCAAGCTCCACTAACATAAAATCTATAGGAAGCTCAAATACTTTCCCGGTCATATAAATTCGTCCCTCATTGTTCGTTTTATATGGAAAATGTGCTTCTCTACTACGAATTGGAACTCGGTTCGACATATGACTGACCAATCATTTCGGGAGGCAGAGCTCGCAAAGTGACCGGTCTTGCCGTGGAGGGGGTCAGCACTCAACCTATCAACATTCCACATTGCGCTCGCATAAAACCTTCATCCCAAACCCCTCATTTTCTGGATCTTGATGAAGAGCAACTATCAGCAATACAAGTCCTCAAGGTAGGCGACTACGAATCTTGCGACCTTCAAATGGGATGAAAGGCCGCAACCGTCTGAAGCTTCACCTCTTCAACGATGGCGCTCTCCAATCGTGATCTTTTGTCGTTTCCACCTGGTAACAATGCCAGCGACACTTTCATCGAAGGAGTTCACTACAATCTCACCACATTGAGACACTGGAATTACACTTATTATTCAAATCGCACATTTTCCAACGGGTCCTTATGCTTCATCCTCTTCGAACCATATACTCCACACTTGCTCCAGAACGGCACATTTCTCAACAGCACATCATGCTGGTCCCCCATAGAGCCAATGCAAGCACGATCGAAAATAGGCCTAGCCTTAGGGATATTGTCCCTGATCAGTCTCATGTTTACTCTGATCAATCTGCGAAAGCATGGGCGAATAATATTACCTCGTCAGAGTCGATTCCGTGGAGTGAGTAGAAGATGGCAATGGTATTGGATGCTGGTAGTTGGAACCTGCGGAGGGATAAGCGGATTAACGGCAGTCGACGTTGACAGATATTTCCTACCGGAACTGCCTTTCGCAATGACCAATTTCTTTTGGTTCCTAATGCTACCAACAACAATGGCCGTGGTATGGGAAAGTGTTAGGCATTGGGGTAGTTGGCAGGAGAGACAAATGATTGATCCGAATGAAAATCAATTTGCATTGAGGGAGGATGATAGAAGGTCCAAGGTGGAACTGTTGATTCCTGTGGTCTTTTACTTGTTTTCGTGGATGAATTTCTTTATGACCATCCCACGATCATGGGGATCTATCGAAAAGCAACGAGATTCAGATCAAGCCCGCTTGATTGCAGAGCCCACGGCAACCGACTTTCGTTTCAAGGTTGGGGCTTTCTTCCTTCTTTTGGCATGGATGACAACTATATGCTCTTTACAACATTCGATATTCCACTACAGATCTCACCAGCCCGGGATTCTTAGCCGCGTTCTTGCGACCCTTCAATACACTCCTACAAAACTCCTGCTTGGCTTAGTTCTATCTCTTGTGATGATCGGATATTCAGTAGCAATCTCCTTCGAGTTCTCCATATCACCTCTCAAGCTGCATCCCAACCTCTCCATAATGTACCCGTTGGGCTGGGGGCCGATACTCCTGATACTTTTCATTTATGAAATCTATGGCTACATTGATCCTAACGAGGATATTGATCTTCTACGCCAGCGACGAAGACGAGAAGTTGAAATAGATCGCGAAATGGGAATCATCAAACGACCTCGCTGGTGGGCTAGATTGCATGGAGATAATACGATAATCGGTGTCCATGATAGGATAGCCGAAAATGTTGCAGAGATTGGAGCTGGTGGTCCGACTACAGGAGGGCGCGAGAGAGGAACAGAGATGGATGATTTTCCATTACCACCGAGGGATTATAGCTCAAGGCCATATGCAGATACCGAGGCGGTTAGGGAAGCTATCGGTTCAATGTTCCCTCCGATGCCAGCACCCCAAGAACGTTTCGTGGACGACCAGTCTCTACTTCGAGAATCGGAGGCGAGTTCTGTAACTCAGGTAGAGTCCGCTGAACAAGATGGAAGTAACCATAGCAGTGTTACCGCCTCACACCCACCTCAACGGATTAGGAGTATGCTTGATGTTTAGTATGAACTCTCTTACCTGCTTGACAAAACCTCTGTGGTAGAATTAGGAGGGCCATGAAAACAAGCTACGCCACCTATATAGCATATAGCTCAATCTTTTAATGAGCATCTTCTAGCAATGAACTCATTTGCCCAAGCAGGAAGCAATCATGCCTCAAACCAAATATCGCTAACAACGAATTATATCTCATGAGAGTTCTGAGACGTCAACATGCTACATGACCTTCTCATATTAGTCCAGTGTATAGACCAGGTCCTGGGCAAGCTCTAGGTAAATTGTGTAAAGAGAGCGAGAGAGTTTTGGGAACAAATCATCGATCACCATTAATCAGGTCAAACAATGACGAGCTCAGCCAAGCCCTCCCCCACCTTCAGGCTTCAGGGGATTTATTTCTCCACTTATTCGCCCCGAAAAGCGGGGTTCACGCCAGTCATACTCAGGAACCGTTGGCTGTAGCAGCAGATGGATCAAAGCACCCGGTATTGTAGAATGGCTGTGACAATGTGATAGGTATAGGTGGTCTACAGCATCAGCGGTCCACATAGGAGTGTCTTCGGCATCACGGCATCGCGGCAATGCGGCAACTGTGTGGAGTTGTTCGTGTAACCTCGTTCACGTGCTCGTGCAACCATACTGTAAGGCTGTGCAAAATCTTGGAACCTGTACAGCCCTTTCATCCTCCTGTTATCTACATCCCATCACACTTTCATTTCATCACGAAGCCTTACAATATTATCTTAACGGCACTACAAATATCTGTCCAGAAACTAGCACGATCAGAATAGAAAGCCGATGATCTTGTGTTCACAGTCGAGAGTATAACATAATACAACAACCCCCCATCAACCATCAAAATGTCGCCCTCATCATCACCCACTCGCAAGCCCGCTGCCGGAGCCAAACCCCACGCCTCGATGTCAAAATCAACTTCAATCCTAGTCTACGTCGTCATTCCAATCCTCTTGATCAGTCTCATATGCACCATCTTCACGTTTCTCGTCGTCACATCTGTTGTATCCATGCCTGTGTTCCTCAGTACGTTCTTGAAATACTTCCTTGCAATCACCGCACCCATCCTCCCCTTCCTGCTAGCCGGGCTGGTGGGCTTCGTGATGAAAGTCTGGAAGCGGAAGACGTTTGGCGGGAGAACAACGTGGCTTTTGATTTTGGGAGGTCAAATAGGTCAGCATTTCGGGATGGTGGTGCGTGAGACGATGGATATGGGGAAGATTTTTACTGTTTGGGGAGGAGAGGGGGTTCGTTGGGATGAGTTACTGCTGGGGGTGAGAGGGTGGGTGCAGTGGGGTTTGATTGTTTTCGTTGTTTGGGGGGAAGTAATGGGGCGAAGGTGGGATGGGGGCTATGTTGAGAAGTGGGTGGATGGATTGGTAGAGGAAGAAAACGAGAAATATAAGGGGAACTTGATTGTGGATGAAGAGATGGGAGTGGTAGTTGACCAGAAGGTCGACGTTGGTGGGGCTGCAAATGAGGACATGAGAAGCGAGAAGGACAGCGAGAAGGTTGACTTGCTTTGAATGAAAGGAGACAAGGGTTGAAAAGACTTCGGGGAACGAGTCATTGTGCGTATGGCGATATCACGTCGAAGCATTGCTACCTGCTCTGGGAAGTACTAGATATGCAGAACGGGTGGTGTCGTTTACATCTATTTTATATTTTGTTGGTGTATTATCTTACAAGCATGCTTCAGTTAGTATGGAATCTGAATTGAGAGAGTCATTATCTTTCGTTGCTTACCATGCACAGCCACTTAAAAATGTATGACTATGGCCTGCGATATGTGTTTAGTTTCGCCTGAGTCACGCAGAAGTAACCGCTGTCGACTGCCACTTTACCGTCATCTCGACGCGGGTTCATCTTTACTCAAAGGTGTTTGTTTTATATCGTCAAAGTTTTTATGTGTTTGAGCGGCCGCCTCTCCGGATGCGGGTATGAAGTACAATGAAGCAGTATCGCTCACAAACACCCTATTTACAAGCATCAAAGAAATATTTCACGTTATCTAGCACCAAGGACGTTATTTTGATGACTGTATATTTTATGTCCACAAAGAAGTATATTTCTCTCGCAATACCGAGGCAAAAAACGGAAATTTTGGTGTATCCTACAGTATCATTTTCTTTTCGGCCTTCCATGCGTGCAAACGAAGAAACCTATCCAAAGCACCTCTCCATAATTTCAACACCACACAGTGAACACAGCTACTCTCTCCGATTCACAAGTATCACAAACTTACAACCAAATGCAAACCGAACAAGCCTCCAACCCCACCCCCCAACGCGGTATAATCCTCATCCCCTTCCCCGGCGTCGGGCTCCGCTACTTCCTCGACCACACACCAGACCCCTACCACGGAAGAAATATCCGCGTCCTGCGCTCGACAACATTTGGCCCCTCCCTCAACACGATTCCCAACCCCGGATACGAATCCAAACTAGCCTTTCAAGCATCCCGCAACGCCTACAGCCGAGAAATCATCGCGGCGTCGAAAACGGACGCGATAACATTTGTTGACGATGGGCTTGATGTTATGGCTATGCTTGCGGCGTATGGAGTGGAGTATAGGCTTGTTTATCTGAGCTGGTGGAAGTTTGAGGGGGAGGGTAGGGCGGGGAGTGAGGGGGTGGAGGGAGGTGGGGGTGGGGAAGGGGGAGCGAGAGGAGAAGGGGAAGCGGAGGGGGAAGAAGCAGTCAAAAAGAGGGAGAATGAGGAGAAATCGGAATTAGCGCTGCGATTACAACTATGGGATTCGTATGAATTTGTGCCAGCGCGGAGACGCATTGTTTTGGAGGGGGATAAGTGGTTGGGTGATGCGGTTAAGGAGGTTTTGGCTGAGGCGGAGCAGGGATATAATACCAATTCTGGGGTTGGTGAGGGGAGAAGGGATTGGAATGGAGATTGGGGAAGTAGAGAGGGGGAAGCTTGGAATGCGGAGGGAGGACGGGAGGGCGAAGAACATGAATGGGGTGAAGAAGGAGAAGGGGAAGAAAATGATTGGGAATCTGACGAATCCGAGACCGAAGAGTTAGAAGGACTAGTGGCCGGAGCAACTATAGGAGAAGGAGAAAGACTAGCAGTGGAGAATTGTACGATACGCGCGTTGCCGCTGTCGTTCTCAAACATCATCGTCAACTCGCCCTATAGTCAGAACAGGGAGTATATAGCTGCACCTGATGATTATACGCCGCAACCACAGTCGAGATTCAGGAATTTTGCGGGGCGGGTACTGATTTTGGCGAATATTGTTCTTTTTTGCCTGTTGTGGTACTTCTTGTATAAGCTTGTGACTATGCATACCGAATGGTTGGAGAGTGAAGCGGAGGGGAGGCTGGCGATGTTTGTGGAGGATAGTTGGCGGGGTGCTCCGGATGTATGGTTGCGAAGGTTGTTGGGATGGTCGATGAGGTGGGTGAATGGAATACGGGGGAGAGGTTCGGCAACTGAGGGTTTGTTGGAGTCGATAGAGAAATGGGTTGCGGTCGAGAAGATGTTGAGAGATGGATAACCTTAATTAGGCGAAAAGTTCGAGGTAGGGATGAAAGGGTGAAGGGTGCGAGCGGGTGACTCCTGGATTGGATGCGTGATGGATTGGTACATAACAATGAGTCAATACCGAGTACTCGGAAGCACCGCGACCGATGCTAATTACAAGGCTAAGCTCAAGCTCCGATGCTCCAGTAAATAGGTTATTTTGCATGTGGAGCAGAACAGGAAAGAACTCGTGTGATCTTATTTGGTAAAATTTCATATATTGCACAACAGCACATGCACTTCATTTTGATAAATTGCAGCAAAAATATACCTAAATCTCAATACGTGCTATTCGTGAACGAAGGTATCGCCAGCCCAGACATCATCCAGCTAGATATATCAGCGCATTCGAGGCGGCTCTCCAGTGTCGATGATTCAATTGCCAAGACGCAAGCCCCCTCCCCCCTTACATACATGCTCTTCCACCTAGCAAACACATCGAGGTACAAGAGTGACAAACAAGAAGAGAAGGTGTAGGAGAAAAACAAGGGAAGCAAATGGGAGTGATGTGAAGGACCTATTGCCACAGGACGGAAGCATAGGCATCAAGAAGATATTTCTTCATTGTTTGTTCCCTTTCAGCTGTCTTTCAATCGATTTCAGATTCTCCAACAGCTTTCTTCGCATGCTTTCAGAATTCTGCTTGAATTCCTGGTATCTGACGTCTCGCTCTGTGCCGCCCATAGCGATTCGCTCCGGAACTGTTGGCTCAGAGTCAAGATAATCCTGCATCATGACGGTTATCTCTCCAGGATTCCTATCGAAAGCGAGATCAGTTCATGTCATGTGCGATGATGAGGTCTTCATACTTATCAGTTTCTTCCTCGTTGGGCATATTCGTACCAGACTTGGTGAAGAGCAGCGGTCCCATATATGGCAGAATGTTAGATTTTGGTTTTGATGCCCGTTGATGCTGATGCGCAGACTTTGCCGACTCGAGTGTGGTTTCTGAGATTCTACCGCCTCCTATCCAATTCTCCAGAGATCTGTTGTAAGATTACGTGCCATCTTTATATGAGGGCGAACTAATGTTTTTTCTTCTCTATCCTGCGAAGTAAGGTTTTGAATTTCCGGTGCGAAGTAATGTTTTGTCCCCCGACTGCTGCGAAGTAAAGTCTTGGCTTCCAACTGCGACGATCTCGTGGGTCGACAGCCTTTTGGTATCGCCAGCATAATCCATATCAACGATAATTCAGATGGTTGTTTCTTCCTTGGATATCGCCCAACCAAACCGCTTACCGGGATAAAATTGCAGGGTCAACTGGAACAGACACCAAATAATTCGCAACACTGAGTTAAGCACGGAGGTTCCTATATTTCGACTTAGACAATTCCTGAGTACCACTCAAATCATCCTGTAAATTACGATACTAAGGGGGCGTTTCAACCGTGAATTGAAGATGCTCGGAGGTAGCTGGGGCTTGCTTAAAGCATATCTCTGTCCAGTTGGAGCTTACACGATCCAGCAACAAATGACGACAACGCCGGCCCTGCCCTCTTCAATCTATTCAAAAGCATTTACTACCAGCAAGGCTGGGGGCTGGAGTAAAGTTGAACTTGTGCAACATACGTCCAATATTGCACGTTTGTTGTTCTCGGCCGGCCAGCCTCTCTACTCAGCACACCCAAAAGTACTGGGTTGGAAAGATGTTTGGATTTAGTGGTGATTCGGGAGCCTTGAGAAAAACTCAGCTATGCCGTTGACGTTGCATCGAGCGCTGGGTGGCTGACCAGACTGGCATTTGGACAGCCTTAAGGTTACCGGACAGCAAGTGTAAGGCCTGACATAGCATAAACTTTGCTGATTGGCTGGCAAATATGCCTGAGAGCAAAACCTGGGCGCAAAACCTGGGAGCAAAACCTGAGAGCAAAACCTGAGAGCGAAAGGCGGGAACTAGACCTCAGAAATCACCAGTATGCCAGTATCTGGATTCCTTCATATATCACTGATCACAAATGCAATACTACTGCAAAGCAGACCCTTTTTGTTCAAATTCCTGATCAATCAAAAACAACACCGCAATCAAAAAATGTCACCTCTGGCCAAAAGAATTCCGAAGGACATATGGGATCAGCGCAAAGACACCATTCTCCAACTTTGGCATGATCGTAAATTACCTCTAGTTAGCAAGCACAACCGTGATGATAGTGTGCAGAGCGTGATGGACTGGGAATATGGATTCAAGGCCACGTGAGACCGACCCTAACCCTCTCATAAGTCCAACTTGAGCTAACTGAATCCCTGAGATTAGTAAAGCGCAGTACGAGAAATATTTCCGCGAGCTTGACCAGCCCAAAAATCTCAAGAAAGAAGAATGGAGGGCAGTCCACGTCAAACTCCAGGAACTTTTGCGCAAAGGAATCGAGACCCAGATCAAGGTCTCAGGCAAGGTTCTGAGCAAGAAAAGACTTTAGAGGTCTTCTCGCAATGTCTTCTCAGGGGTCGAGGCATCACAACATAATCTTGCTGGTATGTCTTTGGTGGCAGGCTTGAGTATATGCTGACAGTTTCTAAGGGTGTGCTTTACCTCTACCTCCTCCCAACCGCATTGCAATAGAGACTCGCGGACCGGATGGCGAATGGTTGACGTACAGCGGCAGAAATAACAGTGCGGATACCCATTCCCGTGCATTGTACACACATCATACTGTCCTTCAAACTTTTGAACAGCCCGCTCTACCATCTACGTTTGCGGATAACAACCCGCTCATGGGCAGTTTGGATGATGTCTCGCTACTTTTCTCGCCTACATTTTCTCCATATGGTAATGCTACTTCTGAACCAGGAGGCTCACTATCTCAAGCTCTGATGAACTTTCGAGAGCGCAAAGAAGTTTCCCTCAACAGTCGCCAGTCGCCACAATTTAATCCCTTCACACCATTCATGGACGGTTTACATAGCCCGACGGCCGATAATACATTAACACCATTACAAGACTGTTGGAACTCTTTCTACGGTTCTTATGAATCCGCATATCTACCCCAGTACTTGAATCATTCATCTTTCTCTGGCTTCGAGAGTGTTTATCCAGGCTGGTCCGGTTCGGATCATAATTCCCACATTGATTTCTCCGAATATACTGAATTAAGTGTTCATTGGAGCTCGCAAACCCCTCATACTAGTAGAAATCCTACGCAAGCACTTCTCCGAGATGTCACCGAAGTTCTGACGAGGAAATCCATTTTTACCAAGACACAAACTTGCCTCAACCTGAGGATGTACTGGATTCTTTGCTTTCATTGCTACCTGGAAGTTCGCAGCAACAGAGCTTCGGGCAGACGAGCGATATTTCCACCAATAACGCCATATCTGACTCAGTATTCCGTAGCGCACTCCTGTTCTCAATCGCCAACGGCTTCGCTGGTCTCAAGGACATTCCACCTGCTATTATTCTCGGGATTCTAAGGAAAGACACCCAAACGACCTCTCATCTTTTGGAATATTTCAAATCAGCCCCATCCGCCCAAGTAAAATCTCTTGCAGATAACCTATTCCGAGCTACTTCGAAGCTTGCGACGAGGACGCTGTCCGACTCATCTTCCAGGCCACCCGGGGCTCTTCCAGTGCCATCGATCCAAACCAGACGGTCTGCAAGATTAGGGACTACCGTGGAGTGTTTAGATCGTATACGCCGATTGAAGTCGCTGCTAGCTTTCGCCATCTTGGCATCGTGAAGATCCTTCTTGCGGAAAATGCCGACGTCAACAAGACATACGTAGACTTGGCGAGCGAGGATGAAGAGGGCGAAGAGGAATATGCGCGTGGAGCGCTAGAACTCGCAATCAGAATCCATGGCAACTTCGAAGCAGTTGATATCAATCTTGTCCAGGCAATTCTTGATGGCGGTGCAAAAGTGCGCATAGAAATCATCAAGGCTGCTATTCAATGGGGACAGATCGACGTCATCTATAAGCTAATCGACCGAATTCCGCCGGCTACGCCTGACCGGTGCTGGAGCAGTTACGAAGTTCTGACAAAAGTCACTCAATTTCTGGAGAATAAAGTAGCTACAGAGGTCGTCAAACAGGTCTTTCACAGGTGTACCTGTGCACTAAGTAAAGGCGCGCTGGGCTGTCCAGAATGCGAGGACGAGACGAATAAAACTCTCCGCACCGCGGCAAGGCGCGGGAATTACGAGCTTGTTAAGTGGTTTCTCTGCACTAACACAAAAAGGGATGGAGTTTTGGCTGCAGCAATCAGAAGCGGAAATGAGGAGACGATGGAACATTTGTTCCTTTACGGCGTTAGCATGGTTCAAGGATCAGTGTCTCTGAGTGACATAATAACTTCACCAACAACCAGCCCCGAACCACTCCGCTTCGTCCCCCCACCCCACTTCGTCTCCCCACCCCGCTTCGTCCCCTCTCCCCGCTTCGTTCACTTCGTCTCACCCAGCTTCGATCCCAAGACGACTGCTCTGGCAGAGGCTATCAGATCGCAGGATGAGAATCTCGTTCGAAGAATTGAGCAGCTAGGTGCATTGTCTTATATTAAAGATGATGACAAAGATAACCATTTTGAAGCAGCTTTATGCGTTGCCGCTGAAATCGGCGACATCGACTATATCCATATGCTGTTGCGACGAGCTCCAAACAAGCGCGGAAACTACTTAACGGATGCGCTTCTCATAGCGATTCGTAATGACAAAACAGATGCTGCCTTGGTGCTTCTCGATAATGAAGCCGTTGTCACCAAGAAAATGGATGGTTGCCCGCTTGACCAATGGGTAGCATTGGGTGAAGCCTTGTACAGGCAGAACAGAACAGTTATGGTAGAAATCCTGGAACATAATCCCATACTTGGCTTCCCTTCGCGTAGCTTTTATGAAGGCACTTCACTAATGGAACTCGCTGGACTGTGGGGTAACTTGTCAGTTGCTGAAGATTTATTATTTATGGGCTTTGGGGAAGCAACATCAGCTCTAAGAACAGCAGTGGAGTCAAGGAATAATGATCTAATAAAGCTACTTCTCGAACGTGGAGCAGACCCAAGTAGCTCCGATATATTTCGACGAACACCTCTGAGGGAGGCCATCGAGAATGACGACAGCGATATAATTCAGCTTCTGATCTCCCGGGGCGCCGACCCGGCAGAAGAGAGCGCTCTCTATGTGGCTATCGAGAAAAATCAGGAGATTTTCGGCCAACTTCTTAAACTCTTTTCCGCAAGGTACCCTTTTGGAAAGGAAGGGTTTGGCGGTTACTTGCTGATCAAAGCTATTGATAAAGGTGACACTATGCTTCTGGACAGTATGATAGACGCAAAATTCGACCTGCAAGCTTTCTGTGTTGGAGCCTCAGGGTGGCAGCTTAATGCATTGGGTTTTGCGATCCAGAATACTGAGGGGACGGCCGGTGGCCTAGCACTTCTTCAGCATTTATTGGGTACTGATAGACTGGACTTAAACCGCCCCTCCCGCAAGCGTTATTCCAGTACAATATTGGATCACGAGACACCGTTGATGGTTGCTATTGAGACTAGGAGCAAAATAGTGGTGGAGCTGCTCCTGGCAAACGGCGCAGATATTCACCAACCTGCGAAAAGGGGCATTAAACTCACTCCTCTACAGAAAGCATGCCAGATAGGTAGTTTTAAGATGGTGGAGCTTCTGCTAAACAAGGGAGCCAAAATTGACGAGCAGCCTGCGTGTAGTGGTGGGGCAACTGCTTTACAACTAGCTGCCCGCAGTGGGAGCATCAAAATTGCAGAACTTCTTCTGAGCCGCGGAGCCAGGGTCCATGAAGCGCCTGCTAAGTTTAAAGGAAAGACAGCATTCGAGGAGGCAGCAGAGCACGGCTGTATAGGAATGCTCAAAGTTCTCTGGGATGCTGCTACGGCAGCTAGCACACCCTTCAAACCAGAACAGTTAGAGAAGGCCAAAAGCCTTGCTCTTGGCAATAGCCATAGAGGTTGCGTTGAGTATATTCAATATTGTTATCTAGAGTGTCTTCAGTTGTTGGGTAGAATTGAGCCAAATGGAAGTGGAGATAGCTTGGAAGATAGTTAGATTTATCATTATTGGGGCGATTCGGCCACAATCACCACGAATAGCATCAAGATGCCCCGCACACTGTGATTGTATGTGTGAGATTGTGAGAAATTGGGTGTGCATGCGATTGAGTCCATCTGGAGAACTACGGCACAAAAATACTACCGCTAGCAATGGACCACTGGCACCACATCGATACTATATGCACCATCTAGGTGCTCTCAACCGGCAGCTATCCGGGATCCTTCCTATACTAGGATAAGTGAACTACTCTCCCCTACTATCCTAATTCTGCTCCCCATAAATCAAATATAACATCGACGGATTTCCTTGAAAGATATGAACGAATCTCAAGCCACCCCACCACCGCTCGAAGCGTACATACCTCCCATGTTCTTACGTTTCTGCTATCTACCATCTCATCTCCTCCCATTTCTCGATACTCCTTCGGAAATCTCCCCTAGAGATACCAAAATCACTCCCTTATCTACTTCCTGGCACCCAGCTTACACTCTATCGACACCAGATCACCTTGCCAAGCCTCCCAACCAGACTAGAAAACAACATTACTTTCTCGTATCACCAAACCGAGCAGTCTTCGGTATAGGTATTCGCTGGGAAAATAGCCCTCCTAGCATTTTCTCATCGTCGGAACACCGGACAAGAAGACGTATACGAGGGGTCTGAAGTGTCGCCGGCGGCCGGCGCAGAACGTTCTTCGGAACTGCAGTCATTTGAACATCTCATCTTCTGATTGACTTCCTACTACACCGTCTACTGTCTTCCTTCCCCACCTTTCTCCTTACGTTCCTGATATCGACTTATGAATGCCTTCCTCAGCCTTGCTCCTCGGGCTATGGTCCTCCGTTTTCCCCGCTTCTCTGTGCTACAATCCTCTGAGTCAGATGCCTCCTCCTCATCTTTTTGCATCTAGAAATATCTTTTCTTCCCATCAAAATCTATTTACTTTTACACTCGTCATCTAACTTATCTTAACAAAATCTTACGTGAAGAAAAACATTACATTGAAGTCTTTTTTGGTTTAGTATCCGGAATCCCAAGGATATCGTCATGCCTCGTTGCGTTGTATCCAATGGTCATAACTCGACATGCTCAAAGCCTAGCCTGACTTTGTATATGGGAGACAAGCTACTCAAGACCTCACCATATTGCTCTAAACGTTTGTATCCCAGATCAACAGCCGATTTCTTATAAGCTAGTTTAAGTGTTTCTAACTTTCTAACAACCTGAGCTCTCAGACACTTGTGAAATGCAACATTGCATCAACTACAAGCCGGTTGATATGGAGATATGTCAGACCTGTGAAGATGCTGGTAAGCCCGATACACATTCTAGACCTGTCGATGACATGTCTTCTAACGTTTGTATATCATCAAGCCAAAGCGTATAAAAAAGCCAATGCCGAGTTAGATTCAAGATGGTTGGATTAAAGTAATAATAGGGAAGCATGAGGGCGTGTTGTTACAATCGGTTTCATATTATTAGGGGACCTTAGGCTCAGTGACTGGCTAGTCATAGTAGAACCCTTAAAGAATCATATGATCTACGCTGGAAGTGTCGTAGGATCACTGGAATTGAGTACGGGCGAGCACTTGAACGATCTCACAGCGAGAATGAAGGCCTGTATTATCGGATGGATTTTGTTGTTACATCGCGCTTCATGCACAACTCAAACCTTCATTTCCAGTGCGCTGCAGAGCCGGCAAGCGCGGAGGGCCGGTTCGCGAATCTCGATATTGTACTTCCCATCGAAGAATCCCACTCGCACCAGATGAAGCGTGAAGAAGTTCCTGACTATCGCCTAGCTGTCTTTTCGTAACAAGAAGTCCCTCCATCTTCTCATCTAATTCTCTTTCCTAATCCTCTCCCCCTCCTGAGCCCATCCCTTCCAACCACTGACTGGAACTACTTATCTCATCTTATATCTACACTTCCTTTCAAAATCCACCCATCCTTTACTACTCAATATATTCCATAAAAGTAATCAGCATTAAACTATTATACTCTTTCACAACACCCACTCGCTCAGACTCCCCACCATACCTATACACCACCCTCCCTATTAACACCCCCCTCCTCTACACCCTCCGTCACTTCCCCCCTTAACTTTCTCACCAACCACCTCACCCCAACACACCCCGCCTAATTTCTATTCCTATATACCATCTCTCCTTCTACAATCCTCCTCACCTCCCCATCTCCTCTACCACTTCCCTATTCCCATTTCCTATTCCCATTTCCTATCCCTAGTACCTCGAACCTCAACCCCTCTCCCAACCTCAGCCCTCAAATACAATCCTCAGAACCCTGGTCCCTTTCCACCTCAACTCAACCCCCCAAACCTGCCTACTATACCATAAAACCACCAAAACAGCTACTCTTAGCAACCGACTACTATACCATCTCATCACCTCCGCTCTGACCTTCAAACCCCCTACGACTCGCTTATCAAACGATCTACTACCCTCCACCCCACTACTTACTTACAACATAACCTAAATCCATCTTCACCGGCCTAGCTCCGTGTTCATCGTCCTAACCTATCCCATCATATCCCGTCCTATATACAAATCAGATCACATACCCTCACAAACAATAACTCGACACTACCTCCTTCCTTGCCCTCTTCTTCCTTTCTATATACTCTAACTTCCATCGACATACACCCACCACACACTCACATATCAATAAACATTCCCCTATTTACAAACCCACTCCCCACCTCCACCTCCGTCCTCCTTTCCAGCCCTTCTCTCCATTGATTTATTCTTCTCCTCTCTCTATATTTCAACTCACAGACTCCCCTACCTTCCCCTCCCCTACCTTACGCTATCTATTCAAGAAACAAAGAATACCCAACGCATCAAGAACCAGCAAGACTCTACCCGCTACAAACAAATATCTCTTACCGCACCATACAATCCCCATACATACTTCCTTCGAATCCTTCCTAACACTTCAAGACCACAACATCTCATCTCCCCAAACACCAGACACCAGTAGTATCCTCTTTCAAACCAAACTTCCTCCTCCAGACCAAACCCAACTACTCCCATCATACTCATCACTCAAATCTCACATCACATCACAGGCAAACGGATTCACATTTAACACTCAAGTAACTCATCGAAAGAAAGCATATATTTTTATACACCCGCCCATGCGTCCATCCAACCATCCGTAAACATATCACAATTAAATCATATCATCTAACCATCCTGCATGTACAACCAGTCCCCTCTCTAACCCCAAACCAAAGGTATCTCATCCCATCTATCTATTAAAAAAAAGTACCATCTAAACCACCTTCTCCGGCGCCGCATTCGCCTCATCCGACGCCCTGTCATGACTCGAACCATAGTTCTTTCCCTGTACACCATGTCCCGCCATAACCGGATCATAGTTCGGGGTTCCAGGAACCTCACCGGCCAACTCCTCGAGCGTCTTTCTCTTCGTCTCCGGGATCAGGAAGGTGGTGAAGAGACCACACAGCATGAAGAGGGCGAAGATTTGCATAACATGGTTCAACCAAGGAGAAGCAGCAGCACCAGTTGCGCCGGCCTTAGCGCCACGGGTTCGGAGTGGACCGAAGACGACTTGTGCGACAATAGCGCCGATTTTACCCGATGCGGCGGAGATACCGTGGGAAGTGGAGCGGTAGCGCGTGGGGAAGCATTCACCTGGGACGATGAAGGTGGTGGAGTTGGGACCAAAGTTGAAGAAGAATTGGGCGATGACGTAGAGGCCGAGGAGGGCGTGACCGCTGAGTTTGTGGTAGGCGAAACCGATGATGATGAACACGATGGTAAGAATTGCGAAGCCCATGAATTGAATTGGCTTGCGACCAAGGGTATCGATGGTAGCAACGGAGACCCAATAACCTGGGATAGCACCGGCGCAGACGAGAATGAGATTGCCGACAGCATTGTTGTAGAAGACTTCGTACATGTTGTGTCCACCAGACCAGCCAATTGCAGATAGGATGACAGAGTTATTAAGACCGAGACCGTAGTAGGCAACATCGAGGAAGAACCATGATCCTGCGGTACCGAGAAGAATCTTGCCGAAGCGCCATTGCTTATAGTGTCCGATGAAGTCGCTCCAGCTGGCCTTGGGTGTTTCGAGAGCTTGGCTGCCTTGGGCCATGGTGGTGGCACGAGCAATCTCATCTGGGTGGCCTTCGTTCTTTCCGTGCATGTATGCGTTAACGTCTTCGCCGGCCTTGATAACATCGCGGGCAACATCGAAAGTGTAACGAGGAGTTTCGGGGATGGTCAAGCGGTAGTAGAGGGCGATGCAACCTGGGACGGCACCGAATCCGCTGTGCGTTGTTAGACGAGTAAAAGTCACACGAGATCATGCTGTACTTACATGATGACACGCCACATCTTATCCACAGCCAATTGGCAAACACCGGTGCAGGTGGAGGCTTTGGAACCGGTAAGAAGAGACTCCTTGAAGCCGGCAGTGACGATCAAAGCCATGATAGCAGCACTGAATTGACCAATACCCTGCATGGCGAAAACGGCGTTCATCATGGCTCCTCTCCACTTTGTGGTAGCGAATTCGGATGTGATGACACTGGATAATGGATAATCACCACCAATACCGATGCCCTTTTTGCATATTAGACCAGAATTAAATTGTAGAAATATGCTCGACTTACCATCAATACACGCCAGAAGATGATAAGACCAACAATAGACACAGCGGGAGATGGGGAGGAAAGCGCCTGAGCGAGAGTAGCGAAGATAATGACCATCAACTCAAGACCGTACATCTTCTTACGACCAACAACATCTGCGAGGTATCCGAATCCGAGTTGACCAAGAACCGTACCACCGGATGTAGCGACTTTGATGGCGGTGTCGCTGGAAGAAGGAATCGCACCCTTGGAGACGTGGTTCTGGAAGAAAACTATACCCAACATCGAGGTCACCAGGTTGATGGCGAAGATCTGGAATACAGTTAGTTAATTGGTGTGAGTTTGGGTGCGAAGGTGTGCACTGACATCGTAGGAATCCGTGAAGAAGCCAATACCGGCCACCACACAGGCGCGAACATGGTACCATCCGAAAGGCGCCTTGTCGACCTCAGCAAGGGCGAGACGTCGTCGCTCGTTCACGTCGTCGATGTGAGCGAAGTCATTGTGGAAGTTGTGGAAAGCAGCGTTCCCTCCAGATGTGGTTGTTTGAGCCATTATGAGCGATAAACGAAGAGAGCACTAAGCCTTCTTCGAGTAAACGGCAGGTCTTGGTTGTGGAAGGGGAAGATTGCTTGACTTGAGGGACAAGAAAAGACAAGCCCTTGGAAGGGGGAACAAGACGGCTTATATTTGCTTTGGCCATGCAAGGTGGGATCTGAGAGTTAGCCATGATATCGTTCTTGTTTCTTATTCGGACCACCTCCGAACCCAAAAGTCTGGGCATTGGCCGGTGGCATTCTGAGGGCAGTGAATGGGTGGTGAGTCGTAAACTAGGCTGTACCCAGTCTCTCCCTGAATCGATAGAGCGCCAAGAATTAAGGTTGCAGCTGGCTCCGCTTGTCGAGGGCGATTGCTGCATGAGGATGCATGCGAGGACCGGGTTGGACAGGTTGGACAGGTTGGACGACGGGGAACATTCAGCCTCGGACATGGTATGAATAGCAGAATCGCCCGCTTCAGGCGAAATCCACTGCATCCCAGTCGGAGGGTTGTTAGTGGAGCAAAACAAGTGAAAAGTTAGATGATTCATTAGTCCCAGGCCGGTGGCTGCCGCAATGAACTCTGTATTTGCCCGTGATTAGTACAACACGAATCCTTCCGCGTTCAATATAAAGGCCAATGATATCCTTCGCTTCTCGCACGCATTCGCTTCTGTCTGTCGATACTCGCCGCAAAGCATCCTTTTCCACGTGCATGTTTCGGTCGAGCCGACGTGTTTACCTAAGAGGAAGCTTTCCTTTTCACGTACGCGCTTCCTCATGGTCCTATTGTTCCCAATGTGACGGACGGCTAAGTATGAGAATCCGAAAGGGAAAGCTTCTAGAACACGTGGGGGCAGCATACCGATGCCAGCCAGGCTGCTTTTCATGCAATGCAATGCAATTGGTATTCTCTATGGCTTTTCCCTTGCATTGAGCTTCAATTGAAAGCGTGATCACTTGCCATATACTGGAATGGATCATCTATCACCTTGGGGAAGCGCTGCAGAATCTCACAATCTCACAATCTCACCACTTTCTCCCACCTCTTCCTCCCACCCACATCCCTTCGGCCAGGAACGGGAACACAGCTGGCTTGTGATTCCTCCACCGCACCACACCGAGGAATTACTATTCTATGAACCAAAGTATCGAAAAGGACACACGAAGTATACACGTCTTGGCAAGACGTTGAAATCGTCCAATCAACTGTGGAGAAGTGAAAACGTGGTCCTGACTTTTCCCCAGGCCCCAGCTTACCTGGACCCAACTTTTAGCGCATCCCTTAAATTGTGCGCGAAACAAGACCAATTCGATACGACACTATACTCCAGACGGGTCGAGGTCCGCTCCTTATCTTATCGGACATTACTCTCTTCCACCAACTTCAAATACTTTCCTCTCAAAACATCCGACTGAACTCCAACTCAACTCGCTTGTAGGTTTCGTTTCTTTTCTTGGCTGGACTGTCACTCGCACGCTTGTTCTGGATTGTCGCTCTCACTCTGGTTGGCGGCACAGCGATCCAGACGCTCAAAGGGCATTTCCCGTGTCTGCCATGTCTGCCATGTCATGCCAAGCGACGAAGACGTAGGTCGCGAGGTCTGAAAATTTGTATTCTTTTATTGCGCCACCATCTACGGTATCTTGTCCCTGCCGGGGGAAGGCGCACGGCACGCGGCATGCGGCGAGGCGAAGAATTCAACATCGAGATCGTTAATGTGTGGCTTACATTCAGCTGAATTTTGAATCGTCGTGGGGGACAAGAAAATTGGTATTCGATATTCATAATGGATGATCTAAAGCTTTCGCTGATGTCAAGATATTCATAATTATGAATGATCGTCGTTCTTCGCCTTCTACAGACACAGATCACTACCGTTCCTGCGCAAATGATTGACGGCCATCTGTCGTTCGCTCTTTCACTACATCATATCAAATACGCTCCCCCTCAGCACTGAATGACTGACTTTCGACTACTATTATCATGACGATCTTGGATGATGACCTTGAGCCATGACATATCGACGTCCAAGAGCTCTCCTCCTTCACTTCGACATCTCCTCAAACCATTCGACCTTTTACCTTTGGCATCTACAACATAACCTTTTGGCTTTGGCATCTATCAAATCGGACGTGCGCTGCACAAATCAATACTGAACTGGCTATCTTCGCTCTATCTTTAGCCTACTATCCCGAAGTATGCGTACGGGTTGCCCGCTCTAAAGCATTATCTTCCAGCCTTGCATTCTCTTGCAGCCTTCGAATTCACTTCTTCAAACCGCAGAACACCGCATACCCTGTGCCTCCTTCTATAAATTGCGTCCCACGGTTGTTTTCGTCTTTGCCTTGGATATGCAGTTTCTATCTACGCCTCCTCGAAATCTGTGCCAGTTTGGTATTCAATGTTAGAAAGAGATGCCCCGAATGGTGACACCAGGCACATTGATTCGCTGATGGATGGGGGCAGTACACTCCTGTGTAACCTGAATCGCTTCAGTCGCACAGTCGTCTTTGCCTCCAAACATCTGTGATACGGGCTGGCACACCTTCAATTCTGCCTCGGATATATTTAAGGAAATAAGTCACCGTACGAGAAAACCCCGATGCGGTGGTTGTGTTGTGCATCTGCATGGCCTACTCCTGCATGATCTGCCCGATGCATGAGTAAGGGTATCTCCGTCCTCTTTCCGTCCGTCTCAACGCGCGGTTGGCTATACAATATGCACCAGCTAAGCATACTAATTTCCAGCTGGTCAACTTCGAATCGTAGCCTGGGATACTCGCACCTATCGATAGGTAGACAGGTAGGGGAATTCTAGTTTTGATTTGGCTAATGTGATCTGAAAGGGGCTACAGCTTCCCCAGGCTCTCATTCCGCTGTGCTTCGAACCCCCGATTTTACTTGTATTGTAGTCTTGTAGACGGTTGTCGACTCCCTCTTCAAGCAAACCAATCTCCCTTTCCAATAAGGTATTCACACTCTCCAGCTGAGTTTCTCCATCTGCATATACAAATCCCCGTCTATCATCTATTCGCCACTAGACGATGCATGTACATCTGAGTGCCGGCATACATATGTTCTGCTCTTGAAATAGATACCGGGAACCCTATCGATTGTGATTACACTTAATTTGCGAAAATATAATTAGAAAACATTGTTATCCAACACTTTGTTTTCCTAGCACCTGCAGCGTATGTCGTTGATAACTTGCAAAATCAATATCCTCTTTATCCCATATTTTTCCCAGCCCGTAACCTTCCTTACTCATTTCTCCCGCACGAGTTTATATCCCCTAATCCCCAGATCCGCGTATCATTACTCCACTCGTCTAAACCTTCCCTATTGTTCCCTCTTCCCTTTCTTCTCCACCAAAATTCTCTCCCCCACATTTCTCACTTTCCCACCTTTCCTTTTTGTGGATCATTGATAACTGTAAATAATGCCACCCTTGCACAAAAGCATAAACTCAGCTCCTATAGCTCAGTGGTAGAGCGGAAGATTGCAGATCTTCAGGTCCATTGTTCGAACCAGTGTGGGAGCTTCAATTGCTTCTGAATACGGTTGGGTTTGTGCATGTTTGAATTTTTGAATTTTTAAAACTTTGTTAGGGGGAGGGATGGGGTAAGGAGAGGGGGAGGGAAAGAGAATTTTTAATAGGTGACTTTTTGGGGAAGTGACCTTTAAGAGTGGCTTTTTTTGGGTGAGAGAAGGGGGAGATGGAGAGGAGCTATTTTCGAGTAAGAGAAAGGGATTTTTGGGAAGAAACATTTTTGTAAGACTCCGAAGGGGGGGAGGACGGGTTTTTCTGGCGGGGATGGAAAGAAAAGGAGGGGTTTGAAGGTTTGGAGGAGGGAGTCTGGGGTTGATTGCAATTACAAGGGGAGAGGGGAGAGTACTCTAGTGGTCTTTTGCAACTAATTTCAGGAGCCGGTGGGTGGGTATATAGTGGTATCAGTAGGTCGGTGAAAGCGAAAGCTGGAATTGATACTGTTGCTGTTGCTGGCAGATGTATATATATGTGTGTGTGTATGTGCGTGTATTATACTGCGGATGGATGAAGTTACCAGACAATCCAGACTTGTCGTTGCTTCGTTACAAAACCCTGCAAAGGGACAAGAATTGACTGGTTTGACTGTTTGCGGATAAGTAGTGTCATCTTAATACTTATCTTTTTCTGAAGAGTATATATCTGCACTGATGCGTTTAGTGTGGTTGATCGATCGGGCTCGAGCAATACTCATGGTTTACCTATCGATTGATCTATATATTAGATGAATGAGTGAGGAGTGCTTGACTGGTGGGGAAGGTGATTTCTTCGTGGGTAAGATGGAGGGAGGGAGAAACTTGAGGGAGGGAGGGTATAAGTGGTGGGTAAATGGGTGAGGTGAGGTAGTAAGTGAGCAAAGATTTCGTATACCCTACTGTTTTGGTTTGGAAATGTTGTTTGTCTGTCTGTATTCGTGTGTGTATTTATCTGTCTGTGTATTTATCTGTCTGTGTATTTATCTGTCCGTATATTTTATCTGTCCTTCTATCTATCTATCATTTAAATCTCGCTCGCAAAAATTCAATCAAACAAATCGTCCCATCGTCCAAGGAGTAAATACTTATATACAAAGAGGCAAAGTGAAAGAGTTAAATCCCTCGAATCATAAACCTCACCTTGCCCGTTCAACGCCAGTCTACGATATCAATCATCCACCAGCTGATCAATATCCGTTGGAAATAGTATCCGGATGTCTATCCTCCGATTCATCGTATGTTCCCTCCTCTGACGCGATTGATTGGATGAGATCTTTTGTTTTCGGTCCTGTGTAGGTTCTGTTTGATTGATGTGGTGTTAGTAAGAGGTGTATGGTGATGTTGCAGAATGGAAAGAAACGGAAATCTGATATCTCAAGAAAGGGAAGGGAAATGCGCATTCGGGAAAAAAGGAGAGAAGCCAACGGCCAAAAGAAAAAGGAAAAAACCCACCCCCTCGCCCCGGCCCACCACCACCCCAAACTAAAAATCCCAATCCCCACCCCCACCACCGCCGCATAATTCATATTCGTCGCCGTAACCGGTCTCACAGTCGGGAACATCAGCACCACGCTAATGAAGAAGACCCATGTACAAGCAATGGTATTTAAAGGTTTTTGCCATGCCCCGAGGGTGTAGGGACCGGGGATGAATTTGATCCGCGAGGCGTAGATGTTCCGCGCTAGGATCACGGCTGCGTAGGAACAGTCGAGGGCTGGGGCGGTGATGTTGAAGATGGCGACGATGGTGGAGGTGCTGCCGATGGCGATGGTGTTGAGGAGGCAGGTTAGGAGGACGATCAGCCAGACGGAGTTGAGGGGGGTGTGGGTGTGGGGGTTGACGAGGGCCCAGAATCTGGGGGGTGGGCGAGGTTAGTTGGGGTTGGTGCAGGGGGGCAGTGGGGGAGTGGAAGGATGGTTGGAAGCAAAGATAGGGCGGAAGGATAGGAGGGCGGAAGGATAGGAGGGCGGAGGGATAGGAGGATGGAAGGATAACAGGGTAGGTAATTGGAGAGATTGAAATATAGGAAGATGGGCGGATAGGAAGATGGAAGGATTAGGAGACGGAAGGACGATAGAAGGATAGATAAGGAAGCTGGGGTAGGAAGATACAAGGATACGAAGATGGAAGGATGGATAAGCAAGCTGGGGGACAAGAAGAGGGAAGGATGTAAAGATACAAGGGTAGGAAGATGGAAGGAAGAAGGAAGGGTGCATAAGCGCGTTGAACAATTGAACAAGTACGGAATTTTAGATGCACAAGTAGACTACATGGCAAATCCAATGACGGAGAAATATCAAATGCAGGAATGAATAATGACAATGAAAGGTGAACATACTTCGAAAATGGAAGAGCACCATCACGCGAAAACGCGTATGCCATCCTAGTATCCGCGAGCATAGCAGAGCATCCTGTGAAAAATTGAACCAGAATCACAAAAAACCACATTGCAGTTGCTCCACGCTTTCCCGCTGCATTAAGGAATATTTGCGCCGCGGGCATTCCAGTTGGAGATGCAATGATAGCGTCAAGGTCTGTGGCGCAGAAACAGAATGTTACTGTCAGCATCCAGCCCACGACGCCGGAGATGGTAACCGCCCAGCGAATCGCCATTGGGCCTCGAATCGCGGCGTCATGAGTTTCTTCTGACATGTGAGTGGTGCCGTCGTAGTCGGTCATGGTCCATGCTACCGAGAGGAAGGACAAGAAGAATGAAAACGGTGTACCCCATCCGGAACCATTGGTGAAATGAGTGAAGACCCAACTCGCAGATTGTTTGTTCGGCGTGAGAACCAAAAGCGCGATGCATATCGCGATGGATGCAAGTACGTTGATGGGCATGAACCACGTGACGATGCGATGAAGCCATTTGGTGGTTAGAGAGCAGATCACCCCCATGATGATTAGAATACCCCATGATAGAAGCGCTGTCTGCAGGGCCGTCGGCGAATAGGAGTAGGAGGTTCCATCGAATTCGGAATTCATGCTCACGGCCGCTAGAATGAGCTGTGAGACCGTGTATGCCACACTAGCCACACCGGCCGTTTGGCCTAAAAGGTTGCACCAGCCAATTACCCAGGACCAGATCGCCGCATGTTCGGCGGGGACAACGTTTTTTGTGACGAAATACATCCCCCCTGCCGTCGGGTATGCTGATACTAGTTCCGACACTAATGGCGAATTAGCAAGGAAACAAATGAACTGGAAGGGGAGTCCACCAACCCGAGCTTGATATTATCTGCGCCATGACGGACCCGATAAACCAGGCCCATACTGATGCTGCAGGTCCGCCTAGGCTCAATGGACTACCGAACGTGGCGGGGACGGAGCCCAATACACCCAGGACGGAGACGGCGTATGACAGAGTTGACCATTTTGAAAAATGTCTTCGAAGGTCCTAAGAGAACGTTGGTACGCTTCTGGTAGAGTGAGCGATAGACATTACCTGTGTATATCCAATGCGCATCAACAAGCGTTCATCATCATTCTCAATCGAGGCCATTCTATTACCTCGCGGGTTGAGGCTCTGTGATTTGTCAGTTGCGGGAATACTTAGACCCTCCAAACTGTCCTTTTGATCCATATTTCATCAGTTGGGGAGTGTAAACAGTTGTTCGTAGTGAGAGCTTTGAGAGATACATGTCCACACTTGTGTGGGTTGTTGGGGAGATATATAAAAACGCTAAACGCACATTGAACTTAACGATCCAGTAATACCAAAATGCAACCGCTTCCCTTACGACAAACACAGGATGTGACGAGGATACTCCTCAAGCAGGTTGGGCCTCGCTGTGAAACTTTCTCGACCACAAGAATTCCTTCCCCTTCCCTGTCAAGGGCTTCCACGAAGATGACGATCGCGGGGTTATGAATTTTCAAAAAAGCGGCAAATGAAAACACAACTGCAGGCAGTTCTCCTTCTTCTTACGAAGTTACGACCATGAAACGTGCATTAGCCCTTGCCGGACAAAACTTGATGCCAATAAAGGAGCGCTATATGAGCCTTGAGGTTAGCCAAGTTCAAGCCCAAATGTGGGCACAAAAGGATGGAAACACAAATGAATGGAATGCGAATTGATGTTGATTAGATGATTAGAGGTTTGTGAGCGAGCGACGTGTAACATGCGTGAAAAAAAGCCGAAGGGGACAGGGGGTTGGGGGTAGCTGGGTGGGGTTAGTTACGGCACTCGGGTAATTCAAGGATTTCGAGGTCGCTGTACTGTAACTGTACCATGAGTTATTCTGTCATCCCGCTGCTGTATCTTCATCCCCACGCAGCTTGATAAGCTTGTTGTCTGAGGGGAGGCGCAGGCGGGATAAGACGAGGGACAGCCGGTGGGTATAGAGCAGAAATGAAGTCAAGATGCGAAGTGCGGGGTCGATGCGACGAGACAGACGATACTGCAGACGTACGGGAGATTCCATTGTAATCCAAGGTTCTAGCTTGTTGGGCTTGTTAAGGGGCGTTGGTATTCGACTTCTTGATGGTTCAATAGTACGACAGACCATTGCACGAAATTACTGCAGCAGTCTTGGTATTTTCATTAGTTTTAGCATTGTGCCAACGTTGTACTGTGACATCGGAGACAGGCTTTAGCAAGTGACGCCTTCTTCCACTCAAAGCTAGGAGACGGCCCGCGTAATCCACTTTCCGTTGGCCTGTTCGTTGTTGAAGTCTTAGTATTACTAGTATCATAGTATCACAACATGACTGTACACATGCCTTGATATAAGGCATGTCCTATATTGTGCTGACTTCGTCCAAAACAACTACTGCACAGCGCCCATACTACGATGAGTAAGCTCTTGTCTTGTAAGTGAGTTCGAACCGACAGAGCGATAAGATCGTGATCGAGTTTCAAGTCTCATGTAATCGAGGTGGGACCCTTATAACGCAGAGTTGCGATTTGCAAAGGGACGTGGAGACTGGGACGTGGAGACTGGGACGTGGCGGTCAATGATTTTCCCCAGCTTCTCCCGAGACCATCTCCTCATACAGATGATGCGTCGCTAACCATCCCCAAAGTTATATTATCTTATTTATACTTCTAAGCTACGTTGTGTAGCCTATCTGTCGCTACCCACTGCCGTATTGCGACAAGTACTGTACTTTGTAGATTCTGCACAACAGAAAAGTACGAAGTGCAGCACGCCCGCAGCAGCGATGTGGGGGGCACGGGGGGTTAAAGTTCCAAGCTAAGGGGACAACATTGTTCTGTGCAAGGTTCGTACAGAATCTCTTGGGCTCTGCAACTTCATTTCCTAATGCGGGAAACATCTGATATCTGATAAATACTCCTTGTGATAAGGCTGGAGACCTTGGTCAGGGAAGATTCGGTATTGTTGGGAAGCAATAACATTGGGCGTACTTCGTAGGTTGTACGTGATTTCTGCACGTAAGTTACACGCTTCACGTCAGTTATACTTTTGTCCTGTACGAAGCTGCAAGTTGATCACGGGCATGTTGTGCTTTGTGCATCGCACAGGACAGTGCAGAGAAACGTAATCATCGACTCGTGTACGGAAGTATATCGACTTTGACAATTGGAACTACTGTTTCTAGAACATTTCAGAAGTTCTCGTGAGATCATAGCCTGGAGCAGATGTGGCTGGAGCCTTGATTGGCGATTGTGGCTAGAGCAGAGGTAGGCCGTGGCCGTGCGTGGCAAGTGCATTATTACATAAGTCGTAAACAACAACATTCCATTTTCGTTGGTGCAGGGCACACCGTTTCAGGAAGACACAACGACTGAACATGTCACTGCAGCTATGGAAGAGCGGGAAAGCGATGATCGAGACATCAGTGATGATAGTCTGTCGATAAAGGATGAAGAAAGGGGCTTCCGGGAGACTCCGGTGTTGCCCGGTAGGGGGAGATGGAGGCGGAGATGGCGAATGATACAGGATTGGTATTAAATGTTCCGAGGTTGGCTTGGGATTTCCAATTAACGTCTGACCTAGGTTTTGGATAGCGTCAAGTATCGCTTCAATTTTCACAGCAAGGAGGGTTTTGACTTCGGGTTTTCGTAAGTGCTCGTCCTTGGTTTTCAGGTAACTTTACTGACAAGCACTCCAGCGTACCGTAAGTGTTAGCATAAATTCGCTAGAAATTCCGCTCTCAATTCCCATCACGCGAGGTATTACATTGCTAACCAGCTCTCAGCAATATGTTTTATCGTTCTTTTGCAACTTATGGCATATCTTGGTTTGTGCATTGTCGCGGCGCTGGCTGGTCTAGCCGATTATTTCACGAGTATTCCGGACCCAAATCCACCAAAGGGACCATCGTTCCGTCAGACTCTTTTCATTCTTATTCGACATTTCTTTAAGGTGGTCGTTTCTATGGCAGCATTGGTCTATGGCGTTCAAGCACTCATGTTCTTCCCTAATCTGGCTGTGTATTCTACACTTTTGGTGCGTCATGTATTTCTCATTACCCCTCCATGTGCTTACCTTGCCATAGGTTTCAACTTATGCATTTGATGCGTTGCTTTTCAGCTTGGCATATGACTTGAGACTAGTACCTCGCGATCAAGGATTCGATAGAAGTATCGTTTTATGGGCTCTAGCTGTTGGTGTTCTTGCTTCCACCATAGTCTATGCGGACTACCGACTAAACATGGAAGCCCTTATGTTCGCTGTTGTCGGGATCTTCTGCATCAGTCTTGCGAGGATGATCGGTGCGATTGGATATCAAGCACCAGACCCCAGATACCCTTCATATGGAGCATCATTGTATTTTATGCTCTGGGGAGGTTTACCACCTTGTTTGTTTCTAACCATTCATGCTGCTTTTCGATTTGAAGATGTTGAGCAGGCTTTCTCCATCGTCAAAACCTGGGATATTTGGGCTTTTCTGGCCAACCTGGCTCCTGGAGCACTAACACATGTTCTTTGGAATACCCCTTTGCGTTCTACACTCGCACTTTCTACGACGGAAGGCTCTCCCTATGCGGCGACTGAGGAGAATTTACCAGATGCGATTGATACAACACTTCATCTGTCGGTTGGCTTACTGCTGTGCAGCATTTTTTGGGAAGAGAATATCTTGGACAGCTCTCAAGTGGTCGCGTTTATTCTCATCTACGTTATCAGTGTAGGTCCGAAGGAGATTGCTCTCTACATTCCGCGATTCGTGAATTCTGTATATTCGTTAAGGCGCAGAACGTCGGTCTCAGGACGGAAGATGTACCAGTTGTGGCATACGCCAATACTACTTTGCATCGTCACACTTACCTTCGCCATTCTCAGCTCATTCGGAATGATTTATTGGATAAATATCATTTCACCAGAACATAACTCGATAAATTGGGTAGGGCCAAAAACTCCCTTTCTTGATATCACCTACAGAGCTCCAACGAAAAGTAGACTGGAAGTAGTCATTGCGCATTCAGAGGGTGATCCCGTCAATCATCTGAGGGAGCTCATCACCGGCGTCATGGGATCTCAGCCTGCCGTTCTGGCTCACCAACCCCGTGTAATAATATATACGAAGCAGCCCAACACGGAAGACTCTACTATGGACATTGTCGAGCGGATTCGAAACACGGTTGGAAAAGAACGTGTTATTCATCCACGACCGAACATCGGAGGTGTTACAGAGACATACCTCAATCATATCCTTAAGAACTGGGAACAGCTACCAACACAGACCTTATTTCTTACCACATCGAACCACACTATTCATAATCTGGATCTCATCATGCGTCGTCTGTACAATTATTATGATCCCGCAGCCCATTATCCTGCGGCCGAAAACATGGATGTATTGACCGGCTTCCTCAACCTTGGGGAATATACTACATGCGATTGTTACTCCTGCTATGACTCCCACGGATGGAATGACACTTTCCAGCTCATCCCACCGATGTGGTCCGCCGCCCGTCCAGTCGAGAGGGGACAGCCAGAAAACCATTGCAAGAAAGCACTCATCACCCACGGCAACAATTTCCTCGCCTCCGCAGCCAGAATCCATGGAGTGAAGAAAGATGTCTGGGAAACATTAGGCGATGCGCTTTCGAACCCCAGCATCTATGGATGGGCTCATGATCGTCTAAGGATCGGAGGGAAGGATAGGGAAATGTATGGACTGAAAGACAGTCTTGAGAAACCGTTTTTGGGGTATACGGTGGAGAGGTTGTGGGGGGTTCTGTTGTCGTGTTCGACGCAGGAGATTGCGTGGAAGTGTCCTAATTTGTGGAGAGGTTGGAGA
Source organism: Rutstroemia sp. NJR-2017a WRK4 (assembly GCA_002946385.1). Classification (NCBI taxonomy): domain Eukaryota; kingdom Fungi; phylum Ascomycota; class Leotiomycetes; order Helotiales; family Rutstroemiaceae; genus Rutstroemia; species Rutstroemia sp. NJR-2017a WRK4. The sequence goes on along the minus strand of NJPR01000140.1, from coordinate 137,783 downwards.
AATGGGGGGAGGAAAGAGGATTGTGCGTGTCGGGATTGAGAAAAGTATCTATGATATCTTTGTCGGGGAAGCGAACGGCAGAATCTCGAAGTATCTGAAACGTCATCGGTGAGGGTGGAATATTATTCGGTGTCAATTGGTCGGTTGTGGTGTAGGTTTTGTATATCACCTCACTGGCGTGATACGCCTTAGACTGTATTTTTGTATACTGGATGCATGGGTAGGATAAAATAAACGGAGTCTTTGCTGATGAGGTGGAAAAGGGAATATCATCAAATCATTATGTTCGAGTACAAGCAACCAAAATGCTTCTTGGGTGGGTGACCGCAACTCTTTATTAAATTGAAAAGTTGAGAGTTTGGTATAAAAATTGGTTTGTTAGACAGTTGAAGCTTAATATTACGTGAAGTTCACTGACCAAATTCACCGCAAATGTTTTGAGCTTCTCTAAATATAGAATGCAGATCAGGATCTCAATGTGTTGTTATTCTTCCCCAACGCACGAGTGGCCCATAAGACGCCCATGCAGATGCATGTCATGTCATACCAACAGTTGGTCGCTGCGCCGCAGATCCTCGACACCGATGAGTCTTCGGCGTGGTGAAGATTCTTTATCTTCTACAAACCTGCGCCTGCGATAAGTTGTCTTTCAATCACACTTCCGAACATCGTCTTCAATCAACTAGATCTCAACGGAAGAGCTCTTCACTCCTCAAAATGCCAACCAACTTCCTCAGTCTCCCCAGTGAGCTGCGCAACGATATCTACGAGCAAGTCCTAACAGGATTGTCCAACATTGTCGAAGAATCTATGAGCGACGATGACGACGAGGATAGCCATAGCCAGATCCTGGGTCTTCTGCTTGCGAACAAACGCATCTATCTCGAAGCCACCTCTGTCCTCTACGCAGTGACTACTTTCGACTTCAGTATTTACAGCATGCCCGAGGTGGTCACTTTTCTCGAGCGCATCGGCCGCCGAAACGCGAGCTTTATCTTAGACATTCGGATCTACTTTCCGTATTGGAAAGAACTGCGTAAAGCGAGAGTGACTTTTGAAGACGAGAGTGAGGCTGCTCTTGCGGCTATTCGGGACTATTGCACAAATTTGCGCACGCTTACGGCGGAGAGAAAAAGTGTTAGTGGTATGGAGGAAACGCTTCTTGTTCATAATCAGTTTCGTGGGGGTTATGAGATGCCAATGAGGGCGCTGCAGCTGGCCGATGAGAGGTTTAGAGCGATTGCGTCGCTGCGGGAGATTGTTATGGAGCTGGATGAAGGCATGCCACATACGTTTTTACGGACGGAAATGGAGCGGAGGGGCTGGAGGCTTGTTGAGCTTGAGGAGCATGTACCGGAGTCCCCTTTGCCCGGTGAAGATGAGAATGATGTTGGTGGTAATGATGATGATGCTGCTGCTGATGATGGTGGAGTGCTGGATGCCAATAACCATGTGGTTTCTGAAGGGGGCGGAGAACCGGCAGCTACTGCAGTGGAGGAGTGATGGATTGGCACACAGAAAGCTTTACATCCCTTCCCACATCATCGAGTCGATGGAGCAATGATGATGTTGTGCGATATAAAATCCCACTATACAATATACAACCCTAATCACTCTATCACTATTTCATTCCAACGACCAATAAACCTCTGGTGTGGTGCGGCTTAGCTGAATGGAAGTGGAAGTAGGGACAACAGGGTGGTAACGACTTAGTAACGGGGTGAAGACTACTCGGTAGCAGGAAAAGAAGCATATGAGAAAGGGACCTTCGCTCAATAGGTGCAGAGCCACTGAAGAGCTTCTTCAGAGGACCGGGTGATAAAGCACAGATGAAGTGCAGGGAATCGGATCTAGAGGAAATGTTTTCTATCCAAGTTAAAGAGAACAAAAGTCTCTAAATATATGTAGACCTCTAGATAGTAATTCTTCAACATATAAGCATCAATACATAATCAATACGCGCCATGAAATGAGCGTCAGCTGGGGGTTCTTATCTTTCTCCCACCTTCCTAAATGGTGGAATATTGCACCATCACGATAATCATTCGCGCAAATTTGTTTAGAATCCTTATTTCTGTCGGCTCAGTGCCCCTTCTCTGTTACAACTCTTCATATGGGTTCTTTCTCTTCTTGAGGAACGATCGATTGACGACGCAACTTTGTCGGTGCTTCGTCTTGCATTCTTTCTTCGTTCAAAGCCGAGGCCGAGGCAGTATGTAAATGGCACTGGATAAGGAAGCACCCCCTGCAGTGTACTCCGACCGCAGCAAGTGCAGCACCAAGCTTAGATCCTCGAATTTCTCTCAAGCTCAGGAAAATCTCGAGTTCAACGATGGCGGCTTCATTCGTGGGCTCGAAACAAATCTTATCGAGCAGCAAAGATTGTCATCTTGGAATTGGAAACTTCAAAACAACGAAGTAAATCTGGTTTTGCAGTCACCCTCCGCACTTTCGCAGGATAAAGCAGCAAGTTGACAGTCCCGTGGTAGCCAGCCACACTATAACTGGCTTGCTCCTACTTCAGAACGCTCAGAACCTCAATTTACGATATGCAAGTACAGGGGAATAGCAGGACTCTATTGAGGAAGACCGTTGTAGGCAGCAGTGTCGTCCCGGGCTTGCGTACCAATTTTGGTTTCGGTGCTTGGTGTTCGCACTCTACCTATCGGCCTTATTTCAATCTCAGCTTTGTGCGCCGTCGCTGATGAAATGCTCAGCCATGTACCACGCTTACCGCAGCAGGTCATGTGGTGTGCGATTCTGTGCGACGGGAACATCGGGACAGATTCCGTGTCGGGCTGCGGTCTAGATTCATCACGGCCACCACCGTTTTCTGGCTCATTCAGAGCAGCATTGAGGATAACTCTGGTATTCTCCTACTGCTGGGGTTGTGCACTGATTCTGGATAATCGGTGCAGTAGCATTAGTTACGGGGAATCACAGGAAAATCGCAAAACAAGCAGATCAAGGACACCGTAAGAGTTATGGAGGATCAGTATCAGTCACGGTTGGAAACTCTTCATTAGTCTGCCCTACGCCAGTTTTCCGAGAGACAGCCAGTGCAGCAAAGAGAACGACGAACGTTTACTAAATCCATCCAAATACTACAATAAGACTGAAAAAGTCAACAGCCACGCATTATTTCTCCGTATGACTTTTGCTACGCCTGATCGCCCCCACAAATCACCAGTCTAGCTAGTAGCTGGCCCAAAACCATCAATCCATTGACACTCGCAGTGTCCGCTGGTCGCGTTGAATACGGGATGTTTCTCAGAGATACAGAAAACGCCCGAGCAGCCTCCCGCAGCTCTTGCAACTGACTCGGGAACGCCCGTTGGTTCAAGGCCAGGAATCCATTCACAAGCACATTGACCTGTCTCTGCATTGTAGACACCGTGCTTCTCTGAGATACAGAAAGTGTCCGCGCACTGATCCGTTGGGGTTCCTGGCTCGAGACCCTCGATCCATTCACAGGTACACTGATCAGTCTCTGCATTGTAAACGCCGTGCTGCTCCGAGATACAAATAGTGTCTGCGCACTGGCCTGTTGGGGTACCAGGCTCAAGACCCTTGATCCATTCACAAGTGCAAGTCCCATCGGCTGCATTGGCGACTGGATGCTTCTCCGCGATACACAAAATATCGGCACATGGGTCGACAGATTTGGATTGTGGCTCTAGTCCGGGGATCCATTCGCAGGTGCACTGCTTTGTCTCTTTACTGAACACTGGGTGTTTCTCCGAAATACACACAGTATCAGCACAAGGCTCATCACGAGTAACTGTAGTGTTGTTAGGCTCCAATCCAGGAATCCATTGACAGCTGCAAGAATTCGTGGTTGGGTTATAAGACGCCCTTTGCTCGGCAATACAGAATAGATCGGGACAATCGGCGTCACAAGTACACTTCTTGGTCTCGGGATGATAGACCATATGGTGATCGATGATGCAGTGGAGAAGTGGACAAGTTGCCGGGATTTTGTTATCGACTTCGCATGTGCAATCTGTGGAGTGAGGAGCAAGAACCTTGTGGGCCCCGCTTGCACAGAACAGCGGGTTGGAGCATGTTGGAGCATTTGGTTCGCAAGTACATTTCTTGGTATCGGCGTGGTAAACTGCGTGAGTGGTGTCGGCTGCGCAGCGAATGTTAGGGCAGGTCGATGGATCAACTGCTCTCTCCTTGGTCTTAGTCTCGTTAGGCACGCACGAGCAACTCTCGGTCCTCTGATTCCACTTAGGTTGAGTTCCGGAAATGCAATTGGTGGCTGTGTAGCAGATCGTCTTCCCGTCGTTAAGTTTGCATGAGCAAGTTTTAGTGTCCGGGTTATAGAACGGATGAGTTGAAGATGCGCATCTTATGGTCGGGCATGTGGATGGATCAACACCTCTACGAGCTGTAGAAAGTAAGTATGAAGATCGAGTGGAAGATTTCGTTGAGTACATACCAATGGAGCCTGGAATCGCCAAAACGCCACTCAGCCCTATGGTCAGGGCGAACAACAAGGATGCTGACCGCATGTTTATCGCAACAGTACAATGCCCCTTAATGGTCTTGTTGATTGAGGGAGATGGAGATGAAATGAATTGCGAGCTGAGTATCGAACTTTATTCCAACATGCGCCTCGCCGCTCATTTATAGAACTTCTCAATGTCCGACAGCCGTCATCATACCAACAATAGCTTGTCTCAGCGGGATCAAATACGAGTATCTTGGCAGCTCAAACTTACGCTCTCACGCCAAGACCGAGCTGTGCTCTAACTGATTACCCCGCGAATGCCGAGATGTTCGGGGCTTAAGCCATCGCTCTTGCCCTGGAGGGTGGTTTTCCATTATGTCAAGAAGTGAAAATTTAGATGAAACTCTATAGACGAGGAACATTCGATGGATGACACGAGGATTCGCCAAGGTCAGCTCCAGGTGGTGCTACGCATCGACTCTCTGTACATGGCGTGGTCAGCTCGTGATGTTTGACGAAGAGGCTGATTGAGATGGGCGGAAAGTCAATCGAGCTGCACCGTAGTTGCGATTTCCATCCCTTACTTCGCTAACGATTGGCTTTCAACCATCTGGCGATCCGTTCTTTCTCCGCCAAGTGCTGGGCGGTGAAGTGCGCAGGCTGCTTTTATGATGTATACATGACAGCTCTTCATTGTGTATGCGCTTGTTTCAATCAGTGAATCCTTCCGCCATTTGGTATTCTTGATTGTGGAGCCGTTGTCAACCGTTGTTGCTGTTCCCCTTTTTACACACTGAATCGTATGTTCAGCACTTCATGTTTGGTTGTGGCGCGTTGTCCAACCGGAACGTTTCCGCCTAGCCTGTTCCGGACCCTGCTATATTTTCCATTATGTGAAATACCTGCGCTGCGGCTTAAGAATATCTCATGTTGTTCTGCAGTAAGCAAATTTTTTTAATTTAATATTCTCAATGCATGTGAGTGTTTTTACGTTTGGATTCTTCCAAGAACCAATCCCAAGTATCAGACTTGCTAAGTCAGCATCTTCTTCGTTGTCAATTTTTCAATACTTTTAATAGCTACTACACTGCAGCGGAAGAGATTCCTTTGCATGCTGTAACTGGAGATCAGATTAGATCCACGTGTTTTTCGTGTGTAATTGATTGACCGGAAGCGTTTCCTGGCATGATGTGCAGGGAAAATTCTATCCCCTTGTCTTTTCACTCCGCATTTCGCTAGACGAGTACTTCGGCTTACTGACCGTTGCAGTAGAAGCTTACTCGGAAGTGAGAGCCGCATTGGCGCTGGAGCTTCAAGATTAATGTAGAATTCGGTCTAAAAATCAATTAGTTCTACGGTAGAGACAGTCTCGTCTCCTCAGTTCGAGGTCCTCGTATACTTCATCATCAGACCGAAATAGATCGCATATATGCTGCTGTGATTGGCCTGACTTACCCTGGGGTCCGTCTGATCGGCTGGAAGAACCATGAGCTGATATTCCTACTTCTTACTTGGAAGTCACATGGGGCAGGGTGGAGAAGTCTTGGTAAGTAGGTAGGTAGATGAGACGCTGCGCCGCATGTAAGAATCTAGACCGAGTGCATTGACTGATTGGATATTTTAATGGCTAATCACTCATCTGCCCTCGGTTCCGTCTCTTTATCACACATCAACGAACTTCAGCTCGTAGTATGTGTGCTTCATATAGAGCGCGCTTGATGAACCGTTGATCAGATTGGGATACGCGAGCATGCCGGCTGCTGGGGTTGGACTGCGAAGCTTTTACATTTCTTCTACTTCGGGCTACTCGTAGATCAAATCCGTGACTGTACTCTACTTGGCAGAGCTTCATTGTTCACCGTCGTCATTCTAGAAGGGCCGTTTACGATGCTTCTATGATGATATGTCTGCTTGTTTTCGTCAAACAGTTTCCTTCTTGACTGCCAAGGTGTCAAATATTGTGGAGAAAAGAAATCCCGCAAGTCTGTTTTCCACATTTTTTGGATTCCATGGCGGAAGATGGTAGGAAGTCAAGAAACGAATGTTCCCACCGAGGCGCTCGCCATTTTTCAACAACTCGGCGCTGAAGGACTTTGTCGCTAGTTGATTACATGAGTATATGTACAGGCCTCTCCTTCGACTCTACAAGCTTCCCACAATCTCTTCATCAATCCAAGCAACATTGGGCTGCTGTCCTGTGGGCGTCATGAACACTGATTTTGGACTGTCGTATCCTCTGACTGTAACCGCATCTAGTTCTTTCGTCACATTGCCAGCCAAACGTGCCGTCAAGTTGAATCCAGGACCATAACTTTTATACTCCGCCATAAAAGTATAGTTATTATAGTTATCCGTCAGAGGATTAGTCGTCCACTTGGTATAACCCGCCGAAATAATTGAAGCATCCATGTATGTATTCAAATACACACTGCGGTGTTGGGCGTTCCATGGTCTACCCAACGAACATTTCTTCACCATCGATGGAGCAATTGACGAGTTCGCAGCATTCAAAAACGAGTTCGATACGTAACATCCGTATTTATTAGTAAACGTCGTGTTCGTCCCCTTCCATGCAATGACTCCGCCCCCACAGCCCCGCATCGTCAAATTCGACCGTTCAATCCACGCGGTCCCAAAACCGTACAGGAAATCCGTCTGCCCGGCGATTTCTGACCCGTAGAATAGAGCATTGCCAAGTTTGCCGATATACACAGTGTCTTGATAACTGTAGATACCGCAGTAGTAAAACCCAGCATTCGCTCTGCTGATACTAACAGCTAACGAGGGCCCCGCCGCTCGAGGAGCGAAATCGTTGCGGAAGTCAATGTTGTATGCGCGGAAATTATTGTTTCCGAACGGTGTTCCCTCGGGCACGGGGAATCCGGTGATTCCGGAGCCAGTCAAGCTGGCATTGAGGTTTGGCGCAACAGTTAGAATGGATGTGTAGGCGTTATCGGTGAGGCCGGAATTGGCACCATTGGCGGAGTTCCAGTGAATAGTTACGGTGTTGGAGGATTGCGCGGTGGGGAGGCGGGTTTGGCCTAGGAGGTGGACTGCTCCGGAGCGGGTGATGTTGATTTGCTCGGTGTAGTTTCCAGGGAGAATTAGGATGGTGTGGGTGCTGTTGTCATTGGGGAGGGAGAGGATGGCGCTTTGAACGGTAGTAAAGTTCGCTAGGCTGCTGGTTTTCCCCACGAGAACCGTGTTGGCTGGACAGCCTTCAAGAGGATTTGCCGTGGGGTATTGGCATTGTGCGTTAGATTGTCCGTGAATTACGGTGGCAGATGCTACTCGCGTGAGACATGCGAGAGACGTGAGATAGGCTATGAAGTGCAGCATCATGTTGATCATCAAAGATTGACTTCCTTATAACACTCAACTCGTGGCCACGAACAAAACTCATAGCAGACATGGCTCATATCAATATCTAAATCAGTTCTACCTTCTCTCAACATACAACTTACCACATTGCCTACTATTGGTGGGAAATCGAGTTGCGGGAGCAATTGATCTGCGAATTCACGTGCTCGGACGCGTATTAAAAGAGTACTCGTCGGGAGACCTTAATCTTTTGAAGAAATCGTATGGTGTTTCGGTGTTTCGGTGTTTAGGTATTTAGGCTGTTGTACCCCGCGTGCCCCGCTGCCGTTGACCCTATGGGGCTCAAGTTTATCCGGCCAAGAGTCCCCACTACTGTATCCTCACTCCGCACCAATCCTGGTGTTAGTTCTCTTCCCCATATACTTATCTAACCTTATTTCGATCTCAAAATTGCGTTTCCGGGTTTGAAAGGCGATAAATTCTATGCTTGATGACGGATTAACCATAACGCTGGAATTCAAATGTTCCTCGGCCTCTGGGCGTCACGGAATAACTATGTGCTTTACTTCCGTTCCATGGCCGACGCTCCTCACGCAACCAGGAAAGCGTCCTGTGTGAGGAGATTCTCGCTCAGTCAGTAACCGTGAGCTATAGTTACGATGGCAATCGAAAAGGGGAAAATAAACCGCCGGCGGCTTGGCTTCCGTCGACAATCAACTATGAATTCAACGTTGTCCCCCTTAGCTGCGGAGGTACAAGCAGAACATTCTCTAGATCTTTCCTCTAACGCTGTGATTCTCTGCTCTGCATTAAGTTATTTCACTGGAAACTGAGAATCGAAACATCATGCATATCTCAGTAAAGACCGGTATCGTGACTTTCCTAGTCGCTTCCGTCGCAGCATACCCATCACCTAGCCGACCAAACATCAAACCATACCCCAAAACACCCTCAAAAGCATTCCCCGTCTCAGCAGCACGGGACCCTAAACGGACATGTACAGTCGCATCCGGAACCGGAGACGCAACTCCCGCAATCCTCGCGGCTGCGCATAAATGCAACAACGGCGGCACTGTCTACTTCCCCGCTGGGCAAACCTACACTGTCGCCACAGCCCTCGACTTAACATTCCTCTCCAGCGTCGATTTTGCTATCCTAGGGACCATCCAATTCAAAGATGACCTCACATACTGGCAGGCCCACGCATTCCAGTACAAATTCCAAACCGCTAGTCTATTCTGGCGTTTCGGCGGTAAGGACGTAAATATTTACGGCGCTGGGACGGGCGTGATTGATGGGCTAGGAAATACTTGGTGGAAGGCGTGGGCTTCGAATAGCTCGATTGCTCGTCCGATTTTGTTTGGTACGGATGGCTTGAATGGGGCGACTATTTCGGGGCTCAAAATGAGGAATCCGCCTAATTGGTTTAATCTTTATGCTAACTCAACGGATATTCTTGTGAGTGATATGGACTTGAGCGCCGTGAGCAATGACTCGAGTGTGGCAGTAAAGGTAAGTTTGTGTTCTCCTGCCAGTTAAGCCCTTGCTGAGTGGTATTAGAACTCGGATGGGTGGGATACTTATCGTAGCTCCAATGTTGTGATTCAGAATTCTGTCATTCACAATACCGATGGTGAGATACCAGTTCTTTGATTGATATATAAACTAATTGAACAGATTGCGTGTCATTCAAACCAAATTCTACGGACATCATCGTGCAAAACCTTCAGTGCACCGGGTCCCACGGAATATCTGTCGGAAGTCTTGGGCAGTATCAAGGAGAAGTCGATATTGCCGAGAACATCTATATCTATAACATCTCCATGACTAATGCAACCGATGGCGCTAGAATCAAGATTTGGCCCGGTGTAGCGCCAGGAACGACGGGCTCTACGGCTGGAGGAGGAACCGGATATGTGCGCAACATCACCTACGATACATACCAGAACAAGAACAATGATCGTGAGTTCTTCTATCATTCTTGAATTTTATGACTGAGTTTAGGTACTGATTTGTTATTTAGAAGTCATAGCACTCACTCAATGTTACTCGACAACTGCAGCAGTTTGTGCAGCAAACCCCGTAAGTTATCCGCGCACCACAATGTAGGAGCTGAAAAGACACCGCTAACAACATTTCCAGTCTACGGTTGTCATTGAGGATATACTCTTCAAGTCATTCTCGGGTATTACATCGAAGAAATACGACCCTGTAGCAGGTAGTCTAGTGTGTAGTAGTCCAACGGTAAGATCGCCCCCTTTTACGACACTCTGCACGCAGAATCTAACCAAACTGGATGGAAAATAGGTATGTGGTAATATCGTCGCGAAGGATATCCATGTTACTGTTCCGAGTGGAAAGAATGCCACTTATACCTGTACGAATATGAATAATACCCAGCTGGGGTTGAACTGCGCGTGAGTTTTGGTTTTAGGCACAAGTAGCTAGGATTGATGCCTAGCTTCACTTAGATACATCGACATTTAAATTTGGAATATAAAGAGCCATTTATCCATTTGTGTAAAACTCTAGACAATAAATTATATGTTCAAGTTGCTCAGTCTGCATTCATCGATGTAATATCTCACCTCGGCACCAGAAAGAGTCACCCTAGATCTAATAATCACCCACTACAATTAAACCGAAACATGCTGTAGACCTAGCTGTCAATCTTGCTTCTGCAACCTGCAGCAATGTGATGACATCCCGGAATGTATATTTTTAGACGGATAGGCCACACCAGACATCATATTCTCCGTCACAGACGCAATCGTCACTCTCGCCAAGCAACTCAAAGATATCTGGCGCTCACCTATGAACGTCGATGTACTAGAGTCTAGATGGAGCTGTAATCTGGGACTTAGTAGATCTCAGCAAAATATCATCGCCATCTATTCATAATCTTGTATACATTTTGACTGTAGAAAAAGAGGTTTCCGCAACCCAAAGTTACGACCTCACAAGTCGTTATTTTCCTTGTCGTAGCAACCGCAAGATCACATTTCTAAAGTCGTCTTCAGTTTCTTCACCGCAAAAAACATCAGAAATTCGCCTTCCCTCCGCCTCAACAGGCAGCATATGCGTCTCTTTTCAAGTAAAAGGAACTTCAATACTACCTCCTCGCCAGTATAACCGCCCATCAGCGCCCATCCCGATCATGGAAAAGTTCCCGATGCTCCACTCACTGTATAACCGCATCATCTCTCTCCGCCTGCATCCCGGATTCCCCTCACAACCCTCATAGAGAACCCAAGTTTCCATCGATCTACTCCTTGTAATCTAATGGTTCCTATGCGTGCCCCTTTCGCGGCAAGTAAGTAGTGCCAACCCTCTGTCCGATACGCATGCGGCCTCTCTGGTATCATTTCCGTAGTGCCCGCCCATATATTACAGAATGATGTATGGGGATCAATCTCACACAATCGCAAGGTGCTTATCATACCCGTGGATCTAATGCCCTGTAGGTAAACTTTCCCATCGTGGTCGAGAAAGAAGCTGGGATTGACGCAGTGGAACAAGTAAGGAACGAGGTTGCTGAATCTGGAGAGATGGTGAATGCCAGTTGTTGTGATGAAGAAGTTTTGAGCCTGTAGTCTCGGGCGGAAGGAATGTCGCTGCTGCCGGTTAAATTGGTGCAAATTAGATAGAAGATTCCCGCATGGTGGCGGATAGTGGGGGGCGAAGATGCTGGCGGTGGAGATATCAACCTTATAGGTGTTGTTTATCTTTGTCGTTGCTGAGTTGTGATGGTCTTGATATGGGGTTTCCTAATGCTATGTTAGTTACGAGTTACACGCATATAACGATTGTGAGTCCGTACTTATGTGGGTCCAGTTGATGAGAGGTGTGGATAGGAATACCGGGGAAGGACTGGAAGCTAGAATTGACCATGCAATATGTATCGTCTATCAGAATGCATGGAGGGGTCAGGGAAAAGCTTGAAAGGGTGGGGCTTTCGCACGAACCCTTGCGTGTCGCAGCAGATCTAGCAAGAGCTAAATTTAACTAGACTGTCTCCAAGCATATCTCTCAAAGATGTTGCATCTCTCTATGCAATACATGCTCGCAATATGCAGACATTCCCAGTCACGTGTCACTGCACCTCGTGTCTTGATTCGAATCATGGCCCCATGATTGGCGCGCTAGGAGGGAGGAATCTGCATATTTAGGCTAATGGATATCGTCGAGGGCTCGTAAACTTCATATAAACTCGATGTTACAACACTTGTATTCGTATACTAATTATAACTATAGTGTCGTGACTGCAGATAAAGTCTCAAGCCGACAGGCAAGAGCGGTATAACTTTACCCCTACCCTTAACTTACCTGCAATGACGACATTGACATTTCCTCCTCGCCTCCGGTCAATTCCCACCATCTATTAACAGATTCGTAAATATCGCTGCTAATGCGAGAGCTTGAGTACCTTTTGTCAGAGGAACTTCATCCTGAAACGAAATAATCTCCTCTTGAGTGAACAGGCACCGTCTCCGGCGAAATGAATAATGTAAAGAAAGGAGCTGTTGCTATGCGCCGAAATGCCCAGGCCTAGACACTAGCCATTGAACTTGATCGTCGAGATCAGCTGATGCTGAAGCAGAAGAATCAAGCGATAACTGAAATTATTCCACGCTCGAAGAATAAGGATTTTATAGTCGCTGGTCGAATGAGATAACCTTGAGGTAAGATTACGAAAATACCTGAGTTTTCAGAGACCCCAGATGACACCAACCACTCGTGGTATTGGACAAACCGAATGCAACACTTGCAGCCGAACTTCCCTAGAATTCAGAGTGATCTATTATCTACTATATACCATCTAATCTATATTATACACAAAACCATCCATATCCTTTCACCCCAGCTTAACCACCATGATACGGCGCCGGCTTCAGACTAACCGCGATATGGCCATACTCCTTGCCCTCCTTATCCTCACTCATCTTCTTCATAAACGCCTCTACATCCTTCATGAACGCGTCCTTATTCTCCTCCCTGCTCATATCAATCGGCTCTTGATCCTTGCCCACCTGCGTAATCTGCGCTCCGGCAACCATACTCGTGATACCGAAATCATTCTCGTCAACCAGCTGCTTCAAAGCGCCAGTAACTTTTCCCTCGAGCATGTGCTTGGGGAGCGTGAATTCCTGACACACAGCTCTGGCAAGCCCAACACCATCGACGGTATCCAGGGCTTTAACCATGGCGCCGACAGTCTTGAATCCACCGGTGATGTAGGTCTTGGTCTTCGTCAACGGCTTGACAATCTCCTCAGCGAAATCCAAAAAGAATGATTCCCGCTTCTTGGTTGATTCTCTCTTGTGCCCAAACGCGAGCGACTCGTAAGTTCCACCCGACAACTCGACATAGTCGAACCTGGCGCCTTCTAGTGCTTGACAAAGTCCCTTGGCTTCCTCGGGCGAGAACCCTTTATCTTGGAATTCGACAGAGTTAATCTTGATGCCGATGATGAAGGACGGGGAGACGCGTTTGCGAATCTCTTCGGCGATTTCGAGGATGATACGGAAGCGATTCTCAAGCGATCCGCCGTATTTGTCTGTACGTTTGTTGGTGGTGGGAGAGAGGAATTGAGCAAGGAGGTAGCCGTGGGCGCCGTGCAGTTGGATACCGTCATAGCCGGCTTTTTCGAGAAACTCAGCGCTGTGGGCGAACCCTTCGATGACTTGGTTAATGTCTTCTTGTGTTGCGGCGCGTGGTTTGGCAAACGTCATGCCCATCTTGGCTGTTTGTCAATGTGTTAGCAAAAAGACCTCGCATGCGTAGGGGATAAGAGGCTGAAAAGGCTTACCTTCTAGCTGGATGTCGGAGGCAGAAATAGGATTTGGCTGAATCTTTTCCTCGCACTGTCTTCCAGGGTGACTGACTTGGCCAACCATCAAGGATCCATGCGCCTTACCAGCAGCAGCCATGTCCCTAAAAGCTTCGAATCGAGGTCCAGAGAACTCGGCTTCCCTTGGAATGATTGGGTTACCCATTGCTTCCAGCTGATCGTATTCGATCATGATGTTTCCAGTAAGGATTTGACCGAATTCTCCTTCACCCCATCGCTTGTAGACGTTGATGAGCTCTTTCGAAGGGATACCGCGGGCTTTGAAATCTTTTGGGTCCCATGAAGACATTCGTTCTGTCATTGCGCCCTTGAGGAAACGGTTCTTGGCTTCTCTGCCAGAGAACTCGAACTTGAGTGGTTTCCCCAATGGAGAGGCATCGCTGCTGTCTGATTGGTATCGTTCTCCCATTTTGTCTGTGATGCTGTCTATGCTGTTGAACTAAATGGTAATTGAAGGAAAGTCTTCACATCCTGCCAGCCGAGGCTGTCCATCTTATATTGCTTTCCGCGACCTGTCAAGCAGGGACCATCCCATGCTAGTATTGTGGATAGTCATTGAAATTATTTTGGAATTATTTGCGCATTGTGTCCGACGGTGAGGATTTCTAAGCATTGCGATGAAGTCAAGACTTCAAAGCTGTGTTGGGATCTACAACGAGACGTCATTGGTCGATTGTCCAATGAACGATCCGGATGGTTGTGTGGCGCGTGGGTCTGGGGGAAACTGAAAACGAACTATGTCGTAAGAGGCAGCCAGCGTGGCCGAGGTGGCAGATGAAAAGTTCAGGTACCGAGGGGATACATTTCTCTGGTGGGGATTGGCCCACTATCGGAGAGTCTGTGCTGGCTGGAGCTAGAAAGATCTGGAAGATAAGGGTCATGATAGTCAATTCCTGCGGCAGATGCGCGCAGCCGATGTGCTCGATGGAGGCTGATAGATATCCATGCTTTTGAATTGGCGAAAGGAAGACGAAAGGTCATATCCATATCGATCAAGGCCCTTCGCTTGAAGGTACGTCCCAAAAGGGGAATTCCTCCCCTGGTCGAGTAGTAACACTGATGATGTGATGTAATTTTTGATATGAACATTGGGGCTTGCACCCCTCTACATTTTGTCTCTATGAGTTCCCCGCCCAAATGAAAAGAAATAGTTACATATGGTATATAGATTTAAAGGGGATTTTGACTTCTCACAACGGTGCCATTCCCATATCCTGCCTGCATAGGCAAATCCATCAAACGCCAATACCCCGCCTGAAGGAAATGAAACCGAGATGGAGGACTCATGTGTAGATGAGTTGTCATATGGTGGGGTTTCCTTCGGTGTGTCATAACTGTCAAACATATCTCGTCGTCGTGGTCTATGATGTCTCACTCATTTGAAGCATATGCCCCATTTTCTCGATCTTTAAGAAGTTAGGCCAGTCCGTATTTGGTGAGAAAGTAGTGGTGGGGAAACATACCTTGGTCTTCAAATATCCACCTATCTCACTACTTCTAATTCCACCAACCCTTCCCCTCCATGCCAATGGCACCATTGCGACTCTCTCTTTGACCACGATTTCTCGATTGGGCCCCTCCACAGCCCTGATCTTATCAGGATTATTGGTCAAAAGTTTGATCTCATCGACTCCCAGGTCCTTCAACATAGCAGTAGCCAATCCGTAACTCCTTGCGTCTGCTGGATGCCTCAACAGCAGATTCGCTTCCACTGTATCTGATCCCAAATCTTGTAAATTGTATGCCTTAAGCTTCTCGCCGAGTCCAATACCTCTTCCTTCTTGTCGTAGATAGATGATGATACCGCCGGCCGATTTCGGGTCCGAATCAGAAGTAGGCAACGACATTAACCTGGCCGCCTCATCCAACTGCTCTCCGCAATCGCATCTTGCAGACCATACGGTCTCACCGGTGTAGCATTCCGAATGAATTCTCACTAATGGTATCTGTTTCTTCTCTCTTTCTTCCTTTTCCTGTTGTTCCGAGTCAGGCATATGACTCGTTGTCCTTCCCGGGAATAATCTTCCGGTGTATGCGCCTCGAATCAATCTGTCCATTTCCGTTTCTCCTTCCCGTACAGCATCTAAACTTTTGCTTCGAATTTGGTTCCCAAACACAATGGCCAAATGTTCCTTATTGTCCTCGCTGTTCTGGTAAAGGTGTAAAAACATCTCAGTGCCAGTCGTTGTCGGTATCCGTGCTCGCACTACGCAATTGACTTCTGGCAATTTTTCCAGTAACTTCGGCTTTTTGGATCCGCATCCTCCAGTCGCAGTAGACGAATCTACAGGGACAGACTTCGCAGGTCGGTTTTCGAGCGATGGTGTCGATGTGCCAGGAGTGGATGGGGGCGTGAAGGCGGGGGAGATGAGGCCCGGTAATGAGTCAGTGAGGTTATTATCAGAACGCTGAGATGCAGTCTCGTCTGCGGAATCGTGCTGGTAATGCGAATGATGTGCGATTGAGAGTTCAGATATGGGAATGGAATTCAGGTCGAGTTCTGATATTGCGCGGGATACCGGCATTGGGCGGGGTGAATAAAACGGTGGAAGTTGCGGAACGCCGTCTTCGGATTCTTTGTGCCATTGTTGTTGCAGGGAAGACGATGTCGTATTGAGACCAGGCATTTTGTGGGATGTGGAATTTACAGCACGAAGGAAAGGGGCATTGACGAGAGGATATACAACTCAGGAAGTAAGAGAAGAGAAGAGAAGAGAACAAAGTTGTAAATATTGGATGGAGGACGGAGGATTGATTATGTCGTGCCTGTTCGGCACGGCGTATAGAAATGCGGGCGAATGTAACCTTAGCCGTAAGGCGGAGACCCTGCAATTGCTGGTTTCAATCCATCTGATTGGTCAGCGGCTGTCTGAGCACCGAGGTCGCTCCCGTAAGCATCACCTAATCCTTGTGTGGAACATGTAATCACGGAGTACCGGTGTGAGGAATTTTCTACTTTCTGGACGCGACATAAGTTCTCCCAATCATTTGTTCTATATCGTCGCTTTGGGCTCGCCGTCGACCCGAGTGTATGCAAGCCCGTAAACACCGCTGCCACCTCTCTGGTAAAATCGATATATCTCCTCTCATCGCATGGCGAAATGACGACGGTGGTTGAAACGGATGGATGGACCGAACGAGGGCGAACCTTTTCCGAATCATTTCCGCGGGGTAAGGTTAAAACTCCTTTCCCGAGGAGTTCAGACTCTGTTATAATGGTAGACATTGCACCAGCCATTCGGATAATCTCTTTGCTCTGTATTTTCCATATTACGATCATTTACGAACTCGTCCGATAATGCCGATGCACGTTATCATGGTTGAATTGCACAAGCTTAGGGCAGTAGCATCGTCTACAGCCTGATCCTTCATACATCTCACACTCCCCACTACTCTTCGTGGGCACAGGCTTCTTCGGCGATGTCCTAGCAGACAGAACTGACGATAGAGCTGTTACGGCTCAGCTAGTTGCCCACAGTGAAAGTCATTAATGACAGAGAAGCCAAGTATACTGAATCACAGGAGGATCTCATGCTGCAATCTGAACCTCATCGGCCATAGTTGGTCTACCAAATTAGTTTACTCGTCGTATTACAGTCATTCTCTGTGAATTCCTCATGGATCACGTTAAATTCACTAGTAACATCGTTTGAATGGAGTTGAAGCCATATAGCTATGATTTGTAGGAAGACTCGAAGTGGCCCTGCACCAGGGGTCACCTGTAAAAGCACGAAGCCTTGGTTGCTGGTCAACTGTGCACTGATTGCACAAGTATTCATACTCGGGCAGTATACAGGCGAATGGCGAATGATCCCTTCTGGCACTTAAGATATTCATCAACGGTATTGATGAAGTTCTACCATACTTGCCCATGCTCTATATCCCAAAGTCTAGGTGCCTGCTTTTAATATCATAAATTGTACAATCATGGCTTTGGAATGTACTCTCATGAACCATTATAGCAGTGGTATCACCAATGGAAGTCTCATTCCTACTCTTCATTGTAGGTGCTCCAGACAGTTGTCAAATCCTCCAGAGCAGTCGGAGCGTATCATCTCAATCAGAGGACCGGAGTAGTAACTTTTATATCCACCTCACATCACATTCTTCCCTCATAGTACTCCCCACGCTCCATGAGCCAAATCATACTTGCCTCACATCGCGTACCACGGAAGATGCACGGAGCTGTAAGCCGTAAGGCCGGAGCAGAAAAGATTTAGATCGGGGCGTACCGTGGGTTGAGTATATGCGGGTCAGAAAGTACCTATCTGACCTGACCAACCAGGCGAACCAAAAGTCATAAATTTATAGACCTATGTTGGACGACATTCGCATTCGAGGCACCTAATGGGATGGTTGCCCTTCCTTCGTTACCGTTATGAATCGCAAGTGATTGAGATCCTGCTCTGGTTGACATATGTTGTTGTCCAAGTTTGGAAGTATTGCCGCGAGATTTAGGCTACAGTACCCACTTCGAGTCATTACCATGTCCGACAGAACTCGGCGACGGAATATAAATTTCGGAGCAGTCCCTTCCAGCTGCACATCATTATTCTTTCAATTCTGACTACAACGGATCTTTAAATTTACACTCAAGAAGAATATGCGCGGGAGCGCCTCGACTCAAAAGATGACCACCGAACCTGGATCCGCGCGACCCTTGTTCCCCCCGGTTCGAGGACCCCCGCAATGGGTGCCTCCTCCTCCAAGAGATCCACCCGAGCCTGCACTTATCCCGGACAATAGCTCCCCATCAACCGACTGGCTCCCCATATACAATAAACGAACTCCATACGTTGAGGCTGAAATTGTGCATCTCATTCATGAAATTGTCCGACATTTTGCTCAGCTATCCCCAATCTCCGAAGATGATGTAATTTGGCCTCCAGAAGGTGGTCATCACCTTGATGAGGCGGTTTGCGCCGAGCTCAATATATCCGACGAGGCAAAATCCCTGATCCGGCTTTTACCTTGTCCTGGGCCGAAGTGCATCCCACAAATCTGTCTCTATGAATTCAGTCGAATTCTGGACATTGCAGAAGATGGTGGTCTGCGTGACAGTCGCCAATCTCCGTCTTGTTTTGACGATACTGCCCCTCCAGGCGAGCGCTATATACTGCCTTATGAAGTTCAGCTGTCTAAGGGTGATCGCGACACGCCTTCTATAATTCTTGACACGAGAGAAAGTAAGTACAATATCTGAATCTCATACAGCCTTCTTATATGGTGCTTGTAGATACCATTCGGATAGTATACATGATGGAAAGTGCGGATGATCTGAATCCCCCCGATATACCTCTTGAACGACCAGATGATCCTGACCACTACCGAAACTACTGGCCTAGGCATGCTCCAACCTGGCTCCGTCGGCAGTTGAATAGGATTAAGGCGTTAGATATAATCCCGCCAGGACCTGACGAATTATCGTATGTAGACTCTTCAAGCGAATGGTTGGTAAGTAAAGTTGTCCCCGCTATAATGGTTGTCGTGTGACGCACGATACTGACTATCTCTTACTCATCCAGCGCCGTAAAATTAAGCATTCTCTGGAAGGTACATATGGTTGGCCGGACGACTTCCAGCAATCAGCATGGGATGAAGATTGTGGACGGCTTTGGGATGAGGCTAATGAAGAATTTGAACGTTTGGGTGGACCAAACGTGTTAAAATTCAACTAATTTAAGCGTCCGTTGTAGCAAGCTATCCAATTGCTTACCCGCCGATCTTTTCATTGATAGTTTCAAGAACAATCTCCACTGCGCATCCTAGCGTTGTAACTTTACCCTTTTCGCGTCTTCCGTCCTAAAGAATCGAAGGTTGTTTATTATACATTATCTCTTACACGTAAAGAATGCTCTTCCATCCAATACTGACGCCTGAGGCGAGTTTCCTCTGCGCGGGACACCTCCCCAGCCTCTCGATACCATTGCTCTAATACTTCTAAATTCTCCATCAATGACGAGCTCATTTCGCCTTGAGTTCTAAGGGTTACCTCGATGGCTTTCTCCAAATAGAACCTAGCTAACTCGTGACGAGGGTGGCTTTGTGCCATGAGTCTATCCCACTGGGCTCTATTATATCTAGAAATTGCAATCAGCGCGGCCGCTTCAAAATAACCTCCTTCGGTACCAGCGAGAAGAGCCTGCTTGAGGAGATCGATGGCAGCTTTCAGCACACTTTCGTGTTTCCAATTCGTTCCATCCCCAATGGCATACACTCTAATTAATCGATTCCAATTTGCTGCTATTGAAGTCCCTGCAGGAGTGTCTGCAGAAGAGACTTCAATGTGGTCTTGAAGTGCATACATGAAAGATTTTATAAGGTCATATGGTCGGGATGGCAGGGCGATGGGTAGTTCTAAACCCACTGTATCAAGATAATGAGTTGGGAAAAACGGGAAGTATTCCACTGCATATCGCTTATGTCTAAGAAGTTCACTACTGACTCGATCCTTGGCAAGGTCAAGGTACGATTCGAAGCCATGATCTTCTATGTAATCGTTGAAGTTTTGGAAGAGACGCGCAAGTGGATAGTTGGTTCCGAATTTGATTTTAGTATATCCCGCAAGGTATTTCCACGCCTCTCGGGTCAGTGCACTGTTTGCACACATGACTTGAGTGGTAAGGAAGACGAATAGATTTGGGTTGGATGAGGGAGTTGCCAGTAAGTGGAGCGATTTGAAGGCCCTCTCGCAGTAGGCCCCGCCAAGCTTGTGGGAACCCCGGAGAAACAATAAGTGCGCCATGGTTAGGTCAGTAGAGATGTAGTACATATCTTTGGAACGAACTTCGGGGGAAAAGGTTTGTCCGTCCATGCAGTAAGAAAGGAGCTCCTCCAGAACGAGTGTTCCTGGTGGCTGAATGTACCTAGGGTTGTTGACAGGTGATGCTCGGCCGCTTCGGTGCATGACAGAGGCTTGAGGATTCTTTTGGGCTGGTTCCGCAACCAGGCTGTTACTAATTGAAACACGTTTCTCGCTTCGTTCAGATGAGGGGGCCTTCCTGGTAACCAGGTGCTGTGGTCGTATTCGGTGCATCCCAGTCTTGTCTGCACGCCTATTCTTGTTGAACTGCCATTTATTGAAATAAGACTTGTACACCTTTTCACTATATGCCATCAATGTTAGTTTAACAATAGCTCTAGAAGACTAATCATTATGGTCCTACCTTGCGTCAAAACCTCGCTGTTTCATGATCTCCCTTGTCTTTCTGAGAGTATTGTTCTCAGTCAAGTACAACTGTCGAAGCTCATTCTTCCGAGAATTCCAATCATTGGGTGAATGACAGGCTGGTCTTGGATGTACATCTTGCCCAGTCGGCCTAATCGGGAATACTGTTTGCAGTTGTTTGGGGCCTGTACTGTAACAGTGCTTGCTGTTGTTTGTTACTGATCGTGCATCTTGTCTTGATTGCAGACCATCCCGTATTATTATCTCCATTAGTATAAATCTCGAAAAGCAGGTTTGAAGCAATACTACAAACAAAACTGCTCAAGCGTTGCGATTTGCCAGCCCTGAAACCGATAACTAGAGACTTCTCATTCAACAAATTTAATCAACATGTAGATATATTAGCAAGGTAGTGTACTCCGTACAGCGGATAGCATTTTATTAATAGGAAAAGATCCTGGACGGCCACATTTGGATAAGCATCGTCGTTATCGTCGCTCCACAAACTGTAACTAAATTCTGACTGCAGAGTACCAAGTAGAAGTTTATTTGGAGCTAAAAAGATCCCTGACTGCCAAATTCGGATGGCATTGGAATGTTTCCCCACATAAGCCTCAGTACAGTAGGCCAGAATGCACAGTAAGGTTAGCTTGCGATGAGCCTGATGACACACCGCCAGACATAAACGTCGTCTTTTGTGCCAAAAAGACTGCTGTGCGTAGTCGAAGTACCATACAGGGCGAAAAACAGCCGACAAAATCGATCTTGGTGCGCCTTGCGCCCCAGGAACCACCGGGTGCATAAGTGGGCTTCAGCCGGGGTATACAGTACTGACTCAAGTTCTCTTACTTTTGAGCCTCAATTACAGCAGAGCTGACATTGTACATGACACATGTAAGCCTTTCAGATCTTTCCTACGATCAGTCTCTGAGTGCTACTCCTGAAGTAACTACGTCAATCTAACGTCATTGACCACTAGAAGGTGTGAGCTCGTTGGAAATCGTACCGACTGATGCGGCGGAACTGCAGTCTATCGCTTCGATGCTAAGTGATGAGACAGAGGCCTTTGCCCCAAATTGTACTTCTAACAGTTCTAGCTTTATCGATCGGGACTGTCCCGATAGCAAGATATAGAAAATGCGCCTCAAGGTATCATTGCATTACCAGATTGTAGACATATATCGGGCGCAGTTACAGGGCTTGAAATCCTGCGGCGGCATCATCGAGTCCAGGAAATAGCCATGGACACCTTATCACGAACCCCTACTCAACTACAAAGTGCCAGTCAGCAAGCTAATAACGCTTGGGGTTCTTGCTATATAGATAGGTCGTATTTGCCACAATTGAAAATTTCAAACCGGAAAGTCTAACTGTCTATACTTCCAAAAACTTATGAGCTCACCCCCAAATTGATGACTGCATTTCGAATATCAGCTCACCTACAGTTTTCCGATAAATCCCACGGCTGCGTCCGAATGTAAATTCTGGAAACGTTGGCAGGAAAGCATCTATTCCAAGAACTTCCTGCTACTGGAGAGGTTTTCAACGAGACACACTGCCTATTCCTGGATGATCTAAATCGGACGGACGACAATCAGGCTGAACTATCTGCGAACACGACCAAGGCACACTCCTCTTCGAGTATGACTTCATTACCTAACATTCGAGATCACTTCTCTAAGTCCTCCTTTTATAGCAGTTATCTTTCTCATCGGACTCGTCATTAGCATGCTTCTCAAACTGTACGACACCAGACCCATTCCTCGATGGCCATTACCCGCTGGAACCCAGATCGTCACACTCAATCGTCTCGACATTCTTCCGTGGTTGCATCCTACTCAGACATCAAAGTGTATTAGCTAGTCTCGATGGAAATGGTATGCACATCCGCAAGGGTGATCCTATGACGATCTTTGCTCATCCGATTCTGCAAGTAGGGGACCACTCGGAAGCATTAGTTCAACCTGGAGTGTGCGCTTCATGTACGTTAGCAGCGTCTTCATTGAAGTATCTCGTACTAACTAAGTAGAAGTTTGCTTGCATAGGGGCGGCTAGCACGCTGATAGCATTGGCTCTCGAGTGGAGTTGCTCATAATGTTCTCATACCATACGGCGTGAAAGCAGCTGTCTGTGGTGGTTTTATTGCCCTCAATACCGTTACCCAGGACCTCAGTGCACTTGTCCCAATGGAAACTACAGGGACTCTGGATATGGCTCAGCATGTTACAGCTGCGAACTGAGTCTCGGAGACATCGAATATCAAGGCTCAGATACGCTATTTGTTTCAAAGACGGAGCAAGAGGGACACATCCCCAAGCTACCAACGAATTATTCACAGAATAAGTACTGCAAGAGTTATCCTTTTTGAGAATGTCGCCGGTTTGAACTACTCTAGCGGACCAATAACGTTTATGTAATTGTATATTCTTTGGGGGCCACATTCGCATGCTCAATCTGAGTTCTTTACTCCCGCACTCAAGTCAACCTTCCCGTCCAACTCCGCTCGTTCCAGAGCACCGGGCTCTTCCGGATTGATGCCCAGCGCTGCCGCTGCTTCGATTTCCGCTTGAGGCCCCACGAACCACCTATGCGCCCATGTAACCCACGCCCCGCATGCGCCAATGGCAATGATGCCAACAGCCACGACTGTGTAATTCACAGTCTGGCTTGCCACTGGATTTGCTGTCGGAAGGCAGAAAATCACAGTAATGAAGCCGATCCAGCCCACAGAGATCAATGCGATAGGCCTGGACAGCATTCCCAGGTTGAATGGTCCTTTCCGAGCGTTGAATTCTTTCGAGTATATGAGTCCAATAAGAATTGGAGTTCCATAAGAGATATAAAGTCCGATCGTGGCGATACTAGTAGCAGCAGCAAATGCGACTGAAGAGCCCAGTGACGGCAGAGCGAGACAGAATGCTAGGAAGGCTGCCAGCCAAACTGTTCGAACAGGAGATTGGAAGCGGTCGTCCACTTTGTGAAAGAATTTCGGCTGCTCATCATGTTAGATAGACTTCCGTTCCAAGTATTGCAGGCTCTACTCACAATACCTCTATCTCGGGCGAATGCAAACATCATTCTGGAATTCGATGTCATAGAGAATAGCCCACAATGCCAAACACAAATCATAATCAAACACATCAGCACCACCGCCCCATCCGTGCCGAATACATCTACGAATATCTGTATCACAGGTTGACCATAATCACTCGCAACCGTCTTGTCGAAGTCCTGAATAGAGAAAAGGAAGGAGAGGATGACGAAGAATCCAAACAAAGCCGAGAAACCCACAGACGAGATGACACCGAGCGGTGCACTCCAGGAGGCGTTCCGAGTTTCCTCGGATAAATGAGCAGATGCATCAAATCCAGTGAGCGTATACTGAGCCATCAGAACACCACAGCAAGCGACATATGCGGGACTAGCTCTAACGCTCCATCCTGGATCACCTGTTCCATCATAGAATGTTGCAAAAACGAATTTCGCGCTACGGTGGGTTGGAGCTTTTGCTAAGACTGCAATAGCGATTGAGGTAACTCCGAGAGAGTGAAGCGCGATAGAAGTATTGTTCAAGTAACGAAGAACATGCACACCGAAAGTGTTGACGAGTCCGTGGGACACGAGAAGTGCGGCGTAGATGCCGATTGTACGGGGTGCACTTGGCTCGTAAGAGGATTTGATTGTTGCAGTTGTAGAAATGAGCCCAGCGAGGCCAAACGTGATGCCCGTCGTGACTGCAACTTGCCCGAGGAAGTTGAACCTGGACGATGGTTAGAAAGCGTTACCGATGTCTGATACTCTCATACGTACCAGCCGGTGATCCAAGAAGCAAACGCAGAATGGTTCCTGGGTGCTAATAAGGCTGCCCAGTAGTATGGACCTCCTGCCGTGGGGATAGCTGACACGATTTCTGCCATACTCAACGCAATCATGAATGTGAAGAATGATACAATAATCCATCCAACAGACATTACTAGATACGTCAGACAAAGTTTGTAGACTGTGGGATATGAAGCCTACCTCCCGGACCTCCTGTGACTAATCCGTATGAAAACAGAGTTGTGATTCCCGTGATGACTGACTGGCGCAATAATTAGTATGTCGACTTGGCACAGCACAACAGCTATCTGGTATCACGATCGTCGTCGATTATCCTAATCAAACCGTTGTTCTTCACGATTCGCATCAAACGAAGGCATCCTCAAACTCACAATAATAGAAAACGAGATGCCAAAGTTATGCATCAACCCCCAATCACGACGCAACTCTTGCTTGTACCCAAACTCCGCCAACTCCGCCTCATCGTGTTGATCAACAGCAGAGACATGTCTCCTAATCGAATGTTCCGCCGGCTCGACCTCCATGCCTTCTCGTCAGACTTTTGAAAGACGAATATTTGAACAAAGCCGCATGCAACGTAAGTCGAACATATAGCATGTTACACACTTACACGGCATGGCCGACTTCTTATGCATATTCCTGCATCTTAGCTGCGCTGATTGCAACCCTGGTCAGCCTCTTGATAAGAAGTGAGCCAGGGACGTTGTGATACGCAGGGTGATTGGGCGAAGTAAGATTGCGGGGATTGGTCCGATATGGACCGCGATAGCAGAATCACCGTAAGTGAGAGAAGTCCTTGTCAGATGACAGAAAGCAGTCTGGTTGACAAAATTCATCGTGTAAATCTAGAAAAGCGAATGTATCGAGCGCATAGATTAGAAGACGTCGAAAATGGAGCTGTAAGCTGGCCTTCGAAGACGTATTGGTAATGTCGACGTCCGAGCTATCACTTCCTCAAACCCAATATTGGAAATTGATGGGTTAAAGACTACTTCATTGAGGCCAAGGCCGATAAGCTTTTCTGAATATCTTCGGGAGTTCCTCAGACGCACGGGGGTGCCTGGCTCGTATCAGTGAATGGTAGCCAAATCCAGATTGGAAGAAATTGTATTCATTAATGGGCTGTAAGATAAGATTTAAAGCTTCTCTTTTCCATCGGCGTCTTCCTTCCCGTGCAACTCACAGAATGCTTTGAAGGTAGTGAATTCATCATCCTCACTCTCCAAGACAACTTCAGCTGTAGCTCCAACAAAGTAAACATATCCGGGCTTGACCTCTTCGACTTTCGGCCCTACACTAATCTTTCCATTTCCAGATGTGCAAATGAAGATACTAGGTCCGGCGATTTGTTCAAAGGTCGCCTTTGCTCCCTTCTTCTTGAGATCTGTCTTCACAACACTGAATTCATCAATAGGTGGGTCGTAGAGTGTAGCGGTGGATCCAGATGAATATGCGGTCGCGTTCAGTGTAGCATAAGGGTAATCGACTGGGTGCATCTTTTGTTCCGAGATTGGTGCATAGGAATAGGTCAACATTGAGATTAAGGTGTCGACATCTTTGAATTTTGGTGTAAATCCGGCTCTGACGACGTTATCTGATGCAGCCATACACTCGATGATATCTCCACTTAGGTATGCATGGATATCATCAGCCTTCAAGAACATTGCTTCTCCTACTTCGAGCTTGACATAGTTCAAGAAGAACAAAACGAACAATCCAATATCCCCTGGGAATTGAGAGTTCAATCTGATGACAAGATCGGCTAGTTCTTTCCCCTCGTTTGAAGGACCTCCACCTCCGGCAAAGTTCTCTCCTTCTTTTTCCGCTGATGCGATTAATTCTTTGCTAGCCGCCTCGATGTCCTCTTTCTTCGCATTCATCAAGGCGCCGAAGGCCTTTTGTAGCGCTTTCTTGTTTTTCTCCGCGTCCTCGGCTTTCTCGGAGGTCTCTTGGTCTTTGACGGCAGATATGTATTCTTCCGCCTCAGATTCTCCAATCAACTTCTTCAATGATGGAACTGTGGAGAGGAAATGCGAGATTTCCGCTAGAGGCCTGAAACCGCATAGTCCATCAAACGGAGTAATAGCAATTGTCATTTCTGGCTTGTGGTTATCATCTGGATAGTTCTTGCTGTCCTTGGCATGCAACTGTTCTGCGAGCTTCTTATTCGGGTGTGCTTGAATGCTGAGCGCTTTTCCGATGGAGAGGACTTTGAATAAGAATGGGAGTTTCTGGCCGAACTTTTCGCTGATCTCTTGGGAGAGAAGAGCCTGGTTATCTTGGACGAGATCGAGGAGAGTGCGTTT
Organism: Rutstroemia sp. NJR-2017a WRK4; assembly: GCA_002946385.1. Taxonomy (NCBI): domain Eukaryota; kingdom Fungi; phylum Ascomycota; class Leotiomycetes; order Helotiales; family Rutstroemiaceae; genus Rutstroemia; species Rutstroemia sp. NJR-2017a WRK4. The sequence continues at coordinate 110,841 of NJPR01000140.1, read as the reverse complement.
CGTGGTGAGGTCCTTGGAAGGGTTTGAGGGGTGTGTTCCCATCCATAGCTATTGAAAATCAGCATCAAGATGGAAGGCGTGTAGTATTGGAAGAAAGGGTATAAACACCGACCTCGGCATATGGTTTGTCTTCTTGTATAGAGAAGTCGTCTGCAGGAGTAGCAGCAGCGAATTTGGCGGCTGCGGAATCCTTTCCTACTTTTCCCCAGTCATAGCTGTTTACTCCGCACTGAAGGCGCAACAACGGAACTTGCATGATGAGTGTTTGGCGATGGGCGATGGGCGATGAATGATGAAGGGAAGTGGTCGAGGGAATGCGACGTGTGAGTTCGTTATTGTCGTTCGTGTAGAGAGATGTCTTCAATGTGAATCCTTCGTGAATAGGTTCGTTACCAGCGTCGTGCGGGCTTTCTCGTAAGGAGGACTTCACGTCATGGTGAGTTTCGACCCCGCGCTAAAAATGATACCAAGTGCTTGTAGCAGGAACGCACCAATCACTGCTTCTGATCGACAGGGCTGAAGGTTGGGCTGAGGCTGAGTCGCAAAGAGAAGTGACTGTGAAGTTGCGATTCTAGCCTCGTTTGAATTGTTACAAAATGTTACAAATGCGACCCGTTGGTACTTCCGTACTCAATCCAGGAAAGATGGTTCACTCTTAAAAGCAGGGTTCGTCTTATCACGTAACCTTACCGTGCCCATTCCAGCTTAACTCTCAAACTCTCAATTAACCTTACCTTTGCCTTCCTTCGCATTTACAAGCATCGCACCTCGCACCTAAGTTACCTTAACCTTCCCTACCACCAGTACCTTACCTTTCGGTCCCGTTCGCCGTTCGCCGTCTTCTACTTCCATCTCTCCCATCTCCACACTATTCTGCCCTTCCTAAATTCGATCTCCCCAAATTCATCTCCACTCGGAATCCCATAAATTCTGACATAATTTTCGTACCGTGGCATCCTTCTTGCCCTTCAGCTTTGGACTTCATTTTATATCATTATCCGTTCTTTTTAGTTTTGTTTCAATTTGTAGCTATCATTACACACATTACATGAAAGCGAGCCTTTTTTCCTCATTCGAAGTAGGAGCGGGCCCGCAAATACCCACAGACGAGTAAGTCAGTTGCTTCCCTACATGCCTACGTGCCTACGTGCCTATGTACCTACTTGTCGAGATCGTTGGTAAAGGGGCCAGAGGGACAGATAGGATATTCTGTATATCGAAAAGTGCTCGATTTTCCTGTCCTGGCAAATTCCCCCGGTATATATATAAAGACTTTGCTCAAGAAGACTTGCTAAAATGGTGCGCTATATGAAGGAGCTCGAAAATAGTTCGGGCTATCTCGGCGAGATGTCATCCTCTCAAATCAGACGTCAGCCTCGAGGCGGAGCACGTACGAGTAATCAAGAGCGGGGGGAAGAAGCAGCGTTATGGGCGGAGATCACTCAGGCCATCGCAAAGATCAAGGCGGAAGAGAAACAATTCGACACCGTGATCCCAGATGCTATCATTACGAAGGAGACCACAATCGCGGACCAATTAAGCAATGGCGTCAGTGAGTGCTTGACTGAAAAACATGTATCTGCCGGAAAGTAACCCTAACAACCTCTGTACAAGATCCTGCCATCACAGCAATCGATGAACTCAGCAAATTCATCCGCGACGGTGTCAGAGTCTCCGAAACCACTGCCTACAATATAAAAATGGTTCTCGAGAAGATCACTCTACTCTTAGCCATGGTTAGAGCCAGTGAAGCAGAACGAGGATCCGCCCCCCGCGAAGCACACGGAAGATCAAGCGTCACCGATTTTGACGGGCCCGCAGATTCCCCAATTCCCTCCCCGGCAGAGAATAAACACGTTCGAAAGATCGGAAACGGCAGAACAAGTAGCCTGCCACCCAAGGGCAAGGACACACCGAGGAAGAGTGAGAATGGGGAATCTGTTAGCAGCAGTGCCGGCACTAAGAAGATCGAATTTACTAAAGGTCAAGAAGTCGCATTCAAACCCAAGCCCGAATATCCGGCAAACGAAACGGATTGGATTCAAGGAAAGGTCACCAGGGTCATTGGAGAAGGTAAAAGTCGAAGATACAAGGTCGAAGACGTCGCTCCCGACGAAGGAAAACAGCCCAAGGACTTTCTCACATCGGCATCATCTATGTGCCCGATTCCACCGGACGATGCTATCCTCGGCCCCTATGAAGTGGGCAAGCGAGTTCTTGCCCTCTATCCAGAAACAACAACATTCTACCGAGCGGAAGTGAAAGCCATGCTTGATGATGGCAGCAGAGTCAGATTGGTTTTCGATGGAGATGAGGACTCTACCAAGGAAGTTGAACGACGCTTCGTTCTCGATCACTCCGGCTAATATGGTTGGAGAGTAAAAAGTATCCTTAATGTTAATGTGTGTTAATCTGGCGTCCGACTGTCATGGGGCTCTTTTTGGGAAAGGAGCATTGGATTAGGGATACCCCCATGTGTTATCAACATTCTATAAGGGTTAGAGGGGTTAGAGGAGTTATGGATGGGCTGCATGTTACAGGATGAAATATATGGGTAACGTTTGGAGATATGATGTATATTACATATTTGAAATTGCGGGAGGGCGTTCTCATCATCCTCAGGAATGGGGTCTGATATTTTCAATATATTCGGTTGGAGTACGTTCCGCAACATCGTCCCATTCTTCGGATAGGACCGAAACTGTGCCCTCTTGGTACCTTTGTTCCACCAATGCCCGCAGAGTCAACGGTAATATAAACTATCCGCAACGGTACCGGTACCGCACCTTGCAGGAAATGATTTATAGGTGTGGTTCAACAGAAGCTATTTCTGAGGATGGCGCGGATGAAACAAATATCCGTGGAAATAGACATGTTTCCCCTGAGATAAGATTCCCTGTGTAAATCGCAATTTAATGTGGATGTTCATGATCTTTTGCTACCCAACTCCTAATATATCTCTAACATCGTGTATCGTGGTCGAGAATCTAAAACCATATTTTCATTCTCGTGTGCGGTCGAAGGGATTTTATCCGGAGTGTCACGATTATCAATAACCTCATTATTTCATTATTTCATAGACTTTTTGTTGGTAGCTGAGCCTTTCTGGATCTTGATATCATACTATAAGTGGTCGGACTCTTCCTCTGGGTGGTCCAAGCGATTCCCCTTTTCCAGGAACTGCTACTGCTCTCCTCTCCTCTCACCCAGACCACCCAGATATTACAGTAGAGTTAAGGTTGCATTGCAATTCCTCAGGTTCTCATTTCTCGTTTCCCACGCGCTTCTCATCGAGAGAAAGAGCATCCACCAGCCACTGCATTCAACAAATAGGGACTTCAAGATAACCTTCGTTTCAGCCTTGTCTTTCGAATTCCTATTCTTTTCAGTATTCCAGAATACTACCTGCACTGTACAAGTAATCTACCCGTCTTCTCACATTCTGGCCCGTTTATTTTAATCCATCTGATCGATCCGACTTCACTACGAGTATCTCACTTTCGTGTCGAAACAATCTCAGATCAAACGAAATCATCTCTTCTTGAGATTTCATCGTCGCTCCTTTTCTTCGCATCCTTCCCACCATCCAGCAGACTCATCCATTCACCACTTCATCCTCCCCATTCGCGAATAAAGTCGCGCCCCTTACGAAGTCTTAATTCCTACACTTTTTCTACATAAAGACTCTTTACAAAAATCAAGATGGGTGGTGCTATCTCAAAGATGATGGGCAAGATCTTCGGATCCAAGGAAATGCGCCTGCTGATGCTGGGTTTGGATGCTGCCGGAAAGACGACCATTCTTTACAAATTGAAGTTGGGACAAGATGTAACTACCATTCCTACCGTGGGATTCAACGTCGAAACCGTGACGTACAAGAATGTCAAGTTCAATGTCTGGGATGTAGGAGGACAAGATAAGATCAGGCCCCTTTGGAGGCATTACTTCAGTGGTATGTATCCGATTCCCTAAGTTACCGGGGAACTGCGCATGGAGCGCCAATGAGCAAATATTAATATGATTGCGCAACAGGTACTCAAGGTCTCATCTTCGTGGTGGACTCGAGCGACAAAGCACGTATACAAGAAGCCCAACAAGAATTGCACCGCATCATCAACGATAGGGAAATGCAAGATGCATTGTTGCTAGTGTTCGCAAACAAGAAGGATATTGCTGGATGTATGTGCATGACTCGGACCCGAGTTTCCTCCTCTACATGCAATGCCCAAACTAATGTCTGATCCTAGGCTTGACGCCGACCGAGGTTACCACTGAACTGAAGTTGAATGAATTGAAGGGTAGGACTTGGTTCGTTGTGCCGAGTTGTGCCACTACTGGTGAAGGTTTGATGGAAGGACTGGTACGTTTTCTTCAGTTTACACAGGCGACTGTCACATCTCTTGATCGCATAGCTAACTCACCATAGGCTTGGCTCTCGAAAACTATCGAAGGCAGACCTGCTCCTCAAGCCAAATGAGTTCTCTCACGATTTCGACGATCATAACCGAATATTTTAATCACTCGCCCCCATCGATGTCTACTCTTTCCCCCTGCACGACATATAACCGACCTGTTGCGGAATGTCCTTCCCACAAGTCATACATACGATTACTGAGCATCGGCGAGGAACTGGGATGGATACTCTTCATGCACATCCACGACTTGGCTCGCAATGACTCCCCTGGTTCATCCCTTGTGCCTAGCCTCAATTTTCTGCTTCAGCGAATAATTTCCTCGCCTTGTTCCATCATCTTTCGGAATTGGTCCTCTCTGATTTACTATTTTCTGTGTTTTGCGCACTAGGTATGCGCTCGCGTTGCTTTTCCTGCGGTTCTGTTGTTTTGTTTACGTTACCTACGGCGGCGATACCAATTTTACCTCCTACAATTTTATCTATTCTTTTCCTCTATTCGATTCTACGGGAAGGAGGAAGGAAGACAAGAAGTGCTTGGCTTACGGATGTGGCGCATGTAACAAGGAACATGGAGAATGGGCAATTAGCGTGTGAGGCGTATGTACTGTGATGGGATGTTTGTAATTATAAACCGAAGATGATGGCAGCGCACACATGGATAAGACGGGGAGAGCAGAAATGATGAGGAAGATAGGACAGCAAGAGAGCAAGCAAGCGATTCAAGGAAGAATTATACAAATTCACAATCAGCCCTCTCTTGTCCCAGACAAAAACTGCACACACGCATCATACAGCATAACATAACACAACATAACACAACACAACACAATACACCACATAAACACCTTTTGTAATTCTAGCTAGTACAGTTGCTGATTTGGCGTCGTCGTGGGGAGGTAAATATGAATTTCATGATCATCGGAACAGGTTGCTGCATGGAGTTTTCTCGTGTTTTTGATGGCCTGTATGTCGTTTTATTTAACATTATCTTCTTTCTTTCTCTCGTTTCGGTTCGCTGTGATATCTCTGTATTTGAATCGACTCCTACAACTCTTCTATATGGCATGACTTATTTCCTATCCAGCCCCTCCACCTGAGCCTGCTCCTAACATTTTCTATTTTACCCTCCCTCCCTCGGTAGCAACCCCCTCAGCCCCCTATCCTCCCCCCTCCTCTCAATCAGCAGTACACCCCCACCCACAGATCCTGAACCTAAAAATGGGCACCCGCACTCCACTCGCATCCGCCAGCACCGTCCCACCGAACCTCTCCCCTCCAAAGGACCAACTCTTCGCCCATCCCAACCCGCTATTTCTCTTTTTCTGACGCTGTCTTTCCTTTTCTCGCTCCTTTTCTCGTTCCTTCTTCTCCTTTTCGCGGGCCGCGTCTTCCTTTTCTCGAGCCTTTTGTTCGCGGCGGGTCTGCGATTTCTCGGAGCGTGAGGGTTGGGACTTCTTGCGCGGGGGAAGGGGTGGTTTTTCGGTGAAAGGGGAGTTGGAGTCGAGGGAGTGGGAGGAGTGGTTGCTGTAACAGGTGGTTGTGGTGGCGGCGGTGAAGGCGGGGCATTCAGATGGAGGGGCGGCGGCACCACTGCAGAGTGGGGGAGAGCTAGGTTGTGGTGGTTGGATGCTGGAATCGTGGATGTGGTCGGGTTGTGATGAAGAAGAGAAGAGCGAAAATGGTAGGAAAGGGTTGGATTTCTGGCGCGAATCTGCTTTTTTCGCTTCGGTCTCGTCGTAGATGGGGTTGTAGCGTCCTTGAAAGGAGGGGGACGGGCGGGTGAAGGGATAGGGGCGACGCATTTTTGTGGTTGTAGGGATAGAATTGGGGAGCTTGTTGTTCAGGAGCGGGTGCTTCAACGATAGTGTTTGGCTGACAGGCGCCGACGAAGACAGGAAAGACAGATGATAAAGGCAAAAGCAACTTTCAAAGCCCTTCTAGGGCGACGGTAACCTTCAATGTGTATAGTCGAGCGGTGATAAGGAACGAATTAGTATGCATGCGGGATCAAAATACTATTTCAACATGAATTAATAGCCCCTAAGTCGATCTTGATGCCCAATTCTACCTATCCTCCGCATCGTCATAACCGTTGGAGCCGTTAAAACCTTCATCTAAAGCTTCGCCGTTATTACTTTGAAACGATATGAGCGCTATATCAAGTCATGCCAACGTGATTGTGACCAGGGGGACCTTTATAACTCGCATTGTGGCAGTGCAAATTTTGGTGGCTGTCACAAATTGGCTTCTGCGTTTCATATTCCGCATTAGATGGATGACGAAATTGTTGAATAGAATTTGTATTCTTCCATTCTCTCACCTGAAGTGTTGGATTGTGGATCATCTGGGCATCCATTCTTTTTGGTCCCTTTAAAGTACTAATCTGGATACCTTAATCGTTCAGACCAACGCTTCTATGTGGATATAAAGTAGCAGTTTAAGGGGCTACAAGAGTAGACATTGATACATAGCTGCAGCACCGCTCCATGTTGATTGGATCAAAGCACCCCTGGAACACATTCTCCCTAGAGCAAAATTTGGGAGAGATATTGTAACACCGGCAGTCTAGCATAAATAGCTACGTCGAGGTATTGGGTATATATTGCTTCGCGCTGGCGGATAGCTAAGTGGTTCTAACATCAGGGTATAAGAATGCGTAAGCTGTTTGAGATTTGAATTCTGTAAACCAACTTCTTCCATGCTATCCATAGGAGTGCGAGAGACGAAAGACGAAAGATTCCGAGGTCTCAGGTAATATGATACTTCATGAAGCAACAGGATCCGAGATATCCTTCAGTAACATATAATATGACCAGTAACCACTTGGCTACTCAATTAACTCAGCTGCGGTTCTTGACATGACTTGGCTAGTGAAGACTTAGGAGAAGGAACACGAATACATTAGGGGAAAACGCGGCGGTGTTGGAAGAACGACCAGTTAGATGAGTAGACTCTATCTATCTAAAAGAGGGGGAAACAGTAGTGTAATTCAAGGTTCTGCAAGAGCCAAATGAGCGGCCGAAGGAGAGAGCAACACAGTTATATGTTTCGGAGAAATGCAACTGTTTCATTGCAGCTTGCAACCGTCATCTTTAGTACGAGAGGAGACCGAGATGGACAGTGAACGAATTATGCCTGCTGCAATTTTCAGATTCACGCCGTCGACCTCTCGAGACTCACGTCTATGATTGATTGGTCTGTACTGAGGAGCTTTCCTCTACTGTCTAGACATGCGCTTCTTTAGTCGTATTAAAGCTCTATCGAGCGGGATTCAGCAATCCTATTCAGTCCCAATTGCTTGGTAATAATAACTCATCTCTAGCTGATGCCGTTCTAAAGGATTAGACACTTATGTACAAATGATAGATGAGGTGAAGGCGGGAAATTACGGATGAGTTGATCACTGATAGTTGTGAGTGTTAAGTTATGCAGTTTCTTATCCCCATCTTGCATAAAACGGAGTATTGGGTAAGGTTACGGGGCACCGCATACTCGCGTTGGCACGTATAGCTCTAAAGTTCCTTACGTCAATTCAAACCGATACAACAACATTCCAGGACGTGGAAAAGGGAGGACAGGTACACCTACAACTACGCTGCATTGCCCGATATTTTATCAAATGATCGTTCTTATTTTCAAGGATATATAGGAAGTGTACAATGGCTTCCGCCGGCGTGAGGCAATGCCTCCAGGATATAACTCCATATTTGCTTCTTTTAATCTTCATATCTACTCTTGGCCCGCTGCAGTTCGGTTTCCATCTGGTATGATCTGACTTATCCCCCGCCCGTTGTTCGACAGAAATGCTAACGTGCTCAGTCTGAGTTGAACGCCCCCCAAGATGTCATTACTTGCAAGAAACGCGCCGTCCTGTCCCCAAAACTTAAATCCAACCTACCGCAATGTATCCCCATGACTGAGTCTCAATTCGCAACACTCTCTTCACTCTTCGTTCTCGGTGCATTATTCGGAGCACTCACGTCGGGCCCCATCTCAACCAGCTATGGCAGACTTCTGGGAATGCGCATCACAAGTGTTTGTTTTACATTGGGTGCGGCCTTGGAGGTATTCGCAGGCACGGTTCCGATCATGTCTATCGGTAGATTCCTCGCGGGTATCGGTGCCGGAGCTTCTACCGTTGTTGTGCCAATTTACATCTCTGAGATCGCACCACCGAGAGAACGAGGACTATTTGGGGCGATGACGCAGATCACGACAAATGTGGGCATTCTAATTACTCAGGTTCTGGGATACTATTTGAGCAAAGGTTCCGAATGGAGAATCATACTGGCAGTCGGGGCAGGGCTGGGACTCTTGCAAGGAATTGGTCTACTCTTCGTGCCGGAGAGTCCAGCATGGCTTGCAGCAAACAACGATGCTCAGAAAGCTACGACAATTCTTCAACGCATTCGAGGAAATGCCTCCATCGCAGAAGAGACTGCTGATTGGGATGTCAGTTCTGCTGCAGAGGAGGAGCGTCGTCTGCTCAATCCGGATTTGGAGAGAAGAGGTTCTGTTGCAAGCAAGAGTTCCTCGCAAAACTCTGGGAGCATTGGCTTCTTTCAAATCATCAAAGATCCTCTATATCGACCAGCTATCATTGCTGTCATCGGCATCATGGTTGCGCAACAATTTTGTGGTATCAACAGCATCATCATGTACTCAGTCTCTCTTCTTTCCGGTCTCCTCCCTATCTCTTCCGGGATTGTCACTATTCTGCTTTCTGTCGTAAATCTCTTCGCTACCATCGCTTGCGCCCCTCTACCTGACAGGATAGGTCGAAAGGCTTGCCTGCTCTTGTCCATCACCGGTATGGGTACGATGTCTCTCGCGTTGGCTCTATCACTTCGCTGGGAGATCAAAATCCTGTCAGCAATCTCCGTAATCTCGTTCGTGGCATTCTTCGCAACCGGGCTCGGCCCAGTTCCATTCATGATCGCTTCGGAACTTGTTGGACAAGAAGCTGTTGGCGCCACACAGAGTGTCAGCTTAGGTGCTAACTACATCGCTACTTTCATCGTTGCTCAGTTCTTCCCAATCATCAACTCGCAACTCAACAAAGCTTTCGGAGGTGTAGGATGGGTCTACTTCATTTTCGCAGCGCTGGCATTGCTTAGTGGTATTTTTGTGTTTTGGAGAGTTCCAGAGACCAAGGGGAAGAAGGATGCGGACGAAGTTTGGGGCAGGACGAGAAGAGTAGATTGATTTGATGTTGCGGGTTTGGAATAAAAAATAAGTAAGACTAGGAGTTAGCTTTGGCGTTAGGGTGTTGGTTCGTGTTTAATGATAATTTCGGTCTCCTGGGGTATCTTTCAGGTGAATTTTATATCTTTTCATATAGGCTTGGGACTTGTTGAGCGTACGTTTAATTGCACATGCCTTTCTATCCGTGTCTCCTGCGGATATTCTTGGATTCTAGCCCGTGATCGCAGCACATCAAGAGCGCTTTGGCTCATCGTAAGCGTAACTGCAACGGACAGTCGTTTAGTTGACCAAAACGGAAGATATTACGGCTGGTGTCGTAGGTATGTCCACAAGTCCGCGGATGACTCCATAAAGGTAGCCAATACATCCTTCATTCTCAAGGTCACTGCACCGACGACATGGCAAATTTGTTTCTCGTTGTCACTGTGCCTGAGTCTTAGGTTACTGTTGGCCTAGTCTAACCAACAAAGTTTAGCAACTAGTAAGTCAGGATCTGATATTGACAGTTGAGTGCCAAACACATTGAGTCAAGCAATATAATTATCAAGAAAGCAATGCACGCTATGTAATTCATTCATCAACCAATTCACCGCAAACTCCTCTTCTATCTAGGTCCCAATTTCTCCAACACTCTTGATCCTTGTTCTTCCCATTCCTGCTTTGTGATCCACATATTTTCCTTGTCTGCCATAATATTTGCTAATACGGCTCCTCCCAAGAACACCATATGCCTTCTCCTTGGAGGATCTTCGATTCTCACCTTGAACTTATTAAGGCGTTCTGGGTTTCCGCCAAGTACCTTCGTTAACCACAACTGCTTCAGTTCCTTCTCGAGTCGTGATGGTAGACCGGGATACATAGATGAGCCACCAGAGAGGACAATGGCTTTGAAAAGAGAGGAACGGACATCGACATCGGCAGCTTGGATGGTGTTGAAGAGAAATTCGGCAATACCGGGTTGTTCGACGTCAACAAGATGTGGCTGGAAGAGGCATTCGGGAGCTTCGAACCGTTCGCTTCCAACACGGATAACGCGTCCATCTGGAAGAGTATAGCTTTCGACCAACACGGTTGTATCTTCACTGAGGCGTTGATCAAGCTCTAAATCGTATGAGACGTAGCATAGCTTCTCCTTAATCTGTCGGACAGTCTCGAAATCGGCAGTTCTGTTCAAGGCGTATCCGCGGCGCAGCAGAAGAGCAATCAGGTTTCGTGTAACATCTCGACCTGCGACATCCAAACGGCGGGTAAGGTGATTGAGAACAACAGATTCGTATACTGGAACGATATGCGTAACTCCATCTCCGGAATCGACCACAACTCCTGAGCTAAGACCTATCTTCCAATCAGTCGATGCCCTTCCACCACCGCAGTACTTTCTTACCTTGTGCGTAGAGGGCCAATACAGCTTGGATAGCAACATAGACACCCCCGAAGTTGTATCTCTCAAACATAACCTCGCACATCTGTTCTCTATTTCTCAGGGGATTCATTGGCGGCTCCGTCAACAAGATCTTTCTCCCTGTAGGATCGACTTTCATCTTCTCGTAAAAGGTATAGTCCCAGAGATGTTGCATGTCGTCCCATTTCTTTACGATACCGTTCTCCATAGGATATGATACCTGAAGCATAGTTCGTGCGGCAGCAGCTTCATCACCGCACATTATATCCTTAATGACCATGCCATCATCGCCCTTTTCTTCAGATCTCAGGATCGGTCGGCCGACGATGGAAGGATATTGAAATTCTGGGAAGTTCTATGAGATTGAATAAGTCGGTTTGAAGCTTGACAAGAGATCCAGTAACAAGAGGCGGTAACAAATGCCACCTACCTGAGCTGCATATCCGACTTTCAGGAAACCAGTTCCTCCGTCAAGAACTATGCCATTGGCGTCAGTAAACTGTAGTGATGATAAAGAGGTATCTTAATATACCTATTGGTGGTTCCGCCATAATTGCAGGTTGTGGCAGCTCAAATTGGAAAGTCGGAGTATGAATTAGCTGTAGTTGTAGAGTGCCTTAGCTGGCGGGGGGTTTCTGACGACGCTGTTGTTTTGGCTCGAATGGTTGACCGTAGCGAGGCTTGGAATTGAGCTTCCCCGCCTCGCCTCACAAGGCTGACGTTCATTTTTCTTGTCATGGAAATTCAAGAAAAGAGGCAAACTAAGTGGGAAACGGATTAATGACACTTCAGCGAATTGGAATTTCATATATTCCAAGCAGAATTACAAGACCATCAGAGAATCAGAAACCATATACATCCACCACCATGACTTCCGATCCCAATGTGAAAACCATTCTTCTCATAAATCCCAATTCCTCGAAGTCCATGACCGAGGGTTTGGATACTTTACTATCCACACTCAACCCGCAACCTTCTGTCCATGTCCAGACTTATACAGCTCCACCGCCAAGTCCAGAGTCGATCAATAATGAGACTGATGCTGAGCTCTCTACGAAGGTTGTGTTGTCTGATCTGGAATCATCCTTGGGGTCATACGATGCATTCTTGATTGCTTGCTATAGCGTACATCCTCTTGTCTCTGCTATCAGAGAACGAGTAAAGCCGGATGTGCACGTTATGGGGATTTTCGAGGCAAGTGTGATGATGGCTCTGGGGTTGTTGCCACAAGGGAATGGGAGAAGACTGAAGACTGGTGGTGGCAAGAAAGAGGGTTTCGGAATTGTCAGCACTGGAAAGTATTGGGAAGAAGTTCTGGGAGAAGGCGTTAGGCAATTCTTGGGGGTGGATGATGGAGTGAAATGCGACAGGTTCAAGGGTGTCGAAACCACTGGCCTTAACGCTGGAGAATTGCACAGCGTAGAGCCAGAGATTGTAAGGAAGAAGATGAAGGATGCTGTGAAGAGATTGGTTGGAGGGCGAGATTGCTCAGCAATTTGCTTGGGATGTGCGGGTATGGCAGGAATGGATGAAATGGTGAGGGAAGCACTTGATGAAGAACTGGGCAAAGAAGACTCTGAGAATGTGTATATTGTGGATGGGGTCAAGGCTGGAGTTGTATATTTGGAGGGTCTTCTGAAAGCGATGCCTGATCGGAAGAAGCAATAAACCGTCCAAGCTGCCGTCCAAGCTGTAGACTGCATTGGTTCAGCGAACGTGGCGAGTAAATATGCCATGAAGCGGGGTCTTTGTACTCCGAACGGCTTGGGATAGATAGTAGCCGTAAGGGAGAAATGAATGACTGAATATCCTCTTCGATATGAACTTTTCCAGCACTTGAATAGAGGGACACGGGCAATAAATTGGACCATGCCGTCAATACCTGAGGACGGGACAGACAAGTACCAGAACGTTGAGCAAGCTAATTATATGGCGTTTCTGTCGACGGCACTTCCGGATATCAAGAGGGTACGCGGGCCAGAAAAGTTCGTCACCGTAGGTGTAGCGGTAACATGCCGGCCATGTCAAGAAGCTGTCCACCAGACCCCGCACCACGTCGATATTTGAGCATTTCTATTCTTTCCCGTGCCATATGTACACATTTCCTCCAGCCTGCCTACTCAAGTCCCTCTAGTTGCTCCTTGCGCCGCCCTTTGCCTCTCTCAGCTCATCCATCTTCGCAACCCTCTTCTTAAATTCTTCGTATTGGCATTTCTCGTATGAATGTCTCTCTGTCTGAACCCCAAGAGTCAGCTCCCGTTTTCCCCGCCTTGCGCTTGCGCATGTATAATCATACCTCGCACTTCCATGGAAGGTAATACTCCTCATATCGGCATCGATTCAGGGGAATTAGGAGACCAGCACAGCTATCACGGTACGCAAGCGGGAGTTTGGCGTCGCTCATTTCTTGTCGTGTTGCGGCTTGGATTGGGATTAGTTTGAGCCATTGAAGTAACTGTGGGGGGTTTACTATTAGAAGGAGAGGTTGAGAGCCCAATGGCTGACTTAACAGATTCGACGACGGTCATGTTTGTGGTTGCGATATGGAGGGGATCTGCAGAGAGAATGCTGGTTATTGGGGTCGACGTCGCTGTGGAGGCACGGAGGTTCAACGAACGTCGCGTTAACCAAGGCTGATTACATAAGCCAATGCCTCGCTTTAATCAAGACCACTGCGGCAATCACACTCCATCAATGAGCGAGTATTTTCTGAATATCTACATTCTCGTGTTATCTCCCGTCTGCTCTCTTTCCTATTCAACCATCACTCGGACGATTTGGCATGTGTTGGAACAGGTTACCAAGGAGCTTCAATCGTACCCATGCATGAGTATTTGAGGCATATATTAATTCATGTCAAAGACTCATGACCTATGGCGACTTGTCAATGATTCGTCGGCTCGGTACGGGCAATTAAAACGGATCGTTGCATTGTCTCCCGTGGTATCTTTTATCCATGCTGCAGTGCTCCAATGCTTACGAAGTACCACCTTCCATTTCCTCACTCCACGGAGCGTTTGGAGATGCGGGGAAGGCGTGCAAGGCGAGAAACACCACCCAAATCCACTCAGCATCATTGCAAGTGTATGTGCAAGTGCAGGTGCAGGTGCAGGCGGATGGTACCTGGTCCCCGATCTACTCTCACGGAGTAGCTACAAAGTATAGTTAGAGCTCAGAAGCCGAGAAGCATGGAGCTAGGAGGTTATGAAGTTCTGTTTGCACTCTCATCTGTACGTACCGTAGCCCTACCTCGAGAGTCCACGCGGGTTCTCTCTTTATGGATATTCAGAGCCAAAGGCCTCTTCGTATCCGACTTCGAGAGTACAACCGTCTTCTTGCTGAGCTTAGATTTTATGTACAAACGTCACATCCCTACCTCAACAAGCAGGTCCTTTCATTCTCGTTTCTCTCGCTTCTTTCGCTTCTCTCTTGGCATTACACCACAATTCGCCAAACCTGACGTCCGGCACTTTTTACGAGGAGCTAGCGGCAGCTTCAAGCAAGTACTTGCATGTGGATCGTCCGCCATCCGTTATCCGTCTAACCGTCAAATCCTCTAGCGAGACAGGAAATCTAACTCGGAATTTTGTGGTGTGTGGTAACATTTTTTCACCTCTCGGTGGAGACTCATTACAATATTACAAGCTCAACGCTGGAACGGTGAGCCCATTCTCACAGCAATACTCGGATTCTTGAGGGATGGAAACCTTGCTAGTAGTTTATTCAGCCCATTATGTCTAGCTTCGGCCACAAAGTGAATTTTGAGGGCATCTCCGAAAGACCTCCTTATTAATGTGTGAGATATTCGGCAACATGCGAATGTGAGTGATGCACTGATGCACTTGGGTACTGCCGATCAATATCCGCCTTCTTACTCATGATTAAAATGTTCTTCTTCCCTCCATTTCCTTTCCTTTTCTTCTTATTTTGAAAGGTTGTCCATTTCTTCTCATTTCTTCTTCCGATCAGAAGTACGGGACCGGGTGTTTTCCTTCGTGCCCTATTCGGATGTTCTAGTAGCTCGTCTGATTAGCCCGCCATTTAATCATCTATGGTACAAACTCAGTACTTTCTGTGACTGTTGATTACATTCATCTCATCTCATATATACCTCTTCCCGCAGCCAAGGTCACTGCGAAAGCTTGACATCCATCAACAAACAAGATGCCTGAACATGAAATGCAAGCTGCTGAGTAGGGTTCCTTCCCTACCCCACTCTGCATGCTTATAGCTAATGCAAATACCAGGATTCACGAACTCGCTGTCGAACGTGAAGTCCTCAATGAGAAGCATCATGCTCCTGACCGGATAAATCTGGATCTGGGTCTCGTGACGTCACCCGGAGGCACGAAGAGACCCAGCTCCAGCCCAGTGACTGTCGGTGAAGGTGACTTTACAGCTGATGAAGAAGAACCAACCGAGGAGGAGAGACAAACCCTACGAAGAAGTAAGAGGCATATGGGATTATATATTAGACATCTGCTGACTTTATATAGTCGGAGAGTCTCTGCCAAAGGCGGCATGGCTTGTTGCTATCGTGGAGTTGTGTGAAAGATTCTCATACTATGGATGTCAAGGTCTTTTCCAGAACTATGTCCAACGACCTTACGGCGGTGAACTGGCAGGTGCCTTAGGTGAGAGCAATATCGAGTGCTGACATCGAGCTTGACTGACCTGAATAGGCAAGGGGCACCAAACAGCAACGGCTTTGACGATCTTCTTTTCTATGTGGTGTTATGGTAAGAGTTCTCTATTACATCCATTGCAACCCTAAGGCTTATGACATGTTGCAGTAACGCCCATCTTCGGAGCAATCGTAGCTGATCAGTACCTCGGAAAATACAAAACAATCCTGTACTTTGCCATCATCTATATGGTCGGACTTCTCATTTTGGTCTTGACATCCTTACCAGTCGCCTTAGAAAATGGAGCTGGAATGGGAGGTTTTATCGCAGCCATCCTCATCATTGGTATCGGAACTGGTGGAATCAAGTCCAATGTCAGCCCTCTCATCGCCGACCAATATACCAGGAAGAAGATGGCGATCAAGACTTTGCCAACTGGAGAACGTGTCATTATTGACCCAGCTGTCACTATTCAACAGATCTACATGATCTTCTACTGCTGTATCAACATTGGTGCATTGTCGCTCCTCGCCACACCGTACATGGAACGCGACATAGGATTCTGGTCGGCATTCCTGCTCTGTCTGTGTATGTTCGTCGTAGGACTTTCTGTATTGATCTTGGGCAAAAACCATTATGTCGTTCGACCACCTCAGGGAACTGTCATCACCAATGCTTTTAAAGCTATCGGTATTATGATAAGACATCGAAATATGGATGCTGCAAAACCAACTTACCAAGAAGAATTCGGCAGAAAGCATCGTACACCATGGGATGATCAGTTTGTTGAAGAACTCAAGCGTGCTTTAGTAGCTTGTCGTGTATTCGTTTTCTACCCGATCTATTGGTTGGTGTATTCGCAATTTTCCAGCAACTTCGTCTCACAAGCAGGAGAAATGAACGGGCATGGAATTCCCAACGACTTAATGCAGAACTTCGACCCGATCGCTATCATCGTCTTCGTACCAATTCTCGATCGGTTCGTCTACCCCGCTCTTCGAAAGATGCACATTAAATTCCGACCCATTACGCGAATTACATTTGGTTTCTTCGTTGCCTCATTGTCAATGATGTATGCAGCAATTGTACAGCATCTGATCTACAAAGCGGGGCCTTGTTATGGGAAGCCTCTCGCATGTGATGCACCAGGCGCTGCCAACGGAAACGATGTCCATATTGCCATTCAGACACCAGCATACATCTTCGTCGGTATTTCTGAGATTTTCGCATCTGTCACTGGATTGGAGTATGCTTATATGAAAGCACCCGTTTCCATGAAGTCATTCGTTCAATCCATGTTTTTATTGACAAATGCCTTTGGATTCGCTTTGGGTGAAGCATTCACTCCATTGGTGGGAGACCCTACGGTTATGTGGATGTTCGTGGGCCTGTGTGGTGGAACTATCGGCGCTGGTATCGTCTTCTGGCTCATTTTCCATCACTTGGACAGTAAGGAGGACGAGATGAATACTCTCGATGCTAAGGCAGAGGAGCTGGAAAGAAAGAGAACGTTGGAAGTGGAGCAAAAACAGAGCGCATGATGAACAAGGAGCAGATGAGGTCTGTTCGAGCCTATTCTTCGAACCTCCTTGTTCCGAGACACCCATTGACTGCTAGATCGAAGCCTCCTAGCACTGACCTGAATTCAAGGGGCGAAAGTGGCTGGTCTCTTAATGTAGATTATGAAATGACGCTGAATAATGATACTGCACGATCGAACAAAGGCGGAATGGAAATGAGTGAAGTGCATGTACATGTATACATTGAGTTATTCGTGTGGAAATTCTTTGTAATCTCCTTTTTAACTCCATAATATCCCTGGTCTCGTGAATGAAAAGCCAGACAGAAACATTTCCCAGTTATGTAAAATGACCAGGCTAGACCAATGTGCAGAATGCAACGTGATGTACAATCCCCTTATGCGCTCGCTGAACATGTTAAGCAAACAAGCAATTGTAGATCTAAGCCTTCGCCTTCTTGGTTCTCTTCTTTGCCGGCTTCTCCTCTTCCTCCTCGTCTTCCTCATCCTCATCTGCACTGCGCTTTCCACTTGCTTCTCCACCACCACTCTCCAACATCTCAATCAAAGCCTCCTCGTCCAAAATCTCGACTCCCAAACTCTCGATCTGTTCCAACTTCTTTGGTCCAGCATCATTTCCGACGACAACATAGCTTGTATTCTTGCTCAACGCCTTTGTCAACTTTCCACCATAGTTCTTGACCAATGTTTCTGCGTTCTTGCGACCGAGAGTTGGCGGAACTCCGGTAACTACGATCGTCTTCCCACTGAAAACATCTCCGCTTCCTGCCAAGAGCGCCTTGATGTTCGCAGGCAAGTTGGAACCAGCATCCTTCGTACCCTTCTCAGCGTTTGCAGCGCGCTGCTCGGCAACTGGCTTGGTCTTCTTAACTGCAGTATTGGCCTTGGTTGGTTTTGCCTCAGCTTCATCTTCATCCTCTTCATCGTTGTCGTCTTCCTCTTCCTCTTTGGCAGCTTTTTTGGCAGCGGGCTTGGCGCGCGATTTGGGTGCGGCTTTCTCTTTGGGTGCTTCGACGATGGTGACGCTTCCGCCTTGAAGAGATTGGGTGTCGACTTTTACGTCAGATGCGCCTTCGGATTTAAGGGCTGCAAGACGGGCGTTGGCAGAGGTGAGGGACGCGTGAATGGAGTCGAGGCCATTGGAGGAAACGACCGCATAGACCTTCGAGGTGTCTGCGGCTGCTGGCTTGGCTTTAGGAGGCATTTTGGATGATTATGTATGAGAATTGGATCGGAAAAGACAAGAAAAAAATGAAGAAAAGAGAGAGACTTTTTGTGATGGTGAAGTGAGATGTGGTTGTTGATATTTGAAGGAGCGCGCTCGCGCTTGGTTTACCTTGACCGACTAGAAGCGGCACAGCAAGAAACAAGGCCATCAGCCTAATTTCCAGTTCAAGTGAATATCGAACATCATTAATCTATTCTAGGTAGCGATTGCGTATTTTCTTAGGCAACGCTTGGTTTTGTTACAATTCGCCGAATTCATTAGCAATCGAGTTGCTTACGGCAGGAAATTGTCTATTGTTGCCTCTTGGTTGCCTTTTCCGTCCTCTTCCCACGCTGATCCCCAATTTTGTCGCGTAGGAACACGAAGTCGCGTGACTGCGTATTCTTCGCAGACTCTTGCAGGCCATCTCGATGTCTTCTCCCCATCCATTGGCAGTGCCTCTTACATCAACGGGTAAGGGTAAACATTGTCTTGCAACAATCCTCCCCATTCATCAATCGCGGGGGTTTGCATGTACATACTTCCCAAAGACCACGTTGACCGGCCGGCCCCTGCGCCATCCTCCATAATGTATCACCCAAAGCGACGGCATAGTGAACATGTATAGATTGATAGCTTCTTCGTCCTGATCCTATACGCGTCTATCCACAAATGAAATCTATATCTTACAAATGGTAGAGTATATATAATAGGTCCATCTCCTATTTGGACTCTCCTGTCCGGAACGCCAACACGCCAACACGCCAACACGCCAATCCTATGCCAATCGCCGATCCTAATAAACTCAACCAGCTCTATTTCCCTTCTTCGTGCGCTTGCCCCTCCTCCTCCGGTGGCGAAAGCTTCGGTCTTGTCTTTTCGATAAACGCCATATCCGCCTCGTGAGCCGCTCTGATTTTATCTTCCATTTCTTCATTCATCAAAATGCGCCACCAAAATCTCCTCAAATCCAGACAGACTTGCTCCTTATCGTCCACTTCCGTGAGAACATCTCCATATCGACATGCAACATCTATCACTTCCGCCCAAATCACCGCCTCCATATCATAACCAAATTTATCAATTGCTGCCTGTTTGTCTCCCCATATACGCTCTCTCGTGTCTGGCTGGAAGAAGGTCATCTTGTCTAGAATTTCGGCAGGGTTCATCTTCAGTCGATTGCAATGAAGAAAAACAATGGTTGCATTCTCGCGATTTCTGTAGGCAGGCTGGTCCTCCTTTTGCAATTTCCAATCCTCAACCGGATCATATTGTAGCATAGAGATGATGTCGTCTAATGAGCTTTCGTGCCCATCTTTGAGTACCATAGCATGGTTTCTTTCTCGGACCTGGTAGTATGGTTTATTTAAGGCGCGCGCAGCTGCCACCCAAGTTTCTTTGTCGCCTTCGCCTCCGATCCCATTTTGAGAAAGCAACTCGTAGAAGAACCCCGGTCCGTTCAGGTTGTAGTAGAAAGCCAGTAACAGAGATTCTGCGTGTTTGCGTCGAGAGATGAGAATCGAGCCAGCCTCGGTAGACGCGTGTTCTAGAAGCGGTGGGGTGGTTTGGTTGATGAGACGGTAGTAGACGGGTGAAGCAGTGGAAATCCAGAAATCCGGCCAAGTGATAAGGCCGGTTGCGAGATATGGCTCAGAAGTGAACCATGGAGCCGGATCAACGATAGGGAAGTTATCGGCGTCTAGGAATAGAGTATCTTCGAAGCTTGTTACTAGGAGCGCCATGGACTTGTATTGGTATCTTGCGATGGTTGTGTTCTCGAATTGGGGGAGAATCACACACTTCGCATTCAATTCCTTGAAAACCACGTCGCAGGTGTAGGGATCGTAATCGGCCTCGTCTGGCACGAACACTTCGACAGGCAGTGTGCAGTTTGTCTTTCGCAGCATACGAATCGAAACGAGCACTGCAGGCTGATATGCTCCTCCTCCCACTGTCACGATCCCCTGCGAGCGCTTCTTGTATTGGATCACATCTTGATATTCGGGAATGAGGTCGACCACCGCCGAATGCGCGATTGCTGAGGCATTGAAATCGGAGTCGGACAGTTTCAGATTATCGACTCGTTGGGTTTCTTCGTCTATCTCCTCGATGCGCAGAATTTGGAGTCCTTCCGGAAGTTCTAAACTATCGCGAGCGGGGGGGTGTTGATGCAGACGAGCAATGAATGATTGAAGGACTTCTTTTTGGTCGACCACCTTTTCAAGCTTCGGTATTGTCCATAACTCAGACCTTTGGGAATGCTGCCATTGTACAATGAAGCATAGAGATAGAATTGCAAGCACTCCTACCAAGAGACGAGGCGAGTTTCTAGGAAAATTATACAACATCTTCGGCATGAAGAATTCGCAGAAAATAACTATATGAACAAGAAATGCATATCAACAGGACTGGGACAGTGGATGGAGCAGTGGAAGTAGAAGTCGAAGTAGACCTAGGAAAGAAAAAGAAAGAGAGTTAAGAAAAAGTTCCCGTGAAGGAGCGGAGGAAGAAGAAGATTAGATGATGATAGATAAATGAGAATGTCGAAGTGAAGTGGAGGAGTGGAGATCAAACCAGGATTCGTGTGCCTGTGCCCTGAACCTTGAAAGTAGTAACTTTGTAGATACTAGATACGTGAAAGGATGCCGGGAAGCAGGCATAGGGGACTGCTGATGGGCTGAGTGGTAGATGTAATTGGATATTGGGTATTAGATATTGGATATTCAATACAAAAGTACTGCGCAGGAACACACTGCTGATGAGGTTACTATTTAGGACATGATGGCGACGAATGTAAGGATGACGAATCTTCGAACGAAGTTCTCAGGATTCATTCGCGGAAGCCAATTCTCAAACCGTCTTTTTTCAAGGATAAAGGGGTAGGCTTGTCAGGGATACGGCACTTATCGTTAGGTACATTAAGGTTTCTGTGTTAGCTGAAATATGGAATGGCAGAAAAGGGCTGAATGGCTCGAGTGGCCACGGCGCAAATACAGTACACAGCCGTATTCAGAGTATTTAGGGTCCATCAATAGGCAAGAGAGGCTTACTCTGTCCCGGATGACTAAAAGGGGTGTGAGGGGCGCTGAAGAACCATTGATCCATAAGGAAGGCATACTTCGTACAGTGCTGACTGTACAGCACCTGCGCTTTGTACTTGGTAGGAACCCTTCAACTCGCCTAAGCACTAACGTTTCATGATATTCCTACTCGTGTTCTGTACCTAAAAGCGGAATTTCATTTCGCCTTTCTAATTAGTCATGTAATTGGTATCAAAGGCATAAGCTAGCACGGCCAGGTTAAACCGCGAGAGTTCTAGAGAGGGATTTGGATCTGGGAACCAAGAATGACTAATTTGACATGCTTTTAAAACTGTCCGGATCCCTATGGCCAACACCACCTACAACGTTTCTTTCTAAAAGAGTAACCTGGAAACATCAGAAGCTTTGGATGACGTTGGCACTCCGCGTGGTCATTGTCACATACAAGGATAGATCAGATTGCGGCGCTGAGGTATTGAAATAGATTTGAAGATAACCAATCATCGGCGAGGTACTGAGCACGAAACGATAAGGATGCAGATGCAAATGGTGAAGTCGAAACTCGATTTATGTGGCTATGTGGCCCTGGCCATACCTTCATACCTTCCTCCATCCCTTCCTCCATCGGAATTGGAAGGCAGTCTAGACACGTCACGTGGAAGATGATCACGGAAATTCCGGTGATAATCTGGCGAAGAATCTGAGCCAAACTGTCCTTTTGGATTCGTCGTGAGATATTTTTAGTAGGACTGACTTCGCATATCCTGTACAAAAGTCGGCAATGATTTGTTACATACTGGATAACCCGAGTTATCTAGGTTCAGAAGTTGCTATATGTTACACAGCGTTCCCGGCTCGATAGTTTGAGTCCGAGTGGAATTGAAGATCGGGACTTGAGGTTAGGTAGTCGGATGATGCGCCCGCGCGTGTTCTCAGAACTTCTCAGCTGTTTTTTAACTGCTATATTATTCACGTATCATCTGCGATATCATTATCTGTTCTGATCATGCACCTGACTATTTTCTTTCTCAATTGACCTTCTCCCCTCTTCCATTTGAGCTTTTCCACGAATCCACGAATCCACGAATCCACGAATCCAATATTCGGGATGGATCTCCATGCAAGATAAAGCTCATACGATCAATCAATCGCAGTTCAATGTTCATGCAGCAGGAAGTCGAGTCCGGTAGCACAAAATCACTAATAGCGATGCTGTTGTGGTCTCTTATCGGAAATGATAATGTTTCTCGTCCAGCCACCGAAGGGAATCATCCTGCAGTTACGGCCAATAAAAATCAATTGTCGACCTCCCTACCGCTGTATCTACCATTCACGTCGCACTCTCAAAAGTCTGGGCAAGCCTCATCCCAGGATCTGAATGCGGGGTAGCTCTCTGGCTGTTCTTGTGTCGTATACAACACCACAAATGCTCAATTGCGGCTTGAAATGCAACGGGCATCACCGGAATATTACGCCTTGCCTTGCAGTTATCTCCAATGAGGGTTAAGAGCTTGGCCGTCGGTGAGTAGAAGGCAGATGACCAGGTAACTTGCAGGTGAACTATTAAGTCGATACCCCCCGCTCAACTGAACGTTCCAAACGTAGCACTTTCACAACATAACTGTAACTCGGAAGGGAATTCCAATCAAGATGGCCGAGTCTGATCCTCATGGCAATAGGTAAGCGCTTACTATGAGTCTCTTGATTTCTAGGCTTTCACTGACTTTTGTCGCGTCTAGTGCGACAATTCCAATTGCACCAAATCCTGACCTCACGCCCGTCGACGAGAAGCGAAAGGATTCCATTGTCGGCGTTAGCAATCATCATGAAGAAAGGAAAGATTTGTCTCATTTGAAAGATAATGTAACTGGAGAGTGCGTTCATCTCACCATGTTAGTCATTTCTTAATTAACGTTATTAGAATTCGCAACCCTCTTGCCGGTATCCCAAAGGAGCAGCTACTCCGTGACGTTGAGGAGTTCGCGACCGCCCACGAGATCACCGACATTCTCCCTGTTCTCATCAAAGGAGCCCTCGTATCTCAAAGTCCTCATCATGCAGATAAGATACGAGAGCTTGATGATGAAGATCGTCAAATTCTAGCCGAAGAAACCACAAGAAGATGGAAGCACCCTAAAGTTTTGTACTTTACCATTGTCTTAAACTCCATCGCTGCAGCTATCCAAGGTGTAAGTGGTCCCGTGTACTATGTTTCATGAATAAAGTTTTGACGTTCCAAACAGTGGGATCAAACAGGTACGCGTCTTCCATGATTCTGCGTCAGTGGAAATGCTCCACCATGTTGGATAGCGGTTCATGATCTTTGCGTATTCCCATTTTGACATTTTATTCTACGACGGGACCTGATAATCTTAAAGACTAATGTGGGTATAGGTTCCAACGGAGCAAATCTCACTTTCGGCGAAGCTTTGGGTATTCCAGATAGCGGACCGACATGTGAAAGAGAGGGCACTTGTGCTAAAAATGCATGGATTATCGGAGCGGTCAATGCTATGCCCTATATGGCCATTTGTATATTGTAGGTGCATAGTGATGTTTCTTCTCCATGCCAATCTTCTCCATGCCAACTGTGGGAAGTTTGTTTCCTGGGAACCCATGAGCTCTTCAATCAAGTTCAACATGCAATCAAAATGGCTACTAACTCAGATCCTCCCAGTGCCGCATGGATTTCCGATCCAGTCAATCACTTAGTAGGTCGTCGCGGAACCATCTTCATCGCTGCAATTTTTAGCGTCCTCGCACCTCTGGGTATGGCCGGTTCACAAACATACGGCCAGCTTATGGCGTGCCGTGTCTTGCTAGGTATCGGTATGGGTTTGAAGGAAGTCACAGTTCCTGTCTTCTCTGCTGAGAACTCACCTGCCATCATTCGTGGAGGCTTGGTGATGTCCTGGCAAGTATGGACGGCGTTCGGCATCTTCCTTGGTACATGCGCCAATTTAGTCTTCGTGGACACAGGAAAGATGGCATGGAGATTGCAATTTGGATCCGCTTTTGTACCGGCGGTTCCTCTGGTTCTGGGAATCTGGTTTTGCCCGGAATCACCACGTTGGCTGTTGAGCAAGGGGAAAGTTGCGAAAGCATATCGATCTTTGCTTAGATTAAGGAATTCCCCACTTCAGGCAGCCCGAGATCTTTACTCGATCCAGGCGCAGCTCGAGTATGAAAAATTGCTGCTTGAGCAATCTGGGCTTGCTAAGAACGGCAACATGTTTACGAGATTTGTGGAGTTGTTCACTGTTCCTAGATTGAGACGTGCCACACAAGCTTCTGGTATTGTCATGATTGGTCAACAGATGTGCGGGAGTAAGTGGATAAATCCCAAATGTTCTGAATGCTTCTGACATAAAGTAGTCAACATTATCGCTTTCTACTCCTCCACCATTTTCAAGAATGCAGGCGCGACAAATGTTGGGGCCTTGCTAGCATCATTTGGCTTCGGTGCCATAAATTTCATTGCCGCTTGGCCTGCTGTATGGACTATTGATACCTTTGGACGACGCACATTGCTACTTTTTACTTTCCCTCAAATGTTTTGGACCCTGCTAGCTGCGGGATTATGTTACTTCATTCCCACGGAGTCAAAGGCTCACCTCGGCATGGTGGCATTTTTCATTTACCTCTTCGACATTGCCTACTCGCCAGGCGAGGGACCAGTTCCATTCACTTACTCCGCTGAAGTGTTTCCGCTGTCTCATCGTGAGATTGGTATGTCTTGGGCTGTTGCTACAAACAATTTTTGGGCATCAGTTCTGTCCCTTACGTTACCCAGCATGCTCGCTGCCATGAAACCTCAGGGGGTGTTTGGATTTTATGCAGGATTGAATTTGGTAGCATTCGCTCTGATCTTCTCCTTCCTTCCGGAAACTAAGCAAAGGACACTAGAGGAACTGGATTACGTGTTTGCCGTGCCTACTAGAACTCATGCGAAGTTCCAATACACTCAACAACTACCGTGGTGGATCCGAAGATACATTCTCCGGAGATCTAACGAACCAGAACCGAATTTGTATAAATTTGAGGACGAGGTTTGGGTCGAAAATGAAGAGGAGAAGACGCAGGGTATCAGTACTAGTATCGACGTTGGTCATGACAAGGAGATTGTTTAAGAGTACTAGAGTTTATGTTCGTGGGTCAGGATTCAGAGTTGTTTGGACGTTGGCACGAAGATCAAGGAGTGGTATGCAACTGAGATAAAGGGTGTTTGAGTGGCAAAGATGCTATAAGTATAAACGAGAGTAATGATTGATTTTGATTATGGTCATGGACCTTGAGGAAGCCCTTCAGGATTGTTGATATAGCTTTGGACTCTGTCTCTCGGTGGAAACCCCAAGCTGGGATAATTTCAACAATCTAAATTTCCGAGTGCTCTTCATGATCTTCTTCAGCGACCACGTCCAATGAAATGATCGGATTAACTAGGACTTTTTAACTTTAATTGCATCGTCCCGTGTCTCATTGAAGATTAGATAAGATTCAAATACATAAATCGGGTCGACTAGATCCCAAAGCACTTATAGCATTGACTGCTGTATAGACGCATATCGCCCCGGGGAGTGGGAGCCTTATATTCTGGTGTGAGAGAGGGCCATCAGTTCTATGGGGTTACGGAAAGCAAAGGTCTAGGAATTAAGACTGCATAATGAATGGACAAGTGCCTAACTATCAGCCTCTAATTCTCCGACGGAATCAAACCAACATCAATTTGTTCCTTTACTGTAAGAAGGCTTCTAGGTAAAGTACGGAAAAATTCAACTAACAACTTAGAAGTTAATGTGGTTCTTGGAGATGTTCTCTCTGTAGTTGGAGGCTTCCACCCCTTCCTAATCAAAAATTCATGATGGAAGCAAACAGTATAGCCCCTCTCAGAGAAGAGAAGAATAGTATACCCACCTGACACAATTCTCGACTCGGATGTTCCTGCGGATGAGCCTTCCTGAGTTGGCGGTGTCCAACCATATCTTCGTAGGATATCCCGAGCTGGAGATATAAATCGCGTCCTTTGGATAGACGATGATCCTGTAGGTTGATCTATCCAATTCAACCTTCGTAATTGGTTCTTGGAAAGAGGTAATATAATTCGTTTGTGATCGCGAATGTTCGGCTGCCAGTTAGTCCATTCTCTGTCATTTGGATCATATTGAAGTAAAAAAGCTTGTATCCCTATTCTCCCATTTGTGGAGGATTTGTAGTCAGTCACCATCTGGAGTTGCTCTTTCACACCATCTTCACATATCTTCGTGAAATTTGCTTCATCACTGTGGCAAAGAAGAAGAAAATTCTCTTCAATAAAGATTCCGAGCAATTGTTTAAGGACGGTTGAGATATTGAGTTCAACCTCGAGAGACGCATTTTCAAAGATTATCATAGCCTCAAAAAAGCCATCCTCGATAAACCTCTGCTCTATATGTTTGACTCGCTCTTCAGAAGAAAGCATCTTGTTTGTGGTTCCAGTTTCAGAGTACTGGCAAGTTACTATGCAGACTACAATCTTAGAACAAAGAAATTGAGGTACGCGGCGAGACCCTTACCTCAAATGATAAATCCTAGTTGTTGTTTATATATTGTTCGTAGTTCCAGTTCGTTGCGGCGGGGATATATTAGCTACCATACCAACTTCTAATTGCTTAAGTAATATTTGAATATGATGAAGTAATATTCTTAAGTACAATTACATTCAATATCCAAATCTGGGTTTTCAAATTAGATTTGGATATTGAGAAAATCGAAGTTTTGAAGTTGGTCGGATAGTTAGTACACCCCCTGGTGACACTTTCAAAGAAACCCCCCATCCGCCCCAAACAAAAACTTCTTTCATCATTGCCGCTACACGTCGATTCTGCCGCGACTCCATAAACTAATCCTTCACGCGTATAACTGAAGACGCGGAGAGTTCTGATCGGAGTCCATGCAGTGAAAAATTGTGCGACGTCCGAAGATGTAGTTGATGTCGATTTCGCACAACATGAGGCCAGTATAAAGAAGCTCTCTGTGGATGATTTCACCGCTCTTGGTTAATTTTCGGCTTTCCAATGCCTTTTACTTACGAATAAAACATCGAGCTGCATGAAGCTGCACCGTAAAAATTATACTATGACAAACAACATAGGTCTAGACTATACATATCGCGTCTTTCACGTGAACATTCTTGGGGATTTGGTAAAGGGGCAGATGATTGGACGCCACTGCAGCTATGCACGTGGTCCTGTGAACCTAATCAGATCTCATCATCTCACCGTTGAACAAATTCAACCACAATTAAGAGAATGCGAGAATCGTCAGTCAGCTCAATTATTCGCGTCCATACTCCTTCTAGCCGGTATCCATATATTCACGAAGCTGTTTCAACATCCCATCATTTATCTACCAGTTCCGTGATCCATCTCCGTACGGGGTCGCAGCTGACCACATGGCCTTCTACCAGGAGCTCAATCATTTCAGGAATGAGGTGCGAATGGTGAAATTCATCGACGATCCAGCTGTGGATTCTGGTCTTGTTCACTGTGAGCTGGATCATGTTTCTTTGGATGACATCACGCCTGATTTTAGACTATTTTTGCAGAAAACGAATGACTCTTCGGACTCCGAAACCAGACGATGGCTTGAAATTTCAGCGAAGGACGGTTTGTCGTCTATATCTAACCGTACATTGGACTTACCTATGTGGCGCTGGAGACTTGAGCATGAAAACCCGAAGGTCGCAGCCCAGGACTGGGACGGGACGATGAAGGCCATTGGCATCGATTCATATGCATATCCGGCAACTTCACGATCAACGCAAGAGGGGATGCCGGATATTTCAATACAGTTATCGGCGGAATCTCCCACTTTTCCTTTGATTTCAAGGTTTCAGTGGGGGGACTACGAAGCTATCTCATATTGCTGGGAATCAGATATCCGAGAGAAGGAAATATACGTTAATGGGACACTCTTCCAAGTCCCTAAAAACTTGGAAGCGTTACTTCGAAAGTTACGGGCGCTTCCAGATTCAGAAACTGGAATGAAGTTTGGGGTAGACGCACTCTGTATTAACCAAAACAACATCGAAGAGAGGAATAATCAGGTCAAACTGATGAATAGTATATACACCCAAGCATTTGCAGTCATTGTATGGCTTGGAGAGGACCTTGATGAAAGCGAGAAAGCAATCGACTTTATGGCATCCATATCTAGGTCTAACGTTGATGGGGATGACGCTGTCATTCGCTTTGGCGAACACTGGAAAGATTCTCACACACATCAGACTAGTGAGTTCTTGGCGTTGCCCTGGGACCCTTTACTAAGTTTCTTCGACCGAAACTATTGGCGTCGATTGTGGATCGTGCAAGAACTTGCATTGAACCATAACATGACTCTATTTCTGTGTGGGCAACGCCAAATATCTCGGAGTATACTTCTTCACACATGCGAATTCTTCGAAAAGAACATAGAAGCGATCGATTACCTGATTGCTCCCAATCTCGAAGTTGAAACAAAATCACCATCGCCTATGTATGGTAGCATCTGGTCTATTATCTATCATGTCCACAGTTTGCTTCAAACTCAAGGACAGCGTGTGGGGGAAGCTGGAATAGATACTTTGCTCGATCTAACTCGGAAAGCTAACGTTAAAGATGCGAGAGATAAGATTTATGGTATCCTGGGGCTGCTACCAAGCCATTTCTCAACGATGATCACTCCGAACTATGCAACATCTAAATCTGTGGGAGAAGTTTACACTGAATTTGCTCGAATATTGTTGAGTGATTCGAAGCGGCTTGATTCTATATTATCGTGGTGTTCTTATAAGCCGATGACTTCAATCCCATCCTGGGTCCCCGATTGGACGTCTAAATTTTCCCGGAACCATGTCAAACGCTTGAAAGATCGAACAGCGAGTGGTTCGAGAATTGCACAATGGTCTGTCTCCGGAGGTTGTCTTCACGTACGAGGCATCAAAGTAGGCAGGGTGACCAGCACAAGCCTTTCTCAATCCGAGAATCCTCCGTTTCCGAGTAGGATGAGCGATGTTCACCAAGATATACCGCATTCATACGGAGATGAGCTGAGTTATGCACTTAGCAGAACATTGGTTATGGATCATGCTTCTATAGATGTATCCGCAAGTGTCCTTGATATATATTGGACAGCCGAGGAAGACGTTTCATCGATCGATTCCTCCGCAGAGATGCAGATGATTACTAAAAATCTATCATGGAGTACTTTCGATCAATTCCGGCATAAAAATGCCAACTTTTCTGTGTTCGGTCGTCAATTTCAGCGATTCTTCCCAACATCACGCGAGCCTCAAACAGACAAGCTAAGAAGAGAAAACTTCTGGGCAATGCTGATAGCTGTAATCGCATCCATTGGTCGCAAGAGGATAACAACCAGTGAAGGTTATCTCGGTCTCGCCCCAGAAGAGGTTCAACAAGACGATGTAGTGGCAATATTGTATGGATGCAATTTCCCAGTTATTTTGAGAGCATGCGAAAAGCGTTATACGATGATTGGGGAATCTTATATTCATGGGATAATGAACGGAGAAGTTGTGGAGGTGTGGGAGAAGGGGAAGTCTAATTACAAGGAAGAGGATTTCATTTTGTGCTGAGATGAATTCGATGCCTTGAGTCATCTATTGGGCCCTTCATCTATCGGCGGGTCTAACACCCTTGAAATTTCGGACGTTTGAAACCCAGATTCTCGTTCCTGGAAATGTTACCGAATTGTTGCCATTCTCCTATGCAAGGGCTGAAGAGAATCTAAACACGGATTGGAAGCATTTTCATTGTTATTCTCCTACGTAATTGGAAACGACCCGGGGAAATGAAAACAATTTGCCATTCGACCCTATCAGCTTTCAAACAGTCTACTTGAGAGAAACTCCAACAAGATGGATATCCTCATTAGCATTGAAATTGATCTCTCTGAGAACAATCGACCCATCTGCGCGCGTGGCTTGAACCCAAATACGCTTTATGAGATAGATACTGGCTGTATATGCAGGAACAGTATAACTTTGCGTACGCGAAGTCTCCTCGTACTCGGTGAATGAGGAAGAAGTGGTCGACGTAAACTGATAGTTGAGACTGATGTCCATGCCGAAACCTTTGATGCCATACGAAGCAGAGATCGCGACTCCTGCCGAGTGTGACATCTCCTCCGAGAGAGTCTTACTGACACCTTTTGTAACTGTGACAGACTCGGAAATTTCGCCTGAACTCTCGTTGATGTGCCTCGTTACGACATACCAAGCAATCTTCCTGGTGAGACGACAGAATGGATAGCTGATCGCTCTTATGCTAGCTGCGTCGTCAGGAGAGAAGAAAATAGTGAATGGCAGTATGACATGGCATTGCTCGAGCTGATTGAACACAGCACCACCGATGGGGAGATTGTCCTTAGTGAACTGTGGTCGAGGAACGGTATAATCTTGAAAGTGTTTCGGGTTCGGTAGGACGAGGACTTTGGCGAGGCTGTTGTTGGGCTCGGAATAATTGCTATTGGCGCGGAAAGTATCCGACGAGATCGGGACATGTTCGTTCCCACTCATGCCAATAGAAGGGAGTCCAATACTCCATACAGAACAATCTCTCTTGGCTCCCGAATTCCGATCATCCCATATTTTCGATTTGAAGTAGTTCGAGTCGCGGACCAAATCAGAACGAACACACCAAATTCTGTCATTACTCGGGACACTCCATGATCCTTGACATACATCTCCAAGTGAAAAGTATCCCGTCGGTGCCCTTGGCCTCCAAAACGACCCATCGTTGCGTCCACCACTCTTCTCATCACGCCAGATCTCATCATACCCGGTAGGACTAGCAACTGCTGGTCTGCCTGTAGAATTCGGCTTGTTTCCAACGAGAATTGCGGCGAACTTGCCATTCCTATCCCCATAGCCAGCGAAACCGATAGATCCCAGAGGCCGCAAGTTTCCCTGAGCCTTCGGATGGAAGAACTCACCATCCATATGAGCTCCGCTACCTACATCGCTCCAGGCCCATTCAAGGGTTGAGGTCATGGTGATTCTGAGATCCCCATAGTCTCGTGTTGCGTTCGTCATGTTGGTAGGTTTGAGAAAGTAAGGTTATTGAGAGTATTGTCCGAGTCAGTGTTGATGAATGAACGCGGTAAGCTGAGGGGAATCCAACACTTCTTTATACTTGTGTTTGGTCACTGGAATGCCGATTTGTCATTGCTCGACTCTGTTCCGGTTCACAGGAGCGAATTCGTTGTGTTTACCACGGTGGTGGCACAAGCTACACAGCAGTGCTACCCTCGTGCTACTAGCTGAACTTCCGGAAATATATGCCTTACAGCTAATGTATTTGATGGGTGATGTGTCAATTTACTATGGTTGCGATACAGCATTCGGTGTACGTCTGTGTATTACGCCCGAAAGCATGAGGTTGGACGATACCTCCACTGAGATGCACGTTGCCCAGAACGCAGAGTTTTTGTGTAGATATATGCAAGCAGCTGTCAACCAAGCTGTAACACGGCGAACCTCATGCCACGTATTACTGCTCATTGCACTGAAGTGTTTTGCACTGCATGGAATGCGACCAACTGAGCAACAACTGTGGAACTGGGAGTATTAGATAACGTTATTGTAATACTATATATTGCGGGGTATATCGATTTCATGTAGTCTTGCCTATAAGCCGCTCACATCGGATTGACTCAGCTTCTTTGACGACGCCTCTCGAATCACAGCACTTATGCAAGATATTATCCTATGCAGGATGTTCTCGTATGCAAGCTACTCGTCTCAAGATCATTCTGAATATACTGCATATCGATTTAGATTAAGGCTAGTCTTTCAGCTGCTACGGCCTTCGGTATCTGGCCTCATTTGGCCTCGACACGTCCTGATGAATCAGAAATGTTGGCTTTTGAATTTACACTGCATTTACTACGCTACATTTACACTGCATTTAAACTTCATTTACAATGCAGTTATCTTGTCCAATTCATCTTCATGACATAGATAGACTTCTACCAAACTTCGATGTATATAGCCATATGTCTTGATGATAGAGTAAGATGTCAACAGCTATTTCGAGTATATCTACTCTTCCAGGAGCCGCTCTGAAATTGTTTGATTTAATTCTCAACAAACATACAGTTTGATCTCTGACCGTAATGTTCTAGCTGAAGTATACTGCAGGCTATCGTACTGTGTTTACTTACCATAGTGCTTTCATCTTTCGAAGTATTTGCCATTTTCTTGGTGCTTTACGAGCGAAGTGTCTCCTTGTACAATCATCGGTGTGATACAAGATCGCGTTGGTCTGGTTCTATTCGGTAATCTCTGCATCCTTCACCGCGGCCAAGGAACCAAGGAGTTCTTGGTGAGAGCTGAAGAGGGTCGGTGAACCGGCAGATCTTCCCAAATTGGGAGAGGATACAAGCTGTTGAAGGAGTCAAGGATACTCGTGCCCCTACTCTGGGTTGTATGAGTGACTACGGTGGGTCAAGCATAGATACTCATTTATATTTAGGGTTCAAAAGCTAATATAGTACTCTGTGATTGATTGACTAACTTTGACATGATAGTAGGTAAACTTTCCTGTTAAAACGGCGACAGAATATCTGTTTATTTAGCATAAATCGAGACTTTACAAGGAAAATGATCAACCAGATGTGAAGCCACCTCTTCAATCAAATACGCTCTTTGACCATGATAATGATTCAACCCCTCTCGCTGATTTGACCTATCAAACTCCTCATATGAATCTGCGAATTGAAATTCTCTCACAATATGCAAAAGCACCACTCTCAGCTCCAGCATCACAAGCCCTTGTGCTATGCAATTCCGAGGACGATTCTCGAAACGTCGCCATGCGTTTTTCGCCGGGTAAAGCTCATGACCAAGTTCCACAAGCCAGAGGTCGGGGAGAAATTCAGAGGCTCAGGGCCAGTACTTGGGCGCTACTTGCATGATGCCGTGGATGCTATATACAGACGCTTGATCTGTCGGGCATTGATGACCCATTTCGTCGGTTACAACGGCGTCGGATGACCTTGGCGAATACCACTTGCAGGTGGGAAAAGACGCAATGCTTCTTTAATGACGGCGGTCAAATATGGCAGATCGTTAGCGAGATGTGGTTGCGCTGTGAGGACTGAGGGCAGTGTTGACAGATCTTACCAAAAATACGATCATGTTCTTCTCTGACACGTTGAAGTGCTTCTGGGTTTCGATACAAGTGGTATATACAAAAACAGATAGTGCTACTGGTCGAGTCATGACCTGCAAACAGAAATAGTCGAATTTGACGAGTAGCGAAATCACGAAAGCGAGGGTCAAGCTTTCCAGACTGGAGTCCTTGGTCTTTCAGGTATGCCTGGAGGACAAGATCAATAACGACTTTACTCCGTTGACCACTGGAATCTTCTCTGAATTCAGTATGCCGTTTGTCAAGCTGTTTGCCAATATACTGATTCATGCGTCGCACATTGCGCCACTGAATAAACGAACGGACAAAGTTGATATACTCGAGAGGGTTAAACTCGGCGGTTTGCTTATGCCATCAAATTTGGCTCAGCATAGAATCGGCCAAAACGTTGTATCCTTTTTGGGCTCCGAGATCTG
Source organism: Rutstroemia sp. NJR-2017a WRK4 (assembly GCA_002946385.1). Classification (NCBI taxonomy): domain Eukaryota; kingdom Fungi; phylum Ascomycota; class Leotiomycetes; order Helotiales; family Rutstroemiaceae; genus Rutstroemia; species Rutstroemia sp. NJR-2017a WRK4. The sequence continues at coordinate 76,803 of NJPR01000140.1, read as the reverse complement.
CATTGCTGATGATAGTCAGTCACACATATATGAAAGTCTAACAGAGGTAGCAACATACAGGATAGTTCTCCCAATTAAGTCTAACGTAAACCGAAGCGTAACTGAGTCCAGCTGAAACATCTCTCCATCTCTGGCAAGTAGTCGAAGGGTTTCGCAGTACTGAGCGCACGTCATTACCATTCCAGGTACGAGTGTAGTAAGATACTCGGTGCTGAAGCCCTTATTGAAGGCTGTGCGCCATGGTCGCCACTATGTATGTTTTAATTTAGTACTATCCTCAAAATGATCGAGCTGGTTGGAAGAGAAGAAGCTGGTCAGAGCAAGCTACAACAAATTGCAAGAAATATACTCACATCCGCTTCCTGCATGTCGAATAAATTTGGCCTCCCAGCAATCGGTTTGAAATATTTTGCCAGCATGTCTAGCTTTCTCATGGATATGAGGGGATTATTTTGGAACGCTTCAGTGGCCACTGAAGGTGAAATCACAACCAGCATCAAGCCAGCAACGGGCCACATATCGAGGTAGAATACCCCTTCATTTTGAAAGTTGGACCGATAAATGTCACCGAATGCGTAGAAATAGTGAGCTTTATAGGGTATTTTGTCAATACAGTCTTTGAGATAAAGTAAATTGCCCAGGAAGAAGCTGTGGCAAGGCGCGACGGGCTGAAAATAAACACGTGAATTAGCATGGGCCGAAAGGTATATGGTAGACCTGGAAGTACGTTTATGAGACGACAACATACCAAAACGCTTCTCTGTAATTGTCTCACAAGCATACGCGCCTGGTACAATTTGAGAAATGAGTAGCTGGCCAAGGTTACCAGCCCAAGTAGCGCCGCGATTTGTGCAGGCTTCGGTATCGATATCGAAACAACATTAATCTGAGCTGCCAAAGACATTTTGAAGAATTCTGCAAACAGTCCGAGAAGCGAGTACTTGGATCCGAGTAAGATATTTGAATGGACTTGAGAAGTTCAATTCCAATGGTGCAGAGAGAAAGCTATGTAGAAGGATATAAAGAGGTCATCCAGGACTCAAAGCGGCGCAGCAAAGCCCCGCACCTTTTCCGAGATACTGGAAAAACAACGCGTCTTCTCTTTTATATTATGTCATATTGAAACTGAGTACCGAGTAGATGATACGGGACCTAGAGAAACATGGAGAGTCTACTTACATCGGGAAATTAGTCTTTATTCCTTACTGACTACCAGTCGGTTTAAGAATTAATAGTATATACACAGATTCATAATCGCATACATATAGGCTTAATCACTACTCGCACTCATATATCTTACAGCATTGAAACACCGCGTGTCTACGGGTAAATGGTGTTTGCATCAACCAAGAAGATATAAATGAGTATACATTTCGATACGTATCACTTGAGGTGCTTTGATGGCAAAAGTGTATGGACGGGCTGATTAAATTGTTAGCTCACTTAGTCTGGAAGGAAATCAAAAATCAAGCTGCCGAGATCTGGTGGTTGCTCTCGCGGTTTGATAAATGTTGTTGTTTGGTATACTAACATGAAGAGAGCGTTTGCTAATAGGTAAAATAGTTGAGGATACAACACCCAGCGATTCTCACCTCTAGCAATCTACTCTAAACTTATATATTATGGTTCTTATTGACTCTACCTAATTTGATCGAGCATCAACGCCCTCCGCTACTACAGTTGTCATTCAATCGGGCTCAAATACTACAGGAGATCTCCTTTTCTCAACGCACCATTGTCCATTATGGTTGAAAAGAGCTCCCTTGGCAGGTTGTGAATCTACCCACCGGGCTAGGAAACGTGTTGGTCATATCCCTTGATGAAGTTGTTCGGTAGGTTGAAGAGTTGCTCTGAGATAGAGAGTCTACCCTATAGGTATCTGCAGGTAGACCGAAGAGAGGTAAACCTATTATTGATACACTGGGTATCCTAACACCACTCTTGGAGAATAGGATATAAGGCTGATATTCGAGAACCACTTCGAGCAGCTACTGATCCTCTTATAGATTTGGAGAACCCTTAAGATAATTGATCAAATAGAAGATTAGCCTAGACTTACTATTACAGGTGGACGACTATAAGCGCTTATCCATCGTATGTGATAATGGACATCACAGAGATAGCCCCGAGAAAGGTGCGATAGTGTGGCTGGAATCGGATATTCAGCAGCGATTTGGTATAGCTATGGCCAAGTTTATACTGTCTTTCTCATTATTATACCTTTATGCGACTTCCAGTAATATTGGACTGCGAAATGGATATATATTTAGGTAAGATCTAACTTGTTAGTTGGGTAGTTTAGGTACATACAGCTTCGGTGAAGATGCAAACGGATAAATCACCACCGAGCTAGCAAGCGGCTATACATGGTTAAAACTATCCTCTAAGATGTCTGAATCACCCCCAAGACGAAACGGTATACTGTATCTGGATTAACGATAATTCTAAGTTATTCACCCCACCACCCCACCACCCCACCTATAGGGCTCACCCGCCCGCCCCCGGGTACCCACTTAACCGTGGGGTTAGTTGCAGTCAGGTAGTAACGCTAAGATCGTTAGTATTATATTGTGGGGAGCTGAAGCGCAATATCTTACTCAGTCTTTCTATAGTCTGATTCTGCGGCCTTGTCGAATGAACATTTCGACGAATAAGCATCGGTAGTAGGGAGTTTGGGCGAGCGAGTAGCTAGGTGTGTGGAGCTGGGACAGTGTTGAGTTGGGAGAGTGTGGATCTGGGAAAGTGGAGAACGGGGGGCAGCTAGGGGAAAGTTGAGAGCTGAGGGAATGGTAGGAGCTGAAGAGACCTTCATTTTTTATTATCACGTAGTTGCAATCGTACCAATTCCACTGGGTTATCTGGGACAGCTGGTCATCATATGCGCCGCTTAGTAAGGGCTCTACTATGCTTCAACCCACCGTGCGATTCTAACGTCACTGTAGCCATATGATAGCCGTCATAACACTAATCAAGCTCTACACATCCTTCCATCCTCACCCACCGTCCATACATCACTCCCGATGGCAGTAACGGCATAAAACATATGGTTAGGGTCATACTTGTTCTTGATACTTAGCAGCTTGCCATAATTAATACCATAAAAGTCCTGCTTCCATCCAATCTGCCTGAAATTCCCTTCGTTCAAATAAGCCCCACTATTAGGCGTTGCAGCTTCCAATTGCGGAATAATAGAATACGTCATGTCGTCCTGAAGCGCGAGCATGTCATCCCATGGAGCGGTAAAGTTCTATGGAAGAGTCAGTGTTGAGTGGACAAGGGCATTACGCCATGCTGGGAGAACAGAGTTAAAGACCCTAGAAGTGATGATCGAAGAGGAGACGTTGAGCCCTATACCGATAAAGGTGACGCCATTTTCGGTGATGTTTCGGTAGGCCATTGAGAGAGCAGGCAAGTTGTTTGCTACGTTGTCTCGTGAAATGAGACGATCTCCATATTGTGCAATGCCGATATTGATGTTGCCGTAGGGTAGAGGACCAAAGTAAGTATTGTAGTGTTCTTCATACATTGTTGAGGTCGTGAAAGACGAGGTATAGGTGATATTGAGAGTTGTGAGAGCGTCTATGAAACAGCTGAGGATTGACTTAGTCTCTGTAGCAGTCTTGTTGTATACAGTTATTGGAGAAATCTGAAAGAAAGTGTTGGTAAAGTAATATACAACCATGGAGCCAGCATTAACCATCGTAGGAAGAAGAGTATGAAATTTATCGATTGCAGAGTAGAAATTGTCCAGTGCTGTCCCTGAGGATAAGAAGAGGAGTGATGCGCCGCCGACAGTGGTATCCTGGTGAGCCTTGACAGTCATAGACACAACAACGCCGTATGTTCCCCCGCCACCCCTGCTCAATACCCAATACAGATCGGCGTTCTTAGATCGAGAGGTAATAATAATACTCCCATCTGTATTGACTACCTTCCATGAAAGCACATTGTCGGCGCTAAGACCAAAGTTGGAGCTGAGAGCAGAGTGTCCTCCTTGCGTGTAGCCTCCAGCTATCCCAACAGTAGCGCATTCGCCTCTGACGGTAACCAAACCTTTCGCTGTAGATGCGGCAAGCAGTTCATAAGCTTGGACACCGGCCCCAACCATCACCGCTTTGCTATTGTAGTACTGATCAGACCAGTCAAGAAAATCAATGTCTTTGAGGTAATGTGTCCAGACAGACAAGGCCCCAGCACCGGTGGATTTTCCGAGGTAACTGACTATCGATATTAGCATATTTGGAAATAGGGTTCATGGTAGTACTTACTCATAGCTGGTGTTTCGAATTACGAAACGTATATTATTTGCCTGAGCAAATTTTACAGCTACCACAATATCTTCCGCATAGGAAACATAACAGCGTAGCGGACATAATTGCCAAGAGTGCATGGTCTTGACTTCGGCTGCCAAGGATCACAGGATTGATTTGCAAAGAACGGTGCCATAACCGAGGAAGATGATTCCATACTTTGATTGTGATTAGCGTTTGGTTTCGGAATGGTTATGGAATTAACCTACTGGAGCTGAGGCATCAGCCATTCACCTTGCAATATCTCACACTCGGTCGCATTGTAAGTTGGATCATGGCATGGCTTTCCCAATGGTGAAGTGGCAATTAATCGGCCTCCTATACTGGAATTGAGAGTCTTCCATTCAGATATCGTTGGCCAACATGAATCGCCAGGAAGACAACGGCATGAAGTTGAGCGGTCATCAGCGGCCGCTACAACCAAACTTTGAGATACGAGGAGCAAAGTTGTGGATAACCTGGCGAGGAAACTTATCTTCGCCATTGTCAGGACGAGGAGTGAGAAAAGTAGAGGTGAGAATGGGTGGGCGCGCGACGGTGGGAACAGAAGCTATTCGGCTGATGAATAAGGGCAAGGGTTAATATTTCAAGCTACTCCAATACAAGAAATAAACCCGTGATAGCCAATAGATAGCCATAACGATCTCCAAGCTATCTAATAGGCTATCTAATAGGTACCTGTCAATCATTATAACCCACCTATAAAAACCCAGCCCGGTGGTTACCCACCCACTCGGTAGGTCCCTAGCCTAACTACCTATAGGTGCTAGAGAACGACTTAGAGTTAGAGAATACTTGAACTATTAATAATATTTAATTAACATCTTCTCGATTATATAGATCATTTCTTATTATCTCAGCGTAAACCATCCAATGATTATTTGGAATATAAGTATTCCCACCCAAAATCCTCGCTGAACGCGATGAGCTGATGCAGCACCAACTGCTAACGGAGTAAATGTAGAGGTAGGGCTTGAGGAAGTTGAGTTGCTGGGCGAGATACTACTACCACGGGCAAGACCCAAGCATTCTGCCATATTGAAAAAAATATCAATGTTTCCATATACACCACCGAAGAGTTCTTGGCAAGGGCCCATAGCGAAAACGGGAACATCGGTGAGGGAGTGGACGCCCTGTGCTTCGTATCTGTACATCAAATTGTTAGCAGATTATCTTGTAGGCTAGACAAGCAAGTGGCTTACGTCTGAATAGTCCCATTGATGATGAATCCATCGGTATTATCGGTGGGGTTGACGTAATAATCGTCGGAAGGAAATCCAGTGATGTTGACTGCTGGGGTACGAGGTCCGGATTTGTGCACTTTGTAGTTCTCCCTGACATCTGGGTGTGCCCCAACACCTTGAGCGAGAGTGTATCTGGGATCCCAGTTGACAGGGAAGTTCACGCCAGTGTTGTAGGAGATGCTGGCGTTGGTCACAGTGTACTGACTCTGGCCTGAGTTCTGGTAAACACCAATTGCGTTGCGCTTCTCTCGGTCATTGGTCTTGGAGCTCAAGTAAGTAGTGTCGGCAGATCCGAATACATCGAAACCGTGGCCGTGATCGGCGGTCACAATAATCAAGGTGTTATTGAGCTCCCCCAGAGCCTTCAGCTTCTCAATTGTGGCCTTGACCGTGTCGTCCAACTCCAGCAAATCACCCAGAGCACGGTCGTAGTCCAGAGTGTGCATCTGCTTGTCAATTGAAGCTGCCTCGGACATCATAAAGAATCCCTTGTCTCCACCACGAGCGTGAAGGATATCAATAGCCTTAAGAGTCATGTCCTTGAGGCCTGGAAGATCGAGCGCAGGCTTCTTGTTGCCTGATGGGTCGTTGGTGGTCTTGTTTAAATTGGCTTTGTACACATTGCGGTCGAGCCAAACCGGAAGATTGGAAGTACAGAAGATACCCAGTGCCTTGGTCATGTTGGAAACAACTGATAAGGATGTCTTGTTCAGCGAAACAGTGTATCCTGCATTTGCGAACTCCCGGAAGTAATCCTTGCCTTGGTAAGATCCAGATCCAGGGATAAACTGCTCAGCCCCAGCACCAAAAAATACGTCGGCTCCAGAGTAAGGAGTCCAGGTATAGTTGGTAACTCCTCGAAGAGCTTGATCAATCAAGGCCCCGTACTGGGAGCGGGCTCGGGTGTGTCCGGTGAGCGCAATTGGAGTAGCATCTGCAATGAATGCTGTACTAACAACACCGATGGCACTGCCCCAGATACGAGTGAGCAACTCAACAATCGTCTCGACCTTTGGATCATCGAAAGGATCGGCGCTGGAGTCTGCATAAACTCCCATTGCGTTCACGGTGGACTTGTGGCCAGAGTAGAGCGCGGAAGCAGAGTTCGCGGAATCGGTGATATAGCTGTCGAGGGAGTGGGTCTTTATTTGTTAGCTAGAGAGATATAAGATGTTACTGCTCATACCATCTGATGTCCCAGTACTGGGAACTTGTCCATCTGCATTGTAGTTTGGTACTTTCCGTTGATGCTCTTGTGGCCGATCAAACGAGCAGCAGTGATCATGTTCGTAGTCATACCGTCCCCTAGACCCCATTAGCTTGCTTCGTCCCAAGTCGCCTGGACTTACCGATGAATAGGATGACATTCTTCGCCCTCTTTTGTTCCTGGAGTGGGCGTACGACCCAATCGGCCACAGTTTTTGTGCCATTGTAGTACGTGAGAGTGGCAACATACTCTCCTGGCTCGTACAGAGCAACTCGCCTGTATGCCTTGGAGGTAACTCGGACGACCGATGGTGTTTTGGCATCTTGCGCGAAGAGGTCCTCAAACCAAGTGAAGTTCCATCGTTCCAGAGCCGGCTCAGCAATCTTGAAGAAAGATGCTGCTGATTGAGCTGCTCCATCACCTTTTGTAATTGTGAGACTGAAATTTGGATCCGGAACTCCCCCATTGGCTTCCGAACCGTTCACAGGGGCATGGACCTATTGCATAGTTAGTTTGGAAGCTTCGACCAGGCCAATTGATGTCTACGAACTTCCAAACGAATATCAAAGTATTGTCCAGCCAAAAAATCAGTCTGATCCGGTGGCAGAATACACCCGAGGGCTTTGCGTTGGGGTTAGCAGAGCGGGGTAGTTGAGGGAGAACCACTGACTTGGACATCCCCCTAGACGCTGGAAGGTTTGTGCAGCTGTCAAAGCAATCAAAGAAGCCGCAAACACGATTATGGACACCGAAACCATGGTTTTGGAAGCAGGAAACTGCAACTGAACTCAATTGGAAGCTATAGCTTGCTGCAGACATCAAGGTTCCCCGGCTTTTATATCAATCCGTCATCGTTCTGATAATCAGGTACGCCAGCGGCCAGGTACACTGCAATCAGGGACAGGACTGCGACCCGTGGCTTTTGCTGCGTAAACGATGCGCATCGTGCTAGGTAGGAAAAAAAGTTGGGAGCGAATCACGATACACAATTAATACACGTGTGGACTGATTTGCTTGGCACTCTCTTGGCTATAACAGCCGCAATACACTTATACAGCGTACCTGCCTATTGGAGCAGTACGGGCTGATGGAAATGTGCAGGATAGCAGCTTGATACTGCCCGCCAAGGACTGAGGGGTAGGAAGCTTCTATATAGTTCTGGAAAACCGTGGCACTCTGCCCTGAAACTATTCGCTGCGACGCTTGATACCAAGCTGGTGGCTTCACTAGATGGTAAGTTGGTGGCTGGAAGCTTTTACAGTGGGTTCCAGCCATACACTCTTCGAGAGTGTAGAGGAAGAAATCGCGATTTAGAATGATATAGTAATTCTTAAAGCTTGTTCATCGGTGTAATGGGTTTGTTTTCGTCAGCGCTCTTCGAGCTAGATACTGGGTGCTGAGTACTAAGTATTGGGTGCCAGGAGTACTAAGAGCTAAGAGTACTAGGAACTAAGAGTACTGGGAGCTAAGAATATTATTCTAATTAGTAGAGAAATATATTGCTCCAGATTCTTATAAAATATAGATATCTATTTATCTTTGAAGAATATTTGGAATACAGTTAATTAAATAGCAATTATACGTTATCTGTACACTGAAATGTAATAGCATTCTGACAATAGAACTTATCTATCATATCTACATTATGTACTCTTCCCCGTCATCCACAACCCAACTCTCAGGATGCAGAACATACTGATCTTCGCCATTGATACCATTCTTGCTAACATACCTCTCCCGCTTCAGAAAACAGTGTTGGAACCGCTGTAGTGGGGCAGGTGGTGGGGTAGGTGGGCCTATACCCACCACCTTAAACTGAACGTCGTAGTGATCGATTAGGCTTACGAAGCCTATGACTTCAGGCTTGCGAAGCCTGTAGTTCAGGCCTACGACACCCGTGACAAATAGGCCTGGAAGGCCTAAGGCAATAGGCCTGGAAGGCCTATAAATATAGCTAGTCCTTCCCACTGTAGATAGCCCATCAGTTCAATCAAGTCAAGTATTCTACCACCTTATTATTAAAGTCCCTTAAGCATTTACCCGCTGTGCCTCTGTACGTGCCTGTATAAGAAACAGGTCCCGCACAGTTGCTCACCAAGCTCGTATTTACCAAGCAAGTTCCGGCCTTGAGATCGATAGAGGATGGTCGTCATGCCTTGGAATGGATATATATTTGCACTAGAAGCTTTGGATTGGGCTAGCTGTTCGCATTCAGCGAGCCAGGAGCTTTCTTCGAGGCTGCTAGTGGTTTCTTCGCTATCTATAGAATCGGATTCACCTTTTGTCTGGTTGTTTCCTGCGTCGTTGGTTTTAATCGGAGATTCTTCGACGATTACTTTGTAGGGTGGAGGAGGTTCTTCGTTCGTTTCATTGTTGCTTTTTTCTTCTGGTGCGAGTATTGATTCGGACTCTTCGTCGCTTGTATCCTCGAAATTGATGTCACCTGGTATCTTGTATGTGCGATCGCCCTCACAAGAGCCACTAAAGGGACTCGAAGGTCTCCCTGTCGCCTCGGGCCTTGGAACGTAGTTCGAACAGATACAATTGCGCTTGTGCTTGTTGCAGGTACATTCAACGAAGGCCAGCCATAGTGGATCCACCAGTCCCATCCCTAGAGAACTATAATCATCACCGCAGGCGGAACAGCACATGGCATTTTGCTGCTCCGTTGTCTGTTTTGAATCTACAGACTTGAGCACACTTTCTCGAGTCCAGCCAGTTTCTTCCAGCAAGGAATCGAGTTCCAGTGTGATCAGCTCGTCTTCATGCTTGATAGTACTAGGCAAAACTTTAATCCATGCGTTGTAAATCAGTGGTATTGTCCTTGCGAATTCCGCTGGTGGGACTCTTGTGTTCTTCAAATAACCAAAGCCCTTTACTCGCAGAAAAGCGCCCAACTCCCTTATCATCGGGAACAGATCGCGCTCACAAACGCGAAGGACCAGCCATCGAGCAATAGAACAGATACGGGACAAGCTCCCTGGCTTCTCGCTGTTTGTGACAAGGCCCAGCAATGTCAGTAGCATGTTGTGCTGATGCTCGTGTACTATCAGAGAGCGAATTGCATGCTGGAAGCCATGCCACATGCTTACATGGCCGAAAACGACCGTTCCGTCCCTGGGTGCGCATTGCAATACCCAGTTTATGCTGTTCGATAATACAGAGGTATATTCCTTATTATGGGCTTGGAACAGGCGTCCTATGATTACCCAGCCTTCGCTATCTGGCTCTGTGAGATCGAGACAGTCTTTAAAAAGTCGGAGCATCTGGATCTTTCTCTCTGCTGGAGTATTTTGAGCTGTGTCAACGAAAATTGTGACAGGTGACCTGGTGGTTGGAAATCGAATTAAAAGTTGCTTGTGATGATGCATTGCAGCAAGGTCGGGATATACTAACAAAGTGTCTTTAGAAGGGCCTTCGTATACTAGAGCTGCTTTGTCTGCGCCAGCAGATATTAGGTATTCGCATATTTCGACATTGGCTGCCTCTGCTGCGAACTATTTCAAATCAGACTTGATTATTAACAGAGGATTCCACTCTCGAAACCATTATGGCCGTCATTGGAGGCGTTGGTGGAAGAACTGAGAGGGGATACTTACGTGTAGAGGATTCCATCCCTTGGAGCTGGTATCTCGGACAGACGCATCATCGCGTGTGATGAGTTGCTGCACCGCTGGGAGGTTTCCGCTGTGACAAAACTCAAAGATGAGGGAGTTGCCTGGCACGGCACGAACCGGATTAAGTTTGAACTGCCACCCATCGCTCGAGTTGCGCAGGTTGGCTTCTATTCCATAGCCAAGACCAATTTTGGTAAGCCACCAAGAGGGATAGAAGATGAAAGAGGTGACAATGTCGATAGCGCCATTCGGAGCCCCTTTACGTGCGCCCACCTTGACTGTTGTTGTGCGCACCCATACCTTGCCGAACAATGTTCCGGTCGCCGATGTACTGTGACATATCCTCGATTTCCGCCCCTTCAAGGATTTTGAGCCAAAGGTCTTGCCGGCAGTAGGTATGTCGGTACTACTACCAGCGACTGCATTGGTGGTCTTGTACGAGCCGTGGTAAGTAGATTGCATTGTTGTTGCGCGCATTACCGTATCATTCATGACTTGTCCGAAAGTACCACTCCCAAACAAATTCTCGGCAGCTAACTGCGCGGCTGAATGGAGAGCACTTTCCATGCAGGCTTGAATATCCGGCCCCACTATCTCGGAGGCAATGTGGGAAAACTCGGACTTGATATCGGTGTATTGACCTTTGCCGGTTCGCGTGTCCATTACCGTCTTTTGAGACTTAGAGAAGCTGGTTAGCTGTGGTTCTGGCGGGGCGTGTATTAATTTAGGTCCCTTAGTCCCTTGCAGATCACTGGGACTGCCCGGAGGCAAATGACTATGGGACAACATTAGCATTTCCCAAAGGAGAATGGCTATATTGAACTTCTCCGATGAACAATGACGTACCAGCGTGGCATTAATGCTAGGATAAGTGTTGTCTTTGTCCCCTCAAGAGAATCGCGAAACTCCTTAAGTTTGTTTTTCTTGAGCGTTACCTTGACACTGTTCCAAATCCGCGCGCGACGATTACTCGAGTAGAAGTTTGGATCTAATTGCTGAACGATATTGAATAGCGACTAGTTAGGGTGTCAAGATCAAGCAAAGCTAAGAATGGGGAGAGGTGGCTTACCTTAAGCTTTGTCTCACAACACTCCAGTCCCCATTGAACATTCGGGCCATGGTTTCCTCCATTTGCAACTTCTTTAAGCAAAGATGTGAGACACTTCAAGTCATTCGTGATTTCGCGAACTTCCTGGGGTGCATCGCGAACCGACGACCAGAATTCGTGGAGCTTATTGATGCTATCCGCAAGCTGTATTGCCAATGAGATGACCCCGATGGCTAGAAGGTACTGAAATTAGTGGTCATCTTTCTGGGTTATGTTCCAAGAGAGACTTGGGCTTATCACTCACCGCTTGCTGCTGCGGAGAAAGGGTCCATTCTGGAAGTTATTGCCTGAATTCTACCGCGTTACAACATTAGTTTTAATATCGCTCAATGGAGATAAGAAGCTGGACGAGGTGTGTTGTGAATCAACGGACAATAAAATAGAGTCGTGGGATCGCTCTATGATGAGTGCGCTGCCTATATGTTGAGTGGCCTGATATTGACTAAAGTACTCGGTGTTTTTAGCCGTCCTGTATCCAAAAAATATCAATCTCGTCTATGCAGGAATAGGAGACCTCAAAACGGCCATATATCTCAGTTCCAGAAAATGCAACCTATAAGAGTTTATATGATATGCACTCATTCTGAATTGAATGAAGCTGAAAGTTTAGTCGAGTGGAAAATAGCGAATCAATAGCTAAGATTTCAACGAGGTCTAGTACGCACAGGGCCATTTTGCTAGCGGGGATAGTTACACAACCTCGCGCCAAGTTACGGTAAGTACTTTTTCTACTCCTCGCAATCCCCCTTTCTGTATCAACGCTCATCCTAGAAACTTCCTCAATCTAAGTCCAAAGTTATGGTCTTTTCATCGGGATCCCCTTAGTTGCCATAAAGTGACTTACCCTCCTTGCTTTTGGTGAGGGCGCAAAGTTTTGGCAGTCAAGGGGATAGGAGAGAATTTTGACAGACCGGCCGAAAATAGACCACTCACTGCACTCAACATTGACAGAAGAGTAGTGCAGCTTTGGTTTCCGCCTATATCAAGCGCTACCCACATATATGCTAAATATATCAACATGATTCTAATTATACCATTAGGTATCAATATGACTCTAACCGTACCATCATGTATCAATATGACTCTACAGTTGATTGATTGATTGATTATATTATTGATTGATTGATTGATTTATTCATAGACCGATCCCAGCGACCGAAGGTCGCTCATACGGTATTGTAGTTGGTATATGATCACCTAACCACTAATAGCTATTCATATTTATACTCTATTTACTTCCTCTACCTTAGCTGTCATAGTTCCAGCATCTCATCCCCTCCACTTCACTTCCCCATTTCAGTCCGAGTTTTGGTTCACTATACCCTAAATAATTCCTAGTATATAGCCTATGATTATAGTATCTATAGAATAGCTTCGAATTGCCCAAGAAGCCCAGTATTCCTCATGAATTTTGCTGCTTTTAATACAGAAGCTGGTACTCCTAATACTTTCCTAAGATCCTGTTGATCCCTTATTCTCTCTCTTCCCCATATTTCCTACTATAGTTCATAATACAAGGAGCAGGAGAAGAGGATATAATATACCGTTTAAGAGCCTCTTCTATACTCGTACTTGTTATCATCCATATCCGGCACCTTCCTCAGAGACAAAAACTGCCGGAGACCTATCTTTGCTATATATATCTATACTATTAGCAAGCTGAATAGTCTAGGTACTGACTTGTATAGCAAAAGGACTTTAGTAGTTGGTTCTAGGCATATCCTGTTAAGCTCTCACCCTGTCTTTTCGTTCATCCAAACCTCTTTCCATTCGGCTAGCAGAAGTGAGTTATAGACTGTTCTTATCACCACTACAAATAAGTACCCTGGTGGTTTATAAGCAGTTTGGTCAGTATCAACTTCCCTTAACCGCCCTCGGTTCCTAATTCTTCTCCAACCTATAGCTTCCTTCGCTACCTTATCCGCTCTTTCGTTACCCTCTATACCTATATAAGCCGGGACCTAGTAAAACTCTGGCTCTATCCCTTTACTTCTCAAATTTTCTATTATCCAAACTATCTGGAGGAGGATATATTAGCCGGATTAACTATCTGGATTGGCTACAGACCTGATTACTACCTAGTTATCTATAAAAACAATAACAGCCTTATAGTCTTTTTTGTATACAATCTGGAGTACTGAGAGAATCCCTCTCAACTCGGCTATATAAACCATAGCCTCCGATACCCGGCCTAGGTATAACCAGTATATAATAGAGCTGTCGGCTATCATAGCTGAAGTACCAACTTTATCATTAATATAGCTACTATCTATATAGAGGACGAGGGCTGAGGGGCGCGATCTGCTTACAACCGAGTCATACTCTTCCTTCCTACGTTTCTTATCAGGTATAATATAAACTATTAGCGGTTTCCACCAGGGTATGGTTATATATAGTTACTTAGGTACTAGTTGCTACTCGGACTCCTACCCTATTTGTATTCTGAGATAATATTCTACCTTTTCCAGAGGGCTCTATATCCAATTCGCCTTCTCCTATAGTAGATATACAATACGGTACTTATAAAGTACCCTTACTTTTTGGATATACTAGTATAGAGGACTAGTCTGGATATATATTATTATATCCAAGAGGTATTTATCAAGCTGCTAGGGGATTGGTTTGATATAGTATTCTATCTCTAATACTATGGTGGAAGTTACCTTGAATACTCCTATAACTATTTTGAGATCTTTGTACTAGATAGACTTGATCTAGTCTACTACTTTCTTTCTATAACTCGCCTCTCCTGCCAGTATATACTATACCGAGTATCTGTAGAGTACTTATAGAAGGATCACTACTTGATATACTTTCTTTAAATTCAGTAAACTTATTCCCTATATCGAACCAGTTATTCGGGATAATATTTTAAAGCTATTATATACTTTGACTTATAAGGACTCTAGATAGCTATTCTATAGTAAGCTAGTATCTAGAGTGATTCCCAAATACTTAGCCTACTATATCGGTTTAATCGTCCTCCCTTCACCTAGCTCTAGTTCTTAGTTGAGGTCGAATTCCTTCGGTTTCTTTATAAGGTATAAGAGTATATACTTGCTTAGTACGAATACCAAGGTGTGCTTCCTTACCTATACCTTATATTCGGTATATACCTATTTGAGCCTTCTACAGTTTTCCTCCGTTATTCGGCTGGATACTAGGATAGCTATATTATCAATATATCTGCTTATATATATATTTAGGTCCGGTCTGCTACCGATTTCCAGTAGGTCAATATTGTAGAAGAGGTAAAGGATCAGTAATAGTAGAGACCCTTATAAGATTCCTATCTTTATCTTAAACAGGGCTGATATATCCGATCCCAGGTATAATATAGTCGTCTGATCTGTAAGGAAGCTTCCTATAAGCCTTATTATTTACAAGTCAATCTGTTGTTTTCTCAGGTTATATATAAGCCTTAGATACGAGATATTATCGAAGACTCCAGATATATTAAGAAGTAGGAGGCTAGCAATATCCATCCTTATTATATACTAGACTATATAGATCCGTTCGAGAAGTATATAAATTATATACTCTATAGATCTCCTTTTTTAACTATCTATATACTCTCCTGGGAGCAGGCTGTATATCTCGACTACGAAGTTGATTCTTCTAGCGATAATAGTATCTAGGATCTTCCTGATAGTATTAAGGAGGACTATAGGCCGATATAACTTTAGTAGTATATAGTCATCCTTACCCGGTTTCCAGAGCACTACTATATAGCTATACTTAAAAGCTTTTGGGTAGTACTCTATAGTCAAATAGCTATTAAATAGAATATATAGGACTAGGGCAATAATATCCATTACTCTATATAGAATATAGTTTGGGATTCCATCCGGTCCGGGTACTTTGTTTCCTAGTATATACCGAATTACCCTTTCGATTTCATAAAACATAATAGAGGGGAATTTAATATTATCTATATATTAGTATCTATCTAGATCGGCGAGGTCTACTTCTGATAGCTCGGGAAAAAATATCCCTTTAAGGATATCAGCCTTTCTATCCATTCTATCTTCTAGGTTTCCATCTTGATTCCTCAATAGTAGGATATATAATAACCACGGCGAGCTATTATTAGTCTATTTTGCTACCTTCCATAGCCCCTCGATAGATTCGGAGGCTGTTTCTACTTGTTCTTTATAGACGGCCTTTAGAGCTTTATCTATTAGCCTCGCTTTCCAGTTTCTTACTTATCTATACTACTCTTATAACTCCTCTATCTGCATATATTTCGCCATCCTCCTCAATCATCTAGCCTCTATTTATACTTCTTTATATTCTCTTATAAAACCAGTTATAGATCTTGGACTAGGCCTACTCTATAGAGTGGACTGATCAATTATATTATTGATAGACTATATAATAGTATTGGTAAGGTTATCTATCTCTTATAGGTCCCTAGCCGACAGTATCATAGATATTTCTCTCTCTAATATTACTTTTAATATTTGAATATTCGTTTCCCTTCACAATTATCTAGATATAGCTGATTCTTGTCCGATATAAGTATCGAGTATAGTTGAAATAGGGAAGTGGTCTAAGTCGAAGTCGAATAATAGCTATACTTTATATTCTATTACCTACTATTCTACTCCCTCTATAGCGAATACTAAGTCGAGAGTGGTTTTCTAGCCTCTTGATTACTAGGTATATATACTTAGTAGAAGGAGAAGATCAAGGCGGTACTTCTCCAAGATATCTAGGAGTTCCTCGGAATCGCATCGCCCTATATAGTATTCTTCCTATCCCATCTATAGGTTATACCTAGTATTAAAGTCTCCTAGTACCAAATATTCTTCATCCAAGGTATTGTTCAACTCTTTTCTCAGCAATGGGAGAGCCTTACTATAGCCTCGCAAACCTTGAATCGGATTATAGATATTGTATATATAGATATATTGGGACTACGTAAGGTCGTCGTTTCCCATATTAATTTTCAGGCTGTATATATCTGGCGAATATATCCTCACTATCCATACTGCTATAGGTATCTTCTTATTAATAAGAAAGCAGGTCCTAGTGTTTTGGCTATCTATATATACTAGGTGAAAGTAATCTGCTACTAGGTTATAGATTATATTCTAATATGGATTATACTATAGTTCCTAGATAGTAATAATATCCAGTTCCAAGACTACCAGGTCTCTGAATAGTAGGGCCATCACAGCCCTCGACTTTTGTATATTATATTATAGTATTGAGAATATTCGTTTATTCATTATTTACAATGATCATATCTAACTAGATAGTTGATAGTATTATATTCTCTTACTCCTCTTAGGTTATATTTAGTATATCTTTGCCGATGCTAGTCTGTAGAAACCAGTCTATTGACTACTTACTTAGGTTATTGGGGTCAACAGAGCTGAGGGCTACCCTCTTATTGCTCCTCTTCGTAGTTATAACTAACCGTTTCTTGAAGTAGGTTCCTTCTATTGCCTTTCAGGTCGGTAATCTCTACCTCTTGCTCGTTGGCTAGCCCTCTAGTTCCTGGGATAGTTATATTTGGGGTACCAAATGAGGAAGCTCTTCGATATTGAATTGAAGATTCCGGCTTGTTGCTTACGCCTCCGGATTCTCTATATATATATCTCTCGTTCTGTAGTATCCAGGTCGATTTACCAATACTCTCTTAATCTTTATCTGTTCCTCCTACCGTTTCTTATATACATTGCTCCAACTTGTATATTTCCCGTCGCATACCGCGTATTTTGATTCTATAGGTAGGTTGCCTGCCCTTTTTCCACATTCTTTAGTATTATACACTTCTGCATAATAACTATATACCTAAGCAGCCATATACTAGGAACCTATATATCCGTATTACTAGTAATTGAAGTATTGCTTAAGCTTGCAACCTCGATCATAGTATTCGCACTATTGCACCGCCGCCTCAATAATAAAGCCTTTATCAATAGCCATATTCGTATATTCGGGTTTGGTAAACTCAATAATAAGGGAGGAAACTTTCTTGTTTTGAATTGTTTTGGGGGAGAGCCATCCTACAAACTTTATATCTATATCTTTAATAATATAACTGTTTTCCATCTTGATTTGTTCGATAACTTGTACTTGGTTGTTAATATTGACTCTATTAACCGGAACTCTATAAACCAGGACTCTATATATCTCCTCTAGAACCTCCGCTTTTGTACCTAGGACGGATAACTACTCTCTCTTGCCCTTGAGCGCCTCGGCATCTTCGATTGTACTTATATATATTATGATATCTCCGCTCTTAAGTTGCTTCGCTGCTATAACTTGACTGGCGAGGTTTGTAGTAGTTAAGTCAGCTCTAAGGGCTTGAGCGATTCTCTCTTTAATATCCTTTTCTGTAAGCCGTCATAGGACTTGGATCGAGTAGCTATCCCTCACTTTGACCTTAATCTCTCGGTCTAGGTAGTATAATACTATCTTTGGGAATATAGAGGCTCGAAGTGATCCGAATAATGGAAATATAGCAGTTCCAGGGCTAGTAGCTATAATCTATATCCAAGATCGGATACTCGAGCTTGGGTTCAATAGTAGCGAGCTAGCTGATCATATAGTATCCCATCCTTGCTTGATAATTGTAACCTTCTCATAGATATCCCTTGTTTCTTTGAAGCTATTCCGGATCTCTATAAGGAGCTCTTATATTATTAGTTGCTCTCTTATCTTTCTGATATATTCAGTAAGGCTATCGATGAATAGGTTGATAACATTTATCAGGATTGGCTTTTGTCGTACTATTGCCTATAGCTTTGCTACTTTGTCGAGGAGGATAATGCTATACTCGAGGTAGTAGGGAGCTACTTTACCCACTTCCGGCCATTTTATTGGGCTCATCCTGGCAACACGGGTATTGGGCAGTACCTATGTTACCAGAGAGTAAAATGACACGTAGAAATAGACTTTTGACACGCTTTTCACGTTGA
Organism: Rutstroemia sp. NJR-2017a WRK4; assembly: GCA_002946385.1. NCBI lineage: Eukaryota > Fungi > Ascomycota > Leotiomycetes > Helotiales > Rutstroemiaceae > Rutstroemia > Rutstroemia sp. NJR-2017a WRK4. The sequence goes on along the minus strand of NJPR01000140.1, from coordinate 58,385 downwards.
ATTTCCAAGAATTTCGTATGAGCTAGGTGAGGTTGTTTTTAATTAATTGATTATATCATGATTGATTATATCATATACGGATCCAGTAGTCTGAAGGGCTGCTATGCCGGAATAGTCTAGCTTCGGCGCAGTTACCGAGTTGCGCTTTACCTATCTTGGCCTCTCTTGGCCTCTCTACTCTTTTCCCTGCGGCTCTTGCTCCATATTATCGCCGTCCTCGGCCTTGCAACGTCTGGACAGATCTATATCTTGCTCTTCTGCGCAGCTTGGGCTTGTTCAACGCGATTGAGAATCATATTGACATCTCTCTCCCCCCCATCCCACTCTCTTCTAACGACATTCTCTATATGCGGACTCCGAGGTTTGAAATTAGCCTTAAATGGCATTGGCTTTGAGTTAAATCCCTGAGTCATGGCCATTGGATCCGGTGTTAGCCTGATCTTCTGCCCATTCTTCTCCTCGAACAAACAATCAATGTCGAAGGTCCACAGAAGTCGTGCAATGATGATGAACATTGAGTTGTGTGCAACATGCTGACCGAAGCAGGTACGTCGCCCATGGCCGAAGGTTGCTAGGGGGAGTTCAGGGTTCTCGATCCAACGGTCAGGATTGAATCGTTCGGGACTGTCGTAGACGGATTCGTCGTGGGAGATCGCCCAGTGGTTTGCGATGACGGTTGCTCCTTTCGGAATGTAGTAGCCCATGTACTCATCGTCTTCCGTAACAGCGTGGGGAACTCCACCAGCGGCAACAGGACGCCAGCGTAGAACCTCGTTGGCAAAGGCGTGAATGTACGGGAGGTTGTTTTTGTCGCCGAAGTTTGGAAGACGGTCCGGGCCAATCACACGGTCAAGTTCCACCTGGGCCTTCTGGACGGCGTTTGGATAGAGAAGCGCAGCCAGCGTAAAGACTTCGAAGGCTATGGTGGTGGTGTCACTGGAGACTTCATACAAGATGCCAATATCGTAGGCCAACTCTTCGTGTGACATGGCCCCATCTGCCATGGTCTCAACTTGCTTGCACCAATTCCACGACGACGACGACATTGGATTTGCAAAGTTCTTTAAGTAGATAGCAGATTCAAAATTGTGGAGTCTATCTGCGTACCTCTTCCAAGGCGCAAGCCATTTAGGTAAAATGTTCAAGAACGGAAGGATATCGACAACCCATGCCCCAGGGATCAGGGTAGTTAGAGTATTTTCCACGATTGTATCCAGTTCCTTCAGGTCAGGCGCATGGATGTCCGTCAATCGCTTACCATAGGCTAAGGAACAAACCAAACTTGCTGCATAGCGTCGGAAGCATTCAGTGAATTCGTTGGTGGACAGTAGTTGGAAAACCAGATGATTACTTTCCACCTCTTGAAGTTGGTAGTAGGTCTTAGAGATTCGCTTGTTGAGGCAGGACATTTGGAGGCGCTGATGCGCCCGCCATCGAGGGCCGTAGGGCATGATCAACGTCAACATGCCGTGACCCAAACATTCCCCTGCCATGACCATCCGCGGCCGAGAGCTATAGATGTTGCTACGCTTGTTCAGGAGGTCATTAGCGGTTTGGTTGCTTCCAAGTATGATGATAGTATTCTGTGCCATCTGCAGTGTGAATATCGGACCGTACTTCTTGCCCCACTGTTGGTAAACTCTCCATGGATAGGTAGTCGGTGCCTGAAGGATATTTCCGATAATGGAAAGACCTGGCGGGCCAGGAGGGAGGCCAGTTGTTCGCAGTTTACCAACATAGAGGCAGCGGACGACACTTACTATGGCAACCCACAGCAAAAAGAAGAGCAGTAACATAACTTCTCCGAGTTGAAGCTCTTGTGGTTGTGGAGAGGTTCAGTAAGTACTTTCATGTTCCTACCTCGGTAGGATACTAAGTATACTATTATATAACCTGGTTTACAAACTTATTCGAATATCTAGATACTAGGGCTTCGCTCTAGCACCAACGGGTGAAGGGTTAGTGTTGACCCCGCTTGTCGGCTGATCAACCTCCGCTTCCCCACCTCCTCGGGTGATTAACCCCCTAAACCTCAGCTCCTCTATTCCAACCCGCTGACAGTCTGCGCTCCCACGCCTCTTCAGTAATCAACACTCGAAATCTCAGCTCCTGCATTCCAATCCGCTGACACTTCTTCGATACTCCTTATCTAGTAGCAAAATCTCCAATCGCAAGCAAATATTCAAGCCGTGCCGCTTCACAATCCTGTGGTCACTTTCTTCCGTATCCTCAGCATTCATACCGTTTGCAAAGAACCAAACTCAATCACGATACGGCTGCAACTTTATTGCGATGACAGCGGACAGCGGACAGCGGACCAGCACCCTCACTACCGTCCTTGATAGTGAAGCTGCCGTACAGCTACTGTACGAAGTGCGACAATCTCCTGCAAAAGTGGTGTGAACTAGTGAGGCTGTTTGAACCCGAATCAGATTGGAACAATATATATAACTATAACTATAATTACTCTATAGACTTCGACGACTTCCCCCACTATCAAAGGAATGATAGAATAGTGAAATAGTAGTAATATATAAGTAATCTCAAAATTAGTATTAAATATTATCAGTATAATAATAAAATACTTTTACTATTATATTTTAATATTATCTATAGATATAAAGAGATGTTTTCTAGATTTTTCAAAAGAAATTTATTTTAAAAAAACTCTCGATTTTTTATATTGATTTATATAAATATATAGTTAATTTAATAAATATAAAGATATATTAAATTCCTTTTCAAAGTTAAATTTATTATTAAATTAAATAAATTTTATAAATAATAACTTTTTTATTTATAAATAATAAGAATTTATAAGTTAGAATATTTATAATTTTATTTCTAAATAATATTATTCTAAAGTGAATATTTTATAACTTTTATATTATTAATCTATTTTCGATAAATTAAATAGATAGTTTGAGAAATAAGTAATATAATCTGATTTATAATATTTTATAACGAATTTACTTTCTGAATCTTTTATAACTAATTGATAATAAAGAAGAATTCTTTTAAATTTATTATATATAACTTTTATATATCTCTACGAATCGTTTGTTTAATAGAGACTACGTTATCACTATATATAGAAAATCCACGTCAGATTTAAATCTATTTAGTAAGGTTCTATATAGACCAATATATTTGTTTGATCTGATTCGATGTTTATACTCTTGTTACCCAGCTTCGACTTCATTCTCTCAGCGTACTATATACGCTACTTGACGCGAGCAAGCCGCAGTAACTCGAGCCTCTGCCCGTTGTACCTAAAAATGATATTGTCAGGGGATAAGATGGAGGGGGGGAATTTCGGGGTATAGGTGAAGGATTGCTTAGTACAGGGAAGAGACGGAGGCTAATCAGCCGAGAAGTGGAGGCTTAGTGAGGGGTTCTCAACTACAAAAAGGAAGGAAAAGTTGAGAGGAGATTGATAGTAATTAGTTCGTGCTCAATTACTACCCTACGTTCTGACCCTGTTCACCCTCCGGCTGAGAAGTAACCCGATTACAATTCCCTACCTACAAACCCTAACAGATATGGTCTTCGGACAGGTGCGATCTAGCACTGGTTTCCAGACTTTTCCCTCTCCAAATCCCCAACTCTCCATTCCTGGATTGTCACTGTCGTCAAGATGGTCGTCTCCACGACGACGACTCTCCTCGTCCTCTTCAGTATCGCCGTTGCATACGTTCTCAATCGCCTCATACGAGCCCAAAACCATGACCTACCGCTCCCTCCCGGCCCCAAAGGGCTACCTCTTCTAGGCAACGTCAACGACCTGCCCAAACCCGGCATGCTGGAGTGCCACCACTGGCTGAAGCACAAGGAACTCTATGGCCCGATTAGCTCAGTCATGGTGCTGGGCCAGACATTTGTGATAATCAACGATGCGCAGATAGCACTCGAGCTGCTCCGAGACCGCTCGGCCATCCACTCTGCGCGGCCACACATGGTTTTCAGTAGTGACATGTATGCCTGCTTTATTTGATGACAATGTCGGTTGCATGTTTCGCTGACCCAACCACTGCCCAGGATCGGCTGGAAAAACACTCTCGCATTCAGCGGCGACACCCGCACCTTCAAACTGCACCGCAAGAACATCGCCAAGGTCGCCAGCAGCAATGTCTCGCTCTCCGCCTTCGACCGCGTGCAGGAAGAAGAAGCGGTGCACTTCCTGCTTAACGTACTCTCATCACCAGAGCACCTGTTCTCCCACATTAAAAAGGAAGCTGGCGCTGTGATCTTAAAGATTACCTACGGGTATACAGCTGAAGCGCATGGCAAGGACCCGCTGGTAGACTTGGCCGTTAAGACGATGCACGAATTCGCTGAGTCCACTGTGCCGGGCAGGTGGGCTGTGGATATCATGCCCTTTTGTAAGTATATGTACCCTCCGCAAGCAACAGGACACGCACACGCAACATATCACTGACAACGCCGTTCGTGACAATAGTGCAATACGCGCCAGACTGGCTCCCCGGCACGGGCTTCAAACGCACAGCGCGCCAAATGGCGGCCCAACTGCGCCAAACGACTGAGCAACCTTACCAATTCGTCAAGCAGCAAATGCGCCAAAACAAGGCCAAAACATCCTTCCTCTCGCAGGCTATCGAGAACATCAAGGCCAATTCAGATATAGATATGGAGAGTATCCACAAGTGGTCCGCGTCGTCCATGTACCTTGGCGGCGCCGACACTACCGTCTCCTCGCTCATGACCTTTTTCCTCGCCATCACGCTCTTCTCAGACGTGCAGAAGAAGGCGCAAGAGGAACTCGACCGCGTTATCGGTAACCGATTGCCTGTCAGCGCCGACCGCCAGAATCTGCCGTATATCGAAGCGGTTATTAGTGAGACGCACCGATGGCATCCAGTTGTGCCTATGGCGCTGCCGCATTCTAGTACAAAGGAAGACGTTATCAATGGATATAGAATCCCCAAGGGCAGCCTACTTCTTCCAAATAACTGGTTAGTACTCCCTTGACCCCGCATACGTGCTCAATGCTCACAAAGCCCAGGTGGTTTACCCACGACCCCACCGTGTACCACTCCCCCATGGATTTCAACCCCGACCGCTACCTCAAAGCGGAGCCGGACCCGGACCCGCGTAACTGGATCTTTGGGTACGGGCGGCGCGTGTGCCCAGGTCGATACGTTGCAGATAACGCGTTATTTCTTACAATCGCGCAGTCGCTCGCTGTTTTCAAGATGGAGAAACTAGTTGAAAGTGGCAAGGTGGTGGAGCCAGAAATTAGGTTTGAGCCCGGCGTTGTGTCGCATCCTGTACCATATCGCATCTCGATTAAGCCAAGATCGGAGAAGCATGCGCTGTTGATCATGGAGGCGGAGAAGGAATATCCGTGGCAGGAAAGCGATGCGAAGGCGTTGGAGACTGTGAAGTGGTAGATACCTACCATGTCCGCTGTCTTTGCGGTATGCTAGGGAAGGTATATGTCGACTCCCTGAGTTGGATGGCAGTGTGCGGCTGGTTCGAATGGTCTGGCTGCTTACGTTGGTGTCGTCGCTGTCTGCTGTGGATTGTTTTGTAGACCTAGGAGAGAGCCAAGCCAAGCTGGCCGGGGTACTTTTCGGCCACCCCACCAGAAAAGATATTAAGGAAAGGCGTTGTTATATCCACGGTCATATGTAAACTAAGGGCCTTAGGCTCAAAAGGTAGCCATCTATATTCGGGGGGGGGGCTAATCCGCCATATCTAGATAATATATATTTAGTAAATTTTTAATTTATTAATAATATTATTTTTATTATTATATATAAATAATTAATTTTATTTTTATATTATTTATCAATATATTAATTTAACTTCTTTATTAGAATATTAATCTTTATAATTCGAATATTTATATTTAATATAAAGTTTAATATTAAATATAAAAATTAAAACTTATTTATATCTTTATTATTTATATTATTATAATTCGTTTTATTATTATTTATATTATTTATTTATTTATTATTTCTAACTTACTAAATAATATATATAATATTAGTTATAAAAGAATTTATTTTAAATTATATATATTAATAAAACTTCTCTAGATAAAATTACTAATTATATTATTCTATATTTTCTATTTTTATATATTCTCTTTATTTCTATTTTTTATAATTATATTATTTAGATATTTATCAATATTACTTTTTATATTATAATTAATTAATAAATCTGAAATATTCGAATTATTTATTCTAAATTAATTATTTAGTTATTTATTATATTCGATTTAGATTATTAAATAGTTTGGTAATAATTATTTTATTTCGTTATTATTTCTTTTATTATATTATAAATATCTTATAACCAAAATATAGAATCGAGATATTAAAATAATAAAATCAGTTATCTTCTTTCTAACTATTAATCTTTTAATTACTCTTTATAAACAATCTAGAAAGTTAAACTTTCTATAATTAGATTATAAAGTGAAGCTTTATAAACTAGAAAGTTCAAGTTATTAAATCTAATTTCTAGATAAATTAAAGATCGGATTAATTAGTATTTCCAATCTATATATTATATATTCTATAGTTTACTTTTATAATATATCTTCCAAATTGATTTATCAATCTATTCTCTCTATAAAAATAAGTAGTATATCTAATTAGAATTATTTATAATAGATATAAAATATTTACTTTATATAATAGGATTTGTTTATTTTGAATAATATATATATTTATAAAGTATTATTATATATACTTTTATAACTTTGATTAGATTATTTATTTATAACTTTGTTTATATTATTTACTAGTTATAAAAACAAATAGTTTATAATTCTAATTATTTCGAGATAGTAATTTTATTAATATTGATAAAAGAGAACTTATTTGTTTTAGTAATTATTATAATATAACTAGTTAGTAAGTTATTCAAGTAAATATTTATTAATATAATTATAAATATAATATTGATTATAATTATTATTATTAATAAAGTTATTTACTCTATTTACTTTATTTAATAGGAAAAAGTAGCTAGTGATATATTTACTATTATAAATATAAATAAAATTCTTCTTTTTTTAAATCTCTTCTTTTCTTCTTTTTCTTTTTTTATATATTATCTTCTTTATTATTATTATAAGTTTGTTTTGTTTATTAGTTTTATTATTTTCACTTTCATTTTTTCATTATACTTTCTAATCAATTTGCAAAGTATTAATAAGTTAAATAAAAGAAACTTAATAAAAAAGGATCTTATATATAATAAATATTAAAAGATTTTATTTATTATAATATTAACTTGTTTTTAAATAGTAATCAGTTTGAGATAAGTTTTCCTAATTATTTTTATAAATTTAATCTAATATTTCTGAAACTGATTAATTATTCTTCTTCTAGAAAAATAATTTGGATAATTTAGATAATATTAATAATAATATTATAGATAAGAAGTTAGTTATTCTTTTTATAATTTCGGAGATTTTGATAAAGGAAGATTTGTTAGATAATCTTTTAATAAATATCTCTTTATAGTTATTTCTTAATTTCGTATCTTTTATTTTTATCTTTACTAATTAATTATTATAGTAAGATAATAATATATACTTTACTAATAATCTATTATTAGATATAAATAAAAAGGATAATTCTAATTTTGGATTTATTTTTTAAAATAATCTAGATAGAATAATCTTATAAAAAGAGGATTCTAAATATATTAATAAAAATGGAATTTGGATAAGTTCGGATTATAATAATCTTATTATTCTATATCTTTATTATATTTCTATTATTAAGATTGAGGAAAAACAATTATTGAAAATAAGTTCGAATAAGTTTATTAATAATAATAAGATTAAAGATAAAGATAAATTTGAGAATAATAATACTTTATTAATTATATTTATTTATTATACCAAATATAAAGTTGTTTATAAAGCTAGTTATAAAATAGTTTATAAAGTAATTTATATTAAGAATAAAGAATTTATATATTCTTATTAAAGATATATCTATTTTATTATAAATAGTTCTCATTCTGATTATAAATTCTATAATATAAATATAATAAATATTCGAAGTTGATATTACTATTAATATAAAACTTATTTTTATTATTCTCTCTATTTAGTTTTTCAAAAGATTATTAAGAAATATTTATTTATCAAATCTTCTTCTAATAAAATAGTAAGATTAATTCCCACTTCTGATCTATCTAGTTAGTTAATATATTATTTAGATTGCGAAAAAATATTATATAATAGTTCGGATAATAATAGAGTATTTTTATAATAATAAAGATAATATTATAAAATATATTAAAGTTAATAAGAATAATATTAGCAAAATAGATATAAAGAATTAGAGAAAGAATTATATAATAATTATTTATCTTTAAGAGATATTATTAGAAATAATAAATAAATTTACTTTATTTATTTATAGATAATAATCATTTTCAGAATAATTAGCTAGATTAGTTATTTATTTTCATCTTCTAAGAATAATATTAATATCTTAATATATAATTTGATAAAATTTAATAGATAATTTCTTCTTTAATCTTTTTGGATAGTTATTAATTAGATTATTTGATATTTTCGATCTTATTATAGATATCTTATAGATTTAGTAAAGTTTGGAAATATTTAAAACTTTATTTAATAAGGTTTTTGGTTAATTTATTAGTTAATATATTATTAATAAAGAGATAAGTAATATTAAAGTTTTTCTTTTCATATTTCTATTTTAACTATATATTCTAAATATCGATATAACAAAACTTTATTGAAATATACTTATTTATATTAATTACTAACTAAATTATTTATATATTATTATAGTAAATTATAACTAACTTATTAACTAATAGTTTGATTTTCTTGAATAATCTTATCATTATTATTATTTCTTTAATTATTCTTTCGATTCAAAATAGCTCTATTTCAATTATTAAGATTATAATTATATCTTATTTATTTACTTTCCAAAAGATTAATCTACTAAATAAGTTTATAATATATTTTTAAGATAATCTTTTACTTACTTAGTTATTTATAAATAAAGTATCTAATATAATTAGAAGTTGGATAATATAGTTAGTATTATATTTAATTATAAAAAAGTATATTCTTTATAAATATTAGATATAGTAGTTAGTTATATCGATATAATCTTAACTTGGATTAGTAAAAAAATAACTAAGTTATAATATTATAAATATAATATCTATATAGAGAGTTATTATTATATATAAAATTAATCTAATCTTTTCTTAATACTTTTTAATTTTGGATAGATAAGTTATTTCGATATTCTTTTTAAGTTTATTAATTAGTAGTAATATAGTAATAAGTTATTTATCGATCTAGTTAAATTTATATATAATTTTCTCAATATAGATATTATATATTAACTAGAACTTTCTTTATAACCTATTTCTAATAATTCGGATTTTTAGAAATTATATTATATTTCTAAGTTCTTTAAGTTTATAAATTATTTTGATTTTATTAATAAATATCTTTATAACTTACTTATTCTTTTTATAATAGAGAATCTAGAAGTTATTAATAAAGAAGAAGATAAGAATCTTTCTATTATAATAAATATAAATATATAATTCCTTTTTATATAGAATAGTTTCTAATAAAATTAATATAATAATGAAATCTTTAAACCAAATTATAGATAAATCTTATAAACTATATAATATATAATTAATTATTATATATATTCTTGGAATTTGGTAATTATTAGATAATTAGTAGAATATTAATTCTCTACTTAAATTATATAGTATATTTACAAATATATTAATAATATCAAATTATTTATTCTCAAGATTATATTTAACTATAATTATTATAATAATTCGGAAAGAGTATATAGTAAAAATAGTTATATATATAGATTTAATTATACTTTTTATTTATAAATTTCTTCTAATTATTAGATAGAATCGATATTATATTATATATCTTTTCTAATCTATTTTATAATCGAATATCTATTTTAATAATATAGATTTAATTATTACTAAGTTGAGTAAGACTTCTTATTATATATTATATAATATAAATATTTTGATTTCTTGATTATAATTCTTTCTAAATCAATATCCGAATAGATAATTCTATAATTAGTAATAATATTTAGATAATTTAGTAATAATATTTTTATAAACTTATAATAATAATTATAATTCTAATTTCTTAATCTTAAGTTTTCGAGTAATAACTATTATAATAATATTATATAAAGTTATATATCGATTTTATTCTTTATTCTTATCTATCTTAAATTGATTAAATTATAAAATAGAGTGAAAATTGTTAAATATATTAATACTATAATCCTTAGTATATTAAGTAATTAAGATATTGATAAATATATAAATATATTATCCTTTATATTTAGATTTGAGATATTGATATTATTTACTTCTATATTATCTAGATATTTAGATATTACTAAACTAGATCAGATCTTAATTTAGAATAATTCTTTTATATAATATAATAATCTCTAATTAAGATTGTTTGAAGATTTACTTTTATAAATAATCTAGAAAAAGATTTAGAATTCTCTTAACTAGATTCGAAAGTTTATCTAATATTATAGATATAATTCCTTTCTTAATTTATAATAAAGTGATTTATTATAATAGATTAAACTTTAGTAATAGTAATCTTTTTTAAATATTATCATTATTATAATCAGATTATATAGATATTTATATTAGTAATAAAGATTTTATTTAAATTAGATTAATAAATTTATTATCTAAATTACTTTTATATACTCTATATAGAATATTAATAATAATAGTAAATTTAAAATCTATAATAATATTGATTTTTTCCAAGTTAGTATTATCTTTTCAAGAATATTTATAACTAATTCTATTTCTAAATATTAGTATTATATATATTATAATATCTATTATCTTTTAGTTAATAGAATTATTAAATATTTGCTAAATAAGTATATAGTTTTTAATTCCTTTATTTATAATAGAAGAAAGTAGATCTTCTTATAATAAATATATATATATATAACTTTCAATTTCTTTATCTTTAATAAAAAAGTATAGATTGATTTTTAATAATTCTTTACTTATTAAAAATAAATATAGTTCTCTTATATTTGATTCTTTATTTAATATAAATAGATTTGATTTTTCTATTTATAATTCTTTTTTATTATCTAGAGAATCTAGTATATTATTTAATTTTATATTATTATTCGGTTTCTTATTAATATTCTTATTAATACTATTTATCTCCGAGATTGAAGAATAATTTAATTAAGTATTTTGATTTCTTATTAAAATAGAAAGTTAAGAAATTTCTATTATAATATCTATTAGATAAACTATATTATTACTTTCTAAAATAGATTTATTTAATTATAGATCTATCTTTTTATTAAGTTTATAAATAAATTCTATAATTTGATTAATTAGTAATATCAAATTAGGTTTGTTTTTATAGGAATATATTAATTCCTTGTTAAATATAATATTTCTTATAATAATAACTTATTTGAATTATAGAATCTATATTCTATAAATTAATATTTTAAGAATATAATTTACTAGATATCCAATATAAATTCTAGAATTTAATTTATATTATTTTCTTTTTTTATTTACTTCTTAATTCTTATTTAAAGAATATATTTAATATCTATAATAGTAAATTCCGCTCTAATTAGATTGAAGATTAGAAATAATTTAGATAACTAATATAGAATTATATTATTGAAAATATAATCGAAATTATAATTCGAGTACTTTATTCGGTAATTTGAAATCTCGTTTTTATAGAAAACTAATATTATAAAGATAGATTATAATCTGAATAATTTCGATTTAAAGATTCTTTAGTAAATTATTATTTATATATATTTTGATTATCTTTATAATTATTTTCTATTTTATTTATTTTATAACTCTATTCGATTTATAGATATTAAATAGAGATAATTTAATATCAATATTATATTCTTTTATTTATTATTAATATAGTATTGTTTTTATATTCGAAATAATAGAGATATTATTATTCTACTTAATTATATAAATAACTAATTTATATTAGTATTATATTCAGATTTTAAATATTATTATTATATTGAAAATCTCGAAATATAACTTTTAATAAAGTGGAAAATCGAAGATCTTTCTATTATATATTTCCTTAATTAGTAATAATTATAATATCTTATTATATAAATTTGGAAAGTTGAAAAAGTTCTATATAATCTTATAAAATAGATATAAAGATAATTAATTATTTAGATTATACTTAATAATCTATTTAATATATATTATAATTTCTTAATTTGAATATCTTTTATAAAATATATTAGTTTTTTAAATACTTTTTATTCTAAATAACTAACTTAATTATATTATTGATTTATATTATCTTTTCTTAATAATATAGAATCTTTAAATTTATAATATAAATAATGAATTTTTCGGTTTATAATTAGATATATTATTATAGAATGATTTATAAATATATTTAATAAAATAAATAAATAATAGATAGATAGCTTCTTAAATTAGAGGAATATTAGATTAAACTTATATTCCAAATTTATAACTATAATATTTATTTCTAATATTCCAATCTTTAAGATACTATTCTAACTATATATTTATAAATCCGAATTATAAAGTCGAGTTTCAGAAACGATATTAATATGAAAACTAGATACTAATATAATATTTATAAAAATAAGATTTTTAATATTGGATTTTTATTTATTATAGAAATAATTCTTAATTATATATATTCTATAATCGATAATATCGAGAGAGAAAATTCTATATTCTATAATATTATTTAGGATTATTTGATTATACTTTCCACTATTTAAGAGATTAATATTATTAACTAAATAGATAATATTATAATTATCCAAGAAAGTATTATCTACTAAATAATATTGTTTGATAATAATTAAGATAGTATAAATATCTAAATTATTAATCTTCTTAACTAGTTATAGATTAATAATTATATTAATAATCTTTTCTAGAAATAGAGAGAAGATTGATAAAGTAGTTTAATTATTAGTTTTATATTCTATTATTATAAAATAATAGTTAGACTAGATTTGGAAATAGAATCAAAATAATAATAAGAAATTATTTATTAAATAATAATTAATTAATCTTCTCAACTCTAATCTTTAGATTCTTATTTATAAATAAGTAAATTTGATAAGAAAGTTGAGAAAGTTAAAAGTAGTTAAAATATATTTCCTAATAAAGATATTAAGTCCGATCTTTTATTTCTGAAGATTGATATTAATAAAATAATATAGAACTTCTTAATATAAAAGTTAATAATAAAGTTCTAGAAGTTAGATAATTATTTCCTATAATATATTCTCTAGTTCGAGATATTGAACTAATAAATAAAGAAAATATCTATATATAACTATACTAAATATAATAATAAATGAAATAAATATATTCTTTATCTAAATAATCTTTAGATTAATTATAGAGAAGTAGATTAGAATTATATTCTATAAAATCATATATATATATAATAGATATATATATTATAGTATTCGATTTATCAATATAAAATTTATAAAGTTAATTATAAAAATATAGATTCCTCTAGTTATTATTTTGAAATCGGATAGATTTTGTTTACTTTATAAAAACTTTTCACTCTTTATAATTAAAATTTCCTAAATATATATTATTATATAAAGTAATAACTTTATATAATATAAGAAAAGTAGTATATTTCTATAAATTAGTAAATAATTGTTACGAATATTTGTCTTCTGAGTTATATAGAAGTGATTAGGATCTCGAGTACTACAGATTATAATAACTAGTAGTACTATTATAAAGTTTATTATTGATAATAGTTATATAGGGAATCGATTGTAATTATAATAGTAGGTAAATAAGTAGTAATTGAAGTTAAGTACGAAGTTCTATATACTATAGGAAACTATTTATTTATATAGACCTTTATATTTTATAAGATAGATTAGTAGACTTTTCTACTAATCTATCGAAAGACTAATAAACTAGTTTATCAGTCTATCTTCCTATCTAAGGTTCTACTAAAGATATCTATAATTCTCTAGATACTATCTTTCTGATAAGTACTTTTTATCTTAAAGTACTATACCTACTAATAATATATTATAATTGTAAATATCTTTCCTATCTCTATATTAGAAGTAAGGATATTTAGACTTCACTTTATTATATAATCTTTATATAACGGTTTTTCCCTTTGGATAAAGATAGCTACTTTTTGAATCTAAGATCCTTAGATATCTATTATAATCTAAGTTATAATACTATTCCCTTTCTAGCTTAGTATTGTCCCGATATTTACTATAATAGTACGAGGTATCTATTTAGTTATTTGATAGTTACTTTTTCCCTTCTTTTTATTATACCTATATTATATATTTAAAGAACAAAACAAATTAAGTTAGGAAATTATATTGAAAGATTAGAATAGAAAATAGTTATTTATTCTTATTGCGAAAAGGCTGATCGTTCTGATAATTATATCGGAATAACTACCAGTCTTCCAAATTATTATTATACTAAATACTCTCAATAGAGTAAGATTTGTAATTTTGTTTCTCGAAATCGGATGCCGGAGCTATCTGATTAGGATTCTATAGATTCTCAATATAAGTGTTTAAAGTATAAGAAAGAAGTGGCAATAGTTACTTCTTAGGAGACTATAATAAAGATCCTTTATTTATAGAAACAATAGTGTTTTCTAGATGAATAGGAGAAGAAAATGATCTAGATAGGTCTTAATTTGCTAGATAAGTTGGATAAATTGGAAGAGAGGGAGAGGTTGGAAAAGGAATAGACTAAGCAAGTTGAATAAACTTTTCAAATATCTAGTTCTTCCGAGATCGACTCTTCGATTTTCGAGCTCTCTTTGATAAGTGATTCTGAGCTAGTTACTTGGTTAGAAGCCGAGGGTTTCTTAAATGGAATTTCTCCAAATCTTGTAAGTAGTTTAGATTCTTAACTAGTTCTTATATATTTTCTAAATATAGGTATCCTTCCTATTTGATTAAATAATAAAGACTTCTTCTAATATACTTCTGATCTAGTATTTTCTTAACTTTATATTCGGTATTTGGGTTAACTAGTTCAATTTCGATATATAGTATATTTGGTGTTTTTAATAGTACTGGTTCTAGAAGTGAAATATGAAATATAGGATATATATTCATTATTTTTAGTAGTTCGAGGTGGTAGTTAACTAGTCTAACCACTTTAACGATTTTGAAAAGTTCTAGTTTCTTATAATCTAGTTTATTATTTGATCTCTTTATATTGATATTTTGTTTAAAGAGGTAAACTTTATTCCTCTTTTTAAGTATTGGTTCTATATTATACTTTGTGTTATAGTAATATACTGTTCGCTATATAATGAATTTAATATTGAGTGATAATTGTTTATATAAGTTTTTAAAATTCTCTGCTTTTATTATTTCTATATCTGATTTTGCTATATCTAGTAACTATATATTATATATTTTGGGTTCGAAGCCAAAATTAGTATATACCGGTATTATATTCATAATAGTTGTTTTTATAGTATTATAAGCGAATTATATAAGTGGTAGTAATTCTATCTAATTATCTTATCGGTAATTGATATAATATCTTAAATATTGTTCTATAGTTTGGTTTAACTATTCTGTTTGATTATCTATTTATAAGTAGAATATTATTGAGAGCTTTCTCTTGATTCTTAGTAAAGTTATAAATATCTATTAGAATTTCGAGGTAAAAAGCTTATCTCGATCCGAGATAATTTCGGTAGGTATTCTATATATATTGGTTACTATTCTTAGAAATATATAGACTAGATCCTTAGCTATACTACTTTCCTTATATAGAATTATATATTCAAACTTGGTTAATCGATCTATAATAACTAGGATGGAGTTATATATTACTCTTGTTATTGGATCTTTTAAGAATGGTAATTTAACTACAAAGTCTTATATAATAGACTTCTATAGCTAAGTAGATATATTCGGAGTTTTGAACTATCTATATAAAGTATATTGTGAGGTTTTGTTCTATATATAGATATTATAGTTTCTGATAACTTTCTTAACTATTTTCCTTATTTGTGGGAAATACAAGTTCGCTTTAATCCTTATAAATATTTTTATAATTCCTTAATATTTATAAGCTGGGAACTTATATTATTCTTGAGTAAATCGTTTTGCCAAAGTCGAAGAGATATATATCTTTTTATAGAAATATATAATTTTTTCCTTAATTATAAATCCTTTACTTAGTTGTTCTAGTACTTGTTTTATAATAGAGTTATTTCTATAATACTTTTATACTTATTTTTCTAAGTAGTTATTATAAAATAACGTTATCGTAACTAGCTAGGCTAAATTGAATATTAACAAATCTCCTTCCTATCTAAATATAGTATATAATTTGTATATTTTATTTTCAAGGTATTCTGGTTTCCTACTAAATATATTAGTTCTAGTATTTTTATTCTCTTTGATATATAATATTTTGAAGTGATATATAGTTAGTATTTCTATTTATTATATTTATTGTTTGTTTAGGATTTTGGTTATTATAAAGTATACCAAATTCTTATAATCTAAATAAACCTGGACTATATATTTAAATTCTTTAAAATAAACTTTCTATTTTCTGAAAATATTAATAATAGTAAGTAGCTCTTTATTATAAATTTCGTAATTCAGCTTAGCTAACTATAGCTTTCTTAAGTAGTATATTACTAGCTATAACTTCTTATTCTTATCTAGTTGGTTTAGAACTATACCTAATATATAGTCTGATATATTTATCTCAATAGTAATTAGTTATTTGGGATCGAAGGTAATAAGAACTAGTATTTATATAAAGATTTGTTTAAAGATTTCAAATATCTATTATACTATACTGTTTTATTTATACTTAATATCCTTCTTAGTTAGCTTTATAAAGAGTATTATAATCTTTGAGTAATCCTTAATAAATCGTTTATAGAAATTTATAAATCCTAAAAATGATTATATTTCTTTTATAGTAGTAGGTTATTTCTATTCTAGAACTTCTTTTACCTTATTTAGATTTATTTTGAGTTCTGTTATATTGATAATATATCTTAGAAACTTGGTTTCAATAATATAGAATTCGTATTTCGAAGGCTTTAGTAGGATATTTATATCTATTAAAATCTGAAGTATTTCCTATATAATCTTGATATATTTTTCGAAGGTTTCGATAAAGATCAAGATATTATCTAGATATATTATATAGTAGTTATCAAGATACTTTCTTAATAAATTATTAACTAGATATATATATATTGCTGATATATTGGTAAGCCTAAAAGATATAACTTGGTATTTATAATATTTATATTATATATGAAATACTGTTTTCTATTTATCTTCTTCCTTAATTCGGATTAAGTTGAATCCTATATATTAATTCAACTTTGTGAAATATTTAGTCTTTCCAATTCGATTTTGTAGCTTACTAGCTAATAATAACGGATATCGATTCTTAATAATAATAATATTGAGTTTGTAGTAATTAATAACTAGTTTACTTTTCTTATCTCCTTTCTTTGGTATAAAGAAGATAGATATTCTTATAAATAAAGCGGATTCCTTAATAAATCTCTTTACTAAATTTTTATTAAGGTATTTGCAAAGTAATTTGAGTTTCTTCTTAGATAGTAATATAATTAGTAAGAATAGTGGTTTCTTTCCTTCTTCCAATTTTATCTTATAATCCCAAAGCTGATACTTTGGTAAGGTATCCTCTTAAAATCTTTCTTTGAAGATCTCGGTATATTTTATATATTATATTGGTATATCCTTTAGTGAGAGATCCTAGGCTAGAATATCCAATCTTGATAAGCTTGTTATCTTTAGCTTCTGATTAGATATCGGTTTTGTAAGATTTTGTATAAACTTTTTCTTATACTTATACTTATTATACTATATTGTCCTTATAACCTAGTCGATATATAGATTATGATTTTCTAACTATAGTATTTCTAGAATTATTTAGTATCCTTCTAGTAAGACTAAATCTATTCTTATCTATTTAGAATATTGATCTAACTATATCTTAAATTCTTATATTTCATATTGAACTAATTCGTCCTTTTTAGCTAATTACTTATTAGTAAGGTAAAGCTTATATAGAACTAGTTTCTTGAGAGTTCGTAATTTCATTAATATTATAGTTTTTGGTATTATAAAATTTTCTATTACTTCTGAATCTATTATAATTCGGAGTATCTATCTATTTATATATACTTTATAAAGGATCTATTCTGACTTTAGAATAGTTTTTAGCTCTTTAGCTAGTATTCTATATAACTCGGCGAGTTATTCTTGATTAGTATAGAGTGTTTCGTAATATAGTTTTATAGTAAGTATATTCTATTATAGTTTAACTTCTTCTTTAATCGATTTGATATAATAGATCTGGCTTTCTATTAGAAACTATTTTACTAGTTATTCTATATAAATATTTCCTTCTTTTCCGATTTGTTTCTATAATTATATTATCTATAAATATCGGAATATTATTCAGAATTGCCTAATTTGTAGTTCGCTTTTCTTGAAGTTGTCTTTCGAGAATTCCTAATAGGTTTTACCTATTTCAAGCTATTTCTATCCAAAGTACTTATTATCTCTATATATAAGTTTGTAGGTTTTATCTATTCTGAGTTCGGAGGTTCCTATATAGTTATAATATTAACTTTTGTAGTTCGGATAAATTTAGATTCTGATTCTTTAGATACTATATTCCTTAATAGTCTATTTTTCATTTATATTTGGTAACTCGAATACTATATTCTTTTATAGTATTTATAGTTTCTCTAGGAAATAGTTATTTATAAATTTCTCTTTATAGTATTTCTTATATATATTGTTGTGATATATAAACTATCGGATATATTTATAGTCTGTTTTTTCCTTGATAACCGTTTTTTCGTAGATAGTAAGGTTTCGACTTATTATATTTATTTGGTGGGATCTCTTTTTTTTATCTTTTATTTCTAGATTTCTTAAGATATTACTTTGTACTATCCTTTTCTGATTTATAAATTGTATATTGGTTATTATAATATATTATTTATAATAATATTATATATTTATTAAGAGCTTATTAGCTACTTATTATACTAATCTGATATCTTATTATATTTTTAAACTGTTTCTTTCCTTTCTAGTTTCCTTTCTTAAATTTATCTATTTAGGATCTTTTATAATAATTCTTAGTTTGATATTCTGGAAACTTATATTCAAAGTAAAGTTTCTTTTCGTATTTATAATTCTTTTCTTTCTGGGAAAGATTATTCTTAGAGTTTATAATATCTAACTTTATAAGGTTATTATAGATACTTTGTTATTTCCTAGATTGGTTTGGTTTGTAATATCCTTTGTTTCCTTAGGACTGTTTAGATTACTTATCTTACTGATATTTATATAGTATATTGTTAATTCGGATTAATTCTTTAATAAAAGAGTTTAAATTATTATACTTAACTGATTTCTTTAATTCGAACTTGATATTTAGTTTGAGTTCTCTTCGATAATAACTTATAATTGCTTTATCTCTCTATTCTATAATATTTATATATTATCTAAACTCGGTAATATATCTAATAGCTAACCCGGTTTATATTAATCTATAAAGTTTTTCTTCTATAACTCTTCTCTTATTAATAATACTAAATACCTGATAAATCTCTATCTTAAATCCTTCGAAGGAATCGAAGATGATTTTAATAAATTATATATAGTTTGTTAGATAATCCTTATTATTGAAAAAATCTCGAAGATATAGTTGAATCTACTTAGCTACTTCCTTTCTGAAGTATAATATAGTCTAGCTACTTATTATAGTTAGTTGATTAAATTTGTCCTAATTAAAAGTGATATATATTTCGACTTAGAGTAGGAATATTTCGAGTTTATAACGATCGCTTTTATATTTATCTGGTAAAGCTATTCTAAAGGTTTCTGAGATAATAATCTTATATAGTTTGTTTATATTAATATCATTCTTATTATCTTATTTGTTTTCTAGGATAATAACTACTATTTGAGTACTGGACTAGTTATTAGGTGATGGTCCAGATATAGTGGAGATATCGATTTGGTATATAAAGTAATAATAGTATTCAAAGTATTATAAATACTTATCTTCTAAGTTATATAGAAGTGGTTAGGATCTCGAGTACTATAGGTTATAGTAATTAGTAGTACTATTGTAGAGTTTATTATTAATAATAGTTATATAGGGAATCGATTATAATTACAATAGTAAGTAAATAAGTAATAATTAAAGTTGAGCACGAAGTTTTATATACTATAGAAAACTATTTATTTATATAAACCTTTATATTCTATAAAGTAGATTGGTAGATTTTTCTACTAGTCTATCAAGAGACTAGTAGACTAGTCTATTAGTCTATCTTCCTATCTAAGATTCTACTAAGAATACTTATAATTCTCTAGATACTATTCCTCTAATAGGTATCTTTTATCTTGGGATATTATATCTACTAATAGTATATTATAATTATAGATACCTTTCCTATCTTTATATTAGGGGTAAAGATATCTAGACTTCACTTTATTATATAATCTTCATATAATGGTTTTTCTCTTTGGATAAGAATAGCTACTTTTTAAGTCTAAAGTCCTTAGATATCTATTATAACCTAAGTTATAACAATAATATCTGATTTTTATAAAGAAGATATATAGAAAAAATATAGAAAATATATATAATTTTCGGTTATAATATATAATTAATATAGTAAATCTGATCTAATTAATAATAAGAAATAATTTTGAGAAAAGATACTTAATTACTATATAGATATATATTAGTATATAATAATTTGTTTTGATTTTCTATAAATATATAATAAGTTTTATATTATATATATACTTCTTATTTTTTATATTATATTATAACTATTATATAACTAATAGAATCTATTTATTTCTTTTTCTTTTCTTTTATATTTTGATTGGAATTAGACTTTTTTCTTTATTAATTATATCTAATAAACAATTTGATTATTTATTTTCTATAGATTCTAAAAGTTTATTTATTCTAGAAATAATTTGAAAGTATAATAAAACTTTCCAAACTTAATATACTTTATTATTATATTTATAGTTATATATAGACTAAGGGCTTTAGATTTAGAAGATAGCTATCTATATTTAGAGAGCTAATTTATTATATCTAGATAATATAATATATATATCTATAATAGTATAGATATATATAAATAAAGAGTATTTTATAATATAGATATTTCCAAAGTAGAAAATATTCTAGAGAAATAGTATTTATTACTAGAAAGGTATCTAAGAAAAGAATAATATCTTTAATAGAATCTTTAGTTATTAGAATATATAATATAATCGTTCTAGCTATCCTAGTTAGTCTAGCTAGTTAGGATAACTAGAATAACTAGAATAATAGAGAATAAAGATCTATATAATTAGATAGTTTTCTTTAATATATAAAGCTTTATACTCAACTTTAATTATTACTTATTATCTATTATTATAATTATAATCAATTCTCTATATAACTATTATTAATAATAAACTTTATAATAATATTACTAATTATTATAATCTATAATACTCGAGATCTTAATTACTTTTATATAATTTAGAAGATAAATATTTATAATATTTTGAATATCTTTATTACTTTATATACTAAATTGATATCTTTACTATATTCGAATTATTATCTAATAACTAGTTTAGTATTTAAATAGTAATTATTAATTTGGAAAATAAATAAGATAGTAAAAGTAATATTAATATAAATGAATTATATAAAATTACTATTTTAGAAACTCTCAGAATAGTTTTACTAGATAAATATAAAAGTGATTATTATAAACTCGAGATATTCCTATTTTAGATCGAAATATATATTATCTTTAATTAAGATAAATTTAATCAATTAATTATAGTAAGTAGCTAGACTATATTATATTTTAAAAAGGAAGTAGCTAAATAAATTTAACTATATCTTCGAGATTTCTTCAATAATAAAGATTATTCAATAAACTATATATAATTTATTAAAATTATCTTTGATTTCTTTGAAGAATTCAAGATAGAGATTTGTTAGATATTTGATATTACTAATAAGAAAAGAATTATAAAAGAAAAACTCTATAAATTAATATAAACCAAATTAGTTATTAAATATATTATCAAGTTTAGATAATATATAGATACTATAGAATGAGGAGATAAGGTAGTTATAAGTTATTATTATAAAGAATTCAAATCAAATATTAAGTTCGAATTTAAGAAGTTGGTTAAATATAATAATTTAAACTCTTTTATTAAAGAATCAATCTGAGTTAACAATATATTATATAAATATTAGTAAGATAAATAGTTTAAATAATTCTAAAGAAATAAAGGATATTATAAACCAAATTAATTTAAGAAACAATAAGATTTCTATAATAACTTTATAAAGTTAGATATTATAAATTCTAAAAACAACTTTTTCTAAAAAGAAAAGAATTATAAATATAAAAAGAAGCTTTATTTCGAATATAGGTTTTCAGGATATCAAGCTAAAAACTATTATAAAGAATTCTAAATAAATAAGTTTAAGAAAGAGAATTAGAAGGGAAAGAAATAGTTTAAGAATATAATAAAATATCGAATTAGTATAATAAATAGTTAGTAAGTTCCTAATAAATATATAATATTATTATAAATAGTATATTATAATAATTAATATATAATTTATAGATTGGATAAAGATAATATAAAATAGTATTCTAAAAAGTTTAGAAATAAAGAATAAAAAAGGAAATCTTATCAAATAAATATAATAAACCGAGATCTTATTATCTATAAAAAAATAGTTATTAAAGAAAAAATAGATTATAAATATATCTAATAGTTTATATATTATAATAATATATATAAGAAGTATTATAAAGAGAAATTTATAAATAACTATTTTCTAGAGAAATTATAAATATTATAAAAAGATATAATATTTGAGTTATCAAATATAGATAAAGAATAAATTATTAAGAAATATAATATTTAGAGAGTTAGAATCTGAATCTATCCGAATTATAAAAATCAATATTATAATTATATAGAAATCTCCGAACTTAGAATAAGTGAAATCTATAAACTTATATATAGAGATAATAAATACTTTGGATAAAAACAATTTGAAATAGATAAGATTTATTAAGAATTCTTGAAAGATAACTTCGAGGAAAGCGAATTATAAATTAGGCAATTCTGGGTAATATTCCGATATTTATAAATAATATAACTATAGAAACAAATCGGAAAGAAAGAAAATATTTATATAAAATAACTAATAAGATAGTTTCTAATAGAAGATTAGATCTATTATATCAAATTGATTAAGAAAGAAGTTAGATTATAATAGAATATATTTATTATAGAGTTATACTACGAAATATTCTATATTAATTAGGAATAACTCGCTGAATTATATAGGATATTAGCTAGAAAGTTGAAAGCTACTTTAGAATTAGAATAGATTCTTTATAAAATATATATAAACAGATAAATATTCTGAACTATAGTAAATTTAGAAGTAATAGAAAATTTTATAATATTAGAAACTATAATATTAGCGAAATTGCGAATTCTTAAGAAACTAGTTCTATATAGATTTTACTTTATTAATAAATAACTAACTAAAAGGAATAGATTAGTTTAATATAAAATATAAGAATTTGAGATATAGCTAAATTAATATTCTAAATAGATAAAAATAAATTTAGTTTTACTAAAAGGATATTAGATAATTCTAGGAATATTATAATTAGAAAATTATAATTTATATATTAACTAGATTATAAAGATAATATAGTATAATAAATATAAATATAAGAAGAAGTTTATATAAAATTTTACAAAACCAATATTTGATTAAAAACTGAAGATAATAAATTTATCAAAGTTAGATATTCTAATTTAGAATCTCTTATTAAAAGATATATTAATATAATATATAAAATATATCGAGATCTTTAAGAAAAGATCTTAAGAAAATACTTTATCAAAATATTAATTTTGGGATTATAAGATAAAATTAGAAGAAGAAAAGGAATTATTATTCTTATTAATTATATTATTATCTAAGAAGAAGTTTAAATTACTTTGTGAATATTTTAATGAAAATTTAGTAAAGGGATTTATTAGAAAATCCACTTTATTTATAAGAATACTTATCTTCTTTATATTAAAAAAGAAGGATAAAAAAGATAGATTAATTATTAACTATTACAAGTTCAATATTATTATTATCAAAGATTGATATCTATTATTATTAGTTAATAAGTTATAAAATCGAATCGAGAAGATTAAATATTTTATAAAATTGGATTAATATATAAAATTCAATCTAATCCAAATTAAGAAAGAAGATAAATAGAAAATAGTATTTTATATATAATATAGATATTATAAATACCAAGTTATACTTTTTAGATTTATTAATATACTAATAATATATATATATCTAATTAATAACTTATTAAGGAAATATCTCGATAACTATTATATAATATATCTAGATAATATTTTGATTTTTACCAAAACCCTTAAAGAATATATCAAGATTATATAAGAAATATTTTAGATTTTAATAAATATAGATATTTTACTGAAATCTTCGAAATATGAATTCTATATTATCGAAACCAAATTTCTAGAATATATTATTAATATAATAAGACTTAAGATAAGTCTAAATAAAGTGAAAGAAGTTCTGAAGTAGAAATAACTTACTATTATAAAAAAAATATAATTATTTTTAGAATTTGTAAACTTTTATAAACGATTTATTAAAGACTATTTAAGAATTATAATATTTTTTATAGAGTTAACTAAGAAGAATATTGAGTATAAATAAAGTAATATAATATAATAGATATTTGAAACCTTCAAATAAGTTTTTATATAGATACTAGTTTTTATTATCTTCGATTCTGAACAACTAATTATTATTAAGATAGATATATTAGATTATATATTAGATATAATTCTAAACCAACTAGATAAAGATAAGAAGTTATAACTAGTAATATATTATTTAAGAAAGTTATAATTAACTAAGCTAAATTATAAGATTTATAATAAAGAGTTATTTATTATTATCAATACTTTCCAAAAATAGAGAGTTTATCTTAAAGAATCTAAATATATAATCCAGATTTATTTAGATTATAAGAATTTGATATATTTTATAATCTCAGTCGTGGTGCTTGCCCCCCCGAGTTTAGCGGCCGCCGCATCAGGCAAGGTGCGTGCACGGGCCGGCCGCCGCTTTCAACGTCTATAAAAATCGCGCGCTCCCCTCTCCTTGACCAACATCCTTTTCAATTCTCTTCCAACCCTCTTTTACTTGCTCATTCGACTTCGCCGTACCCTACCATGCACTGTCGACCCCTCCCACATAGACCCACTTCGAATGCCCTTTACATCGGCCTCGCCGCAGCTGAAAACCTCGAGGATACGATGTATCTAAAGTCAGAATTCCCGGTTTACTCCTCTGAACTCGACACATTTCACTAATTGCAATGTCGATTGTTACTTTTAAACTCATTCTATTGGCTGAAATACGCGTATGGAATTCAGCTCAGTTTCTTCCTCCCGACGTTGCACTATCATAACCTTTACGATACTGCCCTTCGGTGACTCCGTCTGCAGATGTTTTCCCCTTGTCTTTGCATTCATGCATTGGGATTTGGCCAATCGAAAAAATACCTCACGGCAGTGTAGCTGCCGCCTAGCTGCGCCGCGAATGAATGACGTGTCGAGGGACGGATCCTGGTGAGTTCCCTGCATCGTGAGATAGTGGTATGAGCTGTATGCCTCGACCTAGGCTGATTTGTGATGAGAAGGGCCTATTCGTGTCGAGCATCCTTGCTTGATCCCGAATACGAAACGCCGACAGTCTGAGCATCAGGTCGCAAGCGGGCAAGGAGATGTAGGTATTTACAAGGGGACAGGTCGTATGACCTCGGGAGAAGTTCTAGCATTCACGATTTACTACTCTGAGCTCGATGCTCTTGATTGTTGCAATGACGATTCCTTTTCTTCAATCGCATCATATTTGTCAAAATACGAGCATGAACTAGGTTTGGCCTCCCCTTCTTGCTGTCACATCATCACAAACCTTACAGCCACGCCCCTCGGTGATTCCAGCTGCAGTAGCTATACCTTAGCTTTACTTCTACCACATCGCGATATGGCCAATAGCAAAAATGCCTCGCGACGATGTGGGTAGTTGCTGCCTACTTGCGCTGCAGATCAATTACGTGTCGAGGAAAGGAAGCTCGGCAAGTTCCCTTTATGGAGACGGTGATATACGCTGTATGCCTCGACCTAGGCTGATTTGTGGTGAGAAGGGCCGATTTCCGCCGATGTAATTGTGATAGATTGCAGATTGTATCATCAGAGCTTCGGTTGAGCTTCCTGATGATCGAATACGAAACACCGGCGGTATGAGAGCTGGGTCACAAGCAGAGAGAGACGTGGGTGGTTACAAGCAGGCAGATCATGCGACATTGTGAGGAGTTCTGTCAGAGTCGTGGCCAGAGTCGTGGCCATATCAGAAGCATGGTGTGGGAACTTGTAAGAGAACCTTTGGCTTCATACACTGCTTCTGGCAGGACAGCACATGTTGTTGCCAGAGTGGATGCACGGCCATTTGCAGCTGCATAGCCTCATTTCTGCAAGGGGAAGGTCTCCCGGACTCAGTCTGCACGTTTTGAAGCTGAGATAGGGAATCCTGTAGTATGGATTCGCGGTATCTCCGACAATCGAGAAATACTGTTGAGATCGGCCGATGGTGTTATGAAAGAGAGAGGTATTAGTTGCTACTTTGACATAAGAATGTAGGATTGACGATACTCTGCAGTTACAGGGTATATTTTTGTGGCACAGATGATACATCAACACTAGGGCATTTTTGACGACAAGGAAGTTGGAAAAGAGGGAGGAATAGTATGGTAAGAGTATACGGCGAATCACAAACCGTAGTTTCATTCTACGAAAATAGTACCAAAAGTCTATATAACCCCTTCGATTTCCTCGTTTCTACCATCCTTTTACAATCCAGTTGTATAATCAATATAGCAGGGAATTTCCTCAATATTATCAGTTATTTCTATACGTTCAAGATGGCTACTTTTGATCCTATCCCTTATCATTATGTGCCTACTGTTCCACGATACAAACGCGCAACTACCCAACACGTACCTGCCCAGAAACAATCCAGCATTCCCGGCAAGATTCAATGTATCAAGCCAAACGATGCACTAGCAGTTGCGGTAGTATCAGCCGATGGAGATCCGGGTTACGGGTCGGCAATTCGGGGTATGTTCCAATATCAAAGTCTTCAGCTTTTAGCGACGGTGATTAACTTGTGGGAAATTGAGCAGGGACTGCCACCGTCTATAGCGACAATAACAGGGAGAACAACAAAGAAGACAACAAAAATCGCGAGCTTCCCACAGCTGAAGAGCTGCAGTATACCGCACTACGAACGAAGGATATTGTGCCGGAAGACTTGAGCCCGGATAACGCAACCCGAGGGGATAAGGACATAGCTTTGAGCAAAACAAACTACGATTGCCTATGGATGAAGGAGATTACAGATTCACCTTCGAGTAAGGAAGTCTTGACTGAAAGACATCAGAATAGCAGAGGCACTCAAGGTATGCACATCGGCTATATATCATTATAAGAAGCAGTCACCTGACTATACACAGATAGACCACTGGTTCTGGCAGATGATGAATCAGATATTCCCAATCTCCTAGTCGCTTCCATTTCCACCTCAGCCTATCTCTTTGATCATGAGAAATTGTGGGATGTTGAAGAAGGCGATTTCGAAAAGGAGGATCCTCTGCCCAAGCAAGATCTCTTGGCCTCTGCACCTGACCTGGACCATTCTCACCCTCATCAGCAGTCCATCGGATCATCACAGAATCATATCAATCTGCCTGATAATAATGATGGCAAGCAAAGCGCATCTGACATGGCATCGCCGCACACTTTGCTTACGATATTGGATGAGAACGGTGAAGAGAGGGAGAACAAGGACATTTCTGAAAATGGAACGGATTTGCTCTTAGCTTTTGGAAAGCAAGAAAAGTCGGCTACTGTTCTTGGCTCCTCACATTCTCATCCTCACTTCACTGAGCTATCACATCTTCACAATGACTCGGAGCATGAGCAGAGTGTAATCAGTCATAGCCGACCTGAAGAGCTCAGAGATGGCTTTCCGCCTCAAGAATATCACGATGAAGAGCAGCCGGAGCAGCAACAACATGAAGAAGTACCAGAAGAAGCGGTATTGGAGAATAATGACAATCATCATATGATGGATAGAGGAAAGCGGAAACGGAGGTATCAGGATGAGACTAACAAAATCCATTCTTTCGAGGATAGCATCCCTGATACAAACAGCATGGATGACAACAACCCACAACCTGCAAAAAGACGAAAACCACAGCTATTACCTCTCGATAACGCTTCAGCACTAGCACCTAAGCATAACCCCAAAAGTCGTCTTAGACAGCGTCACGGCCGTTCACTGCCTTTCACTACGCAGCATAAGATGAATAATGAGCAGTCTCGAAACAACTGTTCTTACACTTTCCAAACCTTTCGAAATTCATCCGATATGATCGAATCCGTATCAATAGCCGAATATCACGAATGGCCACTTCAAGGTCGTATAAAATGTGCTATAATCGAAAATAAGACAACATATAAAATCTCTTTACAGTTGGATCATGTTCCACACTTTCATGCTTCTATCCTTTCCAAAACCTTGGGTTTTGATACCGACAATTTAATAATTGACACTTCCAATACAGTCAATATTACTGGCGAAGATGAATGGGAAGTCAATACTATTCTGGCGGTACGGAAGAGATACAACAAGCTGGAATATGGGGCAGATTGGCTAGGTGTCGACAACGACCCGAAGTATTACCCGGCTTCAGATTTCAAATATTCACCTCATAAAATTCGAGATTTCCATTTGGCTCACCCGAATTTGCCTGGACCACCAGAGAATCTTTTGAAATGGATTAGGAAATGGGAGGACGGGGTAGACAATTACGATGAGCTAAATGGAAGCAAGGAAATGTCCCAATATTCGAGGACAAGCTTTTTTCGAAGAGAGTTATAATATAATGATCTGATCCTTTCTCGAGGCTAGTAGGTAATCGGCCTTTGTTTATAAGTTTGACAAATTCGAATGTTTGCGAAATGATAAAGGGCAAACATGTAATATATATAAGATCAGTAAACTACGAATACATTTAGTTTCTACTCTCTCAAGGATATATTAGGAGATATATCAATCAAGCCAGAGACGAATTGTTTACTAGTAATAGAAGGTGAAAGTAGATAATGGTAGCAGCTACTCAGTAGGTCTTGATACAGAACTCGGAGTAGATATATATTATCTTTTAAAACCTCTGATTCTAATAATATATTGGGTTGAAAATGTGTCCTTTGAAAGAATATTTGTTTCTTTATATAAGATAACCATATGATATAAATGGAACTTGCTAGAATCAAGGTGGCAAATAAAATTTTTATATAATCACAAGCTTCCCCCAACCTCTCTATTATAGAGAGAGAAAAAGAAAAAGAAGAAGAAATAATATTATGAAGGCAAAGTAAAATATATGACATTTAGTATATATGCTGAAATTCTTTTTCATTTGGATAATATAAGATTCCCAAGTCCAAGTTTCAAAAAGAAAACGCTACCAGATGAGTATCCCATAACTATGATTCCGTTGCAAACAGATTTAGTAAATGGTCGATAATCAGGAGGTAACCAGAGAATATTTCGTGTTCCGAAATCTATACCTTCACTTATCCAGGAATTTGAAATAAAATATTGATTGAAAGCCGAGGACGCCAGAGCGCTTGTGTATCCCTCGAGCGTCTGCTGTAGCTCGCCTGTCGCTGTATCCCAGAGCCGGATCGTCTTATCGTCAGAGCCCGATGCAATTATCTTGCTATCTGGAGAAAAGGTGACCGACCAAACCGAGTCTGTATGTCCCTCGAGTATCTGCTGTAGCTTGCCTGTCGCTGTATCCCAGAGCCGGATCGTCTTATCCTCAGAGCCTGATACAATTATCTTACCATCTGGAGAAAAGGTGGCCGACGAAACTGTGCCAGTATGTCCCTCCAGCGTTTGTAGAACAGGACTCCAATTTAATCTTGTCCTTGATATCTTGTAAATCCAATCAGGAATACACTGTTGAAATATTTTCCGAATAATACTTTCCTCTGGAGCGAAAAAAAGGGCTGAGCAATACAGTTGAAGAGGAGCCTGTTCAATTCCTATCCGATTATGAAGAACAAATCGTTTTGCGTCATGAATAAAAGTGTAAGATTTGGACTGTTCAATAGCCTATAGTATTCATTAGTTAAATTCTTAAAAAATTAATGTGACTCACTGAAATATAGGATTCTAAAGAATTTATTGCAATAATACCCTCTGAAATCTTCCCAATCCAACTAAGAGCCTCAAGCCAGTGGAGGAGATGTACTTGGAGAAACTGATAGACTTGGTCATTGTCTTGAAGCTGAATTCCGCCTTTCTGAAGATGTTGAACCCAGTAGATACATGCATATCTAACCTCTGGAGGAATACATTTCTCTATTTGACTTCTTTCTACATCAGTTGCAAGTATACCAGGAGCCTCTTGTCCGCAAACATTTTGTTTAAGAAAGGTAGACATAAGCTTTATACAGTCAAAAGCTAAGGTCTGGTGCGCCTGTTTCTCATCTACCCAGAAATTCGAGTCTCCGCATCGTTCTTTGTTAAGGAGGAAGTCGCGAAATGAAGGATGGTGTAGGCGAAGTGAGCGATTTTGGTCCTCTGGAATATCTAAGATCGCATGAAGATCTTCAACTGCTTGATCGATTTCTTGCTTTGGAAGATTCAACAATTTGCTTAATGAGAAAGCAGAAAGAGGTGAAAGCAAGACTACTATACTTCCAAGTATATATTTCAGTATTTTATATAACTCTTCCTTTTCTTCGTCCTGATAATCCGAGGAAATAGAATTTGTAAGGACAGTAGTATATATCTCATCGAGATGCTTCTCCGGAGGTATAATAGTGCTGCTGCTGCCTTTCAGAATTATATCCAGTCGCCTAGGTGCGAATCGTTTCCCTTCACAGATGAATCGACAAGCTGTTGCAGCCCAAATGAAAAGGCCACTAGCATTTAGAACTAGTTTTTTGAGAATTTGCTCGCCTGGCCATCTATCTCCAAGAGTCCCTTCTTGCTTAATTGTACTCAACTTGTTTTTTAGGAAAACATATATATCATGATCAATAATCGGCGGTAATATATTATGGAGTATAAAGTCGCAATGTTCAGCTTGTGGAATCTGGTATATACTATATCGGATTGGAGTTTCAGGCCTGCTTGTTAGAAAGACTCGAAGTTGTATCGTTTTTAGTTCTCGAGCCTTAGCTAAAAGCTGTAAAATCATTTGAATGTCCTTTTCATTATCGCACTCATCAAGAGCATCTATGACAAGTACGTATGAGGATGTAGATAAGCTTCCATTTAACCTTGATAGTGGAAGAAGAACGAGCTGTTGCCACTGGTCGCGGAGGGACTGGTTTACAATATCACTCCGCTTTGTGATAGCATCGCTGATATGATGTTGGAGAGATGGAATACTGTCTGCAAGCTGTACGGCGAGACTCGTGAAGAATTTGCCAGCATGACCAACATCTCCACCGCCTCTCGAGAAGAAGAAGCTGGCTCCAAGACGCTCCTGATCGAAATATGTGCGGGCGATAGTACGCGCAATTGTTGACTTTCCTGTGCCAGCCAAGCCATTTAACCAGAAGATGCACCGCCCATCTTGCCCATCAGCCCACTTGTATATCTCTTGTAGAAGGTCCACTCGGGTGTCAGCGAGGCAGATGGGTTCGTGCTGGCGGTTGTACGAATTGAAGGGTGCATTCGTTGCAATTGGTAGGCGGCCGAGCAGATTTTCTTGATCTAGAGAGTAGGTTATTAGTTTCTTGTAGTACTTTATGTTAGGATCTAAAGAAAGCCGACTAATATATATATATATGGACAGACATACTAGATGTTGAATGGTGATTTATTATTCCAGAATTGGAACCAACTTGCATGCCTTGGTTATAGCCTCCAGAGAAGTGGATCCGATGTTCCATTATCGGTATTTCTGATCCGGTGTAGTAATAATAGACTTGTATACTTGTTATATATTCATCAAAAACTTCTGAAGAGATAGAATGATAAGATGCCAAATGATGTCCTCAGCCACAGCCTTGTGAGTTTTCAGATATAAGCACATAAATTAAATGTAGCAACTCCAAACAATTCAGCCTGATTGCTGTAAATTAAAGTTGTTTATCAATTGCAAGAGAGCGATAGAACAGATAAAATATCTAGAGTTTATATTAAAAACGATCTCAAAATACAAATCATAATCCTTCAACTTCTATATGAATATCGCATACAAGTAACTATTTATTTTCCCCAAGTTATCGATCCAGAATTGTTCCCTACTTGCATACCAGAATTGTTACTACCAGAGAAAACCACACCCATAGCTGGTGGGGTAAGATTCCGGGGCCTTGTTGCCCCAGGCTCCAAATTGATTCGACTGTCCGTATGTGCCTTAGTGCCTTGACTGGCACTAATACAAAGATCAGCAATTACCCCAGAAAGCTTTCTCCAATTTCCGTCCTGGGGGTCAGAAAATTTATTAAGCTCATAGTGGTCGAGCGGTTGACCATAGCTTTCACAGCCATCCAAGTTCGCCGAATCTTCATCAACAATAAAATCCTGTTAATGATAAAATCAATACACCTGTTCAATATTAATGGTATTCTATACATACCTTGTAATTGTCCCCGAACATTTTGGATACCTTCGAGCTTTTCTGTTCAAAATAACAATGTACTGCGATACCATTTTTGCGAGTTGCGATCGAAAAATCTTTGACTGTATCCAATACCATCTCATTGTCAATTTTCAATGCAGCTAATGAGGTGGGTTCTCCCGCCGCACCAGCCTGAATGATCCTTGTCAAAAGTTCACCTGATGTAATTTTATCGGTACCATTATGCGGAGTTCCAAGTAATATAACTCCAATTGTGGCATCGAGTATTTTCGACATTTGCGGTTTGACCAGAGCCTTGAATTTCTGTAATCAGTGACAAGTAAGGTTTAGAACTCATATATAAAATAAAAATCCTACAACCAATCAAAAAGGAAATTTGGAAACCACTGGTTCCTGATATCTTACAATGATTGGTTAATTTCTTGAAAAATGTCTAGATAGGTACATAATCATACTACGGTACCTTTTCACAACTGTACCAACATACTCGAAGTGTCACGGGACTACGCGCTTTGACATCATGTGATCTCGTTTCAGTTCTTTAAAAGCGCGAGGAATCGCCAATCTTCTTCTTGATTCCTCGTGCTACGTCTTGTATCTAGAATCAATACATATCTTGACTCAAACCCTCACAACAAGGTACCTCTAAATTAGTAGGTACCTTTTTTTCTAGATACCGACTAAAAGATAGGTACCTATATTTCTGTAGGTAACCTTTTCTCCAGGTATATTGATATTGAGAGGTACACAGATAGAAATATACTAGTCTCAAGTAGGAAAAAGCTGGCAAAAATCTCATGATAGTTAAGGCAGTGGCGCTCTTAGTTGCCGCCATCCCACCTAGCATATGCCTGGAAGTCACTTAGTTTTCGATGCCTACTCGCACTTGAGGCCTACTCGCACTTGAGGCTTACTTGCACTTAAGGCTTACTTGCACTTGTAGCCTACTTGCACTTGTAGCCTACTTGCACTTGTAGCCTACTTGCACTTGTAGCCTACTTGCACTTGTAGCCTACTTGCACTTGAGGCCTACTTACAATTGTGGCCTTCTATTTAAAGAACACATTTCATTATTGTAGAGTAAACTTCGATTGCGGTGTCCTCTTTCCATACTGTCTTCAAGTTTACATAAGCCACAGCTGGTCAGCACTAGACTTAATACGATTAGTCTAATTTTTTGTCTTTGTTGCAGCCTCAGGTTGCAGTTGCTGCTTTTGGTATGTCGTAATTTGAGGATAAACAGCGGTTAGCACTTAGAAATGGCGCCACATCTTGCGAAGATGCAAGTTGCTTTAATCGCTAGCATATTTTCAAGCGGATTATTTACTAAATCTAAGATTGCAGCAGTAGCTAACTGTATTGCCCAAGGTGTGCGAAGGATATGTATAGGTACGGTATTCAAGCAACATATTCTAAGGTGCTTAGTGACAGGCTCAAATCGTTCAGGCTTTGAGTTGTGCTGGTCAAAATGGTGTCCTGGTTGATTGTCTGACGATTCAGACAATGCTTAGTAATCATAATTCTGATCTTCCTCCAAAGATCATTTAGGTTTTGTCGCTTTTCCTCAAAACAATCTATAACTGTTTTGAAGCTTTATTCTATATATTGACATTGGTAATTATATTTTTAGAATGTCTATGATGAAGTCTGTCGTTGGCGATGCAGTCGGCTGGTACGAATCACGGGACCGCTCGAAGCTTATTTGCTACACGCGGCTGATATTCGGTTAAATGAATGCCTTGCACACAGCTAAGAGCTCTAAGGTTGCATTCAGCCTCATTGTGACCACATTTGGGCTGTGCAGCCAGAACATCAGGCCAGCCGAGTTACCAAAAAGCTTCTCACAATCTTCAGCAGAAGACAGCAATCTTTTGATATAATAGATTATATGTCCTCGCTTTGCCATTGTATTGTTAACCTCAATCGCTAGGCATCCGCCTCTCATTGATACCCCGCTCTACCCTGTCTCTGCACCCCACACGACTTCAACCACTTCCTAGTATCTAGCTCAGCACCTAGTCATGCGTCTTCTACTATATAGCGAGACTGGTAGATTCACCCTCACCAAAGAATTTATTGGCGACGATCAAATCCCTCCTTACGCTATACTGTCGCATACATGGGGACCAGACAACGAGGAAGTTACCTTTGAGGACATAGTAAATGGTACTGGCGAGGTCAAGCCTGGCTATGAGAAAATCCGATTCTGTGGAGAACAGGCTAGACAAGATGGTCTGCTATACTTTTGGATTGATACTTGCTGTATCAACAAGAAAAACGATGCCGAACTCACGCGATCTATCAACTCCATGTTTCGCTGGTACCGCAACGCAAGTCGATGTTATGTTTATTTGTCGGACGTCTCTGGGTGTTCCGTCGGCGGTAACCACAAGTGCATTCTACGGCTGTGGGAATCGGATTTCCGGAAAAGCAGATGGTTCACTCGGGGCTGGACACTCCAAGAGCTTCTTGCCCCGGTATCG
This sequence comes from Rutstroemia sp. NJR-2017a WRK4, assembly GCA_002946385.1. NCBI lineage: Eukaryota > Fungi > Ascomycota > Leotiomycetes > Helotiales > Rutstroemiaceae > Rutstroemia > Rutstroemia sp. NJR-2017a WRK4. The sequence continues at coordinate 22,898 of NJPR01000140.1, read as the reverse complement.
GTCGAATTTTTCTCTCGGGAAGGCAAGCGACTTGGTGATAAGAATTCTTTAAGGACACAAATTTGCGAAATAACCAATATTTCTTACACAGCGCTTCAAGGATACCCGTTATCTCAGTTTAGCGTCGAGGAGCGATTGCGGTGGATACAACACCGCCAGACTACAGTGGAAGAAGATAAAGCGTACTCCTTACTAGGCATTTTTGACGTCTATATACTCCCTATTTATGGTGAAGGATGGGGGAAAGCGCACGATCGGCTTCTAGACGAGTTCCACAAGATGCAGAAATGTATGCAAGACTTACGTCTTTCTGATCCGCGCGATGACAAAAAGCGTATCGAGAACACTAAAGGGGGTTTACTAGAAGGCTTATACGACTGGATCCTAGAAAACCCCGACTTCCGACAATGGCGCAACGACCAGCAAAGCCGCCTACTTTGGATCAAGGGCGATCCCGGCAAGGGCAAGACGATGCTACTCTGCGGAGTTATCAATGAGCTAGAGAGGTCCAAAGCCAAGCCGGTTCTTCTATCGTACTTCTTCTGCCAGGCCACGATCTCCCGGATTAACTACGCTACAGCCGTGTTACGCGGTCTGATCTATTTGCTTGTTGACCAACAGCCGTCTCTCATCTCGCATATACGGACAAAATACGACCAAGCTGGTAAAACGCTCTTCGAGGATGCAAATGCCTGGGTTGTGCTCTCCGAGACCTTCATTAATATTTTGCAAGACTCGAGCTTAGACTATGTGTACTTAATTGTCGATGCGCTCGACGAATGTGTAACAGACTTGCCAAAATTGTTGGAATTCATTGTTCAGACCTCGTCCATATCTCCCCATATCAAGTGGATTGTCTCTAGCCGTAACTGGCCCAATATCGAGAAGAGTCTCGACACTGCAACGCAGAAGCTAAGGCTTTGTCTCGAGCTTAATGAGAAATCCGTCTCTGCTGCTGTTGCGACATTTATCCAGCTCAAAGTGAATTGGCTAGCGACGCGAAACAAATACAGCAACGATACACAGAAAGCTATTCAGCAGCATTTAACACTAAACGCAAACGGTACTTTTCTTTGGGTAGCTTTGATCTGCCAAGAGTTGTCCAATATTTCGAGATGGAAGGCTCTGCAGAAGTTGACAGCATTCCCGCCTGGACTCGATGCCCTCTACCGGCGGATGCTAGACCAAATTATAGATTCAGAAGATGCTGAACTCTGTAAAAGTATACTAGCTGTCGTTTCGGCTGTATATCGGCCTGTTACATTGGACGAGCTGGTGGTTTTCGTGGACATGCCTGACGGAGTTGCTAGCGATTATGAAGCTCTATCAGAGATCATAGGTCTTTGTGGCTCCTTTCTAACGCTTCGGGGACGCACTATCTCCTTTGTCCACCAGTCCGCTAAGGACTTTTTAATTGAAAAGGCATCTAAAGATATATTTCTTTCTACAATAGAAAATATACATAGCAGCATCTTCTCACGATCATTACAGGCTATGTCTCGCACGCTTCGACGTGACATCTACAGCCTACGCGCTCCCGGAATCTCCATCGACCAAATCAAGCAGCCCGATCCAGATCCACTAGCCGCAGCACAGTACTCTTGTATCTATTGGGTTGATCATCTACTAGACTCAAATACTAGAGGGAACTTTGATAACCTCAAAGACATTGGCTTAGTTTACAGGTTTTTAACTCAGAGCTATCTTTACTGGCTCGAAGCGCTTAGTCTAATGAAAAGCTTGTCAAATAGTATAGTAATAATTAGGAAGCTCGAGGACTGGGTACAAGTAAGTTGCTATGTTATTTTAAGCAATTGTTAAAGATATAGTTAGAAAACTCAAGCTAATTTGGTAAGGCTAATGAAAGTCCTAATCTATGTGCATTTGTATATGATGCAAAGAGGTTTGTTCTATATAACCGATTAGTTATTGAACAGACGCCTCTTCAATCTTATTGCTCGGCCCTTATCTTCGCCCCAGAGAAGAGTATTGTTCGAACAATATTTGAAAAGTACATTCCGCCTTGGATCCAGAAAAAGCCTATAGTAGAACCATATTGGAACGCAATGCTACAGACGCTGGAGGGCCATAAGAACCCGGTCAACTCAGTCGCCTTCTCGCCTGACGGCAAGCAGGTGGTATCTGGATCTAGCGATAATACAGTACGGCTCTGGGATATAGCAACAGGACAGCAGATTCTGCCAACGCTCAAAGGCCATACAGACAGCGTTTGCTCAGTTGCTTTTTCGCCGGATGGCAAGCAAGTGGTATCTGGATCTGACGATAACACATTACGGCTCTGGGACATAGCGACAGGAAAGCAGGTGTTACCAGCACTCGAGGGCCATAAAGACAGGGTCCGCTCAGTTGCTTTTTCGCCGGATGGCAAGCAAGTAGTATCTGGATCTAAAGATAACACAGTACGGCTCTGGGATATAGCAACAGGAAAGCAGATTCTGCCAACGCTCGGAGGCCATACCGACTATGTCTTCTCAGTCGCTTTCTCGCCGGATGGCAAGCAGGTGGTATCTGGATCTTACGATAATACGGTACGGCTCTGGGATATAGTAACAGGACAGCAGATTCTGCCAACGCTCAAGGGCCATAAAAACTTGGTTCACTCAGTCGCTTTCTCGCCGGATAGCAAGCAGGTGGTATCTGGATCTAGTGATAACACAATACGACTCTGGGATATAGCAACAAAACAGCAGATTCTGCCAACGCTCGAGGGCTATATAGATAGGGTCTTCTCAGTCGCTTTCTCGCCGGATGGCAAGCAAGTAGTATCTGGATCTAACGATAGTATAGTACGGCTCTGGGATATAGCAACACGAAAACAGATTTTGCCAACACTCAAGGGCCATATAGGCTCAGTCCATTCAGTCGCTTTCTCGCCGGATGGCAAGCAGGTGGTATCTGGATCTCGCGATAATACAGTACGGCTCTGGGATATAGCAACAAAACAGCAGCTCTGCGATGTAGCAACAAAACAGCAGATTCTGCCAACACTTATAGGCCATATAAACTGTGTCAACTCAGTCGCTTTCTCGCCGGATGGCAAGCAAGTGGTATCTGGATCTCATGATAATACAGTACGGCTCTGGGATATAGCAACAGAAAAGCAGATTCTGCCAACGCTCGAGGGCCATATAGATAGGGTCTTATCAGTCGCTTTCTCGCCGGATGGCAAGCAAGTGGTATCTGGATCTGACGATAACACATTACGGCTCTGGGACATAGCGACAGGAAAGCAGGTGTTACCAGCACTCGAGGGCCATAAAGACAGGGTCTACTCAGTCTCTTTCTCGCCGGATGGCAAGCAGGTGGTATCTGGATCTCATGATAATACAGTACGGCTCTGGGATATAACAACAGGAAAGCAGATTCTGCCAACGCTCGAGGGCCATACAAACTGGGTCTTATCAGTCGCTTTCTCGCCGGATAGCAAGCAGGTGGTATCTGGATCTAGTGATAACACAATACGACTCTGGGATATAACAACAGGACAGCAGATTCTGCCAACACTCAAGGGCCATACAGATAGTGTTTGCTCAGTTGCTTTTTCGCCGGATGGCAAGCAAGTAGTATCTGGATCTGACGATAACACATTACGGCTCTGGGATATAGTAACAGGAAAACAGATTCTGCCAACGCTCAAGGGCCATAAAAACTTGGTTCACTCAGTTGCTTTCTCGCCTAATAGCAAGCAGGTGGTGTCTAAGTCAGATAATCAGATGCTACCACATACTCTAGCTGTATCAAATGACTGGGTCATGGAAGATGGTGTAAATATTCTCTGGCTACCTTCTGAGTATCGCACAACAGCTGTTGCTATTTATCGTGGATTTATTGTTCTGGGGCTAGGCTCAGGGAGAATTTCATTTTTCGAATTTACAAATGCATCAAAGTTTCTGTAATATATAAAAAATAGGTTCTTAGTCATATTTTTCATTTTATCTTTATTTCATAGATGGTCTTAGGGGAGTTCTTACTTTTATAATAGTTTAAAATTGCCACTCAGTATCTAGTATCTTCCAGAATCATCAGGCGCCAAGCCTCAAGTTAATATTATATCAGGGCAATGGCGGCGGTCTGTAACCTGAGGCTAGCAATGATGACAAAAGAACAACTAACCGGAATTATCCTAGTGCTGACGAAGTGTGGCTTGTATAAAACTCAAGAGAGTGTACAAAGAGGACACCGAAATCGAAGTCTACTGTATAATTTAAGGAGCGCCTATCCAATTTAGGTAAGAAGCTTTTGAGCATCCCTGTCTGCTGAAACTTTCACAGTCAGTGTGAGGGGAAGCCGATTTTGTTAGCGACTGTAATGCAACAGAACTGTAGTACTCTAGACGATTGTTCTCTTGAGTAAAGAATAGGATATGGAGGCAGGTGATGGTGCGACGCGTCAAACGCGTCGCGCTGTGAGCGAAGCGAGGTCACGTGGAAAATCAACGACGTTCGAAAATCCGATGACCAGCAATCCCTTTACGGCTCTGGCTGGACAAGCTGTGCAGACTGATGATAGCGACGGGAATAATGAGAATGATTTAATGGAAGGGGATGTGGCTTTCCAAGCAGCCCCAGGCCCACCGAAGCCCAAACGATTCATCGCGGTCCGAACACCAAAGCGGAAGACAGATACAATTGTAGTCGCATCTGAAGAGGAGGATCCCAGCGGTTGCCCACCACGACGTACACGAAAGCCCAGTGCGAAGGCCAAGCAGAATGAAGCGGATCAGGATGTGTTCGGAAGGAGGAGATTGGGTGATAGGGTGGGGATCGATGAGCAGGCAGTACCGGAAAACATTCAGGAACAAATGAACGAGCAGACCGGCATACTCAGAACTCTCTTAAAGGAATGGGTGAAGCAGGATGCGCATAACAAAAAGATGGAAGCAAAACTCGCTCACATGGAAAAAGAATTGGAAGCCGTCAAAGGAGAATGCCAAGCAGTCAAAGAAGAATTGCACAAGACTAAACAAGAAATGGCGGACGGTATTGCGGCCCTCATGTCAGGAAACTGTAGCCCCAACCCGTCCTATGCCGAAGTCGCTCGCACTCTACCGAGCAGCCAGCCGAGCAATGTGCAGACACTCTCGTCCTTTAACACCTCACCGTCCACCTTTACCAACACGCTGTACTGTACAATTGACACCTCCCGAGTCGGAGCCGAAGTAAGTGACAAAGCCTCCGCAGGAGCGATTCGGACAATGGTAGAAAAGAGCATGCGTAATGAGCAAGACAACGCCACATGGCGATGCCGAGCAGTGACAATAGACCCAAAGAACCCACACCGGGTCAGAATTGCCTGCAGAGATGAAGCCGAACACAAGACAGTAAAGCAAGCGGTAGAAGCAAACTTAGTACAAGGAGCGCGGATTCTTCGAGATGACCTGTATCCTATTAGGGTAGACAGCGTCAATCGTACGGCTGTGTTAGACGAGACGGGCAACATCCGGACCGGAGCCATTGAAGCCCTCGGTGAAGAAAACGACACCCAGGTTGCGAAGATTGCATGGCTTAGCAACCGATTCGTACCAAAAGCATATGGGTCCATGGTTGTATATCTCACTAAAGGATCAGACGCAAGACGCTTCCTCCAGGAAGGGTTTTTCTATGCCGGAGGAGAATCGGGATACACCAAGGCTTTTGAACGCCGAGACCGCCCAAACCGATGCTACAACTGCCAGGAAATCACCAGCCACAAAGCTTACCAGTGTACTAAAACGCAAGTCTGTGGGAAATGCGCCAAAGAAGGGCATCACCAAACTGAGTGTACGGAAGCCATCTTGAAATGTGTTCCATGCGGCGGCCCCCACGAATCGTTTAGCAGAAACTGTCGGAAACTCTATCCATCTCAGCATGAGTAGAACATTCCGGTTGATCCAACTAAATGTCAGGAAACAAGATGTTGTACTTGATAGCCTAATGAACGACGAACAAATTCAAGACGCCACTGTACTGGCTATCCAGGAGCCCTGGGCAAGAAGGGCCAAAGAGCTTCTCCTTACAACGCCGATGTACCACCATAGATGGACGAAGATGGTCCCATCGATTTGGAGAGAAGGCAGATGGCCTATTAGGAGCATTCTCTGGATAAACAAGGATGTCGAAGCAGAGCAGGTGGCAGTACCATCTCCAGATATAACAGCAGCAATTATTCGATTACCTGAACGGTCACTCCTAGTTGTTTCGGTCTATGTACCGGGGCTCGACACTCAGGCACTACAAGACACGTGTAACAGTTTGCGAAAGATCATTCAGGAGGTGAGAAGGAAAGCGAATACGGTGGTTGAACTCATGATAGCAGGAGATTTCAATCGACACGACCAATTGTGGGGAGGAGATGACGTTTCGATGGAGAGACAAGGAGAGGCTGACTTGATTATTGATCTGATGAACGAGTTTACCCTAAGCAGCCTGCTGCGCCGTGGAACCAAAACTTGGCATGGAGGAAACTACGAGACAACCATCGACCTAGTCCTTGCTTCGGAGGAATTGAAGAACGCCATGGTGAAATGCGCACTATATGGAACAGAACATGGGTCGGACCATCGTACAATCGAGGGAGTTTTTGACATCTCCGTCCCTACACCAAGACCCCAGGAGAGGCTCCTGCTTAAGAACGCCCCATGGAAGGAGATAAACGCCAGAATAGCAAACTCACTAGGAATCCCATCAGAAGGTACAGTGCAACAGAAGACCGATAGATTGATGGCAGCGGTTACCGAGGCAGTCCATGCCCTGACACCGAAAGCCAAACCGTCACCATATTCAAAAAGATGGTGGACCTCTGACCTTACACAACTTCGTCGCATATACACCTATTGGAGGAACCGCGCACGAGCTGAACGACGCAGCGGACGGAGTATGCCTGATCTAGAAGAAAAGGCAAAAGCTTCGGCAAAGCAATACCATGATTCTATTCGCCAGCAGAAGAAGAAGCACTGGAACGAGTTCCTCGCGGACAACGACAACATCTGGAAGGCAGCCAAGTACCTGAAGTCAGGCGATGATTCGGCATTTGGAAAAGTCCCACGGCTCATCAGAGCCAACGGGACGACCACTGTTGACCACTCCGAACAAGCAGAGGAACTTCTAACCAAGTTCTTCCCCCCACTACCAGACGACATCGACGACGAAGGCTCAAGACCACAAAGAGCCCCCGTAACAATGCCAACCCTTACTATGGAAGAAGTGGAACGGCAGCTTTTTGCGGCCAAATCGTGGAAGGCACCGGGAGAAGACGGCTTGCCGGCAATCGTATGGAAAGAGACGTGGCCAGTAATCAAACATCACGTGCTAGCGCTGTTCCAAGCATCACTGGAAGAGGGAATGTTGCCCCACCAATGGCGGCATGCAAAAATCATTCCTCTAAAGAAGCCAGGCAAAGAAGATTACACGACTGCGAAGTCGTGGAGACCGATCTCCCTGCTTGCAACCTTAGGCAAGATTCTGGAATCAGTAGTCGCTGAAAGAATCTCACATGCGGTCGAGACATATGGCCTTCTCCCGACTAACCACTTTGGCGCACGCAAGCAGCGATCAGCAGAGCAGGCACTCCTCCTCCTACAAGAAGAGATTTACACAGCTTGGAGAGGTCGCAAGATCGTGAGTCTGATTAGTTTTGACGTCAAAGGAGCATACAATGGAGTGTGCAAGGAGCGACTATTGCAAAGAATGAAAGCACGAGGCATGCCGGAAGATCTGTGCCGATGGGTAGAGGCCTTTTGTTCGGAACGTACAGCGTCAATTCAAGTAAACGGTCAGGCCTCCGAGACACGAAAATTACCACAGGCTGGCTTGCCCCAAGGCTCGCCCCTCTCCCCAATCCTATTCCTCTTCTTCAATGCAGACCTGGTCCAGCGTCGGATCGATGCGCATGGAGGTGCTATAGCGTTTGTGGACGACTTCACAGCCTGGGTCACAGGGCCTACAGCACAGAGCAACCGGGAAGGCATAGAATCCATCATTGCTAGCGCCATAGAATGGGAAAACAGAAGCGGTGCGACTTTCGAACCGGAAAAGACAGCCATCATCCATTTTACTCGTAAGTCATACAAGACAGACGATCAGCCGTTCATTATCAAAGGACAAGCTGTTCGACCGAAGGAGAGTGTTAAAATCCTCGGCGTGATCATGGACGCGAAACTTAAATATAGAGAGCATATGGCGAGAGCTGCTTCCAAAGGGCTTGAGGCGGTAATAGAGCTTAGACGGCTCAAAGGGCTGTCACCGGCCACGGCCCGACAACTCTTCACGGCTACAGTCACTCCAGTAGTGGATTATGCTTCCAACGTGTGGAGGCATGAGTGCAGATACAAGGCGGCCATACCCATTAATAGAGTCCAGAAGATAGGAGCGCAAGCGATTGTGGGAACATTCATGACGGTTGCCACGAGCGTGGCAGAGGCGGAGGCGACCATCCCCACAGTAGAGGATAGACTGTGGAGGAGAGCCATCAAGATATGGACAGACATACACGCCCTGCCTGACACCAATCCACTCCGCAGGAACACTTCCCGGATGCGGAAATTCAGGAAACAACACCGCTCGCCTCTCTATCAGGTGGCAGAAAAACTCAAAGGTATTGCGATGGAGGAAATGGAAACCATCCACCCGTTCGCACTGCCGCCGTGGGAGAAGAGAGTTCAAACCATCACCAACGAGGAAATAACGAGGCAACCGGACTCAAACCGAGCAGCATATATTGCCGTAAGCAGCTCAGCACGAAATGGCGTGGTTGGACTGGGTGCAGCAATCAAGACACGCAAGCGAGTCGGAGATGATCCCACAGTCGAAACGCTTTTCTCCACTCTAGGCCCAAGAACAGAGCAGAACCCATACGTTGCAGAACTGGCAGCAATGGCCCGCGCTCTCCAACAATTACCGCGGCGTAAATACCACAGTATTACACTGTGGACGAGAAATAAAGCTGCCGTCCTTACGCTTAGGAACCCACGCAAACAGTCTGGCCAGGAACAGATTTGCAGCATTTACGAATCAATCAACAAACTCAAGAGAAAATGCAATACTATCACCGTAGTATGGTTACCAAAGGGCGAAGACGAGGAACTCTGGACATGTGCTAAAGAGAAGGCCAAAGAAGCTACCAGACTAGGTACAGGACCACAGACACCACTCCCTAGAATACGCTCTACAACACTCAACGTAGCGCGCGCCGAGCGAGGCACCACTACAAGTTTACCGGAGAAGGTTGGAAAACTATCTAAGAAAGTGGACATAGCATTACCAGGCAAACATACTCGAAAGTTGTACGACCAGTTAACCCAGAAAGAGGATACCCCCTTTGATGTTATTCAAGATGCTGACCGCATCGAAAGGCTCTCAATGATTGGCATGTCGGGTATTATATGGGACTCAAACACTGGGTGGCAACTAAACAGTCCGCAAAAGCAGAGGATCAAAACCAGTGATGTAAGATTCGAGAGAGTTGAAAAATCGCTTGATATTTGGCTTGACACACACACTTGGAAGATAGTGGAATCCATAAAGATGTGTATGGATAGCTGGACAGAACTTGAAACTTCTTGGAGCACTTGGTGTCAGTTGAGACAGGATCTCCATCATCATCTCGCCAATCTAGGGGATGATCATCAGTCCAATTTAGGACGAGACAACACACACTTACAGATATTTCAACAAAGTTCGTCGTCGTTCGATAACGGCCAGAAGCACGCTAAGAACTCAAAGGTTCTCACAGATAGAGATTACAATAATCCCGCTATATTTCGAGCACTGAGAGAGGGACTAAAGAAGGCAACATATCACTTGCTTCTCCAGCTCGAATCATGGCCAACTTTCAAATCACACGAGAATAATTACTTATATACACAAGATAAACAAGAAAAAATGATGTCTGAACAGCAAGATCAGTTACGGAAATGGTTTAAAGAAGATCTACTTACACGACCACTTTATTCCCAAACTCTATTAGTAGATAACAATTGGGATATCGACCGCTTTAAAAGTGCTATAAATGCAAAACTTTCCTTTTGTAGCTCTTTTCAATCGTCCTGGCCATATTTTCACTCAAAATACGAATCATTTCGAGTAGTATGTCAACATCTTGCTGCTGTCAAAGAGTTCCAAAAAGGGGTATCGCATTTAGGACAGATCGCGATTAGCTAATTTTTTATTATATTCTTAATAGAAAGAAAATATTATAACGAGGTTGAAGCTATATTATATATATAAAGTGGTCGGGTTAATGTTTTCCACTCCGATGTTCTATCTATTTCTAGTCGTAGTTTAGATATTGTGACGTACATCGTGCAAAAGAATCGTAGACCTTAGAATGTCTAACTGAAGAGCTAACTAAGTGGGAGCTCGTAGAGCTTTATATACAGAGAGCAGATACTCAAGTGGATCTTGCGATCAGCTGACTTGCTCGTCGAGCACCTAGTTGGCTATACCTCTGCTTGTTTGTTTGTTTGTTTGTTTGTTTGTTTATACAGTAACAATAAAAAGTACTCATATTTAGAGTTAGTAATATATTCGTCACACTATTCCTCTTAATACAGCAATTTTGTGCACCAATATAATGGTATGATTCAGTGTTGCCCCATTTGATAACTGCAGGTAGGTTTGTAACGTCGATTGTCGGAGAAGTCGCTGTCGAGGTATTTGTGGATATCGATTGCTGGAAAGAGAAGAGGAAGTTAGTCTTTGTAAAAAGAGATAGGTAGAGGAAAATGGGGAGAAGAGAGTAGAGAAAAAGGAGTATGAGTAGATGTACTTGTGTTCTTGATGGGGTCAACGAGTTTTTGGAAGGGTTTTTGGAGGGGTGTACTGGATTGTCCATAGCGGCCTATTGTTGTACAGTATTCAAGATAGGATACTTGTAATGACAATTGTTAGCACTATTCTGACAAGTAATAAGATAATACCAAGAAGAAGATACTTAGCCTTTTCACTACAGGTAACATTTGACCAGCCCACAAGAGATGATACCTAGCCAGCCCAGAAGAGGAGAACCAAGACCCGCCTACTACAGGTGACATTTGACCAGCCCACAAGAGGTGATACCTAGCCAGCCCAGAAGAGGAGAATCAAGCCGCAAACAAACAAGGTAAATAAGGTAAAGTAAACAAGGTAAACGAGGCACACGAGGCACACGAGGCAAAAGTTATATTTTTACCCGCTTAGACGTATTACTGTCAGTTCCCAAGCGTTTTCGAGAAACAGGCTTACTGTTCTCCCCACTAATACTACTAACCGGCTTGCCAAATTTTATAAATACTTGAGTAGTACAAACACATTTCTGACGCTTATAGCTGTCGTCGTTATACCCATGATGTAGAGCAACAGTACGAGCAGTATCGCCTAGCTTCACAAAATGATTTACCAGTAACGGACTCGTCTCGGCGCCATAGTGAACTTCATTGGCCCATTTAATCAACTTAGCCATATCTGAGAGAAGCCATGAATTTCTCTCCTCCCATAACCCCGGAGTCATATCGGAATCGAATGGGTCGTAGAAAAGTAGCGTAGAACACCAGGGTATAGTAGCATCAAATACGCCAGTATTAGATGTACGAACACAATTACCTAGTATTGACAACTTGGTAGTTAAACGTTTATGTTCGTAAACATTTGAGTTTATCTGCATTGCGGCTTGCATCCACTCCGTGAACTTCGACTCAAGTATCTTTGAAACTTCTAAATCATAATTGAATTGCTGACTTAGTTCTCGAGAATTCAAGTTAGCAAGACGTTCCTCATCCGAATCCACGTCGGAGTTCATTTCGATATTTCTCGAAGTCTCTTCGATATCGTCCCAGTCCTCTTCACTTTCGGACAACTCTTCAGAGATAGGAGAGAAAATGCCATGCACCGATGTAGAGTTTGGGGTAGTTGGAATTCGAGCTGGTGTTTCTGCAACTGCCGCTTCTATAGTATTGATTGATAGCGTTTCTTGTTCGAAAATGATTGATGGTGACCGGGGAACCTGCACTTCCGGGAATAGCTGGGGAGGATTCTGGGTATATGCAGGTGGTAGTAATATTGGCCCAAATCTATTCCATTCCACTAATTCGGGCACTTGTTCAATGTACATTTCTTTCATGTTGGTTTTGCGTATATCGGTAGGAGTGTTGCGTATGCGATTATGAAGTTGTTCCAGGCCCACCAGCGCATAATCATTTGGCTTGATGTATACGGTGAACGTTGTCGTATTAGATAGAGATTCAAGGCCACAAAGCAATTTTGTTGAGGTCTTATTCCGTGGCTTAATAGTCGCAGTAGGCTTCTTCTTCATGACGATGAACCCCTTCGCACTTAGATCGAATTGTATGTAGAGAACATTTAGCGAATCGCTGATTTTGGCATCGTGAATAGCAGAAGCGTCGCGACGAGATAAATCATCGATATTCGATATTGAATAAGGCTTAGAAACATCTGCGAAGTCGACATCTGGAGGAACAACCAACAACATCTCTATATCCTGCTTGTTGCCTGCAAGTATAATTGACACCTCGAGGGAAAAGTGAATATGAATATATCCTTCCATATCATAGTATACTGCTATGAAAAAGTTGAGATTCTGCCTATTACGACTCGAGCGAGAACCTAGCGTGCAAGGTGTACCTGATTGATCTTCCCATCTTACAAACACTCTCTCACGAAGGAGAGGTTCTAGCTTGAGTTTCTCAATCAGAATCGTAGTCGGATTCGACATAATTTTCCTATAACTATAATTAGCGATAAACGTAATTAAAGAATGATTGCATTAAAAACAATGCTAGCCCACACTTTACGTGTGATTCCCAACCCACCCAGGCTATAGAGCAGCCTTGACTCTTGGACAAATAAGGTGTAGTTGTTCTAAGCAGTAGGTGCTGAAGGACTACCACTGGCGGGGTTGTTCTAAGCAGCTGAAGGACTACCACTGGCGGGGTTGTTCTAAGCAGCAGATGCTGAAGGACTACCACTGGCGGGGTTGTTCTAAGCAGCTGAAGGACTACCACTGGCGGGGTTGTTCTAAGCAGCAGATACTGTAAAATACAACTCTTGTACACAACGCAATGTAGGAGCGATTTTGTTGGAAAGACTGTGCTTGTATAGTCGTAATAGATATTATGCGATGGTGATAAAGCGATATAAGGATCGCGATAGGAAGATGGTGGTCGTATATTCGTAGAGATATTGTGCGATGGAGATGGATGATATAGATATGGCGATGGAAATGGCGAGACAGAGGGATATAAAGATGGTGATAGAAATGGAAATGGAGAGATATAGAAATGGTAAGGGTAATGGAAATGGAAATGGAAATGGAGAGATATAGAAATGGTAAGGGTAATGGAAACGGAAATGGAAATGGTAATGGAAATGGAGGGATATATAAATAGCGATAGAAATAGAAGGATATAGAGATGGCGATGGAAATAGAGATGGCGATGGAAAGACGGTGTTTGATGTGGCATGGAAAGAAAGTTTGCAGTGCCTCTTCATCACGGGACCCGAAAAACAAGCGACTTGAAACTAGGTTAAATATAGTATAGCTCGGTAGACGTTAGGTTTTCGTAATTGATGGCTAGAAATGCGGCTATTAGACACTAATAACATTTTGGCTGGTAGGCTTGTGGAAATTGAGGCAATATTCCTATTAAAGGAAGGCCGGACAACCCTTATTGATAACTCTGATTGGTCTAGCGAAAATGATAGAATCAGATATAGAGGTCACCGTAACCAATGAATAAAAGTAGTTGTAGGTGGTCCTGGTTTCAGCATGCGCTTTAATAGGCGTATGCAAGATTACGGGCGAATGCAAGTTCAAAAAGAAAAAGTACATCTGGATTATTTCCTTCACCCTCATCGTCCCCTGCCACCCCTTTCCTACTACCCCTCATCTCAAGATATGATCTAGTCTGCAAGCAAGTCATAATTTACCCGGCCCCCGGCAAGGCTAAGTAGAACTGATGTCGTCTTCATTCTGCTACTTACTATAGTATCGCATCATTACCGGATAGTATATAGTAGCACAGATAGGTCTTCTAGGATTGATAAAGCTAGCTTTATATAGTGCTGTCGTGAAGACGTTAATCGTAGTATTTTAGGTGGTACTTCATGTGGCTTGACGGCAGAGGTGGCTAAAATTTCGATGCGCAGGACAGATGTGGGGTTTTCAGCCTCCGATTGTTTTCTGCCTGCAGGCCGCAACAGCTGAATCCGAATTCCATCAACATCAACAATACCAAGAAGATACAAAAGTTACATAGTGCGTACCCAATCTGAGATTTGACTGAGCCTAGATCAAAATAATGATTGTATTTTAAGACATGACTGCCTAATTACACTGGTGGTCTTTTCGGGCTCTATCAGGCTGCTAAGCAAATCGCGTGAGCATAAAGATATACCCCACCTCTGTTCTTAACATCATATTTCCTTCAACTTCATATCGAACAATCATCCTTACCCCGAGCCGTCAAACCTTCGCATCAACTTCATCTCGATCAGAAGAATCTACAGAGCGGCACACGTTCCTCTATCTATATCTGCCGGTATTGCTAACCGTGTAGCGGACAAATCCAACAACCATACCTTGCATCTTCAAGAGACACGTCCAAATTCTACCTTAACCATCCTCATTCATCCACCCACGCTTCAAAAGGGGTGTATAGAGTGGTGCGTATCTACTATTACACTTCTGCTACTATACTATTGCTGATCGTAATACAGTTTCATCACAGAACATGACCTTTCCGTTCGTTCACAACATCCTTCCCTCATAACCGCGATATCTTTCTCTTCACGAGATTATTATATCTACCACATCAACACAATGGCTACGCCTACGGAATTATCAGATTTTCAGGCTGTGGGTATCGAAAAAAGCGATCATGATAGAACGATTAAATTCAAAGGAGAATGGATCACGATCTTTAATCGAACAACAAAGGACACACCAACGGATCGGGGTAGTAATGAAGCTGAGCAGGAATTCGATATCAAGACGGGCTATGAATGTATACTTCATGGGGGGGGCCCAGGAAGCTATTATAAAGTATCTGATAAAACAACCTAGCAAAACAATCAGAGTCTTACTTTATTCTTTGCAATCCTAACATGTCCAACAATTTCAATCCCGAATATAAACCAACCATGATAGAGAATGTGATGTTGTCATCATCGGTATCATCAAGGGAAAATACATAAACACAAGAACAACGGGATCCAGATGCTGATTTGTATGTCCTACTGCATATTGTTCCTTCGTGCAAAGAGGGTCCCAAAAGATTTAGTCTATCTGTTGGCATATTTGCAAATGGCTGAACCAAGCCTCGAGGAGATGTAACTTGTGGTAAGCGTTGCAAGTCAAACATTCCAATAATGTCGAGTCCAGCCTTGCGATCAACAGTGATAGAGAATGTAACATCTTGTTCCCAGTCTCGAGGAAACATCACCATAATACATTGTTGATGACTCTCCAGATCTGATTGGAATTTAGCCAGTATAGAGGTACGAAATGGTCCTTCGAGATTGCTATCCAGTTTCTCTTTTTGTGGACTACTGTATACAAACTCGATTTCTATATCCAATATTGTCAGCCTCAACTCGAAGATATACATACATTTATTCTTACCTCTTCGTTCATTCGCGGCCCCACTAGAGCTGCCAAGGGTATTTCCTTCTACCGTATCTATGAGCTGGCGAGCAATTTCCGTCTGAGGTACCGTGCTCATGTCTGTATCTCCCAGAGGCGAGCTTCTGATCGCTTCTTCTTGGCCATATGGAACGATGTTGGATGGTTGGGAGAAGGATGAATCGGGACTTGGAATTGAACTATCCCGCCTTCGTTTGCTAGGCAGACAGTCCGCTTCGGCCAGTGGCTCTAAACCCCCTGTTTGGAGCCTGCTACTTCCAATTTCAGCTTGCTCATCGGCGGTAGAATCCTGTTCATGGCCACTGAGTGCCGCTCCACTGGCGATTTGGATGGATGAATTTCTGGTCGTTGACAACTGCTGGCTCTGCGAGGACCCCGCAATGCAATCTGCTGTATTTAACAGTGCACCTATAGAAATATTGATATGAGGCGTAATCGAATTGGTATTGATAGTAGGTTCCCGACGAGGAATAGGTAACTGCGGACCAGGTAGTGACGGTACAACATCCTGTGGAAACTGGTGATCCTCGGGGTTTGGTACCGGTGTCTTTTCGTATCCATGATTAGAGCCTGATGGAAATGCGCCAGTAGACGATTTTTTAGTTTGGCTTGGAGCTGATTCGGATTCGGCACCCGCCTTCCGTTTTCTAGAAGGAAATGCACTATGTGTTCGCTCGT
Source organism: Rutstroemia sp. NJR-2017a WRK4 (assembly GCA_002946385.1). Lineage (NCBI taxonomy): Eukaryota > Fungi > Ascomycota > Leotiomycetes > Helotiales > Rutstroemiaceae > Rutstroemia > Rutstroemia sp. NJR-2017a WRK4. The sequence continues at coordinate 6,587 of NJPR01000140.1, read as the reverse complement.
TTTGTAGCTCATAATGTTCACCTGAATAAGCTGTTAGACATATTGATAAGTCTCGCGGTTTCTAAACTACCTTCTGGGAGAAGCTTGTATCCTGCTGCAAGACGGTTAAATGAACTACGACTTTCCCAACGTAACCTTTCTGCAATGATTTTCACTGTTGGAGCCGCGTCAAGCTTTAAGTTAGTACAAATAGTATTGTAACTACACAAACATCAAATCAGAGTCACTTTCTAAAAGCGATAGGTAGGTAGTACTCACTCCCAGTCTAAAGCGCAACTTACAAAAAATGCGGGATCAAGAAGCACCGGTGGGCCCGAGACGGTAGGTACTTCGTCGCATAAAATCTTCACCAAACTAGAGACAACGTTTTGCCGTTTCTCCCTTGACAAATTTGAGGCAGTACTGAAATAATAACCGGTAGCTATTATGAGATTAGAATATACCTCAGCTCGCGATATCTTTTCAACATACACTCCAAAGCTGGATAAATAAGAAAGGCCTTCCAATCCCAGGTTTTCAGAAGGCAATTCACGATAGAATTGATTATTTCAGCAGCTGTTTGCCAGTCTTTTCGCTTTTCATCATCATTCTTATTTTTGCTATCAGTCTATGATTTTGTAAGCATCATAATGTTCAAAAACGCAGCTTCTGGGACTTACAATAGGCTGGTCGTTGGCTCTATCCTCAATTCTCAAGTTTAGACGGATTATTCTAAAACAAGACGCCAGGAAACGACTGGACCATGTCACTTTCTTGAGAGTGGCTCCTGTTCTCGAAGCCTGGGCCCAAAGATCTTCTTCGAAATACTTTGCTTTGTCGTATAAATCCTCGAAGTCGTTTGACAGCTGTGGCAAGGTACGCGCACTTTCAAGATTCTTTAATCCTTTTCGGATCTTTCCTGCAGCTGCCTCGACGATGACCTGAATCTTGTTACGATCAGGATGATCTTGAACTGTTGATTGTATTGTCTGAGTACTAGTTGCATCGTAATTATTGTTCGCTGGTAATAGATCTTTTTCGGTATGGGTATGATGCGACTGGGTATGACGAGACGAAATAGGATTGACTTGGTTGCTTCTCTGGCCATAGTTAGAGACGAGACTGCGCTCACTGACTCTATCTGCTGCTGGGCTCGATACAAGTCCTTCGGATATCGATGCGACCACATTAGTCGATCGAATATACTCGCAGAGTATCGATTTTGTCGCAAGCAAACATGACTCTTTCGAGATGATGTGCACTGTATCGAAATGATCCGCCGTAACACTTCATCGTATTTAGTAAACTTCTTTCAATATAAACCTTAACACATACTACTGATCATATGAAAAGTCCCAATGGCCTGGCAAATAAAGAGCATCGTACACCTTTTGCACCCTTTCCTTCACTGTTGTTGCTACAGTATCTTGCGGGGCTTTCCCACAGCAAAGACTATAGCGACAATTCGAATGGAAGAAGGTCTGTTTAGGATAATTTCCTAGTGAAAAGGGATTGATCGTTATCTGAACTGCGGCGCTATGAGGTCCAGATTGCACAAACAAATGAACATAAGTTATCGTTGTTAAAGAAATACGATGCCTTGGAGACTGTTCCAAACTCTCTTCTTGCTGCTTCACAGAGCAGTATTGAACATTTCCCTTACAACGAGATAAAAATTCGTCCTCATTCATTTTGTCTTGTGTTGTAGAAAAAAGGATTAGGCAACGCAAGCAAGAAAAAGACGTGAGAGAAAACATGTAGGTGGGATTTGTATTCAGTCATAATCCTGGTGGACTATGTACACTAAACAAGCGAGCACATGACTCCAGTGAAGACACCCTGTGAGGTACGCTAAAAAGGTGAATTTTCAGAATTCACCTTTTTAGCGTAGAAATTCGTGTTTTGACACTAAACCTCTTTGGATAGCAATCCTCCTTCACAAATCAGAAGTGGTAGCTGTCAGCTCTTCAAGATGGAAATGATAATGGAACAGGGGGCGCTTTCGGGTCAAGGGGGGTAATGCGATATTAAGTATAAGAAGCTTGTGGAACGAGGCAATCAGTATAAGTATTTGCTCAATTATAACGAAGAGTAACACAAATACGTTTCCCAGACCTCATTTCACCTTCCACACTCTATTCAGTATGTCCAATAACGTCGGAGAAATCATTCATTTGCTTGTTCTTGGAGTGGAAGGCGTCGGAACGTCTCTAATGGTCAGCCGAATGATCGGCGATCTTCCTATTGTAAGTTTGTACATACTCGGCTTCTCCCCCAATTCTCGATATGCTGAATCTGACTGTGTGATTTGGTCTAGCTTCATCTCTTAGAAGACAACCACTCCACCCCTGTGACCTATCCTGTGATACCGGAGATGGGTGGTCCACTGAAGTGTAAGCTTGTACTGCAAGAATGCTCGACCTTAGGGGAATTAAGCACAATCATGGCTGAAAATCGTCACTTTCCACGAAATGTCGTTCTCATGTTCCACTGTGGCTCAGAAACAAGTTTTGAAAGTTGTAAAGCCTTCTATAGAATACTCCAGGAGCACCGGACCCGGTACAACTTTCTTTGGATTGCTAATACGGATCGCTCGGTTGGAGGAACTTCTGGATGGAGGGAGAGGATTGTACGACTAGTCAACAAACCGGAACCTCGATTTTTGCTCACTTCACTGAAAGATCCAGATCCAGATCTTGGAAATATTATCAGCTCCTTTTTTTCTGATATCTCGAAAAGCAATCAGCTTGTGACTGATAAGCATTTCCTCGACGATCAGGTCTCTCCTTATTCTGGTACAACAACCTTTGAAGCTACCCAAGAACGTTTCGAGGGCCCGTGGATCAACGGTGTTCAGACTATTGAACATTATATACAGTGGCAGACTGGAACAGATGGGCTCATCAAGACACTACAAGTACGATCCTGGATAGGCGGCAGAGATGCTGCTATGAGAAGAAGTGCATCGTGGAGCGATTGGCCCTGGGATACTATACAAGGGGAGGCCTCCATCGATCGGGAGAGTTTGCAGGGGTTGAACAGTGGAAAGTCAGATGATGAAGATGGAGAAATTGCGGTACAGAGCGATTGCATTCCGAGTACGACGCTAGGGAAGGGATACGGGGCAGAGGAGAAGTCAACCAACACGGAAGGTTCAAGCATATTGTACGAAATGAGTACATCAAACAAAAAGAGCGGTTGGTACCCAGAAGATGAAGAGGAAGCATGGGTAGAATGGACAGCCTATTTGGGTACTAGTGTTCAGTGGCTTCGACACCTCTGTTTCGGTTGCGTTGGCAGGAGATGAGGATTATGTTACAATACGTTTTTTCCTTTTGGCGCTGTTGCCGTCTCTCCACAGATCACAGCCTAGATTACTTCTTCTAATTTCGTTACACTGCCGATATCTCCTGATTACCCATCGTATGCATGATACTTCTTAACCTTGCAGGAGGATAGAGAATACGAAGATGCCCTGTGATGTACTCTGGTCAGGCTACCAGGGTCTTATTTACTTTACCTAAGGTTCTGCCCCGATTTGCTGTCAGTAATACAAATTCATCCTACTATTCTACGAAATTCGCCTTATCTATCTATTTGTTCTCTATGATAGCTATCCAGAGTAGAACAAGCTTACCATAGTCGACCAATACTCAACTATAAGTAACACGAATAACTATAATCTGCCAACCAAAATAAAGAATAAACAAGTCACAATTACGAAAGCAAATATAGAACCATAAAGCTATCCACTTATTATTAATAGCTCCTTACCTAGAGAAGTATCGAGCAATACTAGAAGATATATCTCTGGATAACTTGAAATTCCCCTTATCTGATGAATTCCGGTAGTATTGTAGAATAGAGAGATTACTGCAAGTCCAGCAGTATCAATCAAGTAATATTTACAGAAGGCTACTATACTAAGATGAAAATATATTCAGTCTCCCCCTTCGTAGATCTTATTTGGTCGTTCCAAGATCCTTGAACCTGGAATATTATAGTCTTTGACATCTTTGAGAACCCACTAGCCTCTTCTCATTACAACTCGCGAACTCAATGTTTTGAAGTTATCTCAAGACCAGTACGACCCTACCTCCCGGAAACTTAGTGGCTTTTTAAACATAGTGGGTATGCAAAGGATAGGTTTTTGCTGGGTAGCTCGGATTTGAGAGCTCGACCTTAAATAATTCCAAAGGGCTCACTGCTTACTCCGAAGAGGCAAGTTAGGTAGAGAGAAAACGCACAATCGGTACTAAAAAGGGTTAATTAGGTATCTGCATACTAACTGGATATCGGGGCTCTGATTGAATCTTTGGGCCAGCGTCTGCGCTGCGGTCACTAACAGGGATATATATTCTTACAACATTGTGGTAACTTTGCATCGTTAACGCAACATAGTTGACCCCTACAGACTGATGTTTTACCGGTTCACTGGATTTTTGTTCACGAACGAAGCGAATCCTAATCCAGTGTATCAAACCAAACATTTCGCGCAATCGGCCAGGAACCTCCATCTTGCAAAGTATATCCAAGATGCGATAGCTAGCTACCTAGTAATGCGATATAGACCAGGATTATGTGATATTCTAATTCTACTTCTACTTCTACAACCGTTTTCCCCATCAGGTATCTGTTTCGTATCCTATAATTTATCAACTTTTTCATTGAGATTTCATCATGACCAAGCAACGCCCCCCCAAACGTGTCAAGATAGATGCTGAATGTGCTGAACTTGTTGCAGTGGACTTCGGGACTAGCAACCTTCGTATGGGTTTTGGCAACACAAATGAGGAGAGATTCAAAGAAATTGGTAACTATCCTGCAGCGTACGGGAGTTATAGACCCTCTACTATTGCCCAAGTACCATCGAACATTGTATACCGAAAGTTCAAGGATAGACCGGCTAAAGTTGTGGGTTTTGGCTTCTGCAAACCTCGAGTTCGACATGATGATATATCTGTCGACGCAGTGAAGACCCCACTTCTCCCCGACCCCCAAAATTATTCATATACATATGCCTCTCAAATTACAGCAGCAAAAGAATGTCTGCTGGACTCTGTGGAACAAATATCCGAAGATTTCATGAAGAAAGCAGTCGAACATGCTATCAAGGAAAACTATGGGCGGCAGCCTAGTAAAGGTTGGCTATTTGCAGGCCCTCAAGGCTGGACTATTCAGGAAGTTGAAAGGTTCCGCAAAATAGTCCAGAGAGCTGGTTGTAAGGGGGAGATATGGATCCATGGCGAAAGTGACTGTGTTGCGTTCGCAAATGTGAGCGATATTCAGCACGCTACAAGGAAGAACAAAGTTGCTGTAGGGGTATTTGACTTTGGTGCTGGTACAACGGTTAGTGTGACAATATTCAAAGCCCAATACTTTTATTGATATTTATATAGGATGTAACAGTCTCCGAAATTCACTTCAGTCGCGATAGGAAGAGTCTAGAGGCAATCGATGAATTGAAAGAATCCTTAGGTATGGCGAAAGACTCGAATATATATATTTGATACTTATATTGTAGGTATCGCGGTTGGAGGCAATTTGTTTGATGAACGGTTCGGCAGAGTTTTACGTGCCAAACTTGACAGAGACATGAGCCTAGAAGAAGAGCATAGGATCTGGCCTCTATTCGAAAATCATTTCCGCGAAATTTCCAAGCCCCGTTGGTCTACAGAGAATTGTGATGAACAAGCTACGAAGAATTACGAGGAAGAATATCCTTATTCTATACCGAACAGTACAGACAAGTTTGTTTTGACGGAGTGAGTCTTGGTCGCGTCCTCCTAATCTTATACATCGATTTACTAAAACATGATGAAGGGAGGATATGAACCATATTATGAAACCGCCCATTGCTGAAATCTGTCGGCGTATTGCAGACCATCTTTCTGGTGTAAAGCTGGATGTTGTCGTTCTATCAGGTGGTACCTCTGAAATAGTGCATTTGAGGCTTTCTTTGGAAAAGATGCTTAAAAGTACAGGGGTTCTCAAAAGTGATCGCAAAATAGTTTATAATCCTGGTCATTCAACGTTAGTATTATCCCAATAGAAACCCAGAGTGTAAGCTAATACGGAAGCGCGAGTAGAAATGCGGTGGTCAAAGGCTTGTTCTTTTTGAGCCGCAATCGAGATTTGTTCCAAAATCGGTATGCTCGTATGAGCCTGGCTTATGTAGTTAGACATGAACGTATAGAACTTAGCGATAAGCAAAATATCCCCGGCGCAGACGGCCAGCAAGAAGGTTTTTATGATTCTGCTGACAGAATTATGACAAAAGTAATTATATCCATCAGTACTATATTATATCAACAGCTAATGTTTTCTAGGGAGTTTGTGTGCCTGGTGGAGTTCAGATGATTGAAATCTACTACGATATCGATGCGAACAGAACCACTTTGGATTTATCCCCTATTGATATATGCACACCGAATGCAAGTGTTCCGACATACCAATGTGGAATCAGAAAATGGAACTTTGCCTCACAATGCACAACTGTAGCCACTCTTCATCTACAGCCAATCCTGACAGGTATCAACATAGAAAAGCTTGAGGAGAGTGCAGAGGGTAAGCGTCGAGTTTGGGTTCAACTGGGGTTTGAGGTTGGT